>CM024965.1:23674802-24274802 GCA_014282245.1 Rhododendron simsii | reverse complement strand
GTCGTATAGGCTCTGCGTAGGGAGAATATCACTCTTGGCTCGAATAATTCAATATTTCTCACACCCGGGCATCAAAGGCGCTTGTTTGTGTGTGATTCAAGTTTGTAACTAATCGATTATATAACTCAGAGTCGTTATGTTTGTTTTATTATGTGCCGACAATCACCTTGGCACACATAAATACATAGCTCTCCGTTACCATAAACAGGGTGGAGACCCCTCCAACCGGCTTATGCTGGTTAGTAGTCTCTTTTTCTCCTTTTTTTTTTTTTTTTTCATATTCAGTCTGTATTTTATAATTGGATAACCGTATAATTGAATCAAATTAATTGTCTTCGTACGTCCTTTTTTTCCTTTTTGAACTTGTTAGTGCCATAAATCATTCAAAACCGACGGTATTACAGAAATCATCAAAAAATAAGTAGAGAACTAAAACTATATAATCCTAGATACAAGAATCTACTGCAAATGCAATTCGGCAAAAATGTCTAGATAAAA
This sequence comes from Rhododendron simsii, assembly GCA_014282245.1. Lineage (NCBI taxonomy): Eukaryota > Viridiplantae > Streptophyta > Magnoliopsida > Ericales > Ericaceae > Rhododendron > Rhododendron simsii. Next base: position 24,274,304 of record CM024965.1, on the reverse strand, counting down.
GAACCAATCACAAAAAGGTAGCTGATAAACCAATAGGGTCCCAATTCAAACCTTAGGAAAACACATATGAAATTTGGGTTAGCTTCACGATCGTGATACCCACAAGCCAAATGCCGGCACGCCCTTGTTAGCGGGTATAGATGCCGGCGGACAAGATGACACCCAAATCCACTGACATGGATCAAACCTATGCAAGCCCCGCTGTCACTTCGAGCTTTGGCATGCATAAGAACAACCATAGGCAAGTCGACGGGCCGACGCAACCATGACGAGGTACTGGATACCACCTCTGAGAAAGTAGAAACACAATCACAATCTAAAAAATTAGGGGAATTTTTAGGCCGGCCCCGTTTTTTAGGTTTGGACTTTAAATAGTCGTGACAACAATAATTCTTCTTTATTTTAGTTCTTTCTTTTGACTTTTCGTGCATTTTTACTATTTTGCCCATTCTTATTAACTTTTTGTCTTCGTGTCCATTTTTAGTAAAATTTATATTTTTAGAATCAGGTTCTGACACATATTATTTCGGACAAAAATACTCTTGGCTCTGTGAACTGGACTGCCAATTCTCATAGTCAGTTCTATGAGAACTGTGTGAAATGGCTATGTGAACTGAAAAATACACAATTTAAATAGCCTCACCACACACTAAAATACATAGTTCTCATGAAAAAATATGCAGTTCTCATATACAATCATCATGACAATAATAGTTTTCATAGAAAAAAACACAGTTTTCAAAGAAAACAGAGTTCTCATAGACAGTTCTCATGTGAACTGAAAAATACACAGTTCAAATAGCCCACCATACACTAAAATATACAGTTCTCATAAAAAATACATAATTCTCATAGAAAAAATACACAGTTCTTATAAACAATCATCATAGATAATAACAGTTCTCATAAAAAAACATAATTTTCATAAAAAAAAAACACAGTTCTCATAGAAAATATACAGTTCTTATATAAAATACACAGTTCTCATAGAAAATACACAGTTCTCATAAACAGTTCCCATAGACAATCATCATGGACAATAACAATTCTCATAGAAAAAAACACAGTTCTCATAAACAATCGTCATGGACAATAACAGTTCTCATAGAAAAAACACACTTCTCATAGACAATTCTCATAGAAAATATATAGTTCTTATATAAAATAACAGTTTTCATAGGGAGTTCTCACAGAAACTACACAATTCTCATAGAAATACACAGTTCTTATAGACAGTTCTCATAGAAAAATACACAGTTTTCATAGACAATCATCATGGACAATAACAATTCTCATAAAAAAAACACAATTTTCGTAATAAAAAAAAAACACAGTTCTCATAGACAGTTGTCGTGTAAAATGGCTATGTAAACTAAAAATACACTGTTTAAATAGCCTCACCACACACTAAAATACACAGTTCTCATAGACAATCATCACGGACAATAACAGTTCTCATAAAAAAAACACAGTTCTCATAGAAAATATACAGTTCTTATATAAAATGCATAGTTCTCATAGGGAGTTCTCACAGAAAATACACGATTCTCATAGAAAATACACAGTTCTCATAGACAATTCCCATACAAAAATACACTACAGTAGCAATCTCATGGAAAAATACACACAATTCGGGAACAACAAACAACCATCATTGTGCAAAGAAAGTTGGAACAATCACAAGATGACCGATTTTGGAACAATCACAAGATGACCGATAAAATCAATCTAATTTATTCTTTAATCCAAAGAATGAACTTCACCGTTGTAATTCTCATAGAAAATATACGGTTCTAATAGACAGTTCTCATGAATAACACACAATTTTCATAAAAATACACATATGAACAAAAATTGAAAAAAAAAAGGCATGAAGTATAATTCCATTTGCAATAATAAAAATCAATTTCAAGATAAAGTATAATGACATGTAACTTTTTAGACATGATTCTTTCGGAACAGAGCCTAAGACAAGATAGAGGACGAATAAGTGACTCACCTTTGTAACTTTTTATTAAAACCCCTCAATATATGCATTTCTCAAGCCTGTGACTAGATCTTAAAAAAAAAATTACGTGTCAAGACCAATGACCGTGTCAAAATACCTTCAGTTCTCCTTTGGTTCTTATACCTTCACTTGCATTGATTTGCCTGGGTAATAAAGTCATCCAAAAGACTAGTTATGGACTCGTGAAACTTCTTGGCTTCAGGTCTTGGCCTCAAGACATTGACATCACCCCATTGCGAGCACGGATCCATCACTGTACTAGCTCTTCCAACCCCGTGCACCAGGCCCCTTGGGCAGCTCAGTTACGTCCATGCTTGAGGATCTTGAGGATCTTCTCATCCAAGCGCTGGAGGAGACCACTTCAAAGAGTAAAAGACGACGAGGTGTTTGGTGGTGGTGACACCGGCATCACATGTAGAGGGTTGTTGGGGCTGTGCTGGTTCGGGAGGCGAGGGAGAGGCCCACGAAGACGGCGATGGTGAAGAGGCAGTTGGATCGAAGAGGAGAGAGAGACGCGTGATGAATCGGAGAGAGAGAGAGAGAGAGAGAGAGAGTTGCCGATGCAGAATAAAAAGGACAAAAAAGTCATGAGATAACATATCTGAGCCTAAGCAAGTTCGGAAATAATATACAGGGTTGGGATCAAACCGAGACTAAAAATCAGGACCGGCCTCTAATTTACTAAAAAAATTATTCACCCACTACCAACACCCACCGGATTTGAAAACCAGATCAGTATCGACGCCGGACTGGGGAGACCGGAAGGGAAACTCGGATAAACCGGTAAATTAAAACAGAAAAACCCTGACTCTTTTACACCATTATTACCTCGCCACTGCCGGATCTGAGAAGACAAGGCGGTTGAGTAAGGCCCATAGAACACCGACCGGAGGTCCAATCATCCGAAGCTTGGTCGACTGGAGCACACCAACTCTAGCCATACTGGACCGGTGAGTCAAGAGACAAGAGGAGGGAAAGGGAGAGGAGGGGGTTAGAAGGGTGGAGGAGGCAGCGGCCCCCTTCCCCCTCCCCCAGAGCTAGAATCAGTAGGGTTTGCAAAACCTGTCCATATATTCAACAAAGATTCACCAAAGAGCTTTGAGTTTCAAAGGTACGAAAGTGGCTAACTGATCTCGCGTAATTCGTTAATCATGATTTGGCCTAGAGTTATTCGTAACTGGCTGCACAAAATTGATTTGCAACATGCAAGGTGATTGCGAGACTGTATTGAAATACAATTTATTGATGCCAGCAGAAATTTTGCGGAAGACAAAACGTCAATCTGGGGCCAACCTCTTCGGTGGAACAACTCACTTTACATGTGTGAGATTCTGCAGTTCTTTCCATGGCGTCAGAAATCTAGTGTGATTTTTGGAACTATAGGTTAATCTACTTGTGTTTCTACTTTCTAGTATCATAGTATTAGATGAATGCAGATTAATAATTGCAATAGTGTTGCTGTTAAGCATGAGATCTAAATATTTGCACGTATTTGGACCCAGGGTGCTATCGTGCACCTCATGCACTACACGGGTCCGTGCGTGTAGTGCGGCCAATCCAGCCGTCCATCTCGGCAATGGATGGTTAGGATTTGTAAGAGCTCGAATTAAATCTGAGCTGTCAATGCTTCAATGGAAGGCTGGATCGACCATACTACATGGTGTAGTGTAGTGGGTGGACTGTAAGCCCTTAGATATGAACGCGGTTTTAGGAGTTCAATATTACACATGTTCACATGTCCGACAACATCAACGACTCATTACTTGGTACAAATTATAAGTTCGGGACACTACACCTATTGTGAGAGTACGAGAAATAAGCCCATCATAGGGAAGAAACAAAGAGAGAAAAGAAAAGTCTCTCTAAGGGGAGAACACCCACACACAGATGAGGAGATTCGAACTTTTAACCTCCTGCTGAAATGCAAAAATCCTGACCAACCGAGCTAACCCTAGTTGATTGACTTGTAAATAACTTAACTTCATAAAAAGCAATTGGATTCGAATGATGGTCTTCCATTCAATCAAAGTCCTAAAATCGAAAGGCTTTGTGAGCTTTCAGTGCGTAAAGGTTAGTTCAAAGCACAAAAGCATACCTCCCTCACTTTCGTACCTCGCGGGCAGGGAGGTAAACTTTCTTGACTAACCCCGGGTTCTGTTAGAGTTTCATGCGTAGGACCGTAAACGAACCGAATTGAGCCCAACCTTGTTAAGTTCGACTCAAGTTCTTTAAGGTGCTAGTCTGGCTCGAGTTCAGCTCAAGTTCAATTCGAGCCTCAACAATTTGGCTCAAGTTCGGTTCGTTAAAATTTTTCAAGGCTTGAGTTCGGCTCGATTGGGTTTGTTGAGGTATTAGTCTAGCTCGAGTTTAGCTTGGGTTCGATTCGAACCTAAACATCTTGGCTCGAGTTTGGCTCGTTAAACTCAAACAAATCGAGCCGAGTCAAATCTAAGCTCGTCAAAACTCAGGTTTGGTTCGGCTCAGCTCATTAAACTCAAGCGAACCTAAACTCTCTCGTTGATCTTATAGAATTTGGGAGAAAAATAAGTATTGAATTATATATACAACCTTTTTTTATATTTACAAATAGACCCCTATTGAATTATTAATTAAATTTAAGTATAGATTCACGAGTCTAATCGAGTTGAATACAGTTAGACTCAGGTTTGGCGGCTCATCTATGGAATGAGCCTATAATTGAGTTTTAGGTTCAGTTCGTTTAGTAAACGAATTGAACTCAAACAAGCTCTTATCGAATTGAACCTCAAACAGTTCACAAATGACTCAGTTCATTTACAGTTCTACTCATGCGTGGACTGTTCTAATTAGAATACGGAGTTAGATGAATAGTCAGGTTTATGCCGAAGTGCACCGACTCCTTTCTTCACCCGAAAAGGGGGAGACCTGTTCTCTACATCAGTGGCCTAATTAAGAAGCCCCTTCTTTCATCATTATTCCTTAGAAGGGTGGACCCACCTCCTAAGAAGAGTGAATTTGTAATTTAAATAGTTTTTTGAGAAGGAAAATTTAGAGGGTGAATATGATGGAATAAGATGTCAAATAACTTAACCATGTGTATAGATTTAATGTTTATATTACAATAATTGCAATATAATTATATGATTAGGCAATAAATCAAAATTGTATTTATGAAAGTACTTTATTTTCATACTTCTGCACTTTCGAGATATAATAATTTGTTTTAATTTTTTAAATATTATTAATTCAATTTATTTGTTAATTTTACCATTTTATTACAAAGTGTTAGCTTTAACGTAAGGAGCTTTGTTTTTTCTTCTAACCACAAGAATATATGGTTGTAAAGTGGTCTGAAGCACCATGTGACGGTATTTCTAGACTACTATAATTACTCTTGTTTGTGGCTTTTGGATTAATTTCAATTATTCTAGACCCTTCGATTGGGACATTGTGGTTTCTAAGGACCAAACCACTAGATTATTTCTTCCCCACTTTGAAAATAACGTGGAAAGATAAATTTTGTTTTATTTGGTTTATGATTTGAGTAGTGTTTTCAAAAAATGAGTGGAGAGAGTAATGATTGGAGAGACAGATAAAAAGTGAAGAGAAATGGAGGAAAAAAATAAAGTTAGAATTGAAAAATTAGAAAAAGAAATAAAAATAATGATTAAGTTGAGAAATATTTTTTTAAAAAAATTGTGAAGTGAACAAGGACAAACACTAACATATGAGAGCTGCTACAGGCACAGCAGTTGTTGCACAGCAGCAGTGCACAGATCACTTTTGCGCCCGTCTCGGGTCTCGCAAAGATGATCGGAGCCATTCATTTTGTTGAAAATACGTCGTTTAGGGTCATTATAAAAAATCACCTCAATCCGATCTTGGGAAAGATATTTATGAATTATCTAACTTTGCTTCAAAATTTAGAAGCAAAATTTAGCCTAAATTTTGAAGCAAAGTTGGATGATTCATAAATATCCTTCCCGATATCGGATTGAGGTGATTTTTTACAGGGACCCTAAACGACGTATTTTGAACAAAATGACTGACTCCGATTATCTTTGCAAGACCTGAGACGGGCGCAAAAGTGATCTGTGCACTGCCGCTGTGCAGCAACTGCTGTGCCGGTAGCTTTTTTGCTAAGAAATAACGTGGAAGAGATAAAACACTGATCTGGTTTCGTCTGTACCTCTGGTACGTCTCTCCCCTCTCTCTCTCTCTCTCTCTCTCTCTCTCACCAGATCGTCCAGATAAGGGTGATGAGATCTGCGACCTCATCTCTCTCTCGCTCTCTCTCGCTCTCTTCGGTCTGGTTTGAACAGAGGAGTATACGCGTGATGCAAGCGAAAAGGCAAGGGCAAAACAGTAAAAATCGCACCCGCTTCGCCAACGAGACGGGGTACGTTAACAAATTCACCTGTTGGTGGATTAGAAATCCGGAGAAGGCTCAAATCCACCCTGCCATTTTTACAGGCAAAAAACACCGGAGATGAGGAGAGGTGGGATTCCAAATCCGGGCGGCTGCCAAATCAGGGGCTCTCTCCCCCGGCCAAACACGATACGCCGTCTCCCCCAGCCAAACACGATACGCCGTCTGGGACCAATTATTTGTTCCGATTTCAGCATTATATTGCACGTGAGCCCATAATTGATTTACGTGTGCTAATTGTTCGAGTCATGCCTTTAGCCACGCACATGCGTTAGCGTCTCTAAAACGAAAGAATCAATGTCCAATGGGTCAAATAACATGCCGAGCATTAGATAGGCCCATTTTATTTTTTCTTTCTCTATAATGATGGAAAATGTTATAAACAACCCATTTTATTCGTCATTACTGTGAGGAAAATGTGCTTCGTCATGTGGCATATGTGAAACAAAAGTGCTACACACAAAAGAAATTATGCATAAAGGTGTCTGTTATTTTGGGACGTTAACTTCTAGGCTCCAGCCTCCAAAAGACTTTAAATTCCAAAGTAGCAAATACTCTATTGACCGTCTTTGGGACATTGTGGCATTAGAAGAATCTTGGAAACTGCTGGTTATACTTGTATTGACCGTAAGCTCAGCTTTGAAAGTCTGGTTGATTATAAACACAAATGAGATGATGTTTCACACTTTGGCTTTCCTCTCTATCACTATAAATTTATCGACACATGATCTGTCCAAAAGACAATATATAACTTTATCAACACATAAACCAGACATTTTCGCAGTTCTATGCATGCCAATAGGCGTTTCCTGCACACTGCCTTCGGTATAACTGCAAAACCCATAGTTTTTGTGCCCATACTAATGATCTTTTTGCTTATGATTCTCTCCCTAGGCTCTGTCGACGTTGCAGCTGATAATATGGTCACAAACATTGGAGGAATCATCAATCATAATTCTCGTATAGGCAAAGAACAGAAGACAGCAATGGATATAGCTGTTCACAACTTCAACAAGAGGTCAACTATGCACAACCTAGCTCTCCATTACCATAAACTGGGTGGAGACCCCCTAAAAGCGGCTTATGCTGGTTAGCTGTTTTCCCCTCCCCAACAACGGAGCACCCCCCCCCCCCCCCCCCCCCCCCCCCCCCCCCCCGTTCTTTTTTCCTTTCTTCATATTCATTCTGTCTTTTATGATTGGATAACCATATAACTGAATCAAATTAACTGTCTTCGTACGTCCTTAATATATAACGAACAAATAAGTCTTCACAGTATCCTTGCTTCCATAAAGTGTTTTTTTTTTGACACTTCTAACTTTTAGAAAATTGCACACGCGCTCCTTTTATTTGGTGTCCATCCCTGAAGATAATTGTAACAAATTTGCCCTTTCAGACCAAGGGATTGAGTTGACCTCAGTCGCGTAGCTAGTATGTATCCAGGAGGACGTGCCTCCCTCAGCTTTCCAAAGTTATTATTGAGACCAAAAGAAAATGAAAATTGGAGGTCGTAAGCAAACACAACATATTAGTAGGGGAATTTGGAAAGAATTCATTACCAAGCAACAATATTCATGCCTTTGCAACAATATTCATGCCTGGTTTTGCAAAGGACAAATCAGTGAGTGTAGTTTTAGTTACAAGCTCTAAAAAATTCGAAGAATCCAAAGGCTTGCACGTCTGAATCCTGACAAGATAAGGAACAAAGGTGTTTTGTCACTGTTATGTTGGATGACTTAAAAAGGAAAGCATGAGAGTAGGGATACATGTGACCTTTCTTTTTCCTTCCTGATTTTGTATTTTGATGGGCAAGGTCGTTTCCATGCCAAACAGGCTGCCAGCCATATTTGTTAATCAGTTACCCCGTTCCCACAAGAATAAGTAACAACCCTTCCACCATTTCCATTAATTATTTTTAAACATTAGGGTTGATATTAGTGACTGCAATTGCCGATCAATCCAAATGCCCAAGGGATTGTCTTGAAATGTATGTTTTGGAGGACAAATATCGTAAGGGGCTTACTCTCTAAGCTCATAGGTTCGTCTCACATCGCCATAAAAAAATCTTGGGGCCACTCAAGATTTGCTTCGTTTAGGGCCCCACACTAGTTGAGGTGCGCGTAAGTTGGTCCGGATCCCAGATTATCAAAAAAATAGTGAGGTGAATGTGTATTACATACCATAATTAGAATATATCTCTAATCTAAGAAGATCAAGATCCCGATTTGGGTGTCACTAGAATGAAAGGTAAGACGTGACGTTTTGTTAACGTGACCATAAGTCCATAATCTCCTCTCTCTCGTATGGAATACTTAGACAACATATGGGTGTGAAGTAGGCTGTGGGGGATTGGAGAAAGAAAGGGCATGGGCGGCTGAGTCGCAGTGTACGGAGTTTTTGGGTCCGGTTAGTGAGGACCCCTTTTGAAGTATCAAGTATGCCTCTTTCTAACAATGTACATACATCAACAATGTAGTTGTTGGTAGTTGCGGTAGAAATCAAAAGTGTTTGTTGACTTTGATCACCAATTATGAAAAATGTTCATAACAACTTTGTTAACATTTTAATTCGGGTTTTTAAATTTTCACAGCTAAAGAGCTAATTAATGAGAAGCATGTGGTAGTGATTATTGGCATGGAGACATGGTCAGAAACAGCTTTAGTTGCCAGCGTCGGAAACCAGGCTCAAGTTCCCGTTATTTCACTGGCAGCTGGAGCTATTAAAACGCGCCAGTGGCCTCTCTTGGTCCAAATGGCTAACGATGTTTCAGAACAAATGAATTGTATTGCAGCTATTGTTCAGTCCAACTGGATAAGAGTTGTTGTTGTCTATGAAGAAGACATGTATGGTGGTGTGCCGGCTATGCTCCCTCTGTTATCTGAGGCATTGCATAAAGTTGGCTCGTATATTGTGCTTCATTTTGCTGTTGCACCATTTTCTTCTCTATCAAATCCCAAACAATTTGTCCATGAGAAACTGATGAAATTGAAAAGCAGCCAGCCTAGAGCTTTTATTGTTCTTCACGCATCGTTACCTATGACTACAGTTTTGTTCACCGAAGCAAAGAAATTGGATTTCGTGGGAAAGGAATCCTTTTGGGTACTTACAGACTCCGTTGCAAGCTTACTTGATTCCGCTAACAGCTCATTTTTCTCTTCAATGGACGGTGTTGTGGGAATCAAGACAGAGTACTCTGAGAACAGTAAGCAATATCTAGAATTTTATGAGCAATTTCGGCAAAGATTCCAGTTGGAATATGCAGAAGAAGAAAATTACAAGCCCGGGATTCATGCTCTGAGGGCATATGATAGCATTACAGCTATTACTGCTGCCTTGGACCGAGATAAGAAAACTTTTACGTCGGAAAGGTTGCTAGACAGTCTAACATCAACAAGTTTCACTGGATTAAGTGGTGAAATTCGTTTTGAAGATGGAAGACTATCTTACCAATCTATATACCGGGTAATTAATATCTTCAACATGACATACAACACGCTGGGATATTGGTCTCCAGACTTCGGGTTCTCAAAGAGCCTTGATGTTGCAGAGTATGGAAAGAACGACTCAAGTGGAAAAGGTAATCCCTTTTTGAAACTGGTGGATGGTTTTATAAAGCCACCGGGGGACTTGAAGCGGGTTCCTGAAGGATGGACAATGCCCAGTTTGGAGAATCCCCTCATAATTGGAGTTCCTGGTAACGCCACTTCTGAGAATCTTGTGAAGATTACGTCCATCAAGAATTCAGCTGAGAAGATATACTCCGGTTTTTGCATTCGTGTTTTCGAGGAGGTGAAAAGGATTTTGGAATATGATCTGCCTAGTAGATACGTGGAATTTAACGGCACTTACGACAATTTAGTTGGTAATGTTGCAAACAAGGTACTAATAAATTGATCTCCAACGTTCTTTTTCATTGTACCTTCATTCACAGGCTTCACGCGTGCATAATGCTTTCTCTACCTACTTTTAAATAGCTTTTTAACTCGAATTATTCAATTTGTACTCGTTTGTGGGTCCAATTTGTGGAAGACCTGAGCTACACCGTATGATATCTACACAGGCTTCACACATAATGCTATATCCACCTATTTTTTACATAGTTTTTTAAACATGAATCGTCTGACTTGTACCTGTTGCTTGCGTGTTGAAATTTGTGGAAGACCTTTGGAGCTGCTGTAGGTGATGTAACAATTCTATCTAAACGTTGGAGTGGCGTAGAATTCACAGAACCATTCACAGAGTCGGGCTTGTTAATGGTAGTCCCTGTGAAGCCTGCTCACAAGGCATGGATATTTCTGAAGCCTTTCACTGTGGAAACGTGGTTAGCAACGGGGGCTGTTTTGATCTACACAATGTTTGTAGTTTGGTTCTTGGAACATCGGTCCAATCCAGAATTTGGTGGTCCATGGAAGGATCAGCTGGGGACTGTTCTTTGGTTCACGTTCTCTTCACTTTTCCTTGCTCACAGTAAGTACATATAAAGTTAGAGCAATTATGTTTATAATGACATAGAGTCTTTCATGGTTCAATTTGAGAACCAAAACTGGCTATACATTCTAGTATAAGTAAAGGCCCCCACAAAGCTGGGATAAGTGACCAAAGAACGAGCTGACAATAACCAGGCACCATTTGTGTCCACGTTGCGCGGAGGTTAAGCTGACCTAATGTCTTGGTGCTCTAAAATAGCAGCATAAGCGAAATATTTGCGTCATACTGACACATGCCTCTGGCTGCTACTTTGATGTCCATAAGAGTTGAGATTCTTACTGTTCTGGAATATGTTATATAGGATAACAGATGCATTATGCAATATTACATTAAACATCTAACAACAGTAAAAGCGAATTATTGTTTATACACAATTCGCTTATACGCTCACTTTTATCGTACAGGGGAGAAGATTCAAAGCAACTACACTCGGGTTGTAGTTGTGGTTTGGCTTTTTGTGGCATTGATTTTAACACAAAGTTACACCGCCAGTCTCATCCTCATATAGATTTGGAGGATTTGGCTTCAATGCAAATAATCATAAGTTTTAGATACCGTCAATCTGCCAACCCAAAGGAAAATTGCAATTTTCTCCAAATGGGGTAACCGAGTTATCATGTTGTTTACAATTTTTCAAAAATCAGGAAATGGATTTACGGGTTAAAATCGACGGTCGAGGCCCAAGTGAAAGACCTTATGAATGCCACAATTAGGGCCGGTTCTTAAGTTGCCTTCCATATAGGTCAAAGGCCCAAGGCTTGTGTCCACCAGGCCTGAATTCCAGGCCTAACCAAATTTAAAAGTAACAAGCCTACGAAATAGGCCCATTGGTAGGCCTTGTTTCCTCACCAGGCTTGGGCTCAGGCTTATAATAGACAAAAGCCCATGCTACCACAAGTCCAGGCCCAATTGATGAATAGGCCCATTGCTTTAAGAGCACATTTAAACCTTTAATAAGAAAAGGGGCCTTGCTACTCATGCAAAGGCCAGTTGCTCACAAGCAGCACTAGAAATTCTTGCTAGACAGATCTAAAAGCTGCTCACAAGACTATCTGAGGTGGGACCCCATTCTTCAGCATGAAGCGACCAAGAATGGCAGTGGAGATCCCAAGCAGCTCACAAGCAGCTCACAGCATAGGCTTGCACAAGCAGCTCAAAGGCCTGAACTTTCTCCCTAGAGCTGCTCAAGCAGCTCAAAGGCCCTTACGCCAAAGGCCTGCGTTTTTGCCAACAAGTATTGCAGGAAATACAGTGTCTACGGATCCTCATATAGATTTGGAGGATTTGGCTTTGTAAGTACTAATTGCAACTAACTTTTTGCACTCTTTTCATTGTGCATGGAACTTAGTGTTCTAGCCTAGACCTTTGTAGAAGGCCACGTGGCGAATACATTTTGAAGAGCTCAAGGCCTGTGTGACAAATAGTTTTGGAGGCCTTGGCCAGGGTCCCCACATAAGCTTACCCAATTTACCTTTCAATTATTTTTATCTTTTAGACCAATTTACATCACTTTCTCGTTCTTAAAGATTTTATTTCCTTTCATTTACTTGTACCCAAACTTTGTTAAAACCGTTTAACGAAGTTCATTTATCTTATCGTTCAGTCCTGGCTTCTTTTTTCTTTCCATTTTCAACAATGATTAGGAAATTTTAAGTCCTTAGCCCGCAAAGGCAAACCACGAACTACATACGGCCTCACCTCTTAGGTCGTACGCAATGGTCTGCTAGAAGTCAGATTGAGGCACCCAAGCCTTGATACGAATTTGGACTGCAATCCAGTCCTGGCACGCCCGCATAAGGCCTAGAACTGCACCACTCGCTGTTCTTAGGCCAATAGTTTTCACTTTTCGGAAGAAACAGTTTTTTATGCAGGTATTCCAAAAAGGCTCTCCAATAGCAGCTGACATCTCCAAAGCCATTCTACGACTGACGGAAGATGGCACGCTGAAAAGGTTAGAAGAAGAGTGGTTAACTCCTTCTGCAGAATGTCGAAACTCGCAAACTGACAAAAACATTGATGTCCTAAGCTTTCAAAGCTTCTGGGGACTATATCTCTTCTCCATCGCCACCTCCTCCATTTGTTGTCTGCTATTCCTGGCTAAGTTACTAAAGAGCTTCTATCACGATCACGAATCAGATGATATCCACGGAAGCGATGACAGTGTTTGGAACAAGACAGTTAGACTTGGACGATATTTGTACAAAGCAGAGACTGGGAACCCAACGAGAGCTCCAACTTCCAGTCGGGAAACACCCCACATCAGGAACATGATTAGATTGTCTAAATTTAAGAAAAGGAAGAACAGGGAGAACCATTTCTTGTTCATATTGGGTGCAGAACGATAGTTGTAGCATACTCGGAGTTTCCAAACACATTGCTGGCCAATTAGCAATTATGCGACCCAGCTTGAGATCATGATTGATCCAAAAGACCCATGGGTGATTGAAAATGACCAAAGAATACTAGCTCACGTTAAAATTTGGTGTTATTAAGCTCCTTTTTTGGTGGCTCACCTGAGTTTACAATTATGATTTGATGCGTTTATCTCGTAGAATCTATATAATAACTGAGCTTAGTTTTTGAATCTTATGTACATTCATAAATCTAATGGTGTAAAGGAGTTCCTTGAATCCAACGGCCGATTTCTTGGGCAAGCCATTTTTGGGAAGAATCCAAATTTCTTTCTGATTCTTTAAAAAATTGATAAGAAAGAATCCAAATTTCTCTCTGATTCTTTAAAAAATTTATAAGAAAACATGAATTCCAAATAATATGAGGTTCTCATAGAAATTTCTATCGGTAAGTGTTGATTGTGAACTTGAGATCATTATATTAATTAGGTTTACTTGCGATCATGGTTTCTTTGGTAGGGATAAAATATTAAGAATACTGCAGCCATCAATATTTTGGTTTAGGCTACACGTGAGAGGGAGTGTTAAACTTGTCCCATATCGCTCATTTAAGTCACATAAGCTTGGTTAATATATTTTAGAGGTTACTCAATCTATTGCCAATTGATTTTAGGTTAGAATCCTCCAATAAATCTAATATGGTATAAGAGCTAGGTCTTGGGTGGCTTCATCTGATCTTGTGGAAAAGTTTCTGTCATCTCTGTCGCCTGAGTCACGATTTAGTTGTTGCAAACTCAATATTAAGTTGTGCAGTACCTTTAGGTATGAGCAGTTTACTCACACTTTACTTAGAACACTCGAACCCATATATATAGAATACCGAATTCTTGGAGACGTGCCTTTACGGGCATGAGCTAGTTTGAAAATAAAATGTGTCCGTAATAAATTAGTTTTTGCAGTCCATAAACTCGTAAAAAAAGTTGTACTTTGTCCTACACATAGCTACAAGGTCTATGAGATATGATTCAAATCATGATTATGAGCATGGTACTAGCCCCACAAACGAGAGTTTGGAGGGATATGGAAGGATTGGGCATTGATTAGAGCTGATCCCATGCTGGGAAATAAATGGAAGAAGCTGAAAAAACAAACGGTTTACTAACATCAGCATCCAGTGCAGGGGAATTTCCATAAGTATCGATATTGCCGCTGAAAGCAACACAAGGACCCGTCGTTAGAGTAAGAAGCTGATCCTGCTTGTAACACAGTTCACAATTGCTGCTTGTTTTCTGCAACTTCTCTACTCGTCAAAGATACAAAGGATCGAGAGAGGATAGTATCAAACACCGACAACGAAAAACAAGTTCAGTCGAACAACTGTTTCCTGTGCAAGGAGAACCTATTGTCATTAAAACGATATCGTGGCTGGCATGGTGCCCGTGAGCTTAGAATGCTCTTTTCGTTGGATCTAGAAAGATTTAGGAGTGTGGTTTCGAGATACTATAGGCCATGACTCTTCCGGAGAGATTATTCTTCCTACGAAAGCAAAAATATATCTATGGAGACCATTGCAGAACGTTTCGAATGCACGTAGGTGTTTTCTTTTGGGGGAAACAAACTTTGAAATGCATTAATTTATGGTGTCATCATGGGGACGATGAGGCGACTTGTGATGACATGGTGCCCCTCGTGGACAATGACATGGTGGTCCGCGTGGAAGATGGTGTGAAGGGTGATGTTGGGGGCGGTCACATGGATGAAAACGTATGTTGCGGCCAAAGTGGGCAACAATGTGGCATCCGTGTGGACTTTGACTCCTTTGTTTAGTTTCCATCTTTAGGTATTTGAGTTTTGGTAGTAGATGGAGAGAGAAATAGAGTAATAATTGAAGACATGGGTAATGAGTTATGAGTAGAGAGAAAGAGAGAAAAATAAAAGTAATAATTGAAAAAATATGATAATAATTGAAGAAAGAAATATGATAATGATTAGAAAACAGAAACAAAACAAAGTTAAAAATGAAAACGAACAAAGCAGTCGACATGTCTGCCGCTTGTCACATAAATATTTTTATACTTTTGTAGGGAAAAAAACCTTGTATATAGTGACAACATTTTTTGCTTTTATTACCCTTAGCTGTACACTTTTAGTTTGCCGATCGCGTAGTTTGGGTGACAACCTAATTGGAATCTTTTCCTCACGTTGTGATGCCGTTTCGTCTTGTCCTATTATTATGTATCTAAACTAATCATGCAATATTGGCGAGACTTGCTATATCGGTCCCAGCTTGTCCTGTACTCCATATGGAAGACATCTTTTTTTGATCAGCAAATATGAAATTTTATTAAAAAAACGGGGAATGGGGACGGGAATCCAACAAAAAGTTGGATAATACACCGCAAGGGCATATGGAAGACATCTTGACTACTCGAACGGGCTTGACATTTCCCAAGGATTGCTTGTTCTCCACGGTTAAACCTAGTCGTTGGTATCAAAGATTTGGATTTCTTTGTCTACACGTAGCTTTGAACAGAATCCCATAATTTCCTCGTTCCCATCTCTTAATTGGAGTACTAAATAATTTCTTACATTCAAAGTCGTGTTGTCTGGAAGACATATACATAAGGAGTTAATCCGAGCTAAAAAAAATTCAGTGCAATGTGTATAATAAGACTAAAGACTAGAATCAGAGAAGTGACGCAATTGGAATTCGTTGACGCAATTGGAAGATAGTGTGCATGCGATTATGCGAATATTCAGAACCCTTGGCCTAGTGGCCATCAAGGCTTGAAATTTAGATTTTTGTTCCCTCCTAAGTTCTCAGAGTCGAAACCTCTCAAGTGCTATTAACTCATTTGAGGCCATTTCATACAGAACTTAGTTTGCTCTAGTTTTAATTGAGAGTTGAGGAGGTGTGTAGGGGCCCGAGGGGGCCCGGCCACCCCCAATTTTAGAATTTTATTAATACAGTAGTATATATACTATATATAATATATACTTAGTATTTTTTTTTTTGGCTCGTCTATATACTTAGTATTTATATAAGTAGTTTACGAGTCTCTGAAAATTTTAAAGTTTTTGATTTGATCTTGCCAAAAAATTAAAATAATTCTACAATGTCATGTAAAACTTTCTCAATTTTTTTCATAGATGGAAATAATCGCACATGAGCATTGTAATTGTTGACTGAAAAATAAAAACAATGTCGTATACGAATAGTAATGCATTACAACACGATATGCTGAGCATATTTCTGAATGAAAATACTTTCTTAAGTCGGTCCCCCTCATCTAAAATTCTGCCTACGCCATTGAATTTGAGACCCTTGCAAGTCAGCGGAAAGATTGGTCTTCCAAGATTAGTCGATGTGCGAATAAGTTGTTCAGTAAAATTAGTCTTGAAGAATTAACTCCAAAAGTCAATGGAGTAGTTGAGCTTTTGACGAAACAATGATTTTGTATTTTGTGGGCACCAAAATACAATTGCTGTCTTATCTCTATACCTTTGCCCCATCAACCCCAACTTTAAGGAATGTGGTCCAGTGCAACTTCTCTACTTGTCAAAGATACAAAGGATCGAGAGATGATAGTATCCACCGACAACGAAAAACGAGTTCAGTCTAACAACCGTTCCTATGCAAGGATGGAGAATCTATTGTCATTAATTAAAAGGGGAAATTACAGTAAGCCCCCTTTAACTATACCTCGGTAACGAATTGCCCCCTTCATCGTTTAACTCGGACACTTAACCCCCTTCATCTTTTATGGCGTGACACTTAACCCCCAGCCGTTAGTGAGCCGTTAGCGGAATTGCTGAAATTACCAATTTACCCTCTTTGGGCTATTTTCGTTTCGCTTATAACTTTTCGTAGGAAACTCTATTTCACCCCGTTCTTTTTTCAGAACTCTTGTTTTTTTCTCTATTTTATGGGTCTATAATAATTTTAGTATGGTAACTTTAACCTTAGAAAGCGTAAAGTTAATTTTAATATTCTGCTGATCACTGAATATCTAGGACGCAATTCTAACCTTAGAAAGCGTAAAGTAACCATACTAAAATTATTATAGACCCATAAAATAGAGGAAAAAACAAGAGTTCTGAAAAAAGAACGGGCTGAAACAGAGTTTCCTACGAAAAGTTATAAGCGAAACAAAAATAGCCCAAAGAGGGTAAATTGGTAATTTCAGCAATTCCGTTAACGGCTCACTAACGGCAGGGGGTTAAGTGTCACGCCATAAAAGATGAAAGGGGGTTAAGTGTCCGAGTTAAACGATAAAGGGGGCAACTCGTTACCGAGGTATAGTTGGAGGGGGCTTATTGTAATTTCCCCTAATTAAAACGATATCGTGCTTGCAGGCATCGTGCCTGTGAGCTTAGTTAGAACGCTCTTTTCGTTGGATCGATCTAGAAAGATTTAGGAGGGTGGTTACGAGCTAGATACTACTTTTTTCCACAAAAGTAAAAATTTGGCCTAAGAACAGCAAGTAGTGCAGTTCTAGGCCTGATGCAGGCGTGCCAAAACTGAATTGCAGTTCAAATTCGTATTAAGGTCTGGATGCCTCAAATCTGACTTCGTATAAACCATTGCGTACAACCTAAGAGGTGAGATCGTATGTGGTTCGTGGGTTGCCTTGTCAGAATAAGGACTTAAAATTTTCCTAATCGTTGTTAGAAAATGGAAAGAAAAGTAGAACAAGGTCTAAAACAGAATTAAAAGGACTTTATTAACGGTTTAATAAAGTCTGGTTACAAGGAAATAAAATAAAATCTAGGCTTGGCTAGATTGAACAGAAAAGTAAAGATAATTGAAAGATAAATTGGATAAGCCGTGGACTTTGATAGTCGTGGATCTTTGCTAAGGCCTTCAACTCTGGTATTTATAAGCAATACTTTTAGGTCTTGAGCTGTTTGAGCTGCTTCCACGTGCCTTCATGCATGGTTGCCAAGTGTCCCCCTAGCAAAGGCTTAGAGGCTTGAGCTGCTTCTAAATTTCACTAAGCCTGAGCATTTTATCCAGGCCTAAGAACTGGGTTTGTAATGACGAAATTTTAGACCCCAAGCCTTTGCAAAATTCCATTTAGTCAATGGCTTCCAAACCGGCCCAATTTCGTGGGCCATCGATTGTAAGGCTTTTCAAGGCCAGAGATTGACCTTCAAGGCTACCTTTAAACCCATAAATTCATTTTTTGATTTTTGGACAAAAATAGGTGTAAACAACTATAGGCCATGACTCTTCTAGAGAGATTAATTATGCTTCCTACGAAAGCAAAAATATAGGAGTATATATCTATGGAGATCATTGCAGAAGGTTTCGAATGCACGTAGGTGTTTTCTTTTGGGGGAAACAAAATTTAAAATGCATTTATGTTGTCATCATGGGGACGATAAGGCGACTTGTGATGATGTGGCGCCCACATGGACGAAAAAGTACGTTGCAGTCAAAGTGGGTACGTGACGATGTGGCAACATTTTTTGCTTTTATTACTCTTAGCTATACACTTTTAGTTTGTCGATCGTGTGATTTGGGTGCCAACCTAATTGAGATGTTTGCCCTACGTTGTGATGTTATTGTGTTCTTGTCCTATTAGAGCATCTCCAGCAGCCTCGGCTGTTGGAGATTTTCGGCAAATTAATTGGCAACAAAAAGCTCCCAAACCCAGACACAACAGCCTTGCTCCGGCCTCGCCAGTTATGTACTCTGCCGCCAAAACAGCTCGCCTGCTGTGGCGAGATTTAGCTTCCCCCCCCCCTCTCTTGCCCTTGACGCAGACCTAGATGTGGATCTGGTGAAATCGACGATGGTGGATTCCAGAATGAAAACCTACGCTATAGTGCCTTGCCCGCCGTCATCCGTCGTCGACCGCCGTTGCCCATGGACGGATTCCGACTCCTCTCTCGCTTTGCTTCCACTCTCCGACGAGTTTTCCAGTAGATTCTTGGAATTTTTAATGGTGTGTGTATATATAATATAGGCATATATATATATATATGTGTGTGTGTGTGTGTGTGTGTATATGTTGGCTGAATTTGAATTAATTTGTGGATTTCAATTTATGTTTTTGTCTGGAATTGATTTGTGGGTTTGGTCTTGAGGTTTAATTTGTAACTTTTTTGAGAATTGATTTTGAATTTGTGGGTTTGAGGTTGTCGACTGGAACAGAGGTTCTGGGTTTGTAACTGAAAATAGCCGTGGTGTTGTGTTGTTGGTTTGTGTTGCTGCTGTTGCAAATTTCTAAGAGAGAGAGAGAGGGAGAGAGGATTGATTTGGTACAAATGGCGTTTGGTTTTGCTTAGGCTATTGGGTACACATGTATTGAATGACTAGCTAAATGAGAGAAATTGCATTTTTCCTTGCTTGAATGGCTAAAAATTTGGTGTGAATGATGGAGATGCTTTTATGTATCTAAAGTGATCTTGCATTGGTGAAACTAGCTATACCGGTCCCAGCTGGTCCTATACTCTATATGGAGAAATTTTTCAGCCGCTCGGTGCATTCTAATTGTCCATTTTGATTTTGGACGGCTCGAAATTAGAAAGAGAAAGAGGAGGGATGAGAAGAGAGGGAAAGTTTCAATCTTAGCCATCAAAAAATGCATCGAACGGCTCAAGAATGTCAAACAGAGCATAACGTGAGATATACCCGCTCGGCACTGAAAAACTTCTCCTCCATATTGACATCTTGACTGCTCGATCGGGCTTGACATTTCCTGAGGATTAAATAATGACTTGCTCTCCACAATATATTAAACCCAGTCGTTCGTACGTATGAAAGCTTTTTAGATTCTTTGTCGACTTAGCTTCGAAGTTTGAATAGAATCTCATAATTTCCTCATTTCCATCTCTTAATCACTAGTAATTTCTTACATTCAAAGTCGTGTTGTCTGGAAGACTGAAGACTAGAATCAGAGAAGCGACGCAATTGCAATTCGTTGATGAGGGAATTACATTTGGAAGATAGTGTAGGTGCGAATATTCAGAATCATTGGCCTAATGATCATTTCCCTTCTAAGATCTCATAATCGAAACCCTCTGAGGTGGTATTAACTAATTTGATGTCAGTTCATATAGAGTTTAGTTTACTCTAGTTTTAATTCAGAGACGCGGAGGTGTGCAGGGGCCCGAGGGGCACCGACGACCCCCAATTTTTGAATTTTGTTAATAGTGTGTGTGTGTGTATATATATACACTACAATTAGTATTTATATAAGTAGTATACAAATCTCTGAAAATTTAATAAGTTTTGATTTGATCTTGTCAAAAAATTAAAATTATTCTACATTGTCATGTAAATTTTATCAATTTTTTCATAGATGGAAATAATCACAAATGAACATTGTAATAGTCGACCGAAAAATAAAACAATTTGTATACAATATGGTAATGTTTTACAAAAGCTACACGATATACTGAGCATATTTCTAAATGAAATGAAAATACTTTCTTACATCGGCTCCCTTCAACTAAAATTCTGGCTCCACCACAGGATTTGAGATCCTTACAAGTAGGCGGCAAATTTAGTCTCCCAAGATTAGTCGATGTGTGAGTATGTTAGCCTAGATATTTGAATTATAACAAAAAAAATCCATTCTTGGTAAAATTATTCTTGAAAAATTAACTCCAAAGGTCAATATAGAACTAGTTCCATTAATTTGTAGTTGAAGCTTTGACGAAACAATGATTTTGTGGGCACCAAAATACAATTGCTGACTTTTGTAATTGTGATTAATTCAACGGAAGTCTACCAACTCTCTGTACCCTTGTCCCATCTTCCCCAACTTACTAATGTGGTCCTTTAATTAAGTCTATTCAACTTGACGTTGCAACGTACATAATCATTTCTATGACTCATCATTTATTCACTCCCTTTAATAAATACATATACTATTTCAGTCATGTTTAAGAGTATAAGATACAATCGAATTCAACGAGGTGGTTCATCATAATGTTTGAGACTCATAGTAGGCCTAGGCGACAAAGATTTATTCAAAGAGAAGCATGTTTATTGAATTATAAATGGATGTACGTAAAGATAGATCGAAGAAGAATTGAAAAGACATATATAAACTAAACTTGAGCCATAAAAATGACGACTCCTATATACAAGTATCTATGTGAAAACAGTGAACACATTGTAAGTTCGTAACTAGCATTAAAAAAGAATGGAGAGAGAGAGAGTGAAAGGTAAGGCTAGAGAGGACGGTGGGTGGATCCCTGTGCTCAAGAACCGCAGGGCTCAAGCTAACAATGGAGACAAGTCTCAGGAAACCCACACGCTGTTTGTGGACAATATTCCTGAGGACAAGGATCTACAGTGGCTACAACGAACCTTCAATAAATTCGGAACAGTTAAGGACGCTTTTATTCCATGGAAGAGAAGCAAGCGTACGGGGAATAGATTCGGGTTTGTCAGATTTGGGAGTCATTGGTCTGCTTCTATGGCAATATCTCGGATGAATGGGTTATGGGTGGAGGACAAAAAACTTTTTGTCAAAGAGGCTTGCTTTGGGTGGGTTAGTCAGACAAAGGAACCAAGGGCTGTTGGAAGAAGAGTGCAGGAGTGCAAGAACAGAGATCGGCCTAGTCATCAGACTGATCAAGGGATGCCCAAGAAGGATGCTCAATCTGGACCAGTGCGGATCAACAGAGCCTTGGGTAAATCGTTTGCCCAAGTGGTAACTGGTGAGTCTTCCAAGCAACCCAGTCCTAATATTACGCTTCGGATTAATCCTGTTGGGAATGGGTGGTTATACCGGAGCGCGGTGGCGGTTATGCACAGAGTGGTCCCTCTGATGACTCTGAAGGTTAGCTTTGGGATGGAAACTGATAAGGTTGCTCAGTTCAGAGCTCTGGGGGGAAGGTCTGTTTTAATAACCTTCCAAAGCCAAGAAGTAAGGGATGAACTGATTAGAGGCCCCTGGATGACTAGATGGTTCGAGGTGGTGAAACCGTGGAGTGGCGAACCAGCTAGCCATGAACGGTTTGCTTGGTTGGGTTGTCAAGGGATACCACTAAATGCATGGGATAACACCACTTTCCGACAAATTGGTGAGATATGGGGGCAATTCATTTCTATGCATGACGATACTCTGAAAAGTTTGTCCTTTGCTCAAGGGAAAATATTGATAGCTACGGAGGAAAGGTCCAAGATAGAACGGTGGATTCAATTAGTGGTGCAAGGTGTGAAATACGATATTTTGGTGAAGGAGATTTCATCATTTGTCAACCCAGATGAACTTGACATCTCAAATCCTGTGAATCACTTTGATCAACGGCTATTTTCCAAAACTCAGGAGAAAATGGACAATGGCTCTGGTACAAGGGGGGTGGAGGTTGAAGATGCTGAGGTGGATGTACGTTCAAAGGGCTCAACCAATGAGAAAGGAGGGGTAGGTGTGAGTGCAGGGCATTCTGACTTGGCTACGGGTCATGGACAGGTAAAAGGTGATAGGGTTAGTGGCCCCAAGCTTGTTGGTGCAGGTGGGCATTTAATGGTTGACAAAGGGGATGTGCAGTCAAAGTCAGAGGATTTTGAATCCTTGGTGGAGGATTCGGTGGTCCAAGATTCAGAGTTGGGCTTCTCGGCCCACTTGGAGTTACCTTCCCTCCAAGCCCAAGTGAGACCTCAGCCCCTTTGTACACCTTTAGATGGGCCGATGGATCAATCAAGAGTTCAAAGGGATATGAGATATGTCCAGGAGAGGCCTGCTCTAGCAGAGCTTCGGTCTAATAGCCCCCAATTGGTCCTGTCGCCTCCAGGTTTCAAGTCACCTGAGAACAGTTCCACGCATCAATTGGGGGTGCGATCTTCCCAAATTCCTTGCATTAATCTCTTGGTGGATCTAAATAATACGGAGTGCAGGAAAAGAAGGCGAAGACAACTGACCAATCTGCTAAAAATTCGTGAGGAGCTGGACCGAGATCCCAGTTTGGTGCCAGCATCTCAATCGTATTCTGAAGATATCAGTCAAGTCAGCCCGTCGATTGTTAATGAGGTCAGAGCTACCATGGCCGTCGGAGGTGAGTTGGACATAAACTTTTTATCTGATGATAATGAAACTTTGCAAAGAATGATTGAGTTGGAGGTTAAGGAGAGGAGTGTGGGGGTTTAGGGAGCCTGTGTATCTAATTCGGTGGTGCACTGTAAAGGGTATCATGTTTTAATGCAGATTACAACTTGGAACATTAGAGGATTGGGGAGTTCTGTCAAAAAACGTTTTTTGTCAAAACTTATTAAAAAAGGGAAGCCGGATATGATGCTTGTTCAAGAGACTAAATTGGAGTCAGTTGAGAGTTTTGATATTCAGAAAATATGGGGTAGTGACAATATAGATTTTGTTTGCTCTAATTCAGTGGGTGCTTCGGGTGGTCTGCTTATTATTTGGAGGAAGGAGTTTTTTTCATCTACAAATACGGTGGTCCATAGATCTTTCATTTTGATAAGTGGTTTGTTATACAATGAATTCCCGTGTACGATTGTCAATGTGTATGCTCCTAATGATGCTGCGGGCAGAAGAGCTCTCTGGACGGAGTTATTGGAGCTCAAGGTCAGTTCGATTGATCCATGGTGCTTAGGAGGGAATTTTAATGAGATTAGGAGTATTAATGAAAGGGTGGGATGTTTACGACTCGAAAGGGGCATGAGGGATTTTGCAGAGTTCTGTAACAGCATGGAGCTGCTAGACCTTCCCATGCTCGGCAGAAAATTCACCTGGACCAACTATCAAAACCATGCTATCCATAGCCGATTGGACAGGTTCCTGGTTTCGCAACAATGGCTTGATAAGTATAATATCCTACAATGGGGTTTGCCGAGACCAATCCCTGATCATTGCCCGGTCACAATTAAAGACGATAGTAGAGATTGGGGTCCTAAACCTTTTAAGTTTATGGATATTTGGCTCTCTAACCCTAAGTGTATGAGTTTGGCCAAAGAAACGTGGAATGAGGTTCAAGTGGTGGGGTGGGCTGGCTTTATTCTAGTCCAAAAATTGAAGGCCATGAAGGACAGGTTACGAGTCTGGAACAAGGAGGAATTTGGGGACATTAATTCGGCACTACAGGATAATGAAGCTCAACTTCACCAACTCGACATTGTAGCCGAAGACAGACCTCTTGATCCAGAGGAAAAGGCGTTGAGATGCAAAACCAAAGCAGAATATTGGAGGCTGTATAAACTCTCCGAATCATTTTGGAGACAGAAATCACGGGTCAAGTGGCTAAAATTGGGGGATAAGAATACAAGGTATTTTCAGATCATGGCTAATAACAGATTTAAAAGAAACATGGTTGGCTCAATTAGAGTTGATGGGAATGTGTTAGAGGACCCCTCGGAAATAAAGGATGCGGCTGTAATACATTTCCGGAATAATTTCATAGAGGAAAGGAAGGTTAGACCCGTGTTAGGGGGAGAGTTTCAGAGACACCGACCCGGAAATGTAACGATGCAATTGGAAAGACAGTTTGAGGAAGGGGAGATCGTGGCTGCTCTAAAAGGGTGTAACAGTTTAAAGGCTCCGGGTCCGGATGGATTCAACTTCTTGTTCATCAAGAAAGGGTGGGCATTCATGAAGGATCTCATAATCCAATTCTTCTCAGAATTTCATCGGAATGGAAAGCTCACGAAAGGTATTAACTCGACTTTTGTTGCTTTGATCCCTAAAATTGATTGCCCGACTACCTTTAAGGATTTTAGGCCTATAAGTATGGTGGGGAGCATTTACAAAATCTTGTCTAAAGTGTTAGCCAATAGGATTAAAAATCAACTCCCTCTTATCATTGGCGAAACTCAAGCTGCGTTTGTTGGGGGAAAACAATTTTCTTTTTGGACTTTTTGCTTTTTTTGGATTCTTTTGCCCTTAGCTTCGAAGTCTTCCTTAGTTCTTTGAACACAGAATCTAATAATCATATCTCTATAATCATAGTAAGTGTTACATTCATAAGTCGCGTTTTGTACTCTGGAAGACATAAGGAATTTTTAAACCTGATTTTTCGAGCTAGGAAAATCAAGGTGCAATGCAATGTCGTAAGACGAAGGAAGAAATCAGAGAAGAGTGACGCAATCGCAATTGCAATTATTCGTTGATGACCAGGGGAAACATTCTGGAAGAAGAAAGATAGTGTTTTGATGCGAAATATTCCAGAGAACCGTTGTTGGACTAGTGATCATTCCCTCCCAAGATTCTAGAATGGAAATCCTATGAGGTGTTATTAACTCATTTGATGTCAATTCATATAGAGCTTAATTTGTGCTAGTTTTAATTGAGAGACGGG
Organism: Rhododendron simsii; assembly: GCA_014282245.1. Taxonomy (NCBI): domain Eukaryota; kingdom Viridiplantae; phylum Streptophyta; class Magnoliopsida; order Ericales; family Ericaceae; genus Rhododendron; species Rhododendron simsii. Next base: position 24,248,779 of record CM024965.1, on the reverse strand, counting down.
GAGGTGCGTAGGAACCCGAGGGGCATCGGCCACCCCCAAATTTAGAATTTTGTTTATAGTATATATACTACAATTAGGATTTATATAAGTGGTATACGAATCTCTGAAAATTTAATAAGTTTTGATTTGATCTCGTCAAAAAATTAAAATTATTCTACATTGTCATGTAAAATTTTACTCCTATCAATTTTTCGTAGATGGAAAAAATCACAAATGAACGTTGTAATTGTCGACCGAAAAATAAAACAGTGTCGTATACAATATGGTAATGTATTACAAAAGCTACACGATACATTGAGCATATTTCTAAATGAAAATACTTTCTTACGTCAGTTCCCCTCAACTAAAATTTTGGCTCTGCCACTGGATTTGAGACCCTCACAAGTAGGCGGTAAGATTGGTGTCGGCCCCCCTCAACTAAAATTCTAGCTCAGCCACTAGATTTGAGACCCCCACAAGTAGGCGGCAAGATTGGTCTCCCAAGATTCATCTTACTAAAACTCGCAAGTAGGCGCAACTTTATTTTCTTATACCAAAGAATAGCAGACTCCAAACACCACGGTTCGACTTGCGTGAGCAGGATGCTGACCTGTGACTAACAATCCCCATTCACAAACCCCCCCCCCCCCCCACCCCCCCCCCCCCCCCCCCAAACACATGCCTACAAGCAGCATCCTGTCCAGGGGAGTTGAACCCACAACCTTAGCTTTGATACCACTTGTAGGATCAATCGCTTACCATTTTACCAAAACTCGCAGATGGTGGTAAAGGCACAATACCAAAACATAGCAAGCCCCAAGCGGCATGGTTCAACTCGTGTGGGTAGGATGCTAGCCCGCGACCAACAGTTAGCCCGGATACTTGAATTATAACAAAAAAAAATCCATTCTTGAAAAATTAACGCCAAAAGTCAATAGAACTAGTTCCGTTAATTTGTGGTTGAAGCTTTGACGAAACAATGATTTGTGGGCACAATAATACAATTGTTGTCTTTTGTAATTGTGATTAATTCAGCGGAAGTCTACAAACTACTGTACCTTTGTCCCATCTTTCCCTACTTAGGAACATAATCATTTCTATGACTCATACATGCATTTATTCACTCCCTTAATAAATACTACTATTTCAGTCATGTTTAAGAGTATAAGATGCAATTGAATTGAACGAGGTGGATCATCATAATGGCTGAGACTCACTATAGGCCCAGACGACAAAGATTTATTCAGAGAAGCATATTTCTTGAATTATAAACGTATGTATGTAAAGAAGAAGAATTGAAAAGACATATATAAACTAAACATGAGCCATAAAAATGACGACTCCTATATACAAATATCTATGTGAAAAGGGGGCATTTCAGTCCTGAATTACACATATGCATGTCATATTGGAGTTTGACTTTCAAATTTGGACGAGAAGAGTAAAGGGGCTAAGAGATACGTACTAATATTTTTGTCTTCGGTATTTTTTTGACTAAAACTTATTTCCGTAATCTTTGTTCAGATTTTCGTTATAAGTTTTGAGACTAATCATTCTTCTCAATGAGAGGAATCAAAAAAATATAAAATTATGGATTGAAGTTAAAAAATTCATAAATGACGATACTGTAGACAAAAAAGTAATTGCTTGGTATTTTTTTTTTCTTGTTGACATAATTTTTTTTTTCTTTTTAGACTCCTTTTACTGAGATGGGTGATTAATCCGAAAAATAAACTTGAATTCAACAAAAATTCAAAAATAACAAAAATACTGAAACGAAAAATACCAAAAACATTAGCGTGAACTCACCTTTTAAATCATGGATTAGGGCAAGGTGAAGGGAAAAGTGTGACAGTTTAGGGGTAGTGATAAGTTACCAATTTTTTTTTTTCCCATAACCAAATATCCGGGGCCAATTTACTTGCAACTCGATTACTCTTAGGGACCATAAATGCAGGTTGTTCGGCCTAATGAGTCAAATGACTTTTTTTTTTTTGTTTTTATTAAATTTTTTCCGCATTTGTTAGTTTTTCGTCAACTTTTTGTGGATTATTGTTTCTTCATGACGAGAGAAATCTAAAAAGTAAAACATGAAGATCGAGACCTAAATTTTTTGAATAAAGACAATTTTTTTGTCTTTATTCAATTTTTTTTTGCATTTGTTAGTTTTTCATCTACTTTTTGTGAATTATTTCTTTTTCATGACGAGAGGAATCAAAAAATTAAAACATTACAATCGAAACCTATGTTTTTGAATAAAGAAAAAGAATAAGGTATTAAGTCAATTTTTTCATCTTTAGTAAAAAATTGGGTTTCGATCATAATTTTTAATTTTTAGATTCCTTTCGTCATGACGAAGCAATAATTTACAAAAAGATGACAAAAACTAACAAATACAAAAAAAATTGAATAAAAAAAAATCATTTGACTTATTAGGCCGAACCACCCATTAATTTACCATTTTTTTCTGGCATTCTCCGGAGCATACTGACCATGGGTTTTGCTAAAGTCTTGTTGACTCAAAGCCTGCATGCACTTGCTTCTTGAGCATTACGTACTATTCAACATTTGAACTTTTCATACGCGCAGAACTTCAAATGCCGTGAGTCCTTAGAATCCATTAGGAATTTCCACACACCCTCTCTCTCTCTCTCTCTCTCTCTCTCTCTCTCTCTAGGGAGGCAGACTTCTCCAAACATGTACATTTGGGCATATATAAATGATGAAGCTCATGAACCACAAGTACAATAATTAAATCAGAAAGCATATGAATACGACGGACGTACACTTGCCATTGTTTTAAATCCCAAAATGCCTTTCCAGCTCCGCTCTACCACAAAACCAATCTTTTTGTTCATCCCAATACTACTCATATCATCCCTAGTTGTTCTCTCTCAAGTCTCTGTCGTTGAAGGAGGTAGTACAGAACAGAAGACCGAGAAATTGAAGATAGGAGTTCCGAGTGCTGCCTCTTTCAAAAACTTTGTGCAGATATCCTCAAGTTCTGAGAATCCAAATGAGAAGAATTACACTGGTTTTTGCATCCGAGTTTTCAAAGAGGTTTGGAAGAGATTGGGTTATCCTGCAACTAACTATGAATTTGTGGAGTTTAATGGAGCATATGATGATCTAGTCGCTAATGTCGCTAACAAGGTAATAAATCTATCTCCGACCTCTTTTTTTTCTGCATTGGCTCGTAAATTTTTTCCAAACTACCCTTTAACTATCAAAAAAACTGCCAATAACGATCGAAGCAACTGAATTTCATGACAATTTTCCTCGCACCATCGTTTGCAAAACACGATTTGTTTTTTTTTTTTTGATCGGCATCTTTTGCAAAACACGATTTGTGCACGCATCTCGTTCCGTTTATTGTTTAACACATGCTTTGTGTACATGCACGTGGATCACAAATGGAAGACTTATAGCGCTGCCGTAGGCGACATAACGATATTAGCCGAACGTTGGAAGGACGTGGAATTTACCGAGCCATTTACGGAATCGGGCTTGTCGATGGTAGTTCCGGTGAAGCCCAGTCCAAAGGCATGGATCTTTCTGGAGCCTTTCACTCTGGGAGTGTGGTTGGCTGCCGCCGCTGTTTTGGTCTACACCATGTTCGTAGTTTGGTTCGTCGAACATCGGTCCAACCCAGATTTCAGTGGCCCCTGGAATGATCAACTCGGAAATGCTCTCTGGTTCACATTCTCTTCACTCTTCCTTGCTCACAGTAAGTACAATATAGGAGTACAATAATTAATTAAGGGGGAGTTTGGATGGTGCCTTTTTGCATTTTCCATTCTTCATTTTTTCATTTTCAGTGTTTGGCTTGCCACCACCAGAACTCATTCCCCTGAAATGAGTTCTAAAATTTGCATGATAGAGGCAGAAATGAAGAATGAGCCCAATAGGAACTTTTCCAATTCTCGGTTTTCCATTTTCCTTTTGGTCTAGGTCAAAAGACGTATTTGTACCTAGCCCAATAGGATCTTCTCCAATTCTCGGTTTTCCATTTTCCTTTTGGTCTAGGTCAAAAGACGTATTTGTACCTAGCCCAATAGGATCTTTTCCAATTCTCGGTTTTCCATTTTTTATGAATAATGTTTCTTAGACAAACTTCTAAACAAAGATGTCTTCCCATGCACGTGGGTTTCAAATCATGTATTCACGGGAATGTCATGCATCAGGCGACTCCGACAATACCTACATCTCTCTCTCTCTCTCTCTCTCTCTAAATGGTCTAAACCTGAATTCGGATGGCTGCGTTACTAATACTCCTCTTAGTATAATTTTCAAATGATTCTTTCTTTTTTCTATAAATCCAAACTGAGTGTTTGTGAGGTAGTTCTTGAATGGTATATGCTCGATTTTCTATATATTTTTCGAGGAAGAAACGTCTTTCATGAGTCGTTTTATTTTGAAATGAAAGTCCATAAAACTAGACAATTCAAAAAATAAAAATAAAGTCTTGTTTTAATTGTGCAGGAGAGAAAATTCAAAGCAACTATGCTCGGATTGTGGTAGTGGTGTGGCTTTTCCTGGCGTTGGTGTTAACGCAAAGCTACACCGCCAGCCTCACATCAATGCTCACGATCTCACGACTCCGACCGAAACTACTGTCCCATGCAAAAGTCGGGTGTGATGACAATACTTTCATGAAGAAATACGTTCAAGACGTGCTTAACTACAAGAATGTAAGTCTTATCAATGACGAAGATGAGTATCTCAGGGCGTTCGAGACGGGCAATATCTCAGCAGCATTCCTCGAGATCCCTTATGCCAAAGTTTTTGTCAATAGAAATTGCAGGAAATTTAGCATCATTGGAACCACATATAGATTTGGAGGATTTGGCTTTGTGAGTTCTCAACACTTTCTTTACACTTCTTTTCTCTCTTTCTTTTTTTGAGATAAATAAAAAGGGGAAATTAGAGTTGCAACTCCATCAGGGAAGAGGAACTTCCAACCGCCATTGCATATTCAGTCAGTGAGCTAGTACCACCCATTAAAGAAGCTAAGCTAATTAACTGAAATTACGTTCAAGTACTCTTGATCAATTGAGCCATCATCATCGCTAGCACTTGTATAATGCAGCCACCATCTCAAACCTCTAATACAAATATCTTCATTCGTGTTCCTATGCAGGTATTCCAAAAAGGTTGTGCATTAGCTGCTGATGTCTCGAAAGTCATTCTCCAACTCTCAGAGGACGGGACTCTTAAAAAGCTAGAAGAGGACTTGTTAACTCCCAACAAAGAGTGTTTAAAATCTGAAACTACGACGGAGAACATTGATAGCTTAAGCCTCCGAAGCTTTTGGGGTCTATTCCTCTTTTCAGCCACCACTTCCTCTGTTTGTTTTCTTCTATTCCTTGGGCACTTACTCAAGGACTACCTCGGTCATCAGTCATCTCAAGTGGCTGACGTGAATACAAGTAATGAGAGCGTTTCAATTAAGACGGTTAGAGTTGCACGGTACTTGATGAATGCAGAGATTGGAAGCCCATGGAGATCTCCATCCTCCGATCAGGCAGTGCATGAAACTGACATGTGCTAAATTTTTGGATTTTGTCTGGTGGAGATTGTAACTTGCACTCCATCTAGTTTAATTTTTTCATTATTTTTAGGAGTTTGTGTTATTTTTCAATTGGACCATATCTTGTCATCTATATGTCTGTCGTCTATTTTATGGACATTTTATGAGACTTTGTTTTTCTTACAAATTCGACAAGATGAACAATTCGAATCATGATTAGGAGCTCAGTATGAGCCCACAAAATGAGATTTAAAGGGATATGGAAGGATTGGGCATGGATTAGAGCCGAGTCCATGCTGGAAAAAGATAAAAGAAGCTGAAAAAATCGAAAGGTTTATTTATTATTTATTTTTTTTTTTGGGTAAATTGGAAACTTTATAAGCACAAACAAACTACAAACCAAAGGAACTAGTCCTTACAAGGAATTGCAAGCTAGGGAAAAAAAACTGGCCAACAAACAGCAACTAGAACAAACAACTGTAACTATTTCCCCAAAACACTTGGGGGAAAAAACATTTATGGAAAATCTCCAAGATGTCCCAATTGAGAGATTCTGGGTCGAAGCACGAATCCCTCTCCGAGAGCTAATGCATGCGCAGTCATCTTCAACAATACTAGACAGCTGCAAAAGAGAACAATCCATGCCTTTACGCTAAAACAACCGCAAATTCTGTTCTCGATCTCCGCAGCCTATAAACTGTGGCTGCTGCCAAAGACAATTTGCAAATTGTAAGAGCCATAGAAGTACTGGCACTCCTAACCGAAAGGTTTATTAAAATATCAGTATCCAGTAGAAGGGAGTTTCCAATTAAAAGTACCACCATTGCCGCTAAAAGCAACACAAGAACCCGTCGTAGGAGTAAGAAGCTGATCCTGCTTGTAACACTGTTTCACAATCGGTTTCTATAGGCCATTTCACCCCTGGAGAGATTAAGAAGACAAAAAATTATCTATGGAGACCATTGCAGAATGTTCCGAATGCACATAAGGCTTTTTTCTTTGGGGGAAAATAGATTTCAAATGCATTTATTTCTCATAACAGAAAGTCTAGGGTAACCGCATGGAATGCTTTGACCGGTCTACCGCACGGCTTTGAGTGGGCCCCAAAAAAATATAAAAAAATATTTATAAATTTTAAAATAATATTTCATGGGACCTTGTAAAAAATCAGCTCCAACGGATATCGGTAGGTATGTCTTTTGGAATTCGTAGAAACAAAACTGTTTAGTTTTGCAGTTTCGTCCCTACAAATTCTAAAAACATATCTACCGATATCCGTTGTAGCTAATTTTTTACAAGGTCTCATAAAATATTATTTTAAAATTTATGAATATTTTTCTGTATTTTTGTGGGGCCCGAAAAGGCCCCTACAGCCATGCAGTGGATGGTCACCACACATGAGGTGCGGTGGTCGTAGCATTGCTCTTGTCATAATGTGGACAAAGAGGCAACTCGTGTTGACATGGAGTCCACGTGGATGATGATGTGGTGCTCCATGTGTTGTGCGAAAACACTAACAAACAGAGAAAACGGATGTGATTGCTGCTACATAATTGAACAAACCACGGAAATTGAGAGAGAGAGAGAGAACCGAGTAATCATAAAGAACATAAAAATTTTACGTGGTTTGGTAACAAATAGCTACTCCACGGGTTGTCAGACAATCGAGGGTTAACTACATGGAAGAAAACAAATGCCCAAAAGCCTCCAGATCGATGAGATCTCTCGGAGTTCCTCTCTTACCTCTCACAGAAAAAGATGCTGTGAATGCAATATAATAAACTGAAAATCCTAAAAACGGCTTATATACGAAGTTGTTCCACGTCCGACAGCTTAGGCGAAAAATTCATAGGACAAGGACCGACTTCAGGTAGCACGTTCCGCCCGAATGAACATTTTAGACAGCTCTGAAAAACTTCAAACAGCTCTAAACATCTTCAGATAGCTCCGAAATAGCCCCGAATTGCTCCGAACGGCTCCAAATTGAGCCAAAACACTTCGCCATGTGGAAGAGATTGTGGCGGGTGATATTGGGGGCGATCACATGGACAATGATGTGGCATCCGCATGGGCTATGATGTGTCTGCCGCATGTCACATGCATAAATACTTTCACCTGGGGTGATATGGATTAAAAAGTGGAATAATAACCTTTTTTTAATCTTTATTTGAAAATTTCGTTAATTTTGCATCAAATTTTTATGACTTATTAATTTGTCTTGGAACAGAAAAAGTAAAAAAATTTGATCGAAACTTATAATTTTTTAAAAAAATACAAAGATAAGTAAAAAAAAAGTTGTTTTATTGACTTATTTTTGTCTTTATTTAAAAAATTATGAGTTTCGATCAAAATTTTTTTACTTTTCCGATTCCTCTCATCGAGATCAATCAATAAGTTACAAAAGTTTGATACAAAACAAATAAATGCAATTTTTTAAATAAGGCCCAAAAAAAGTCATTCAATTTTTTAATTCAAACCCACCTCTAATCTGTCTCTCCCTGCCATCATGACCCACCAGCCGATTCACCCCTCCCTTCGCCGGCCACTTAATATCTGGCAACCTCAGATCCGGCGACCCCATCTCTGTCGAGGCCCGTCTCCGGCGACCCTGGGTTTAGAAGCTATCGTACGTGTTTTCATAACAAGAGTCATCTAAAGTTTAAACCCAGAAGGCAATACATCACATCCAAATACACCTTTCATCACATCTGTACATTTAAATATAATTAATGAAGAACAAAAACACAATCAAAAGGGTCTACAATCTTCCAAGCTCATAACCCAGATACAAAAGTGCCCATATCGATGCAATCAAAGCTATAAAAAAAATTTAAAGAATAATAGAAGAACAAAAATCAGATACCCACCAGAGCGCAGATCCAAAATACCCAACAGTTAAGAGAGAATTTTATGAAGCGAACAAGATAACCCAATTTGTTTCTTTAGTTTTCTTTTTCGTTATCTCTCTCTCTTGACCTTGACGCAGACCTAGACGTGGATCTAGTGAAATCGACGACGGTGGATTCCAGAATCATAACCTACGCTACAGTGCCTTGCCCGCCGTCATCCGTTGGCCATGGATCGGATTCCGACTCCTCTGTTGCTTTGCTTCCACTCTCCGGCGAGTTTTCCGGTACGTTCTTGGAATTTTTAATGGTGTGTGCATATATAATATAGGCGTATATATGTGTACATGTTGGCTGAATTTGAATTTGTGGGTTTCAATTTATGTTTTTGAGTGGAATTGATTTTTGGGTTTGATCTTTGAGGTTTGATTTGTAACTTTTTTGAGGATTGATTTTGTATTTGTGAGTTTGAGGTTGTCGACTGAAACAGAGGTTCTGGGTTTGTCACTGGAAATAGCCGTGGTGTTGTGTTGCTGCTGTTGCAAATTTTAGAGAGAGAGAGAGAGAGAGTATTGATTTGGTACAAATGGCGTTTGGTTTTGCTTAGGCTCTGTTTTGAACTCAGGGAAAAGAAAGGAAAATTAAAAAATTTTCCCTTCTATTGTTTGGTTGGAAGGAAAAGAGTGAAGAAAATAAAGATTTTGAGTTCAATGAATAATAAATTTTCTCTCCTAATTTCTCTCATTTTCCTTCTCTTTTATTTTCTTTTCCTTTCTATAAGTTCCAAACATAGCCTGAGGCTATTGGGTACACATGTATTGAATAACTAGCTAAATGAGAGAAATTGCAATTTCCCTTGCTTGAATGGCTAAAAATTTGGTGTGATTGATGGATATGCTCTTATGTACTCTCTCCATCTTAATTTAATTGTCATTTTTGGAAATTCGTACTATTTTTCAATTGATTATATCTTGTAATTTATAATATTTTAGATGATTTTGAAAAAATTGTATTATAAAATAAATCGAGATCTATCAAATAAAATCTACATTGAATATAAAATTAATTATAAATTTAAAGATATAATTAGTTTTTTTATCCAGTTAGAATAGAACTGGGACAAACTGGGACGGAGGGAGTATCTAAAGTGATCATGCATTGGTGAGACTAGCTATACTGATCCCAGCTGGTCCTATACTCCATATAGAGAAATTTTTCATCCGTTCGGTTTATTTGGATTGTCCATTTTGATTTTGGAAGGCTCGGATATAGAGAGAAAAAAGGAGAGAGAAAGAGGAGGGGTGAGAAGAGATAGAAATTTTTTATCTGAACCATCCAAAAGTACATTGGACGGCTTAAAAATGCCGAACGGACATCATGTGCGATATACCTTCTTGATGCAGAATGGATTTTAGGAAAATTAGTATTTTATTTTACGGCTTTAGTTTTAGTATTTTGTTAGGAATCTTATAATTTAGGAGTGTTAACATAGAATTATTTAGTTTCTTAATTTAAGTTGATTTGGTTTCTTATTTTATGTTTTCTTGTTTTACAAGAAGTAGGATTGCTTCCTAATATTTTTATTCCTTTTTAATTCTCGGGTGGCTAGTACTATATAATAAGATTGTAGCCATTAGGGCAAGGGAGTTGTTTTATGAATTATTAATGAAAATTGAGAGTTTTTCTCATTATCGTGTGTTCGTAGAGGGAGTACCTCTAGTTCATACTTATTCGTGATTGTCCTTATTGCGCGTTCTTCTTTTTCGACACGCCTCCCTGCATCAGTTGGTATCAGAGCCTGCGCTCGATTCCGGATCATGGCGCGCATCAGTTGGTATCAGAGCTTGCGCTCGATTCCGGATCATGGCGCGACAAGGAGTTCGTTATGGTCGTTATGCTGTTGCCGAAGATGTGTATGAACGAAGTAAAGTTGCACGAGAAGCACGAATGGAGGCGCGGTTCCAACAACTTGAGCAGCGTGTGATGGATGCGATTGGCGTCCTAACCGATCATGTGGCTGCCATGGCTGTTGGGGGGAACCCACCTTGCCGTCGTCCGGTTCAACCTCGGTTTCCGAAAGAGGAGGAGGTGTCGGATGCTATTTCTATCATCAAACCTTTGGCTGGTAACCATCAGTCGAGGGGGAGGACGAAAGTGGATAAAGCTACCATCGAGTGGCCATTCACATCAAATATTATTCCAGATCCAGTAGTGGATTGGAATAAGCCACCAGTTTTTGACGAAAAACCAGTGGAGGAAATTCCAAAAAAAGAAAATCAGAAAATATTGAAAAAAGAAGTTACAAAGTTGGTGTTGTTGGAAACTGAATTTATTGATCCGTTTTGGGAGTTTATTGAGTACACTATATGCAAGCGTCCTTGTGTTTCGATCCAGGAGGAAGGTAGATGTGTTTTATTGATGGAAATTATTTTCTCACAATTTTCAGATTATTGTTTACAGTTTGGGTTGGAAAAAATAAATTTGAAGTACAAGATTGATGCAGACAAATTTCGGCGTATTCAACTTTATAAACTCGAGGACGAGTTTCTTCAAGCTGGGGAGGATGATGCAGAATGGATTTTAGGAAAATTAGTATTTTATTAGTATTTTATTTTACGGCTTTAGTTTTAGTATTTTGTTAGGAATCTTATAATTTAGGAGTGTTAACATAGAATTATTTAGTTTCTTAATTTAAGTTGATTTGGTTTCTTATTTTATGTTTTCTTGTTTTACAAGAAGTAGGATTGCTTCCTAATATTTTTATTCCTTTTTAATTCTCGGGTGGCTAGTACTATATAATAAGATTGTAGCCATTAGGGCAAGGGAGTTGTTTTATGAATTATTAATGAAAATTGAGAGTTTTTCTCATTATCGTGTGTTCGTAGAGGGAGTACCTCTAGTTCATACTTATTCGTGATTGTCCTTATTGCGCGTTCTTCTTTTTCGACACGCCTCCCTGCATCACTTCTCGACACTGAAAAATTTCTCGTCCATATGACATTTTGACTACTCGATCGGGGCTTAACATTTCCTGAGCTAGGATTGATGACTTGTTCTCCACAATTAATTAACCTAGTCGTTCGTACGCATGAAAGCTTTTTGGATTCTTTGTCTTAGCTTCGAAGTTTGAACAGAATCTCATAATTCCCTCGTTTCCATCTCTCTTAATTACTATTTCATCCGTCTCAATTTATTTGTCCAATTTTGACATACGTGCTCTTCAAAAAAATTGTATATATCTCACAATCCATAATATTTTATATAATTTCAAAAACATTGTATTATAGATCTAATTGAGATCTATCAAATAAAATTCATATTGCATATACAAAACATTATATACTGAAACATATATACAATTTTGTAGGAGATTCCAAATAGTGAAAAGGGACAAACAAATCCGGACCGAGGGAGTAATTTTTTACATTCAAAGTCGTGTTTTCTAGAAGACATAAGGAATTAAACCGATCGAGCTAAGAAAATTCAGTGCAATGTGTAAGACTGAAGACTAGAATCAGAGAAGTGACGCAACAATTCGTTGATGACCAGGGAAACATTTGGAAGATAGTGTGCATGCGAATATTCAGAACCGTAGGACTAGTGATCATTTCCTCCTAAGATTCCAGACTGGAAATCCTCTGAAGTGTGATTAACTCATTTGATGTCAGTTCATATAGAGTTTAATTTGCTCTAATTTTAATTGAGAGACACAGAGGTGAGTAGGGGCCTGAGGGGCATCGGCCACCCCCAATTTTAGAATTTGTTAATAGTATATATACCACAATTAGTATTTATATAAGTAGTATACGAATCTCTGAAAATTTAATAAGTTTTGATTTGATCTAGCCAAAATTAAAATTATTCTATATTGTCATGTAAAATTTTACTGTATCAAATTTTCGTAGATGGAAATAATCACACATGAACGTTGTAATCGTCGACCGAAAAATAAAACAATGTCGTATACAATATGGTAATGTCTTACAAAAGCTACTGAGCATATTTCTAAATGAAAACACTTTCTTATGTCGGCCCTCCTCAACTAAAATTCTTGTTCCGTCAATGTATTTGAGATCCTCACAAGTAGGCGGTAAGATTGGTGTCGGCCCCCCTCAACTAAAATTTTGGCTCCGCCACTGGATTTGAGACCCTCACAAGTAGGAGGTAAGATTGGTCTCCCAAGATTCATCTTAGCAAAACTCGCTGGTGGTGGTAAATGCGCAACTCTATTTCCTTATACCAAAGTATAGCAGGCCCCAAGTGCCACGGTTCGAACAGCGTAGGCAGGATGCTGGTCTTCATCTTACCAAAACTTGCTGGTGGTGGTAAAGGCGCAACTTTATTTCCTTATATCAAATCATAGCAGGCCCCAAGCGCCACGGCTCGACCCGCGTAGGCATGATGCTAGCCCGCGACCAACAGTTAAGCCCAGATACTTCAATTATAACAAAAAATCCGTTCTTGGTAAAATTATTCTTGAAAAATTAACTCCAAAAGTCAATAGAACTAGTTCCGTTAATTTGTAGTTGAAGCTTTGACGAAACAATGATTTTGTGGGCACAATAATACAATTGTTGTCTTTTGTAATTGTGATTAATTCAACGGAAGTCTACAAACTACTGTACCTTTGTCCCATCTTCCCCTACTTTGGAACATAATCATTTCAATGACTCATACATGCATTTATTCACTCCCTTAATAAATACTACTATTTCAGTCATGTTTAAGAGTATAAGATACAATTGAATTATAAACGTATGAACGTAAAGATAGATCGAAGAAGAATTGAAAAGACATATATAAACTAAGCATGAGCCATAAAAATGACGACTCCTACATACAAATATCTATGTGAAAAGGGGGCATTTCAGTCCTGAATTACGCATATGCATGTCATATTGGAGTTTGACTTCCAAATTTGGACGAGATGAGTAGAGGGGCTACGAGATACTAATATTTGTCTTCGGTTTTTTTTTTACTAAAACTTATTTCCGTAATATTTGTTCAGTTTTTCATCATAATATTTTGGATTAATCATTTATCTCAACGAGCGGAATTAAAAAAATATAAAATTATGGACCGAAGTTAAAAAATTCATATAAGACGACACTGTAGACAAAAAAAAAAGTAATTTTTTTTGTTGAAATAACTTTTTACTTTTTAGACTCCTTTTGCTGAGATGGGTGATTAATCTGAAAAATAAACTTGAATTCAACGAAAATTCAAAAATACCAAAAACATTAGCGTGAACTCACCTTTTAAATCATGGATTAGGGCAAGGTGCAGGGAAAAGTGTGACAGTTTAGGTGTAGTGATAAATTACCATTTTTTTTCCATAACCGAATGTCCGGGTCAATTTACTTGTAACTCGATTACTCTTGGGGACCATAAATCCACGTTGTTTGGCCTAATAAGTCAAATGGCTTATTTTGTTGTCTTTATTCAATTTTTTTTTGCATTTGTTAGTTTTTCGTCAACTTTTTGTGGATTATTGCTTCTTCATGATAAGAGGAATCCAAAAAGTAAAACATTACGATCGAACCCAAAATTTTTTGAAAATTTTGTCTTTATTCATTTTTCGTCCGCATTTGTTAGTTTTTCATCTACTTTTTGTGGATTATTTCTTCTTCATAATGAGAGAAATCTAAAAAGTAAAACATTACAATCGAAACCTAATTTTTTTGAATAAAGATAAAAATAAGGTAATAAGCTAATTTTTTTGTCTTTATTAAAAAATTAAGTTTCGATTATAATTTTTAATTTTTAAATTCCTCTCCTCATGACAAAGCAATAATTTACAAAAAATTAGATGAAAAAACTAATAAATGCAAAAAAAAAAAAATGAATAAAAACAAAACAAAAAAAGTCATTTCGCTTATTAGGCCGAACCACCCATTAATTTACCATTTTTTTCTGGCATTGACCGGGGCATACTGACCATGGGTTTTGCTAAAGTTGACTCAAAGCCTGCATACTGCACTAGGTCCTTGAGCATTACTATTCAACATTTGAACTTTTCATACGCGCAGAACTTCAAATGCCGTGAGTCCTTAGAATCCATCAGGAATTTCCACACACCCTCTCTCTCTCTCTCTCTCTCTCTCTCTCTCTCTCTCCCTCTCCTCGGGAGGCAGACTTCTCCAAACAAGTACATTTGGGCACGTATATATAAATGATGAAGCTCACGAACCACAAGTACAATAATTATATCAGAAAGCATATGAATACGACGGACGTACACTTGCCATTGTTTTAAATACCAAAATGCCTTTCCAGCTCCGCTCTACCACAAAACCAATCTTTTTGTTCATCCCAATACTACTCATATCATCCCTAGTTATTCTCTCTCAAGTCTCTGTCGTTGAAGGTTATAGTACAGAACACAAGAAAGAGAAATTGATAATTGGAGTTCCGGGTAATGCCTCTTTCAAAAACTTTGTGAAGATAACCTCAAGTTCTAAGAATCCAAATGAGAAGAATTACACTGGTTTTTGCATTCAAGTTTTCGAAGAGGTTTGGAAGAGATTGGGTTATCCTGTAACTGACTATGAATTTGTGGAGTTTAACGGAGCATACGATGATCTAGTAGCTAATGTCGCTAACAAGGTAATAAATCTATCTCCGACCTCTTTTTCTCTGCATTGGCTCGCAAATTTTTTCCAAAACCCTTTAACTATCAAAGATACTGCCAATAACGATCGAAGCAACTGCATTTCATGATAATTTTCCTAGCACCATCTTTCGCAAAACACGATTTTTTTTCTTTTTTATCGGCATCTTTTGCAAAACACGATTTGTGCCCGCATCTCGTTCCGTTTATTGTTTAACACATGCTTTGTGTACATGCATGTGGATCACAAATGGAAGACTTATAGCGCTGCCGTAGGCGACATAACGATATTAGCCAAACGTTGGAAGGACGTGGAATTCACCGAGCCATTTACGGAATCGGGCTTGTCGATGGTAGTTCCGGTGAAGCCCAGTCCGAAGGCATGGATGTTTCTGGAGCCTTTCACTCTGGGAATGTGGTTGGCTGCCGCCTCTGTTTTGGTCTACACCATGTTCATAGTTTGGTTCGTGGAACATCGGTCCAATCCAGATTTCAGTGGCCCGTGGAATGACCAACTCGGAAATGCTCTCTGGTTCACCTTCTCTTCACTTTTCCTGGCTCACAGTAAGTACAATATAGGAGTGCAATAATTAAGTTTGGCATAGCCATTTTTTATGAATAATGTTTCTTACACAAGCTTCTATACATAAATTATTAAGATGTCTTCCCATGTATTCATGGGAATGTCATGCATTAAATGACTCCGATAATACCTACATCTCTTTCTTTTTTTTTTTTTTAAATGGTCTAAACCTGAATTCGGATGGCTGCGTTACTAGTACTGCTCTTAATATAATTTTCAAATGATTCTTTCTTTTTTCTATAAATCCAAACTGGGTATTTGTGAGATAGTTGTTGAATGGTATGCTCGATTTTCTATATCTTTTTCGAGGAAGAAACCTCTTTCTTGAATCGTTTTATTTTGAAATGAAAGTCTATAAAACTAGACGATTCAAAAATAAAAAATAAAGTCCTCTAATAATTGTGCAGGAGAGAAGATTCAGAGCAACTATACCCGGATTGTGGTAGTGGTGTGGCTTTTCCTGGCATTGGTGTTAACGCAAAGCTACACCGCCAACCTCACGTCAATGCTCACGATCTCACGACTCCGACCGATACTACTGTCCCATTCTAAAGTCGGATGTGATGAAAATTCATTCATGAAGAGATACGTTGAAGAAGTGCTTGACTACAAGAATGTAAGTCTCATCAGGGATGAAGATGCGTATCTCACGGCATTTGAGACGGGCAGTATCTCAGCTGCGTTCCTCGAGATTCCTTATGCCAAAGTTTTTGTCAATAGAAATTGCAGGAAATATAGCATCATTGGAACCACATATAGATTTGGAGGATTTGGCTTTGTGAGTTCTCAACACTCTCCTTACACTTCTTTTTCCTCTTTTTTTTTGAGCTAATTAAAAAGGGGAGATCAAAGTTGCAACCCCATCATGAAAGAGGAACTTCCAACCGCCATTGCATATTCAGTCAGTGAGCTAGTACCATCCATTAAAGAAGCAAAGCTAACTAAAATTACATTCAAGTACTCTTGATCGATTGAACCATCATCATCGCTAGTACTTGTATAATGCAGCCACCATCTCAAACCTCTAATACAAATATCTTCATTCATGTTCCTGTGCAGATATTCCAAAAAGATTGTGGATTAGCTGCTAATGTTTCGAAAGCCATTCTCCAACTCTCAGAGAATGGGACTCTTAAAAAGCTAGAAGAGAAATGGTTGACTCCCGACAAAGAGTGTTTAAAATCTGAAACTACGACGGAGAACGTTGATAGCTTGAGCCTCCGAAGCTTTTGGGGCCTATTCCTCTTCTCAGTTGCCACTTCCTCTGTTTGTTTTCTTCTATTCCTTGGGCACTTACTCAGGGACTACCTCCGTCATCAGTCATCTCAAGTGGCTGACGTGAATGCAAGTAATGAGAGCGTTTCGATCAAGACGGTTAGAGTTGCACGGTACTTGATGAATGCAGAGATTGGAAGTCCATGGAGATCTCCATCCTCCGATCGGCCAGTGCCTGCAACTGACATGTGCTAAATATTTGGATTGTGTTTGGTGGAGGCTATAACTTGCACTCCGTCTATTCCAATTTTTTAGTCATTTTTAAGAGTTCGTGTTACTTTTCAATTGACCATATCTTGTAATCTATTTTTAGATGATTTTGAAAAGTTTGTTTAATACTCCACATACTAATCGAAATCTACCAAACGAAATCCTAAAATCTGAATGAAAAGTTATATGTTTGTATCAGGCACTAACAAGTATCTTATAATATATTGAGCTCATGATTTTTCGCGGGGACACTTGAAAAAATAGTGAATGAGTTAAGTTGAAAATAAGTATGCCATCTATTTTATGAACATGCATTTAATCAAACCAAATTTTTAGAGACTTTTTTTTTCTTACAAATTCGATAAGTTGAACAATTCAAATCATGATTAGGAGCTCAGTATGAGCCCACAAAATGATATTTAAAGGGATATGGAAGGATTGGGCATGGATTAGAGCTGATTCCATGCTGGAAAAAGATAAAAGAAGCTGAAAAAATCGAAGGAAAAAATTTCTGTTATATCCCTTCGACTTTAAGCACAAATTCACTTTGATCCTTCACATTTTAATTTGGACAAATATATACTTGCATGTTGAAATTGGTTTCAATGTCATCCATGTATTGGATGCCATTTGTTTTTTGAACGGCAAATGTAGGTAGATTTATCCTTGCATTTTGATATGGAAGGATTGTCATTTTAAGTTTGAAATTTGTATACTGTCTACTTTATGGATCTGCGATCAAAATAAGTTTTTATTGACTTTTTAGCTACGGAATCTCGCCGAGATGAAAGATTCAAACTATGATAATATATGAGCCTGGAACGAGCCCCATAATAGGCGCATAAATGTTCACATACGCGTCCCTTAATTTATCATTGTTAATTCTATTTTATATTATTACTTGGAGTTTAATGCTTGATTTTTATATTGTGGGTGTTTGGAAGCTTAATACCGTAAAGTCAATTAAATTCATTGAATTGGATATTACATGCAATACTCTTAGCCTTAATAAAGATGTGCACGTGAGAACCCACGGCAAAAATATTGCTGGCCTTGTTCCGTAGCGGGCCAGGCTTATAATTCCAAGAGTAGAAAAATAGGGCTTTAGGATGTCAGCTACAACACCTTACCTTATAAAAGGGAGGGAAGAGCTGCGCATAACACACACCACGGACGGACGAAACGAATAGGAAGAACTGGGCTGCCGACAGCGTACGAAGATGAGGGTGGTTACAAGATACTATAGGCCATGACTCTTCCGGAGAAATTATGCTTCCTTCGAAGGCAAAAACATATCTATGGAGACCATTGGAGAAGGTTTCCAAGGCACGTAGGTGTTTTCTTTTGGGGGAAACAAAATTTGAAATGCATTTATGTTGTCATCATGGGGACGATGAGGCGACTTGGGATGATGTGGCTCCCGCATGGACGATTACATGGTGATCTGTATGGAAGCTGGTGTGGCGGGTGATATTGGGGTGGTCACGTGGACGAAAACGTACTTTGTGGTCAAAGTGGGCTACGATGTGGTTTCCGTGTGGATTATGACGGGTCTGCCGCTTGTCACATAAATATTTTTGTACTTTTGTAGGAAAAAAACCTTGTATATAGTGACTATATATATATATTGATTGGCTTTTATTACTTTTAGCAATACACTTATAGTTTGTTGATCGCGTGATTTGGGTGTCAACCTAATTGAAATTTTTTCTGTACATTGTGATGCCGTTGTGTTCTTGTCCTATTATGTATCTAAACTGATCGATCATGCATTGGTGAGACTAGCTATACCGATCCCAGCTGGTCCTATACTCCATATGGAAGACATCTTGACTACTCGATCGGTCTGGACATTTCCTGAGGATTGACTTGTCCTCCACAGTTAAACCTAGTCGTTCGTATCAAAGCTTTGGATTCTTTGTCTACACTTAGCTTTGAACAGAATCCCATAATTTCCTCATTCCCATCTCTTAATCAATTAATTTCTTACATTCAAAGTCGTGTTGTGTGGAAGACATAAGGAATGAATCCAAGCTAAAAAAAATTCAGTGCAATGTGTAAGACTAAAGACTAGAATCAGAGAAGTGACGCAATTGCAATTCGTTGATGAGGGAAACATTAATTTGGAAGATAGTTTGCATGCAAATATTCAGAACCATTGGCCTGGTGGTCAAGACTTGAAATTTAGATGTTTGTTTCCTCTTAAGATTTCAGAATCGAAATCTCTTGGTGCTCTCAATTCATTTGAAGCTAGCTTATACAGAGATTAATTTGCACTAGTTTTAATTGAGACCCACTCAAGTAGGTGGTAAGATTGGTGTCGCAAGATTAGTCGATATGCAAGTTAACTAGTCTGGACACCTGAGTTATAACAAAAAAAAATCCATTCTTTGGTAAAATTGTTCTTGAAGAATTAACTTAAAAAGTCAATGGAACTAGTTCCGTTAATTTGTAGTTGAAGCATTTTTTTTTTTGCTCGGCATTTGTAGTTGAAGCTTTTTGACGAAAAACAATGATTTTGTGGGCAGTGCTTTTGGCCTTAACTTAAACTGGCACCAAAATACAATTGCTGTCTGTACCTTTGTCCCGTCTTCCCCAAAATGTGCTTTGTTCTTTTGGCCTTAACTTAAATTTGAAAATTATCTTTATTTAAATTTTTTTTTTTTGCATTTTTTAGTTTTGTCTCAAATTTTTTTAGGTTATTGATTTGTCTCGACAAGAGGAATCGGAAAAGTAAAATTTTGGCACTTTTACCGAGGTATTTTGAGAAACAAGTACTTTTTAGCGCAAAAATGACATTTTTAAGTCTACTAATTAGAGTACTGTTAATACCCATTTCGATCAACTTAGACGTTGCAACATAATCATTTTTATGACTCATACATTTATTCACTCCTTTTAATAAATATATATACTATTTCAGTCATGTTTACTAGTATAAGTTACAATTGAATTGAATGAGGTGGATCATCATAATGGCAAGGACTCATAGTAGACTCAAGCGACAAATTAAGATTTATTCAGAGAGAAGCGTGTTTCTTGAATTATAAATGGATTACGTAAAGAAGAAGAAGAATTGAAAAGACATATATAAACTAAACATGAGCCATTTATAAAAATGACGACTCCTATATATATATATATATATATGCACAAACAACATGGATCAAGTGAGGGATCCCTCATTTTGTTAAAATGCAGGACTCTCATTTTCCGATTAAATTTTAAAAATCCGAACCGTTCAATATGTGCGGAACGTGATTTTAAGACTCCCATCTAGAAATCAGCAACAAAAATGATCGGGAAGGGTTTTATCCGTACAGTTTTTTTTGAACCATTCAATGAAAACTACTCGGATCATCAAAATTCATAAAAAAGGGTGATTTCGCATAAATAATTCATAAAAACATGGTCGATTTTGATATATCCACCATGTTTTGAAATATGTTTTATAATGAAAAAATGATCCATGAAAAACATAGTTGATTTGACTATCCACCATATTCTGAAATATATGTTTCATAATTTAAATTAATAAAAAACATACTTGCAACTCGATTACTGTTGAAGACCATAAATCCACGTTGTTCGGCCTAATAAGCCAATTTACTTGCAACTCGATTACTCTTGAAGACCATAAATCCACATTGTCTTCGTTTGGTTTTTTTGTCTTTATTCAATTTTTTTCACATTTATTAGTTTTTCGTCAACTTTTTGTGGATTATTACTTCTTCATGACGAGAGGAATCTAACAAGTAAAACATTATGTCGAAACCTAAATTTTTTTGAAATTTTTATCTTTATTGAATTTTTTTTTTTTGCATTTGTTGGTTTTTTATCAACTTTTGTGGATTATTTCTTTTTCATGACCAGAGGGATCCAAGAAGTAAAACATTATAATCAAAACCTAATTTTTTTGAATAAAGACAAAAAATAAGATAATAAGCCAATTTTTTCGTTTTTATTTAAAAACATTTGGATTTTGATCATAATTTTTAATTTTTAGATTTCTCTCGTCATGACAAAGCAATAATCCACAAAAAATTGACTAAAAACTAACAAATGCAAAAAAATTGAATAAGAACCAAATAAAAAACAAGTCATTTGGCTTATTAATTAGGCCGAACCACCCATTAGTTCACCATATTTTTCTGGCATTCTCCGGGGCATACTGACCATGGGTTTTGCTAAAGTCTTGTTGACTCAAAGTCTTGAGCATTACTATTCAACATTTGAACTTTTCATACGCGCAGAACTTCAAATGCCGTGAGTCCTAATTAGAATCCATCAGGAATTTCCACACACCCTCACACACACACTCTCTCTCTCTCTCTCTCTCTCTCTAGAGAGGCAGGCTTCTCCAAACACATTTGGGCATATATATATGATCGATGAAGCTCACGAACCACAAGCACAATTATTAAATCAGAAATTAAGCATATGAATACGACGGACGTACACTTGCCATTAATTGTTTTAAATCCCAAAATGCCTTTCCAGCTCCGCTCTACCACAAAACCTATCTTTTTGTTCATCCCAATACTACTCATATCATCCCTAGTTATTCTCTCTCAAGTCTCTGTCGTTGAAGGTGGTAGTACAGAACACAAGACAGAGAAATTGATAATTGGAGTTCCGGGTAATGCCTCTTTCAAAAACTTTGTGAAGATAACCTCAAGTTCTAAGAATCCAAATGAGAAGAATTACACTGGTTTTTGCATTCGAGTATTCGAAGAGGTTCGGAAGAGATTGGATTATCCTGTACCTTACGAATTTGTGGAGTTTAATGGAGGATATGATGATTTAGTTGCTAATGTCGCTAACAAGGTAATAAATTAATCTCTCTCTCCAACCTCTTTTTCTTTGCATTGGTTTCACATTGGAGAGTCTTTTGTGTTTCAGCATTTTTGTTTCATCTTCAGAATTGCTACGATATAAATTCCACATTCGGATTTGTACAATGTGTATTCCTCAAATCGTACCGCGATCCATATATAATTTTTAGACATAACATCATATATTGAATTAATTGTTCTCGTATGCAAATTCATAACATTTTGAACATAATCAATAAATTGGTCCGGAGACTTTCCATTGAGCTTCCTACTACTTGGTACCGAGACTTTCCAACCTAGGCCAGTAGTAAAGCTTCAGTCGATGTTCTGTCTTTGACTTAATCAATAAATACACTTACAGGCTACCACAAAAAAAGAAGAAGAAGAAGAAAGAAAGACATAATTTCATAATATCGACCTTGAATGCACATTAATGAGTTTCTTATATCTTGATCATGTTATTATTTATTATGCTAATGTTATGATATGGTGTAAATTTTTATGCAATCAAGGTGATTGCGGTGCCGAGGGAAAAAGGAAGAAGAAGGTGATCGAGGTGACACACATACGGGATATTGTAGCATTTCCCTTTTATGTTTCCTTTTTCAGTTTCGCTAGAAGTTACTCAAAATGGGTAATGACATTACTTGTTGAGTATATATTAATTTGTGGTTCCATAATCTATTACTTGAACAAACTACAAAGCGAACGTTTCTACCTTCATATCTGAGATTTCATGACAGTTTTCCTTTTATCTCTTGCAAAACACGATTTGCGCACGCATATCTCGTTACATTTATTGTTTAACACATTCTTTGTGCATGTGGATCATAAATGGAAGACTTATAGCGCTGCTGTGGGCGATATAACAATATTAGCCGAACGTTGGAAGGACGTGGAATTCACCGAGCCATTTACGGAATCGGGCTTGGCGATGGTAGTTCCGGTGAAGCCCAGTCCCAAGGCATGGATATTTCTGGAGCCTTTCACTTTGGCAATGTGGTTGACTACCGCCGCTGTTTTGCTCTACACTATGTTCATAGTTTGGTTCGTCGAACATCGGTCCAACCCAGATTTCAGTGGCCCGTGGAATGACCAACTCGGAAATGCTCTCTGGTTCACCTTCTCTTCACTTTTCCTCGCACACAGTATGTACAATAAGTTTGGCATAGACATTTTTTTATGAATAATGTTCCTTACACAAGCTTCTAAAGAATCTAAACACAAATTATTAAGATGTCTTCCCATGCTTGTGGGTTCCATTTCCACCATGTATTCATAAGACTGCCATGCATGATCAGGCGACTCCGCAAATAAAGTAAACTATTTCAATTGTGTAGGGGAGAAGATTCAAAGCAACTATGCTCGGATTGTGGTGGTGGTGTGGTTTTTTCTCGCGTTGGTGTTAACGCAAAGCTACACTGCCAACCTCACGTCAATGCTCACAATCTCACGACTCCAACCGAAACTCCTGTCCCAAGCAAAAGTCGGGTGTGATAAAGTTACATTCATGAGGAAATACGTTCAAGACGTGCTCAACTACAAGAATGTAAGTCTCATCTGTGACGAAGATGAGTATCTTAGGGAGTTCGAGACGGGCAATATCTCGGCAGCATTTCTTGAGATCCCTTATGCCAAAGTTTTTGTCAATAGATATTGCAAGAAATTTACCACCATTGGAACCACATATAGATTTGGAGGATTTGGCTTTGTGAGTTCTCAACACTAGCTTCTTTATACTTGTTTTTCCTTTTTTTGGAGCTAAGTAAAAAGGTTGGGTTCCCACCCCATCACGGAAGAGGAACTTCCAACTAGTACCGTCAATTGAAGAAGCCAAGGTGTCCTTAATTTCAGAGTAACACCCTACCCATGGTAAGGTAGTTGATCTGCTAGCACAACCATACCAATGTACAAGCTGGACAAATGGTGCCCAATACATAATTTCTAGTTCACAAGGAGTACTACCTGCAAGTGGGATTCCAACTCGAGACTATATACTTAGGGGGTTTTCACCCTGAGTGCCCTACACCACTTGCCATCTTGGCAACTTCCTCATTCCAAAGAAACTTCATGACTCTTAAGAACTTTTGGTCTTAGGAAAATTCTTAAATTAGGCCTTTTAAGTACTTTTCTGCACAAGGTTTTTTTAATGATCAATAGAAACTTCACTGATGAAACCCAGCAATTGTCACAAACCGAACAAACCATACTTACAGCTCTATTAAGTTATTAACACGCACTACTATACGGACCAAATTTGTGTTCAAGTACTCTTGATCGGTTGAACCATCATCATTGCTAGCACTTGTATAATGGAGCCACCATCTCATCAAACCTCTAATACAAATATCTTCATTCATGTTCCTATGCAGATATTCCAAAAAGGTCGTGGATTAGCTGCTGATGTCTCGAAAGCCATTCTCCAACTCTCAGAGGATGGGACTCTCAAAAGGCTAGAAGATGAATGGTTAACTCCCAACAAAGAGTGTTTACAATCTGAAACTACGACGCAGAACATTGATAGCTTGAGCCTCCGAAGCTTTTGGGGACTATTCCTCTTCTCAGTTGCCACTTCCTCTGTTTGTTTTCTTCTATTCCTTGGGCACTTACTCAGGGACTACCTCCATCATCAGTCATCTCAAGTGGCTGACATGAATGCAGGTAATGAGAGCATCTCGATCAAGACGGTAAGAGTTGCACGGTACTTGATGAATGCAGAGACTGGAAGTCCAAGGAGATCTTCATCCTCCGATCGGGCAGTGGCTGAAACTGAAATGTGCTAAATATTTGGATTGTGTCCGTCTATTTCACATTTTTAGTCCCTTTCAGGAGTTCATGTCATTTTATTTGAGCACTACAAATGTATCTTATATATTGAGCTGATTTTCACAAGGGTCCTCGAAATTTTTTTTTTTTTAAATTTAATGAACGGCTCTAATTGTTTGTGTGGAACCCGTAGTGGGCCCCACAATATGATCTGTGTAGAATCTGTGCAAATATCGTCTGCGTGGACAGACTTTTCGCTTTATTTGTGGCTCAACTTGGGCGTACAATTAAGCTATGATACTTCTATTTTGTCGGATTTGCATAAAATGTGTCTGTAAGAATTAGTTTTTGCTGTCGATAAACATGTAATCAAAGTTGTACTTAATTTGTTCTGCATAGTGAACGAGTTAAGTTAAAAATATGTATGCCGTCTATTTTATGGACATTTGATCAAACTAAATTTTTAGATACTTCTTTTTCCTTACATATTCAACGAGATGAACGATTCGAATCATGATTATGAGCTCGGTATGAGCCCACAAAATGAGATTTAAAAGGGATATGGAAGGGGATTGGGCATGGATTAGAGCTGATTCCATGCTGGAAAAAGATAAATGAAGCTGAAAAAATCGAAAAGTTTAATTTTTTTTTTTGGTGGTAAATTGGGAACTTTATAAGCACAAACAAACTATAAACCAAAAGATAGTGTTCTTACAAGGAATTTGCAAGCTCGGGGGAAAAAAAAACTGGCCAACAAACATCAACTAGAACCAACAACTGCAGCTACTACCCCAGAACACTTGGGGGGAAAAACATTTATGGGAAATCACCAAGATGTCCCAATTGAGAGATTCTGAGAAGAAGCACGAATCCCTCTCCAAGAGCTAATGCAAGCACGGTCATCTTCAATAATAGACAGCTGCAAAAGAGAACAATCCATACCTTGACACTAAAACATGCAAATTCTGTTCGATCTCCACAGCCAATAAACTGTGGCTGCTGCCAAAGACAATTTGCAAATTGTAAGAGCCATAGAACTGCCACTCCTAACCGAACGGTTTATTAACATATCAGTATATATCCAGTACAAGGGAGTTTCCAATTAAAAGTACTATCATTGCCGCTAAAAGCAACACAAGAACCCGTCGTAGGAGTAAGAAGCTGATCCTGCTTGTAACACTGTTTCACAATCGCTTTCTATAGGCCATTTCACCCCGGAGAGATTAAGAAGACAAAAAATAGATTTCAAATGCATTTATTTGTCATAACGTGGACGATGAGGCGACTCATGTTGACATGGCGTCCACGTGGATGATGATGTGGTGTTCCATGTGTTGTACGAAAGCATTAACAAACAGAGAAAACAGATGTGATTACTGCTATATAATTGAACAAACCACAGAAATTAGAAGAGAGAGAGAACCAAGCATTCACAGAGAACATAAAGATTTTACATGGTTTGGTAACAAATACCGACTCCACGGACTGTCAAACAATCAAGGGTTAACTATATGGAAGAAAACAAATGCCCAAAAGTCTACAAATGAGATCTCTCAGAATTCCTCTCTTGCTTCTCATAGAACAAGATACTGTGAATGCATGCAATATAATTAATAGCTGAAAATTCTAAAAACGGCTTATACACGAAGCTGTTACACGCCTGACGAGTGAGATTGATTTCCGCCTGGATGAACATTTTAGACTGCTCTGAAAAACTTCAAACAGCTCTAGACATCTTCAGATAGCTCCGAAATAGCCCCAAGTTGCTCCGAACGGCTCCAAATTGAGGCAAAACACTTCACCATGTGGAAGAGATTGTGGCGGGTGATATTGGGGGCGATCACATGGACGATGATGTGGCATACGCATGGGTTATGATGTGTGTGCCGCTTGTCACATAAATATTTTCATACTTTGCAGGAAAAAAAGTTCAAAAAAATTTGTTTGGGGTCCATTATAGCATGTTTGTAATCCATTACGTCCACTTCTTAAGTTTGTAACCCTTCTAGTCCACTAATAATGTTTTGTAAGGCCTTAGATCCATTTTACTTTAAAAGAGAATTTGTACAAATCAAAAATGCCCTCTTAAGATTTTAATCATATTCTCTCTCTCCACCAACCCTTCCGTCCAACCACCACCACCACCCCCACCCCCCCTGCCACCATCACCCCATCACCACCATCACACCACCACATCCGCTACCGCCACCACTATCGCACCACCACCGCCCCACCACCACCACAACCACCATTACTGTCACCACCACCACCCTTGCCGTTTATTTTTTGTTTTTTGCCGTTGCCAAGCCAAAAAAAATTTAATACAAGACAAAAATGCCCTTGCAATTACTATCGTTACAAAAGGATAACCTTAGTGACATAAACTTTTTATCACTAACCTCTGATTGATTTAGTGATAACATAGAAATTTAAGTCACTGTTTACTTGTAGCGACAATATTTTTTCATGGGTGATTTTGTTCCGAAATATTTTATGATAATTCATGGTAGATTTATCGTTGTGGTGAAATTCCTGGCGTATTTCATCATTCATGGTGTATTTCATCATGAAATAAAAGTAGATTTCATGGTGTATTTCGTTGTGGTGTATTTCGTCGTCCTTGGGGTATTTTATCAAGCATATGTCATTGTATATTTTAAGCATACTTCATGGTGTATTCTATCAAGTGTATTTCATAGCGTATTTCATTGTGTATTTTATCTAGTAGATTTCATGGTGTATTTCGTCGTTCATGATGTATTTACCATGAAACCCATTTCAACTTGAAATCTCACATGGATGATCTATGAATTTACCAATCATAAATGGTAAAGGGGAGACTAAGATCGGTGAGAATTTTTTTTTTTTTGCTCGGCTAAAAGAAATTTCATAGAACTCAAAAGGTTACATCGAGGGGGGAAGGTTGAGGAGCGAACATGCACAACTCAACGGGGGAAAGGGAAGACGATAAGCATCCAGCTGGTAGTTGAATGATAATCGCCAAAACAAATTACAAATTAAGCGATCGAATGCCATCTAAAAATCTTTTGAAATCCTCCACAGTGTACATCCTAACATTGAATTTGACTTTAATCCACATCGCCACCCTAAACTTAATAATATCCACCACCTCCTCTGAACTTGCAGTCGCATTCTTAAAAATACAGCCATTCCGCATCATCCAAATGGACCAAATTGTTGCATAGAAGCACACTTCCCAAATGTGTTTTTCCAAGTTACGGAAGCTGTTGTCAAACCACCCACACATGAGGTCTGCTATCGGTGAGATTTTGTTATTACTATTTTTAAAATTTTAAAATCCTCTCTTGTTATTATCTCCCATAATTATAGTGATTGAATCCCTCTAAATTTGGAAATTGTTGAATTTCACTAAATTAATTAGAAAATTGTTGAAGATAAGGAAATAAGCAAATTTCGTTATTTTAGTAATTGTGTCTATTTAAAGTCCTAATCAAATCCCCATTAATTAGGGAACTGTATTCACATATATCATACGTATCAGTAAAAAGTAGGGGTGCTCGCGGTCCGGCTCGGTTCGGATTTCTAGGAATCCGAGGACCGAACCGCTAGTCACGGTTTTTACAAAATGAAATCCGTGTCCGGACCAAAAGTCTTACGGTTCGGTTCCAATCCAATCCGTAACTCACGGATCAGTTACGGTTTTGTCCACGGATTTTAGCAAAAATAAAGCTCAAACTTATATCCCACACTAAAAGTAAAGAAGGTTACATTCAGAATTAAGTTAAACACCGGCCACTAGAAAGTACTTGTTACTTTGAAGAAAGGGAGAGAGAGAGGAGAAGGAGGAAGAGGTGAAGAAGTAAGAACGGTGCGGCGGCGACTTGAACAAGAAATGAAAATTAGGAAAACTGGAAAAGAAACGAACTAGTGAAACTAAATTAGGATTACCCATAACTTATATATATATAAATAAAAAAAACTACGATTTACCCCATATATTTTTTACATCTACACTATATCCCATTATTAAGATAAAATACTTAAATTGGTAGAAAAAAGTTTTAACATTACTAACAATTAATTATATAAATACACACATATATTTATATATTATTTATATAAAATAAATATCTCACGGTCCGGTTCGGTTAATCCACGGTTTCGTAATGAAAATCCGTGGACCGAACCGCGAGTCACGGTTTTCTAATTTTTCAATCCGTGTTCGGACCATTAATCCACGGACAAAATCCAAAAGGTACGAATCGATTTGGTCCGGACCGGTTTCACGGTTCACCGAATTTTTTGAGCAGCCCTAGTAAAAAGGGTACACATGGTATTTCGCAAGCCCAAAAGATGAAAACATAATCATTCAAAATGAGAAGGATGGAAACTTACATCATGCCCCTTCTAGATGGATATTTAATTTCTCCATGAAAAAATTCGGCGATGAGCACTTGTGTTTGAGAGCCTACTTTTTGGCTTTTTCATTTTTAATTTTTTTGTTTTTTGACTTTTTGGATTATGGTTAGAATATATTTTGAATCTAGTATAGTGTTTGAATGATATATGCAGAATGTATTTTTCTGTTACACCCCGTCTTTTCCTATTCCTAATAATTATATTTCTGTAATAAAAAAAAAGGATTTTATGGTTTAGATCATAATTGATATTTTTTTTTCTCACCACATTGTACAGTTGTCGGCACTATTATAGTGATGGGGTATAAGTCTAAATAGCTTTAGTATTGGGTGTTTTACCATATTAAATACTTTTATAAAGTGGTTACCTATTATTTAGGAAAGAACGTGGGTTATAGGAGACTAGGGTTTTATATCGAAGTATATCGTTCGATCGAGAGAGAGAGAAAGCGTAGCAGCCTAGCAGCCAGAGTTGGGAAGGTTTTCAGAGTGGTCTTTTATACTCCTATTCTCAAGCTCGTTCTCGATCTTCCGTCGGGTAAGTAAGATTAGTCTTTTTCGGGATCAAATTCTTGGGTTGCACATTCCGTTTTTGGTATTTAATTTACTTGGTGCCATCTGTGCTTTAGGCGTGAAGTGGTGTGTGGGCTGGCATTGTGTGGTGCACGTGTGGCAGTGTGGTGATTCGATCAGTGCAAGAGGTGATTAGGTGATGGAGTTGTGGATGATTTTGATATTAACAGTTGCAGAGGAGTTAAATGGATTTGGGTTTTGTTCATGTGCTACATCTACTTCTTAATTACTTATTATATTAGCATATTGATATTAGTAATCTGCTTGTGAGGATTGAACTGAAAATTGTTATGGGAAAATTGGATGTAGAAAACAGTGGTGTGTGCACGTTGGTTGGAGGCGTGGAGTTTGGTTTTAGTGGTGGTGATCGCAGAGGGTAGTAGTTGGGATTAGGCTAAGTTTTATTTTGATAGGAAGTGGTATTATGTATCTACAAAGTGTTTATTTGCGTAGTTAGTCATTTTGTGTTTTGTTCTTTTACTCAGGCTAGCATCTTTTTGTCCGTTCGATTGCATCACTTTTGGACCCAGGTAAGTAGTTAAGTATGTTACGTATTTTTGAAAGATCCCTGTGTCCATTAAAAGTATTTCCTTTCGAAATTTATATGAATGTTATTCGGAGACTCAAAACTGTTTATAAGTTGTTCTATAAATTGGCATACGATGAATTTTCTGAGATCATTTGTTAATATTCTTTTTGGTGAGAACTTGGTGGATATTAATGCATGGGAACATTTATTTCGGAAGTCCAGAGAACTTATTCCTTCTCGTGTTGGTGACCCTGGCCATTAGGAAAAAGACCGTGTTAGGTTGGTGACCCTAATGCTCAATGATGAGCACCCAATATTGTAGATATTTGGTGCGACTAGTCCCGTATTATGTTATTTTAACTTATGTTTATTTATCTTTTATAGTGATATCGCACGTAAAGTGTGTTTTTGTGTATTTCAGGTCATTCGTATAAATAAGGCGCGTTTGAACGCCATGGAATGCTTCGGGTGCAACCAAGTACTCAAGGCCACATGCCACCCCATTGTGGTGCTCAAGAGATGGTTTGGAGGTAGCTCGAGTCGCCCAAGGGTCAAGGGAATTGAAGAAGAAGTGAGAATTTTACCAAAGCAATTCATCTTTCGACGTGCCGAGGGTAGAATTGTCATAACTTTTGATATACAAAGTACTTTTGATCCAAACTACTTGGGTTAGAAAGTAGACTCGACGAGCTTTCCAACGGTCCAAAGAACGCCTAAATCCGAGCTCGGGAGTGTCCAGAGCGAGCCTACGAAGTTGCCCAAAAAATCTGCCTTCTATGAACCGGTACGGGTTTTGGCTGTACCGGTTCATGCTGTCCAGAATTTATGTTTTTCATCGTTTTTGAAGACATGAACCGGTACGGGTTTTGGCTGTACTGGTTCATACTGCAGAATAGAGACACGTTTTTTCTGCTTTTCCAACTTTCTATTTTTGGGATATTTTTCACTTTTGGGCTACTTTTAGGATATTTTGGTGGATATTTTGAGAGAGAAGGGTCACTTTGTATAAATAGGGGTCTCTCTCTCTCTTCTTGATGATCTTTTGTACATATTAGTTGCTTTAAGTCTTTTTATTTTAGAACTCCATTAATATTTCAAGCTTTCCTAGCTTAATTCCTTCAAGAATACTAGTAAGTCTTTCTCGTTTGTTAATTTTTCGTTTATTAAAGTTGTTTGTACGGACTAGATCTTTACTAATATCAAGTTTATTTCCGTTTTTATCGATTAATCATGTTTCCTTTCTTAAGCATATTTTCTAATCTTTTTATTATGTGTGAGTAGTTTTTCGGTTAAGTCTTGGGCTAATCTTTCCCAATGACTTAGGTGGTTATTTGGTTCTCGAACTCTCGGGTTTAAAATCATAGTTTTCAGAATTGGATTAATCTTGCCATTTTGGTCTAAGCGAGGGGTGTTAACTCCTTGGTATGTTGTTTAGTCAAGCGGTCTTGGCAAGCTGCATACCGAGAGCTCGTGGCCTCCTACGTGTTAGATACATTAGAAAAATAGGTTGGTTTAGTTCCATTTAATCACATCTCTTGATAAACGTAGTCGTTAAAGCTAAATCTTCCGGGCGTGGGGCACGCGGTCGTGACTCTCGCCTGAGTTATAATTGAGAACCGGTAACGGCCATTGTTAAGGGTTAGACGATCCCTAGACTTGCCTCTTTTAAATTCTTTAAACTCGTTTCTAGTCTTTTCATTAGCATTTTCACCGTTTAAAGCAAAACCTAGTTGGCCGTCTTGAAAGCCGCACTCCACCGTATAAACCTACAATCCAAACTAGCTATATTTCGATTATCTGTGGGTACGATCCCGGACTTTCCGGTTATTATGCTATCGACGACCTAGCCCTACGCTGGGGGTGTCTCAACCTTATTTGAAGGCGAGGTTCAGAGGCTAAGCACTCAACAGCTTTCTTTCGCCGGATCGTCTTAGGGAAAAGTACCATGGGCGGCCAACCCTGGAGACTCCAAGTTCGCTATTGGATCCAATTTTGTTGAGATTTATTTTGGCTATGGTACTGTTTGATTGTGGTTCCCCATTGTTGATAGAGTTATTAATGTGATCACCACCAAGAATATTTATTTGTTTAAATGCTTCATTGATTAATTTATTATTCTATTGGACATCTCGTATGCCAAATTATGATTTAATGGTAAATTATTTTAATTCCCGCTATCAACTTTATTTATTATACATACTTGCTATTCACTGAGCTCGTCAGCTGACGGATTTATTCCAACTTCTCTTTCAGGCAAGTTGGGGAATTAGGCAAGGACTCTGGCGGCATCTCGGAGATTTTCTTTTGTTGACCTCCTTAGGGTGTCTCATTCTAGTTTTATTTTAGAAATCGCTTTCGCATTTGAAACAATTGTCAGATAACAAATTCTTTTAATTATTGTTGGATTTTGTTTGGTTCATGGGATGGTTGTGCCCCATAATTATGATGAGACATATTTGACTTTTGATTTGATTAATAATGAAAAAGCGATCATTTGATTTTCGGTTACTTTGATTTATTTAGGCTGTGTGTTCCATAAATTAGCCTCATAGTTCACAGCCGGTCACTTTTTATTTTTGGGGTGTGACAGTTTCAATATGATTAGTGTTTGAGAGATATGTGCAGAATATATTCTGTAGATCTTTATGTAACCAAAATGAAAAAAAGTGAAAAATGAGAAGTGAAAAAGCTCTTTTCCCGCTACTTCTTACTTCTTTTCTCTAACCCCAAAAACTGAAAAATCATTTGGCAAAAGTTATTTTGCCCAAACCCAACTAAACACCCCAAAGTAAAAAATGAGAAAGTGTAAAGTTAAAAAATAGGCGCTCAAACAGGCATAACTATGTATTGATATGTTTGAAAAACTTTTCTAAGCATATATTTATGTAGTACTATTCTCTTCGTCTGTGTTTGTTGGTCCATTTTGAAATTCGTGTCATTTTTAAATTATTTATATCTTCTAATTGATACTTCCTCCGTCCTTTTTTAAGTGTCTTGCTTCGTAATTCCAACTTATTAAAAAGACATCATCATTATATCTTTCACATCAACTTTTTCCTCTACTTTCCCTACTTACCCATCATCATTACACTTTTACTCACTTACTTTTCAAAAAGGAATCTACTTTTAAGGACAAAATAGACAATTCACCAACTTTTACCCACTAACTTTACAAAATAGACACTTATTAAGGAACAGCCCAAAATGGAATACCGGACTATAAATAAGGGACGGAGGGAGTAATATTTTTCTTGATTTTGAAAACTTTGAATAATATAACTAATTGAGATCTATTAAATAAGATTCATAATGTATATTTTTTGAGATCTATGAATGATAAAAACAATTGAAAAGTAACACTTATGAATGGCAATTTGGACCGAACCGATGAATACCCGAACTGATAACCGAAATTTTTTCCGAACCATAAACGAAATTTTCCCCGTGGATATGGGTATGGTTGAAGATTTGGATAATCGAACGGGTATCGGTTCGGTTATGGTTCATCTACTACCCGAACCAAACTAAACCGAAAATAAATAAAACCTAGAAATTACATAATTAGCCCTTTGTATATAAAACACGAATACACGATTAGGTCTCCACATATCTTCCACACACTCTCTCTCTCTCTCTCATGGCGTCCAATCTCGAAACCAAGGCGAAGGTTCACAGAAAGCATGGCGTCCAATCTTTTCGCCGATGGTGATCGGGAGATTATTTCGACCTCTTAGAAGCAACAATATGGAGGATTCTTTGCCTAAATCCTGTGAAGAGCTGTCCAAAGGTACAATAGGTGGTTTGGAGCCTATGAACTTCATTACTTCTGCTACACCTCATCTTGGTATCAGGAGTAACAAACAGGAATGTTTCTTTCTCCGATCTTCGTTATATATTCACCATCTTCGCTAACCGAGTTTTTCACTTATATTGCTTTGAATTTTTTTTTTTTTTGAAGAAATATTGCTGTGAATAATGACTGAATACTGGGTTTTTTTTTCTCTTTTTATGATCTGGTTCGGTTCTCCATTCGGTTCAGGGGTAACTCGAAAACCGAATGGTTCAGTTATGGTTCCTTTCCCCCCTTCCTATTCAGTTATCAGGGGCGAATATGGGTGGTATATCGGTTTCGGGGATCTGGGACATAAATCCCCATATTCGCCCCCGAATGCCATCCCTAGTAACACTGACTCCTTTAAAAAACTAACCAACACAGACGGAATGAGTAATCGCTTTCCATAATGGTGTATGATCATATTTGAAAGTGAAATTTTTTTAAGGTATAAAATTATGTCCCCTACGGTAAGAAATTTGTGTCTAGCTATGATATATATAAACGGAAATTGATTTTCGCACTACACTTTTATATACAGGCGCTCCATTTTGTACAAAAGAAAGTGGAGCGCCAAAATAAGCATCGATCCATATATAAACTGATCATGTATTTTTGCGTTTGTTAGTTTTACGCAAAAATTGAATTTTTTGATCTTTTCTTTGGATATTTTCCAAAGTACTTGTGTAAAAGCTTAATTTTTTTTTACTTTTCCGATTCCTCTCATCTTTACTCATCCATATCATAAAAAAGTTTGACGTAAAACTAACAAATGCTAAATTTTTTTTAAATAAAGACAACTAAAAATTATTCTGCATAAGCTAATTAAATCACTAACGTAAACATCTTCCTAATTAAGTCGTACTTGTGACCCATTCTCGAGGTATGGATGCATGAGATATATACCTAGTCGTTCGTATGAAAGCTTTTTGGATTATTTGTCTTAT
This sequence comes from Rhododendron simsii, assembly GCA_014282245.1. NCBI lineage: Eukaryota > Viridiplantae > Streptophyta > Magnoliopsida > Ericales > Ericaceae > Rhododendron > Rhododendron simsii. Next base: position 24,213,864 of record CM024965.1, on the reverse strand, counting down.
AGCTAGCTTCGTACTTTGAATAGAATCTCATACTAATTTCTTACATACATTCAAAGTCTTGTTTGTCTGGAAGACGTACACAGGAATTAACAGGAGCTAATAAATTGATTGCAATTACTGCGTAAGACTGGAATCAGAGAAGTACTGACGGAATTGGAATCCGTTGATGAGGCAACATTTGGAAGATAGTTTATGGGAATATTCAAAGCCGTTGGCATAGTGCCAAACGTACGCCTAGAATTTAGGGATTCACTCCCTTCTAAGATTTTATTTTTGAGACTTCTATCAATTCCATTTAGGCTCCATTCCAGAAACCTTCTTAAAAAATAAGCAGCTTATTTCACATTTTCAAACTCAAAAATAATGTAAATGAAAAATAATTTTTTAATTTTTTTTTACACTGTATTAAAGATCTTCATGAGATCTATTAAACAAGATCCATATTGATAGGAAAATTATTTGCATAAACACATTATTTTTGAGCTTGAAATTGCCTTCTTAAAAAATAAGTACTTATTCTACGTTCCGGAACGGAGCCTTAGACCAGTTTATGTAGAGCTTTGCTCAGATTATTACTGGAGATCACGGCAAATGACCGTTGGGATTCATCTCATTGGATTTAGTTAATGTGCGAGTAAGCTAGTTCGAACAACGAATTATCAAAAAAAAAAAAAAAAATTCTATTCTCAGATATAATATTCTTGGAGAATTATTCATTGTATTCGTAGTTGAAGCTTTGAGGGAACACTTTGTTTGGTTTAAGTCTTAAAAAGTTATTTTTGAGAGTTGAGTGGTAATGAATGGAGAGTGATAGAGAGAGAGATTTATTGAAAATTGTAGCGAGAGTTAAAAGTTAATCCCAAAATTGAGAACCAAACGGAGTCATTAATGATTTTGGGGCACCAAAATATCCAAGAAAGCTCATAAAATCGGCTTTTTGGGGCTTTTTCTTGAATAGCCAGTTTTTTCAGTTAATATCCAAGAGAGCTTAGAAACTCAGTTTTTTGGACTTTTTTTTAAATATTTTTAAAAAGAAGGATGTAAAGTCATAATTTTTTACTTTTTCAATTTTCATAGTCAAGATGAACCAATAATACTGCATTCGTCTCAATTTAAGTGTCCACATTTCTATTTTCAGTTGTTCCAAAATAAGTGTTCACTTTCTAAAAATAACCATCAAAATATGCCAAATTTTTAATTTTTCCCCTAAATAGTCATTTTATTCCTAATTGATTTGATAGCTTTTTATATTCGTTTCATTTTTAGATTGAAAATATTTTTAATTTATAATATTTTTCATGATTTTTGGACGGAGAGAATACATACAAATTTCCATTGTAAATTCTCATTTGTAAAACTAACAAACGAGAATATTTTTGTTAAGGACAAAAGAAAAAAGTTGTAGTTACGGCTGTGCCGTAACTAAGCCATTTGCAGTAGTTAAAAACGCCGTTGTTTAAATCAGGAAAAAGTGGGAAAACGCACGGCTCCTGCAACACTTATATATTAAAAATATATAGTTAAAAAATCATGTTGCTCCAATTTTCATTTCTTTTGAATCGGTGTGAAGTTTTATTGTTCTGATCATTTTATCCTAAAGGACTATAGTTAATTTTTGACTCTAGAGCTTTCATATAAGAGCCCTAAGCTCTAAAACCAAATGAATAGCAGATACTTTAGGGCTTTCATAGAGTCAAAAATTAATTATAATTTTTTAGAATAAAATAATCAAAAAAATACGATCTTCGCAACGGTTCAAATGAATTCAAAATTGAAACAATTGATTTTTTAATCATATTTTTAAATGTATAAACCTTCTAAAAATTAATTAATCGAGGTGCACGAAAACTTGTCCAGACATTCGATTATAAAAAAAAAAATAGAAAGGCATTTACAAAAGGGTTCAACCCACATCAGCCCTCGCTAAATATAATGAGCCATAAAAATGACGATAATTTTGCAAGTAATTTTTTTCTTGCATTCTCCAATAATGGCAAAGTGAAAAGTATGACAGCCTAAGAGGGGAGTCAGCAAATTACCCTCCAATAATATTTGCATTCTCCGGGGCATACGGATTACTGACCATGGGCTTAAGGCTTTGCTAGAGTCTTGTTGACTCAAAGCATCCACTTGGTTCTTGAGCATTACTATTCAATTATTTGAACTTTTCATACACGCAGAATTTCGAATGCCGTGAGTCCTTGGAATCCACCAGGAATTACCACCCTCTCTCTCTCTCTCTCTCTCTCTCTCTCTCTGTCTCTTCATACACGCAGAATTTCAAATGCCGTGAGTCCTTGGAATCCACCAGGAATTTCCCCCTTCTCTCTCTCTCTCTCTCTCGTGAGGCCGGCTTCTCCAAACATATTGGGCATATATAAATGAGATGAAACCCACCAACCACGGACAAAGCGCCTCCCAGTCCCGAGTCCCTTCCCTACACCCTAGCTCAAGTACAATAATTAAATCACAAACCATATGAATACGACACTTGCCTAAATCCCAAAATGCCTTTCCTCCGCTCCAGCACAAAACCAATCGTTTTGTTCATCCCAATACTACTCGTATCATTCCTAGTTATTCTCTCTCAAGTCTCTGTTATTGAAGGTGGTAGCACAAAACACAAGACTGACAAATTGATAATTGGAGTTCCGGGTAGTGCCTCTTTCGAAAACTTCGTGAAGATAACCCCAAGTTCTGAGAATCCAAATGAGAAGAATTACACTGGTTTTTGCATCCGGGTTTTCGAAGAGGTTCGGAAGAGATTGGAGTATCCTTTAACTTACGAATTTGTGGAATTTAATGGAGCATATAATGATTTAGTAGCTAATGTCGCTAACAAGGTAATGAATCTGATCTCCCCGACCTCTTTTACTTTTGCAAAACACGATTTGTGCACGCATCTCGTTGCATTTGTTGTTTAACACATGCTTTGTGTACATGCATGTGGATAAAAAATGGAAGACTTATAGCGCTGCCGTAGGCGATATAACGATACTAGCCAGCCGTTGGGAGGACGTGGAATTCACCGAGCCATTTACGGAATCAGGCTTGGTGATGGTAGTTCCGGTGAAGCCCAGTACGAAGGCATGGATATTTCTGGAGCCTTTCACTTTGGGAATGTGGCTGGCTACCGCCGCTGTTTTGTTCTACACTATGTTCATAGTTTGGTTCGTCGAACATCGGTCCAACCCTGATTTCAGTGGCCCATGGAATGATCAAATCGGAAACGCTCTCTGGTTCACCTTCTCTTCACTTTTCCTCGCTCACAGTAAGTACGAGTACAATAATTAAGTTTGGCATAGCCATTTTTTATGAATAATGTTTCTTACACAAGCTTCTAAACAGAAATTTATTAAGATGTCTTACCATGCACGTGGGTTCCAAACCATGTATTCATGGGACCGTCATGCATAAGGCGACTCCGAAAATACCAACGGCACTTTTTCGTTTTCTTTTTTGAAATGGTCTAAACCTAAATTCGGATGTCTGCGTTACTAGTACTGCTCTTAGTATTTTCAAATGGTTCTTTCTTTTTTCGCTATGAATCCAAATTGGGTGTTTGTAAGATAGTTCATGAATTAATGGTATGCTCGATTTTATCTTTTTCGAGGAAGAAACCTCTTTCGTGAATCGTTTTATTTTTAAATGAAAGGCCATAAAACGTCTCATCGTTCATAGTAATAATTAGGGGCATCCTTAAAAATTGAAATTATGAGTGAAAAAGGGTAAATGTCTCCACTGGTGGACGATAGAATTATGCCTCAGAAATAGTCAAAGTGCATAAGCTTTTAGAACAATTGAGGTATAAAAAGATGAAGGTCTATTTTAATTGTGCAGGGGAGAAGATTACGAGCAACTATGCTCGGATTGTGGTAGTGGTGTGGCTTTTTCTGGCGTTGGTGTTAACACAAAGTTACACCGCCAACCTCACGTCAATGCTCACGATCTCGCGACTCCGACCGAAACTACAGTCCCATGTAAAAGTCGGGTGTGATGAAAATAGATTCATGAGGAAATACGTTGAAGAAGTGCTTAACTACAAGAATGTAAGTCTCATCAGTGACGGAGATAAGTATCTCAGGGCGTTTGAGACGGGCAATATCTCGGCAGCCTTTCTCGAGATCCCTTATGCCAAAGTTTTTGTCAATAGATATTGCAGGAAATTTACCATCATTGGAACCACATATAGATTTGGAGGATTTGGCTTTGTGAGTACTGAACACTTATCTTCTTTACACTTCTTTTTCCTTTTTCTTTTTTCCAGCTAAGTAGAAAGGTTGGGAGGAGAGATTAGAGTTGCAACCCAGTAAAGGAAGAAGAGCTTCCAACTACCAAAGCATATTCAGTCAGTAAGCTAGTACCATTCATTGAAAGAGTCAAGCCAACTAGCTAGGGTGTCCTTTCGGAGTAACCCATACCCATGGGAGGTTAGTTTGCCACTACAACTACACCAAGTTGCTAGCTGGACAGATGATACCCAATACACAACATCTGATTCACCCTCACGGCCTCACACCATTGGCCATCTAGGCAACCTCCTCATTCCGAAGAACTTGATGACTCTAAGAACTTGGTCTTAGAAAAATTCACTTTTTTTTTAATGGCGATTTTTTATATTAATCAAATATAAATAATACAAGAGATTAAAAGGACAAGAGCAAAAACATCACAACGAGCCAACACCTGCATGCATAGTACAGCCGCTCAAATTTCTAATACAATTATACAAGTATTTTTTTTCCCTGCCTCAAACAGGTGTTAATACGAATATCTATCTTCATTAATTCATGTTCCTGTGCAGGTATTCCAAAAAGGTTCTAATTTAACTGCTGATGTCTCGAAAGCCATTCTCCAACTCTCAGAGGATGGGACTCTTAAAAGGCTAGAGGAGCAATGGTTAACTCCCAACCAAGAGTGTTTAGAATCTGAAACTACGACGGAGAACATTGATAGCTTGAGCCTTCGAAGCTTTTGGGGCCTATTCCTCTTCTCAGCTGGCACTTCCTTTCTTTGTTTTCTTCTATTCCTTGGGCACTTACTCAGGGACTACTGCCGTCATCAGTCATCTCAAGTGGCTGACGTGAATGCAAGTAATGAGAGCGTATCAATGAAGACGGTTAGAGTTGCACGGTACTTGATGAATGCAGAGATTGGAAGTCCATGGAGATCTCCTTCCTCCGATCGGGCAGTGTCTAACTGAAATGTGCTAAATATTTGGATGGGATCCGATGATCATTGTAACTTGTGATGAACAACAAAGCCGTTGTTGGTCCAGGCTCGAAGTAGTAAGTAGCAAAGTAACAGAAAAATTGGAGCAAGCTCAAAAACAGAATTACAGCAGCAGCAAAGAACTAATTGAGATTTCTTAGAACTTTAATATATGGAACTATTGATTCTGCAAGCTATTCAATCACAATTCTAATTTCAATGATATACTGCCACTGTCCCTTTTTCAAGTGTCAATTACGATTCTGCGTGCTATTGTCAATGGTTTATATCGCATGACGTATATTATGTTTTATATTTTTAAAGTCACTGTCTTTCTGAAATAATTGGGATCTATCACATAAGATCTACATTGCATATTTTTAGCAATATACATTAAGATATACAGACACTTGAAAATGGTTGCTTGACGATTTCCTAGTCCTAAAATATTAATGGATTGCCCTAAACGTAGGGCGGATACCAACGTAGCACAATATCCGGTAAGACCGGAGTCGAATCCACAAAGACGGTGATGTGTGCTGACTTAAAAACTCGGGTTGTTACTAATTTAATGGGCTCTTAGGTAGCCACCCCTTGTCGATTGATTGGGAATTAATTAAGCTAAGAAATAACAAGTTCTTCTCGAGAATTAAAAAGAAGATACGGTTGTAGAGTTCATTGCACTCGCAACCAGTCCGGATTGACCTGCTCCATTCAGTGTTCTTAAAATGTTCGATTTTAGTGAGAAAAAGATACCTCGAAAGATGCGAATCCTTATGGTCGCCATTCAATTCTATGGTCTATATCTCACGACGTATATTATGTTTTATATTTTTAAAATCATTGTCTTGCAGAAATAATTGGGATTTATTAAATAAGATCCATATTACATATTTTTAGCAATATACATTAAGATATACAGACACATGAAAATGGTACGCATAACCGTAATGAACATTTAAAAAAATACGGAGGGAGTACCATTTTGCTCATGCAATATTGATATGCAAAATTGACAGTAAAAGATTAGGGGAGAGAGAAATCGAACACAAGGATTTATAATGGTTCAGTCCGCAACTTCACGATTTAGTCCACTCTCCAATTGTCTAACTCAAGATTTGGTGCACTATCTCTAGTAGTTACAATTCTTCTAGCTTTGCGGATGCTAAACAACCTATACAACGAGCAAGTTATTCTTAATCGCTCAGACTATTTTTGACTAGAGTGCTAGTCATCCGTAACTCAACTAGTTTTAATGCCGGTGCTAGGAACACCTAACCCTCAAGTGTTTTTTTCTTCTTCAAAATCACTCATAAAAAGATAAAACTCACAAAAGTATAAATACGAGTGTACTACCCCTTTTATAATGAATTTCAACTCGCAGATAACACTCTTTCTAAGTGTGGATAAAACCAATTTAGCTCTTGATTGATTCTTCTTCACATTAATAAGCTCTTTTCTTCAATATCTTTGTCTCTTTTCGTGCATGCCCCTTGTCACGACCCAAAACCGACCCTAAAAGTCATGATCGGCCAAGCAGGTGTTAAGCTGCCGAAAGCCTGTTCTTTCTCTAGTTTAGGAATTTCTAACATCATCATCATTTTAAACCATATAAATAAAAGTATGCGGAAACATAAAATAAATAACATAATTAATCCCAGAGCTTCTAAATGTAAAAGTATAATAATTACAAACCCGTTACACAACTTATTGTTGTCCACATAACACCAACGAGCATTGATGAGTTGATGGCTAGACATGCCATTTTCTTGGAAAAATGTAAAAGGTTTCACATAAGTCAAAGTTAGGGTGAGATACGTATACCAAAATTACAAGTCTGACCATTAAAATACTTCACATTATATAACAGTACATGAGTAAAGCAACTTTCAAATATTTTCTTTAAATTTTTAGTAACATGCTATTTCAGTTCATACGCTCATTCATTTGGTCCAGGAGATGAATTTTTCATTTCTCTTTCACTTTTGCACATTCAAGCAATAATAATTGCCAGTCAGTTGGGGAGCGACCCCATTGAACAGTTGTATGATATCAATACCCAATAATACTTGGCTGCATCTCTAACCTTATAACCTCACGTCACTAGTTTCTTTAAACGTCCCCTAGTGCTTGGGACACCGTCCGAATGAACCATACTATTACAAGCATGTACTAGTAACAAAGAAGATTCAAGTTTTCAAAATATATTGCAATGGTCTAATTTTGATAGTAACACGTAAGAGGAATAGCCTTATCTAAAATTTAGTAGAGAGTTAGACTAAATTCCTCAGTTAGGTATGGTACGGTGTTATAAGGACAGAAATAAACGAGGTATAAATATTCTTTATTGTAAAATCCTATGTACTGTGATCATCAATAAAAAGACTGCTCTCTTGCTCACATGGATGTATTCGGCTTTAGGGAACTACGTATATTGCTGTGTCGATTTCTTTACTGTTTTATACGTGTGAATCGTGTGCGTGTGTGTTTCGATCCTAACAATCATGTTTGGTATTTAGTTAAACATTTTAAAACCCGAGCTCAAAATCGTACTTGTGACCCGTTTCTAGCTGGATGGATGCACGAGAATACCTGTAACAGGCCAGCCCATGGTAGTCTCCCGTGCCCAGACTAGCTATATTTCGGTCCCTAGTCATCTTGACTACCCGGGCTTTGATTGACCTGTTCTCCACAAACCCAGTCGTTCACGTACGATATCAAAGCTGGATTCTTTGTCTACTCTTAGGTTTTTACAAGGGAAAGTTCAGAGCCAGCTGAGTAGAATCCAATAATGTCCTCATGATTTTCATCTCTTAATTAATTCTTAGTTTCAAAGTCCTGATGTACGTAGGGAAGACATAGAAATTAAGACCGACGACTATGGGTACGTACCCGACCCATATATAGCATACATATCATGTACATATGGTGTGTTGGACCCTTTATTAATGGTTCCACACGGATGTTCCGAAACCGTTTCATAAATTTAAAACGTTTGTTCGACTGGTCCCGTAAAAAAATCAGGTTATTTGGATACATTTAAGTAGTCGATCCAATCTTTCAATTTTTATTCAAATTTCCGAATCCTTACTTCTGATTGAAAAATTGAAATGTTCGATGAAGCGCTTATAGATAATTGAATTGAGCTGATATCTTACAAGACCATCTGAGAAAGTATTTTAAACTTATTGAATTGTTCGGATCAACCGTATGGAATCCTATAGCTGCCGGCCTGCACACGCCGTATGTGCATAATCTGTACGCAATGGTTCGGTACCCATAGCATTTTGGGGAATTAATGGGAGCTAAAATTCAGTACAATGTGACAGATTGGAATCAGGAATTGGAATTGGTTGATGAAGGGAACATTAATTTGGAAGATAGTGCATGCGAATTATTCAGAGACACATATCTCATCTTGTCGAGGAGGAGTTGGGTAATCGGATATGTGGCTCTCAATCGTGTGGAAAACTCCCGAAAGCTGCCAATACAACTACTAGTGGTTCCGTTTGTGCTTTGACGAAACATTAAATGATTTTGTGGACCACCAAAATACAATTGCTGTCTCATTTAATTGAAAATTTGTAATTAATCGAAAATTTTTTTGGATACTCAAGCGTGTGGAAATTAAACTCCAAATTAAAAGCTGTCAATACAACTACTAGTGGTTCCGTTTGTAGTTAAAGCTTTGACGAAACATTAAATGAAAAATTGTATTTATCGAAAGAATATAAACTCTGTGTACCTTCGCAGCTTTTTCCCTGTCCAACTCTGATCCTCCCCAACTTTGAATATTTTTTTTTGCATCCAACAATTACTTGCAAGTCTCTCGCAAAGACTCAAAACGAGTTGGATCATCACAATAGGGCTCAATAGTAGCTAGGCCCTAGTGCTTGACGATTTACTAGTTCTAAAATAATGGGTTGCCCCAAGCGTAGGGCGGAGACCGACGTAGTATAATATCCGGTAAGTCCGAAGTCGAATCCACAGAGATGGTGATGTGTGCTGACTAAAAACTCGGTTTGTTACTTATTTAAATGGGCTCTTAGGTAGCCACCCTTGTTGATTTGATTGAGATTAACTAAAATCTAGAAATTGATTGTACTTTTCAAATAATTGAAAGAAAGGTACGGTCGTAGGGTTCAAAGCATTCGCAACCAGTCCAGATTAACCTGCTCCATTCGATGTCCTTTAAAACGCTTGATTTTAGAGAGAAAAAGATACCCCGAGAGATGCGAACCGTTATGGTCGCCGTTTACCCATGCGCAGTAGAGAATAAGTTTTGGTCCCCCATTCTTCCGTTCACATGTGCTCCGACAATGCCTGGATTCGTCTAACGAATGTTCTTTACTAACCTAAAATTGCCTTTTCTTTACTGTTTGAAAATAGGAGCAGTGCCCGAACAGGTCACAGCGTGCTAATAACCCCGCAACCCTACTTATACGACTACTCACTAATCATTGCACATGAAATTAAAGAAACCCTAATTTGAAACATACTTCTATTACAAGAGATGAAAAATAAACAAAATATCACAACTAATTGAATACCAACGACAAACTTTAATAAAGAACATAAATTAATACGAGTTACCGAAGTATGGAGATCTCAACAAAACTTTGAAAACTTGAAGGGAAAAAGCTCTGAAAGAAAAAGAATCGTAAGTAAAATAAAACTGCCTCCTGTTAAAATCGGAACTTCTCCTTTTATAAGCCACATCTGCTCCCCTTGAAACCCTATATATTGGCCCCCATTATTAATAGGCCTAATTAGAAAATCCCAACCGTGTATTCTCAATCCCAGCCGTGTCTTGAATTTGTTTCTTTTTTTAATCACCGAGTGCACGATATGGAAATCTAATTATTTCCCTTCCAAAGCTGTAATTGAATGGCCCCCATTGGAATTAAAATTCCACCGCTTGATTTGGCTTGATCATGAGCAACTTATAGCCTTGATAACAGTTAAATCCCACGGCTTTCGACTTGCTTTGAACGTCAAGACTAGCATTTACCAATTGAATTTGACAGCTTCATACGGACCAACTTCCAACGCCGTGTAATATTTCAATTTCGCGCTTTTTGTACCAAATCCTCCAAATACCTACAATACACAAATTAAGCATAAATCTGCAAGTAATAATAGAAAAATAGACTTAGAAAGGATAAATTAAGGGGCGTGTATGTGAACATTTATGCGCTCATCTGCTAGTTGCCTAAAGATTTATCAGCAGATCGAAGCAGCATGTTCCTTGTATTAAAAGGAGGTATGTAAAGAAGAAGAATCAAAAGGGGATTTAACTATTTATAATTAATTAATACTCCACAAGCTATAAAAATGACTATAAACTATCTCTTTGAAGGGGCAATATTTCAGTGTTGAATTAGACACATATATATATATATATATATATATATATATATTCATGTCATATTGGAGTTTGATCACGTGCAAATCTGGACGGAAGAGTAACAAATTAAAAGTGCTAAGAGAAGCTAAATGATGGATTAAGAGGACAATGCGAAATATTTTCTCAAAGAAGGGGGTAAAGTGAAATGTGACACTCATCAGAGATTTTTCTATTTTTGTTTTTTTGTCCGTGGCATGCTGCTAAAGTCTTGTTGACTCAAAGTCATCGACTTTTGTTCTCGAGCATTAATTAGAATTTGAACTTTCATACAGGCAGAATTTCAAATTCCTTAAGTCCTAGGAATCCACCAAGAATTTTCCATTGTCGATCCTCTGTGCACCGAAGTTATTTATATCACTGTTCCCATGTATTTTGAGTCTTTAGATTGTGCTAGATTTTTTTCGTAAAAAATTTAATGTGATCCAACGACTGGTAATGCATTTCATTAGAGAAATACAAAGAATTTTAGTAAAGAGGATCACTCTTCGGAATTTCCAAACACCCCCCCCCCCCCCCCCCCCCTATATATAAATGAAGAAGCACAAGGCCAATAATCAACTCACAAGTTAAGTTACGTACGACACTTGCAATTATTTGGAATCCCAAAATGCCTTCCCTCCGCTCTACCACAAAACCAACCTTCTTGTTCATCCCAATACTAGTACTGTTCATATCATTCCTTCTTACTCTCTCTCAAGTCTCTGTTGTTGAAGGTGATTGTACAGAACAGAATAATCACACATTGATAATAGGAGTTCCAGGCAAAGCCTCTTTTGAAAACTTTGTGAAGATAAGTAATTCTAAGAATCAAGATGAGAGGAATTACTCCGGTTTTTGCATTAGAGTTTTTGAAGAGGTTCGAAGGAAATTGGGCTCTGAATGGCGTTATAAATTTGTGGAGTTCAATGGGACGTATGATGAATTAGTTGATAGTGTAGCCAACAAGGTAATCTATCTCTCTTCGACCATTTGAACACATATAGTTTTCATAATATCAACCTTGAATGAGTAATACTGATATACATATGTAATGAGTTTCAATAATCTTAATGATTTGAATTTTTGTAAAAATGTTATGAACTTCTATGCAACATATTATGCATCCATACAAGGAGATTATGAGCATGTTTGCGATAGCTGCATGTGGATATACAGATTTTAGATTCTAGCTTCGAATTCTGCTGCATATTCTAGATTTTAGATTTTAGTAGAAGCAGATAACATGTTTATGGTAAAAAGTAGTTATGGTAAAAAGTAGTTATGTTTATGGTAAAAAGTAGATAACATTTTCAAAAAGCTGAGAATCAGCTTTTATAAAACTTAAAATGTAAAATTTTATCCGTAAAGCTCCAAAAGTTACCCAAACCAAGTTTTGGAATGATGAGAATTTCATTTAGTTTTTAGGTTTTCAAAATCTGAAAAATCCGAGAATCTACATCTAGAATTTTTGGTGATTTTGAAAAGCTATAGAAACTCAAAATCAACAAAAATAAATTTTTGTAAACACTCACTATACCCGGTATTGTAGCACTTTTCTTTTATGTTCCTTTTTCAGTTTGGTTATAAGTTATGGATCCCGGAAAGTTTTCAGAGAATCCATTCAAAATACTGGGACCATGACATTTCACATAATAAATTCTTTGCAAACAAATCTCTATTAGTAACAACTTATCGAGAATGAGTTACCCAAAAAAATTCCGAGAATGAACCCCAAGTGCTTGGTATCCTCGCATGTTCAAATCTATCTCTCGGAAGCCAAACAATCGAAACTTTTGGACCACTTTAGCGTCTGCCCGGTCATTAACTACATACAAGAGTCCAGAATTAGTTGTGGTCTAGCCTGGAGATCCAGTTTTCAAAGAAGAAAAACTATCGAAAATGATGTGCTACAGAGTAGGACTGAATTACTTCTTCGTTGTACATTTCTGGTTCCTTTAATTTCTTGTTTAACACATGCTCTGTGTACATGTGCATATAAATATGGAAGACTTATTGCGCTGCCGTAGGCGATATAACAATATTAGCAAACCGATCGAAGAAAGTGGAATTCACCGTACCGTTTACAGAGTCGGGCGTGTCGATGGTAGTGCCGGTGAAGCCCAGCCCGAAGGCGTGGATTTTCCTGGAGCCTTTCACTCTGGGAATGTGGTTGGCTACGGCGGCTGTTTTGGTCTACACTATGCTTATAGTTTGGTTCGTCGAACATCGGTCCAATCCAGATTTCAGTGGTCCGTGGAATGATCAACTCGGAAACGCTCTTTGGTTCACCTTCTCTTCACTCTTCCTTGTTCACAGTAAGTATATATATAACGAGATTAATTTCTATACACGTGTAACGTAAACATACAAGTTTACGCATATCCAATCAATGGTGACGCACCATCAATTTTTACTCTCTCCCTTCCTTTTTAAATATCCACTACTGTTCTGCGACCCATTTTCAATTGCCTATAACTCTCAACGTATATTATTAAAAATATATAATATGACCGGTTTTAAATGTTAGTCGAGGTACATGCCAGCTAGCAAGGACATTCGATTATAAAAAAATAAAAATATTTGTAATATGGGCGGTTTAAATGTTAGTGGGTCTCTATGAGAAAAAGTGATAATTGAGGGGATCTCCGTATACTTTCACCTTATTTTATAAAACAATGATTCTAAAACATAAAATATAATATACGTCAAGAGATATAAACTATTGAAAATGACACACAAAAATGTAGTAAACTTCTAAAAAAGGGGCAGAGGGAGTAAAAACCACTAAGAAATCTGTTGTGGATACCGTTTTTAACAAAACCGTCCCATTACGCTAGTTAGTTAAGGTTCTTATTTTTAAGTATTTATTTTCTGTTTTATGATAGTTTATTCTCTCACAATATATCACCTTTAATTTAAAAAATACTAAATACTTGTTTTAATTAGCAGAACCGGGGCAACTATGCTCGGAAAGAGAAAAGTTTACTATGTTAATTGTGCAGGGGAGAAGATTCAAAGCAACTATGCTCGGATTGTGGTGGTGGTGTGGCTTTTTCTGGCATTGGTCTTAACCCAAAGCTACACCGCTAACCTCACGTCGATGCTCACAATCTCAAGACTCCGACCGAAACTTTGGTCTCCATCAAAAGTCGGTTGTGATAAAAATACATTCATGCACAATTACGTTCGAGATGTGCTTCACTACAAGAATGTAAGTCTCATCAGTGACGGGGATGAGTATCTGCGAGAGTTTGAGGCCGACAATATATCGGCAGCGTTTCTTGAGATCCCTTATGCCAAAGTTTTTGTCAATAGACATTGCAGGAAATTTACCATCATTGGAACCACATACAGATTTGGAGGATTTGGCTTTGTGAGTATTGAACATGCAGTAGTCTTTTTCTTCTTTTTTTTTCGCATTTCTTTTCCTTTTATTTCATAGTACTTGATGAGTACAAATACGAACAAGCACAAACCTCTAATACAAATATATCTTCATTCATGTTTCTATGCAGATATTCCAAAAAGGTTCTTCGTTAGTTGCTCATATATCGGAAGCCATTCTCGAACTCTCAGAGGACGGGACTCTGAAAAGGCTAGAAGATAAGTGGTTAACTCCCAACAAAGTGTGTTTAAAATCTTATCAGAATATGACAGAGAGTACGACGGAGGAGAACGTTGATAGCTTGAGCCTCCAAAGCTTTTGGGGCCTATTCCTCTTCTCTGTTGGCACTTCCTCTGTTTGTTTTCTTCTATTCCTTGGGCACTTACTGAGGAACTACTGCCGTCATCACTCATCTCAAGTGGCTGATGTGAATGCAAGTAATGAGAGCGTTTCAGTCAAGACGGTTAGAGTTGCACGTTACTTGATGAATGCCGAGATTAGAAGTCCATGGAGATCTTCATCCTCCCGTCGAGTAGTGCCTGAAACTGAAATGAGCTAAAAACGTGGATTGTTTCCGGTAGAGAGTACTGTAACCTTGTAATGAACGATGCTATCTTTCATCTCAACGACTACAAAGCCGTTATAGTAGACATCTATTTTGTACTGCATATTCCTTTGTATCCATCAAAGCTAAGATTCAACTTGAAAACTATACATGTTGGATATTTTGCATATTTTAACGCGTATGGGCATATGGACGTATTTGGGAGGCTCTCATCTTCAGCTTATTTTATTGTCAATGGCAATTAAAGGACACAGCCATTTTACTTGGCTGTTGCAAAATCAAGGAGCAAATATTATCCTGTTTATAAATGTTCTGGGGAGAGGATTTCTCCATGAGTATCGTGTGAATGTTTTAATGTGAAATTGCTACCATGTCGATATCTCTGTCTCTTTTCGTGCATGCCTCTTGTCACAATCCAAGACCGACCTTAGAAGTCGTGACCGGCCAAGCGGGTGTTAAGCCGCTGAAGGCCTTCTCATATTCTAGTTTAGGAACTTCTAGCATCGTCTACCCTTTAAATTATGCATATACACAAAGAGTATGCAGAAGTGTACAATAAAACATATACACAAAGAGTATGCAGAAGTGTACAATAAATAACATAATTAATCACAAAGATTCTAAGTGTTTAAGTGTAATAATTACAAACCATTACGCAACTTATGGTTTTCCACATAGCACCAACTAGAATTGATGAGTTGATGGCTAGACATGCTATTTTCTTGGAAAAATGTAAAATATTTTGCATAAGTCAACTTGAGTGAGACACGTATATCAAAATTGACCATGGAAATACTTCACATTATATAACAGTTCATGAGTAAAGCAACATATATTCAAATATTTTCATTGAATATCTAGTAACATGCATTTCCGTCCGGTCCATACACTCATTCCTTTGGTCCATGAGATGAAATTTTCATTTATCTTCCAATTTTGCTATCACATCCCAAAATGAGAAGCGACCGGCCATGAACCATAAGACCAAAACTCGTAGAACATGCAGCCTAAAAAGAAATTTTATAAAAACTCTCAAACAGTCAACTATTTTTTTTTATTAAGAAAATTCTCAACCAATAAATTCCACAAAAAGAATGGGGCACAAACATCCCATGAATCAAATAATATCCAGTGATCCAACAATAATAAAAGAATCCAGATGTTTGATGAAATGTTTCAATGCGGAAGCGATGAAATAAAACACTAAACTAGGATGAGACACCCTAAGGAGGTCAACAAATAAAATCCCCGAGATGCCACCAGAGTCTTTGCCTAACTTCCCAACTTGCCTGAAAAGAAGTTGGAATAAATCCGTCAGCTGACGAGCTCAGTGAATGGCGAAGCATGTATACTAGAATAAGGTTCTGAAATAGGGATCAAAATAATTTACCATGTCAACATAATTTGGCATACGCGGTGAACAACAAAATAATCTATTAATCCAATTAACGATTCATCCGATAAGTCTTAATGGTGTTCTCAATCCAATCTCTAACAATAATGGGGAACCATAACCAAAATCAATAGTACCAAATGTCAGTGAATAAATATCTCAAAATTGGATCCAATATTGAAACTTAGAGCCATCACGAGTAGACAGCCCGTAGAACTTTTCCCTAAGAATGACCAGCAGACATAAACCACTTCCAATGTGCCAAAACTTCTGGTTCTTATTCAAGGCATTCAAGACATATAACCCTAACTAAAATATTATCAAGGCATTCAAGACATATAACCCTAACTAAAATTTTATTTACTGGATTCCAATTACACTAGAAACCAAATTTGCACATCTCACCTACAACACATACTCTCTTGTCTCGTGCTCTCTTCTCTCTTCGTCAACCACTCACACCAAAGTCACCATTCACATCACACAACCCGCACAAAGCCATGCTGAGTACTCTCTCTAGTGAAACCTGTACAAAACCCAAAACCATACCCTCTATAACTCCACTGTCTTATGCCTTTCAATCAAAGACAAACTTTACTCCACATCCATGTAAAATAGAAGAATGAAAAGAAAAGAAGAATAAAGGGAACAAAACTCACTTACACGATTGATCACTACCCAGCTGAAATCTTGACTGTAGCATATCTCTCTCTCTCTCTCTCTCTCTCTCTCTCTCTCATGCCTTTCGATCACAACCCGCACAAAGCCATGCTGCCCTCTCACCCTTTTTCTTTAGCCCACTCGGCACACCCATGGCAAATACCACTCATGGTATAAATAGACAGCAATGTGTCTATTCATCTTTTTTTTTTTTTTTTGTCATTCGTTAAACCTAATCTCTTCTTCAAGATGTTTATCAAGCGGAAGAACCAATCAGATGTTAGATGTTTTAGTCTAGTGGGCCAATCTTCTAGTTGGGGATGCTATTGGGAGCCTTATGACTCGTTGAAGGAGAGAGATTTCCAGAGTTTATTGCTATTTGCTACCCAACCTTGAGGAAAAGGTTGTAATAAAGGGTGGGGGAATCATACGATTGCTATCCAACTTGGTATTGTCTTGATTTTCCGAATTTTAGGGGCTAATTCCGCCATATGTTTTGTGACATTTTATTCCAGTAATTTTGTTATCTCCTTTCCTGGCAACTCCTTTTGCTTGTATAATGTAGATGCCGTATGGCTATGTGTAAGCTATCAATAAGATTTTGCATGCCTTCAGGTTTAGAGGATATTGATCCCCTCGAAGCCATCTACTTCTTCTCTTTCTTCTTTTGTTCTTTTTAAGCCACAGAATATCAGCACTAGATCTAGAGCCTTGGTTCTATATATCCTGAGCTGGTTAGGTGATAATGGATTTGATTTTGATTAGGCTCGGCGGGGAGTTGAAGAAATGAATGCAAGCCGTGGATGGGGTGGAAAGGAAAGAAGCGCAAAAAGAAATCACAGACAAAGATCAAAATTAGATTTCAAGACTTAGTACCTATTAACATCGAGTTCAATATATTAATTGATATTGAAAGTGACCATGTTCGGTATATGATTAAGTTTTGATAAACCCGAACTCTGAAATCTCTGAAGTGATGCTAAAAGTATTAATACTACAACAAAAAGCACCTTCAGTGACACCTTTCGGTGACAAAAAAGTACACTTGTCACTGAATGGTAACCAACAGTGACATCAAATTCGAAATATGTCACCAAAAACGTTGAGGTAACTTGGTTTGTGCGCGCCACTGTGAAGGTCTATTGGGTGACATCTTTCATGTCACTGAAGAGTTTTTTCGGTGACAGCACTTTAATTTGTCGTGGAATGACTTGAATTTTTTAAAGGAAAGTGAACACAAATAAAACTACGTCGTTTTGTGCCCCTATTTTTTTAATTTTTTATTTTTTATGCTTGTCATCAAAAACTCCCCGATATTTTCCTTTCCCACCCAAGTCTCAAACCCTATCTCCTCGTTCCTACAAGCCGCTGACTTCAGACTTCTCCTCCATGGCGATTTCGCGATTTCCCTAAGACCACGGGTGAGTCTCTCTTTTTCTCCGTTCCTCCCTCTCTCTCAGACTTTCTCTTCTTCAAGACTTCATCTGTTGATCTGTTCATCATCTTCTTCATTACGTTTTGTTTGTAGTTTGTACACCGTGTAACGCGAACCACCACGAACCACCATGCACAGTTGACAACTGCAGGTGAGTCTCTCTCTCTCTCTCTCTCTCTCTCTCTCTCTCAGATTACAGACCGTAATCACCGTACTGTATCCAAATCACCATTTTCACTGTATTGAAGCTTCAAATTAGGGCTTTTGCCTTTTGGTCGAAATATTACAAGACGTCAAGACCTGTTAGGGCTTTTGATTTCAGGCAAGTTAGGGCTTTTGTATTACTTACGAAATTAGGGCTTTTGAATTTTTTTATCTGCAATTTTTTTTCCGTTTCAGATTCCATATAGTATATCTTTCTTTGGTTGTAAGATCGATAGTGTATTCGGTGTTTGGGTGATGAAAATTTGGTTTTTGTGTTTGTATTTGTTATTCAGGAATGTAGATGGTTTGGAATTCAATGAAGGATTTGGGTATTTGTTGTTCAGCCCCTCAAATTGAAATCCAAGCTCTGCCCCTGCTTTTAGTCTTTACATTTAGGAAATAATTTATTCAATCTGCATTGGGTTGCTTTGACAATTGACCATTAATAGAGCTCTTTAATAGTATTTTGAGATTGAACAGCCCACTGCTACAGAAGGATAGACCACTTATCAGATTACTTAATTGGCAGGAAATGGAGGAAAGAAAACAATTGTGATGGTACTCGGCATTGCATCAGCAGCTACCACAGTTGTGTTGATTCTCTTAGGCTTCTACTGCTACAGAAGGAGATCAAGAAAAGGATCACTTAATCTATCTATACTCCTTATAAGAGACTGGGCTGTTTGTCTACTTTTCATTTCCAAAAATACCCCTATTCCTTTTTACTAATTCTTTTGGGCATGGCCCTCCCCTGCTTTGAAATCTGTAACAGAAACCACTTGCGCGGGATGCGATCCTTAATAGTTCACTGTTGGGCAGTAGGAATGGTGGACAGAGAACTTTCCCGTCGTGGCGAGAAGGAGTGGTCAGAAGAAGCCAGTGGATTTGGTGGCCATTGGTGTGAGGTGTGTGCACGGCTTCGGTTTGGAGGAGTGAGTCGGGGCGAGTCTTGGTTCGGTTTGGAGAAACAGGCAACTTCATTGCAACAATACTTCGATAGTGGTCAGTGAGTTTTGCTGCAATTTCACCATTACTTTATTTTGAATTTTCTGACTGTTTTCCGATTAAGAACATGTTGCTCATGTAAATTTAATGATCGTAGTCCTTCCATGTGCTTTGCCTGCTAACTATTTGATCTGATCATCCAATGACGACTCATTTCACCATTACTTTGTTTTCATGTGTTCCGACAATACATTGTTGGGTGTTGGATTTAATGCGTTTATTTTTTCTTGGTGCGAATGGACCCACTAATTTTACCATTCATCATACTAATTTTACCATTCATCATACTATATGTGCCTAAGCTGTTCAACAAAATGTCTGGTCTTTTTTCCATTTTAAGTAATAGGAAACCTTAATCTAATATTAGGCCCAAGAATATACTCATTGATGAGTTCAATGGAGGGTTACAACCCCGCGAAAATGTCTAGATAGAAGATTGGGATTTGGAGGGAGTGAAAATTTATAGAGGAGAGAGTTATGTTTAGAGGATCTCTACAACATGCGTGAAAATGTCCTTTACATCTCTTACTATTTTGTCTACCGTGACCGAAGCGATCATGGAAATTGTCTCAGATACATTCAGGTCATCATTTCATCCCTATCCACATGTATTTGCGACGCAAAGCACTTTCTCTGTGTACTTTGTTTTTTGAACTTGGTTAGTCCTTTGTAAAGTCAATTGCTCATCAGGTAACCTATTTGATAGATATGCATGTTACATTTAAAAGACTGAAACTGATGTTGCGAATTTGAGATTTTCGTAAGCATGGAACTAGAAACAAGTTGCATATTTATCACATTGGTGTTTCCACTAAACTAAAAGAAGTAGACAAGTTGCAATAAAGAGGATGATTATAGACTGCAAGAAAAATTACAAAATTCGCAAGGTAATTTCTGGTATGGTATGGTATGATTAAGAACCAGTAATGTGCATGCTGTCTTTCTATTTCGAGAGCAGTCTTATTCATGCTAATTAGACTCATTCTACCATTCTATCAAGAAGCTGTAGACAAATAATATAGTGGAAACACACCCTAAGTTTTGGTTTTGTGTGGGTCACCCCAAATTATGCTCCTCCAATTCTACACGTACTCATATATTCATGTTTGTCTTACCTTCTAATTAACTGAATCTACCAATATTTTACGTAGCTAGCTCTTATCTTTATATGTTCCCATTATTAATAAACTTAGCGAGACTACAACCCTTGAAGTGAGAAAGCTACCTTTTCTCTTCTTCTTTTTTTTTTTTTTTTTTTTGTATTTGGCGTATTTTCCTTTTGCCTTTTAAGATTTTGATCTTTTGCTCAAAATTCTTTGCTTTAGGGCGTGCCTTGATTTTGTTTATTCAAATATATATATATATATATATATATATATATATATATATATATTCTTTATTCCATTCTTGGATAATTCGTGTGACCACCTATTCACGTTGTAATTTCCTTCGCTTTTGCTTCCTTTCCAGTTATGATTATGTTTAGCCAAAGAACTTACATGATGCAAGATAAGAAGAACCCTTTTGTTGACTATCCATTTGTTCTGTCTTTGTTTTGCTGTACCTTTAGTTGGCTTTAGAATATTGCAAGATGACTACCCATTTCTTCTTGGAACAAATGGTTACAAGGTGTTGAATACTTGTTAAGTTGCTTTATGGAATCTGTAGCAGTTATGGTGGTCAATACCTATTTGAGAAGAGGTAATTGGAGCTTTGGAGGTGACCATGGCCCCTCTGGTTCTGTTGTGCTTTTGTGCTTGAGCAGTTGATAGCAAAATGCTAGCCAGTTTATGTCATAGCTGTGAAGATTTTAGCAATCACAAACTGAGGCAATCTTACTGAAAGTGACATAGAAGGAAAGAAAACGCATTAGCATTTTCCACTCAGCAATTTGGAAACACATAAACAACATCCTGACTGAGACATCCTTATCATTATCAACATTGAGACTGAGAACTTAGTTATAGTCATCATGCATATAAACATCCTGACTACGGTTGAATGGCACTAAGTGACAACTTATACTCTTTTTCACTTCAACCAGGTCCTTTTTTCAGTTATTCTCAGGCCACTATGCATGCTGTCGTCGAATTTTCTACTTAGAGTTTTCGTCTCCGATTATTTTTTGGAAATCTCATTGTTAGTTATCTATCATTTGAGTGTTGGTTTCACCCTTTTTGGATCTCAAATGAATTAGTTATGATTTTTGCATTAAGATGTGTTGCTTTTGGACATTGCGTAGTCTCGGTATTTAACCTAATCGTGTTCAACTATTTTCACCTCCAATTGAACCACTCAGTCATTTTATGGCCTGTTCAAAACTCATTGAGGCCATCAAAACTTACTTGCAATCTGAAACGCATATAAATTCTAGCAACCACTGTGAGTATATCAATGCCTTAATTACCTTATTATTGTAAACTGTCATCTTTTGATAGTTTTAAAAGTGTGATAAAGTTTGAATTAATGTTGTTCATGTGTCGGACACGTGTCTGAAGTGTGTCCGGAGCGTGTCCATGTCTGACACATTTCCGACACCGACAATTCGATTCTGGCAAAGTTCTGCTGCTATGTAGGTTGCATATCATTGATATTATGTTGAATGGCATCAAAATCTGGGTTGGGTAGCTCACTTAGTCACTCATGAATCATTTCATAATTTGTTATATAACAACTTGGAGCAAAAACTTACTTTTTTAGAACTTTTCGTAGGCTTGACATGTTACATAATTGCTTCTTTTTTTTTTTCAATTTTGTACGGGTAAGGAGATGGAGTTTCTTTTTGGCAGTTTACCAAGACCACAACGGAGTTGAAGACTTTTTGGTAGTTAAATGGAACTGTTGTTTTGAGTTCTTTTTGTCATTGGACACACCATGGATATGGACGTTTTGTAATTTCAGTAATGTTGTAAAGTTTGAAGTGGTTATTGTTGTAGGATGAATGTTTTGAAGGGTTGTGAAGTTGGATGATGAATGTTGACTTATTGGATATTTGATTTGAATGACATTTTGGTTCTTCGCAATTTACGATTTGTTAAGTTGAATCATAAGATATAAAAAAAAAACTGAAACTTTGTAAGCAGGTGAAAACAATATTTGCTGCCTATTTTTGGTGACAAAAGAGATTGTCACGATTGTCTGTCTAGCACTACGATAGGTTATTGGTGACACATTTGGTTGTCATGGTAGGTACTTTTGGTGACAATCTTTGTCACAGAAAAATCTCTCTTTTGTGACAATATAAGGCGGTCATCGTTACTTTCCGTGACATAATCACATTTGTCGCAGAAAATCTCTTTTTCGTGACACCATATCGTTGTCATTGTTACTTTCAGTGACAATTGTGTTACGGAAAATCTGTCTTCTGTGACATCAAAATTTTGTCACTGTTGACAACATTCCGTGACAAGTACACAATTTTGTCACCGTTGACTTTCAGTGTCATGGATACAATGACACCTCTTCTTGTGTCACCAAAGATAATAGGTGACAAAATTTGGACTTTTGGTGACATTTTTTCATGTCACCGAATGTGTTTTTTGTTGTAGTATAACTTGGCCTTACTAGATGACTTCAATCTCATAGCAGAAATCAACCAAAGAACGAGATACCAAAGTTACGTGGAAAACCCCAAAATTGGATAAAAACCACAGGAAAGAATCATGCACTAAAACAAATGTACAATTACAAATATTCTTACTAATTGACTGTGTATCCTCTCCACGAATCCTAAGAACCATTTGCCGAATCCATGTTCATCGTACCCTTGTATGATTACCGAATCCTAAATCCTCAGGCCTTCCAAAAACCCTTTCAAACTTCACAAAAGGATGCCAATCAAAGATTGATTGTTGATGAACTTAACCTCTTGAAATTGAAAGATTAACACCAGGACACTGTGGATCTTTAATGCTCTTCAAGATTCACGAAACCAATCTCTCAATAGGATTTTGAAATGTCAAGACGAAAACTCACGAAGGCTACTGTATAGATGTTGAAGTAGAGAAAAAGAAAAACCAGCCTCTCGAAGGACTTTTACCAATTAATTAATCAAACTTCGGTCGGTCTTCGAGCTGCCACCCAAACTCTCTTCAAAGGAGTATATATAAGGAGATTTCTCGCATGCTATAGAAAAAGAGATGCTCGTCCCTTTTTCTTTTTTTTACCTCTTCGACATAATGGATCGATTCTTATTAAGGCCCCAAAATATATTTGAGCAAAAATCGAACGGGCCCAATAAGAAGTTGATTTTGCTTGAGCAAAATACCCCGTCTTCCAACTCTTTCACGAACTGGCACAATAAGAACTTGACTAACATCTACCGCACTAAAAATAATACAATATAATGATTCCTTTGCACATCCTAAACAGAAGGATTTTAAAAAAATGTAAAAGAAATAATTATACCTCGATAAAATGGGGATACATGGAAATGTCTTATTTGGTCATGAATGAGCCAACCAAAAGGGAGCTTGGTTTATGGAGCTTCAAACTCAAAATCGTACTTGTGACCCATTCTAGCTAGCTAGCTAGATGGATACACGAGATACCTGTAACAGGCCCATGGTAGTCTCACGTGCCCAGACTAGCTATATATTGGTCCCTAGTCATTCGACTACCCGGGCTTTGATTGACTTGTTCTCCACAAATCTAGTCGCTCACGTACGATATCAAAGCTATGGATTCTTTGTCTACTCTTAGTGTTTACAAGGGAAATTAAATTCAGAGCCAGCTGAGTAGAATCCAATAATGTCCTCAAGATCATCTCTTAATTATACAATTCTTACTTTCAAAGTCCTGTTGTACGTAGGGAAGACATAGAAATTAAGACCGACGATTATGGATACCCGACCCATATATAGGATACATATATATCATGTACATATGGTACGTTGAACCCTTTATTAATGGTTCCACAAGGATGTTCCGAAACCGTTTCATAAATTTAAAATGTTTGTTCGACTAGTCCCGTAAAAAAATCAAGTTATTTGGATGCATTTAACTAGTCGATCCAATCTTTCAGTTTTTATTCAGAATTTCGAATCCTTACTTCTGATTGAAAAATTGAAATGTTCAATGAAGCATTTACAGATAATTGAATTGAGCTGATATCTTACGAGACCATTTGAAAAAATATTTTAAACTCATTGAACGGCTCGAATCATCCGTGTGAAATCCTATAGCCGCTCGCACACGCCATCTATGCGTAATCTGTACGCAATGGTTCTGTACCCATAGCATTTTGGGGAATTAATCGGAGCTAAAATCCAGTACAATGTGACGGACTGGAATCAGAGAAGTAGTGAAGGAATTATTCAGAGCCACATATCTTGTCGAGGAGGAGCGTCAACCTTGTGGAAAACACGATTGTCGAAAACACTAGTGGTAAAAAGCTATCATGCAACGATTTCAACCTTGTGAAAAACACTATCATGCAACGATTTCAAAATATGAAACCGCGTCAACCTTGTGGAAAACACTAGTGGTTCCATTTGAAGTGAAAGCTTTGAAGAATTTTTCAAAAAGAATTTTTAAAAAAATTACTCTTTGATTTTCCTTAAATTTTTTCTACTTTCAATATTTTTTTCTCTATTTCTCTCCACTTATTATTTCTACTATTTTTCAAAAAATATTTCAAAAACCAAATCAAACATAGTATAAATGATTTTGTGCGCAACAAAATACAATTATTGTCTTATTTAACTGTAAATTTGTAATTAATCGAAAGAATATAAACTCCGTGTCCATGTATATCCCATATATAATATACTCCTAGTATTGTGGGAAATGGAAATCACGTCCCAGTGTGTGTGTATATATATATATATATATATAGAGAGAGAGAGAGAGAGAGAGAGAGAGAGAGAGAGAGAGAGAGAGAGAGAGAGAGAGAGAGAGAGAGAGAGAGAGGTATTATAGGATAAAATGACAATTTGAGGATAAAAATATAAGTATTTAAAATTCCAAAGATGGACACTAAATAAGTCTAGGAAAGAGGATGCCAATTTAATTTTTTCTATATTTAAACTAATTACGTAATTTTGACCCATTCCACTTGTAACCCATTGGATGAATGAGACCCGGATTCCATATATGACAATCTTGACTGACTGACTGACTACCCGGGTTTGACCTTAATTAATTTTGTAGGGATTGAAAGCCCTCTTGGATAAATTATTAGAGCACCAGTAATAATCAAAATTAAAAAATTGCTAAAATTAGCAATGTGTGTTAAAAAAATGTTCACATTGTAATAATCAAAATTAACAACCTCCTAACCAATAATCAAATTTGGGCACTTGAATAATTAAAAGTAATAATGTGGGACTTCAGATTGCTAATTTTAACAACCCTCTAAATGAATAATCAAAAGCTGACGTGACAAATTTTAATTATTACATTGCGGATGCTCTTAATTTGTCTACTCTTAATTTTACATAGAATCATGGTTTGAACTATTAATTGGTGATATGTACGTAACGGGATTAACCGATATGCATTAGTAAAATTAAGGCCAATATTGCGATGTGAAGGAAAATTGCTTAATGTATCTGTGATGCGTAGTAGATATGTAACGGCTGTAACAAACCGATATGGATGATACGTACAAAATACCGGTCTTTACGGGAAAACTATGGCCGCGGCTAGTGTAGGAATTAATGGGATGTAGAGACGTAATTGGAATTGGTTGACGGAATATTCGGAAGATACTGCATGTGAATATTCAGAAGTTAGAACCGATCCAAAAAAAAAAAAAAAGAAGAAGTCAGAACCGATAAAATTATTGAAGCTTTGAATCTTTGACAAAACAACTACTCCTATATACTTGGAAGATACTGCATGCGAATATTCAGATGGGAAGAATTACTCCGGGCATGCACTTGGTTCTTGATCAGCATTACTATTCAATATTTGAACTTTCCGTACGCGCAGGATCCAGATGGGAAGAATTACTCCGGTTATTGCATTGATGTTTTTAAAGACGCTCTGGAGAGTTTGGGTTGTGATCTACCTTACGAATTTGTGGAGTTCAGTGGGACGTATGATGAATTAGTTAAAAATGTCACCAACAAGGTAATCAATCTCTCTTCGACCTCTTTTCCGATCCTTTGCTTTGGTTTCATGACTACGTCGCTGTACCTTTTGTGTTTCATTATTTCATTATGCATTGAGCTGATTTATATGCAGAAATACTATACAGGACACATTTCATACTTGGATATGTCCAAAATGTACCCCTTTCGTTATATATATATATATATATATATAGACACACACACACTAGTATTTGTCCGTGCCTACAACATTACCCACCATTTGATGGCATTTTTGTAATATATTTAGAAAACTTGGATATGTGCAAAATGTACCCCTTTCGTTATATATATATATATATATATATATATATATATATATATATATATATATATATATATATATATATATATATACACACAGTACCCTTCAGCTGCGGACGACCTTAGCCAAGGAAAATGCGGACTTCAATTCCTAGCCGTTGGATCTCATCCAACGGCTGTGATAAAAGAAAGTAACTCGCGGGTAAAATGGCCTCAGGGTCGGGTAAAATGATAACCGGGGCATGGTTTATCACCACGCGGATCCCCCAATCTCACTGTACGCTTCCAGAGTACGCGTCCTCTCTCTCTCTCTCTCACTCAGAAGACGAATCGAAGACGACGAAGGACGAATCGAAGACGACAACAAGATTGACTTCAAACAAGGTTTCTCTCTCTCTCTCTCTCTCTCTCTCTCTCTCTCTCTCTCTCTCTCTCTCTCTGTGTGGCTCGTTGATATCTCAGAAGTAAGGGCTTTTTGCAGATCGACGAAGAAGACTTCGACGAAGATCAAAACGAAGAAGAAGAGAACAACGAAAGGTATTTCTCTCTCTCTCTCTCTCTCTCTCTCTCTCTCTCTCTCCGGCTTTGAATCTCTTTTTTATTTCTGGAATTTAAAATCTGTCCATTTTTTTTTTTTTTGTAAATGAACTGTTTTTTTTCCTCTCCATAAAATGGGTATTTTAGGAACCCTAACTGATTTATGCGGATTGGTTTAAAATCTGTCCATACGGATGTAGTCTCACCATTACTATCTGAAGTGTCTCTTGGTTTTTAGAATGCAGTTTTTGAGTTAGGGTTTCTTTGAATATGGGGGCTTTCCTTAGCATAAAGTAAATTTTCATGTATCTTAAGCATTAGCCAATATTTTTGTCTTAAGTACCATTATGATCGAATTTAAGCTTCTTTTTAGGGGAAAATCTGATTTATTAAGTTGATTAGGCTCACTTTAAATTTGGGCTTGTTTGGATGAAGTCATGGATGCTTGTGTTTTTTTGTTTTTTTTTTTTTTTCTAATAGTAGCATAAAGGAAATGCTGAAGAGTATGAATTTTGGTGCATGACGCATCTATTTTTTCTTTTCCAAAACATAAGTTCGCAACAAGAAGGGATCAAGATGATGAACAGATAATACTTCGTGAAAATCTACTAGTTATGGACTACAATGTGAATTTTACGTTGTGGGACATTGATGGCATTTTCTGGGTACGCTTTGAGGATACACTCAGCAAGTTCTATGTCTGACAATTAATTTATTTTGACAACACACTCTTCAACCGTTTGTACAATTAGCTTTCTGTATCACATACGTATGTGTGTAGATTTGAGTTCAAGGGCTTCGTTCGACTCTTTATGCCGACTGAAAGACCAATGTTGGCCTGAGCATAACATTATTTCCATCCTTTCCTGTGTTTGGCTGGCTAGACCAAACACAGGGGACATGGAGATGGTTCTGAGATTGTATTGGTGGTTCTGAGATTGTAGTCCGAGTATGTATTGGTTGTGAATTCACTGTAGTTTGATTAAGATTTCTAATTGGCTTGGTTAACCTGCAAAAAAGTTTGAATCTTTATTTATTTTTATTTCGAGAGAGAACAGATAGCGTTTCGTTTTTGGTATTTTAGAAGTAAGTTAAGTAACTCATCTGGTTGGTTTGGGTACCCTTTTCCTACGGGTGATGATGAGAAAGTTCTGCTCTATTTAGGGGTTATCATTTCAATTCTGCTATATGTTTTGCACCTATTGAATTGAGAGGAGAGTTCGTTAGTTGTAAATGTGGTGATTCCCATCAGGAAATGTGGTGCATCTTTTGAATATGTTTGTACCCACTGGAAAATGATTTCATACAGTGACTCACATGATTATTATTATTATTTTTTTTTTTTGCAGTAACATTTTACGGTGAAATCTTTTTGTTTCAAAATAGAATGCACAACGGGAAGCTCTCAAAATGTCTTCAAGCACAACGGGAAGCTCTTCTAATGGCCATGGCAGCTATAATGAAGTCTTAAGATGCAGATCATAATAGCTCTTTGATCTTCGGTGTTGTATTTTGTTTGTTGATTTGGCAAGTTCAAGCAGACCCTTTTCAAACAATGCAAGCCGGTTCTTCAAACAGTGCATAGGGAAATTTGTTTTGATCGTTGACTGGAAGTGAATAGCACATTTTGGCAATTTGTAATGGCAGTTGGACTATGTAATGGCATGACAATGGACAATGGACAATGGCCAATGGGTTCTTGTTAATGGTAGTAATGGTTAATGACATATTATGTCTTTGTTCAATGGTTGGTAATGGAAAGGCTGTTTTGCATTGTTTTCTGTTGGTAATGGAAAGTTCCCAATCGTTCTTGTTAATGGTAGTAATGGCATGCCACTTTGTTTTCTGTTTTGCATTGTTTTGTGGAACTAATAATGGAAAGGCAGCATTCTCCCTACGATGGGCCTGTTACCTCATTTGTGGAACTAATATAGCAGCATTACCAACTGATACATGACTTGCAAATGGAACGTGAACAGAAGTAGTAGCATTACTATTTGTGATCTCAATGCTCATGTTTCGAAATATTCCAGTCACATGCAAAAATTTCAGTCAGAAGACTCACAACTCATAAGGTTCAATTCAAGTATACAAAAATGGATACAAGTTTCAAAAAAGCTCAAATGGATACAAAAATTCCAGTCTTCCAAACAAATTTCCAACATATTTGCAGACACACGTACACATTCACAAGTAGTCTTCCCAACAGATTTCCTGTTCTTAAATTGAAGATTTATCAACCCTAACACAAAATCAGCACAGAACAGGAACTGGATCCCTTGGGACTAATCTCCCATGTGGTATTGTTGTTCACATCAGAACTCCACATAATACTTAGTCATGACCATCCAATAGTGCCACAAGTTCCAACAAAAATTGCAAGACCAGTAGAATCAGACGTCCCTGGAGCAGCTGCGGGAGCAAACTCTTTTGATCCTGCAAATGGGACAGTAGGCACGCCTGCAATTGAGCTTGGGAAGATGGCACCAGCCAGAACCATAATTGCATCACCAAACATATAACAGATTACTCTACGAATGCAAATAGATTGCTTGGACAGAATTAAAAACAAGGACCAGCGTCACAACTACCAAACCAACCATAAAATTCAATTCTTTAGAGGTATCTATCGTCGTCATATTAGTGTACATTCCCAACACTGTCACGACTCCAACCCCTTCGAATATCTATCATATTTTCACCCAAGCAAAATTGTGTAGTTTATGTGGCAATCCAAATTTTGGTTACATAAAGTTGTTAATGTATGGTTAACCTCTGGAGTTCAAATAGAAGTTTCCTCACCCAGAAAATCCCATCAATGTCCCACAACGTAAAATTCACATGGTAGTCCACAACTTGTAGATTTTCACGAAGTATTATCTGTTCATCATCTTGATCCCTTCTTGTTGCAAACTTATGTTTTGGAAAAGAAAAAACAGATGCATCATGCACCAAAATTCATACTCTTCAGCATTTCCTTTATGCTACTATTAGAAAAACAAAAAACAAAAAAACACAAGCATCCGTGACTTCATCCAAACAAGCCCAAATTTAAAGTGAGCCTAATCAACTTAATAAATCAGATTTTCCCCTAGAAAGAAGCTTAAATTCGATCATAATGGTACTTAAGACAAAAATATTGGCTAATGCTTAAGATACATGAAAATTTACTTTATGCTAAGGAAAGCCTCCAGATTCAAAAAAATCCTAACTCAAAAACTGCATTCTAAAAACCAAGAGACACTTCAGATGGTAATGGTGAGACTATGTCCGTATGGACAGATTTTAAACCAATCCGCATAAATCAGTTAGCGTTCCTAAAATACCCATTTTTTGGAGAGGAAAAAAAATAGTTCATTTACAAAAAAAAAAAAAATGGACAGATTTTAAATTCCAGAAATAAAAAAGAGATTCAAAGCCGGAGAGAGAGAGAGAGAGAGAGAGAGAGAGAGAGAGAGAGAGAGAGAAATACCTTTCGTTGTTCTCTTCTTCTTCGTTTTGATCTTCGTCGAAGTCTTCTTCGTCGATCTGCAAAAAGCCCTAACTTCTGAGATATCAACGAGTCAGAGAACGAGAGAGAGAGAGAGAGAGAGAGAGAGAGAGAGAGAGAGAAACCTTGTTTGAAGTCAATCTTGTTGTCGTCTTCGATTCGTCCTTCGTCGTCTTCGATTCGTCTTCTGAGTGAGAGAGAGAGAGAGAGAGAGAGAGAGAGAGAGAGAGAGAGAGAGAGAGAGAGAGAGGACGCGTACTCTGGAAGCGTACAGTGAGATTGGGGGATCCGCGTGGTGATAAACCATGACCCGGTTATCATTTTACCCGACCCTGAGGCCATTTTACCCGCGAGCTACTTTCTTTTATCACAGCCGTTGGATGAGATCCAACGGCTAGGAATTGAAGTCCGCATTTTCCTTGGCTAAGGTCGTCCGCAGCTGAAGGGTACTGATATATATATATATATATAGACACACACACACACACACTAGTGTTTGTCCGTGCCTACGACATTATCCACCATTTGATGGCATTTTTGTAATATATTTAGAAAAATGTGGGTGTTTTCTTAAGAGAGTTAGAGAGCACACTTCAGCCCTTGGATCAAATGAATCTCAGCTATTTTTTTAACTTGTGTTTGTGTGATCCTTACACCTTTGTGTTGTATTAGGTACTAGTGTTTGTCCACCCTTTAATGACATTTTTGTAATATATTTGTAATAGTGTGAATGTTTTCTTAAGAGAGTTGGAGAGTACACACCAGCCCTTGGATCAAATGAATCTCAACCCTTCTTTTAACTTGTATTTGTGTGGTCTCCACACCCTCTTACCGTCCGCACCATTTGCATCTCCCATTTCCCGATCGAATTGTGACGATCCGAGCCACTCAATATATTCAGAACGTGATTTTATGGATTACACGCGAAAAAGCGGCAAAAAAATGACTAGGAAAGACTTCATTCAAACAGTTTTTTATTGAATCGTTCAAAAAAATACTCAAATCAGGCCCTTCCCGGTTAATTTTTTTTTCCAATTTCTCGCAAATACCCTTAAAATCACGTTCTAATCATATTGAGCAATTCGGGTCGTCGCAGTTCGATTGGAAAAGAGGAGGTGCGGACAGTAGCAAAATCAGGGATCCTTGACTTGAAAACTAGTGTGTGTGTGTGGGTGTATATATATGCGTGTATATATATATATATGTATGTATGTATGTATGTATGTATATATATATATGTATGTATATAGCTTATAAGTTATATATAGACTAGTGCTAGCCCGTGCCTACGGCACTACGCATCTCTGTTAGGAAGGAATGGCAATTTTGTGATTTAGATGAAAACCATGGACACTTAACCGGGAAATAGGAGGATGCACTACAGCCTTTGGATCAAATAAATCTAAACCGTTCCAACAATTTGTCTCCACATCCTTCTGTTTTATAATAGAGATAGACATAAACGTATATATTACAATAATCTTGAATTCAAAGCTTTCGTAAAATATATTCACCAAAAGGTTTGGATAGAAATTCATAACATCACTTTGAATTTATAGCATTGTAATGATTCTACGTCTTGATGTTAGGAATTTTTCTGCAAACTATAGGGAATGAGATTAGGAGACACAAACCGTACACACCACTAGGAATTAATGTGTATGGCAACACTTCTCTTTTACGTGCCCTTTTTTAGTTTTGCTACAAGTTACGATCGAAAAGCACATATACACAAAAAAAAAAAAAAATGAATTGGTGTGACAGTGTGACATATATAGGCCTGTCAATGGGCCGGATTCGATCCGCATCCGACAAATCCGCATTCGATCCGAATCCGATAAGACCCAAATCCGATAAAACTCAAATCCGATAGTGGTAATCTGGATCCGAAAATCCAAATCCGATCCGAAAACCTTTTTACTTCAAAAATTTTAGCAAAAAATTTTTTTTTTCAAAAATAATACAAAATTTAAAAAAAAATTCCGAATAAAAAAATAAAAAATAAAAATAAAAATACAACTTCTTAAACATTTTTTTTTTTCAAAATAAAAAATTTACTATTTTTTTAAAAAAATTTTGAAAAATTAAAAAAAATAAAGTTCGAATTCGGATTGATAACGGATTTAATCCGATCCGATCCGTATTTGAATTACTGGATTCGGATTATCGAATTTCGGATCGACGTTATCGGATTCGGATCCGGATCGGATTTTTCGAATTGATCCGGATCGAATCTGGTCCATTGACAAGCCTAGACATATATATTATAGATGCTTTACAAAAAAACTTCTCAATAAAATATTGATGGATCGAGAATGATGTGCTGGGAAACTATGACTGAAGTAATCTGGGAGTGTACTTAGGTGCTTGGAGAGAATAAATAAAATTGAACTTTGCCAATTTAAAAAACGGGTAATGATAAATTCTTCAGTATATATTTTTATTTCTATACTTTTCAATGTTTTAACATATCCTTTTCAACATGTGGATTAACTACCAAATGGAAGACTTATAGCGCAGCGGTAGGCGACATAACAATACCGGCCGATCGTTGGGAGGACGTGGAATTCACCGTACCATTTACGGAATCGGGGTTAACGTTGGTAGTTCCGGTGAGACCTGGCCCAAAGGCGTGGATATTTCTCGCGCCTTTCACCTTGGGGACGTGGTTGACTATAGGCGTTGTTTTGGTCTACACTATGTTCACAGTTTGGTTCGTCGAAATAAAATAAAATATAAAATAAAAATCTCTAAGGAAATAACATCTACAAGGAAATAATAAATCCCACCAAAACTAGGAAATAAAAAAAAAAGAAATATGCAAAACAGGCAGCACAAATATTATTTTCTAATAATATTGTTCCTAAATAAAAGTTTCCAAAATTAAAAAAAAAA
Source organism: Rhododendron simsii (assembly GCA_014282245.1). NCBI lineage: Eukaryota > Viridiplantae > Streptophyta > Magnoliopsida > Ericales > Ericaceae > Rhododendron > Rhododendron simsii. Next base: position 24,180,340 of record CM024965.1, on the reverse strand, counting down.
TTTATGATCTTGTCCTACATCAGTCTCCTTTTCTGCAAAAGAATTCGACCTCGAGTTCTCGTTGCTCGAAACAACTTTACTCATTGGCACTTGTCCACATCAATTTTGTACTTAAAATTAATTTTTTCGAACAAAAACTTCGACAATGTGCTCCACACTACTTGACCTTCAAAATATTCTTGTCCCATATTCCAATAGGTTTCAAGTTGACAAACGAACATGACAACATCGACAAAACATGAAATATTTCAACTTCTTATTTCTTCAAAAATTTATCAAAGAAAAGTACTTTTCATACGATAATCTTTTCTCTTTATGCTTCAACTTGTTGACAAGATGCACTAGACGAAAATTGGAAATCCAATCAAATTTTTGCACACCAAGCTTCTAAACAGAAATTATTAAGATGTCTTACCATGCACGTGGGTTCCAAACCACGTTAAATTTGGATGAAAAATGTCTGTGTGGCAAACGGTTTTGATGCTTGGGGGGCTCATCTCCATGTCATCAGCAGCCAAAAAAAAAACCCCCCATTCGCACCTCCCTTCTCTTCCCTTCTGCAACACCCATTTCTCCCCTTCTGCAACAGCCATTTCTTTGTTCCCCCAAATCGGATGCCCCAAACACCATTGACAACCACCGAGTCTCCTCTCCTCCCCTCTCATCTCCTCATTCTCTCTCACGATTCACGAAGTTGCTACCGTCATGGCGTTGATAAGTGCGTAAATGTTCACATTAGTGCCCTCTAATTTATTTTTGTTAAGTCTATTTCTATTGTTAATCGGAACTTAATACTTAATTTGTGTATTGTAGGTGTTTGGAAGCTTAATACATGAAAGCCGATTAAGTAGAGAAAATTGAATCATGGATTGGCCATATTAATTTTGCTCCTACTGCGCACGTAAATGTTGGAGTTGAAATTGCTGAAAGCAAATACAATTTAGATGGCACGTGTCTTGGTGGGCCCAAACCCAATTGTTTTGACTCAGCCTGACTAAGGGTTGGACCAAAGAAAAGTGGGCTTCCTAAGCTAATTGTCTGCTGGGAATAAAAAGAGGAAAAAATAGGGCTTTTACAGGGGCCATCTCTTATAAAAGGAATCACGCAGCTTTTCTGGAAAGACGACGGACGAAACGAAGAACGGGGTTCGACTGCTACTGTCAATATTATCTTGCGTTTTCTGTTCCTTTTAAGTTCTTGAAGCTTTATACAATTACTGGCACTCCGGTAACTTGTTTTAATTTTCGTTCTTTATTAAAGTTATTCCATTGTTTTTGTTTGCTTTGGATTTCTTGTTTATTTTTCGTATCGAGTAATAGAAGCATGTTTCAATCTAGGGTTTCCTTTGTTTATTGCTTAATAATGAGTGAATAGTTTTTCTGAGGTTTGGTCGTTGGATAAAGGCGCGCTGCAACCCAATGAGAATTCGTCTCGCATTTTTTCAGTACTTTAATTTAATTAAATAAATTTAGTTGGTGAAAACTACGTCCGTTGGACGAATCCGAGGCATTATCGGGACTCATGTGAGCGGGCACAGGGGACCAAAACCTGTTCGCCGCTGTGTACGGGACCGGCAACCTTAGGATTCGCATCTTTCGGAGTTTCCAATTCTCCCTAAATTTAACCATTTTTAGAACCTTAAAAAGCGAACGAATTCTGATTGGGTAGTGAGCGTCGGATTCCCTACGACCGTGCCTCTCTTTTTAATCATTTGAGCAAGTTATTTGTTAGTGTTAGTTAATTAATCAACCAAAAGACAAGGCTACCTAAGAGCCCGTTTTAATTATAACAACCCGAGTTTTCACAGCACACACTTCACCGTCCTTAGTGGATTCGACTCCGGTCTTACCGGGTATTGTGCTACATCGGTCTCAGCCGTACGCTTGGGGCAACCCATTATTTTAGGTCTAGGAATCGGTCAAGCAGGCGTCATCAACTACATTGATCCGGGTGGATGATGACGACCAGATTTGGTCGAAGGAGATGACTTCGTCACCGATCAAGGAACGCCGGAATATGGGTCGTTTCTGTCAAAGAAACAGCTACAATACCAGGCGAATAATTTTCCGATGAATGAGGCACAGGCAACCAGATGTGGTTGAAGGAGATGACTCTACTCAAACAAGGGTTCCTTGGACTTACAAAAAAACGATGGTTTCTCTGTTATTTTTTTCCCAGAAAAATTCTGAACTTGTGGAAATTAGGGCTTCAGCCCTTCTTTGTAATGTGCTTGTATGGGTCATTTGAATGATTTCAGAATCTATGAAGAACACCTAATTTGAGATGGCAACCTCTGATTGTTGGGGAGTACCACATGGGTTGGGTGAGCTGGTAGTCCGGTACTACCCAATAATTTTCCCAAAATCAGTGAGGTATTCGACGATTAGAGTGCTTTCCTGGTATGATTCTGATTTCATTTCTGTGGGGATTTTGATTTAAGTGGAACCTACAAGAAGATTCAATTTTAGAGAGAAAGAGAGAGATGCAGAGAAAGAAGGGTGGTCTGGTGACAGGGGTGGCGTCGGTGGTGGTCGCCGGCATCAATGGTGGTTGCCAATGGTGTTTGGGGCATCCGATTTGGGGGAGTAGGTGCAAATGGGTTTTTTTTTTGGCTACTGCTGACGTGGAGGACGATGTGTAAAGTAAGTACCCCAAGCACCAAAACCATTTGCCATACGGGCATTTTTTATCCAATTTTATAGGAAGGATATCATTGAAATCGGGTAGAATCTATAAGGGTAAAATTGAAAAGAAAAATTTAACAATGAGGAAATTGAAACCGAGCCAATTTTGTAAGGACCAAATAAGAAGATAAACCTTTTATTTTTAAATGCAAGGCCATAAAAAGTCTCATCATTTAGAGAAATAATTACGGGCATCCATAAAAATTGAAAAAGGGTAAATGTCTTGCCGCTAGTGTACGATAATATTATGCCTCAGAAATAGTCAAGGTGCATAAACTAGTTGAACAATTAAGTTATAAAAGATGAAGCTCTGTTTTAATTGTGCAGGGGAGAAGCTTACATGCAACTATGCTCGAATTGTGGTTTTTCTGGCGTTGGTGTTAGCGCAAAGTAACACCGCCAGCCTCACGTCAATTCTCACGATCTCGCGACTCCGACCGAAACTACTTTCCCATGCAAAAGTCAGGTGTGACGAAAATGCATTCATGAGGAGATACATTGAAGAAGTGCTTAACTATAAAAATGTAAGTCTCATCAGTGATGGAGATCAGTATCTCAGGGCATTTGAGATGGGCAATATCTCGGCAGCCTTTATTGAGATCCCTTATGCCAAAGTTTTTGTTAATAGATATTGCAGGAAATTTACCATCATTGGAACCACATATAGGTTTGGAGGATTTAGCTTTGTGAGTACTGAACACTTGTCTTCTTTACATTTCTTTTTCCTTTTTCTTTTTTGGGCTAAGTAGAAAGGTTGAGAGGAGAGATTAGAGTTACAACCCTGTAAGGGAAGAAGAGCATCCAACCATCAAAGAATATTCAGTCATTTAGTCAGTACCATCCATTGAAAGAGCTAAGCCAACTAGCTATGGTGTCCTTTCGGAGTAACTCATACCCATGGTAGGTTAGTTCGCCACCACAACCACACCAAGGTGCTAGCTGGACAAATGGTGCCCAATACACAACATCTGATTCACAAGGACTGCTACCAACAAGTGGGATTCGAACTCGCAATCATATACTAAGGGGAGTTTCTCAGTTCCACCCTCACGGCCTCACAGGATTGGCCATCTAGGCAACCTCCTCATTCCGAAGAACTTGATGACTCTAAGAACTTGGTCTTAGGAAAATTCACCTCTTTTCTATGGTGGTTTTTTCTATTAATTAAATGTAAATGATACAAGAGATAAAAAGGACAAGAGCAAAAACATCACAACGAGCAACCACCAGCATGCATAATGCAGCCACTCAAACTTCTAATACAATTATACAAGTATCTTTTTTTTTTTTTTTCCCGCCTCAAACAATTGCTAATACGAAATCTACCTTCATTCATGTTCCTGTGCAGGTATTCCAAAAAAATTCTACATTAACTGTTGATGTGTCGAAAGCCATTCTCCAACTCTGAGAGGACGAGACTCTTAAAAGGCTAGAGGAGCAATGGTTAACTCCCAACCAAGAGTGTTTAGAATCTGAAACTACGACGGAGAACATTGATAGCTTGAGCCTCTGAAGCTTTTGGGGCCTATTCCTCTTCTCAGCTGCCACTTCATCTGTTTGTTTTCTTCTATTCCTTGGGCACTTACTTAGGGACTACCTCCGTCACCAGTCATCTCAAGTGGCTGACGTGAATGCAAGTAATGAGAGCGTTTCGATCAAGACAGTTAGAGTTGCACGGTACTTGATGAATGCAGAGATTGGAAGTCCATGGAGATCTCCTTCCTCCGATCGGGTAGTGCCTGAAACTGAAATGTGCTAAATATTTGGATGGGGTCCGGTGGACATTGTAACTTTGAAAACTCGCATTTTTGGCACACTGGGGCGTGAATGCGATGTGCGCGGGCGTGCCAAGACTTGTAGCGCCTAACTTGTTGTGAAGATTCCCGTGAATCTTGACTTCTATCGTAGAACGACTGTGTACGACCCAAAGGTTAAAGATCGTAAGAAGGTTCGTGATTTGCCACACGGTTGTGGACTTTAAATTTCCTAGTCGTATAGGAAATGAGACGTGAAAACGTAAACTTTATTATTCCGGGATAATAAAGTGGTACAAGAAAAGTAAAATTCAAACTACTTGAAGAAGTTAGTTCGAATGGGGGTGAATACTGGGTATTCGATAATCTACTTTGCTGAAAGTAGGAAAGTGTGCTTCGCTGGGAAGGCTTTGTTTGTAAGCGTTAGCTTTGATTGGTGTTGGACCTGTTTTCCATCTTCGATTATGCTATTTATAGGCTCCAAGGTTGTGCAGAAAATTGCAAAGCTGCTGCCCGAATTGTGGAAGAGTGGCCGAGTAAATTGAGATCATGGGGAGTGGGTTTCTTGTATGTTGACAAGTGTCCCATGTCTTGACAAATAACTTCCCTCCTTTGCTCTTTGGATGCCAGGTGTCCACAATTACTTGTAACTTCCAAGTAAAAACCAACTGCTCCTGATCGTGGGGCATTCCACTTCTTTTTCCTTGTAAATCATGGGGTAATGGGACCCCATTACTTGATTTCCTTCTCCTGCACGTGTAACCCAAGCATAATGGAGCCAATTTGACAAAGTCAAATGGCTGTCCACTTTGATTCTAGAAGAATCCCGTAACTGCTTCAATTAGGATTTCCTCCAGTAACCCAAAATTAAAATATGGGCCAAGTTTCAAGACTAAAATTAATTAAGTCTTGCTCCAAACCACAAAATTAATGTGACCCATTAATTTTCAGCCCGAGAAACTAAAGAATATCGGCCCAATTTAATTAATACTTAATTAAACGGCCCTTCAGCGCTGATCCGATATTATGTGCCAAAAATGGGCATAAACATTGCCCCCCCACGCGTTGATTCTTTACTTTTAGGATCAAGGCGTGAATAAAAAGTAAAGCCATTTTTGGCATCCCAAACAGGTCTTGAATCCTATTGTAGCATACCTTCTTTTGTTTGCCTTGCCTATGGATAGTAGGCATTAGGCATTTTTATGCTCAATTCAGGCCTTTGATAATTTAAAATCTGTTTTCAGGCCTGAACCATGAAGGGCTTGTCAAAAAGGCCCAAAAATACGTTGGAAGGCCTGAACTTCTCCTTGGAATGTTTGGAAATGTGGTTCAGGCCTAAAGAAAGAGCTCAAAGTGCCTTCGTCTCTGTGGAAAAGGCCTTTGTAAATCAATAAAGTCCAGTGTCCAGGCCTGGTTGTAGAGAAGCAGTAGGATCATGAAAAGGGCCTGGTAAGGACTAAAAATAGATTGGAAGGCCTGAACCTCTGCTTGTGAAGTTTCAGGCCTGCTCAATAAAACGAAAAGGCCTCCACCTCTGCGGAAAAAGCCTAGTAAAACTCTGATAGGGCCTACTCAAGGATTGATAGGCCTTGGCCGAACATTTTAGAGATGTTTGTTCGGCCTATGAAGGACTTTTCATTGGCTATTTAGCCATTTTTACAACTACGATACTTTTGCTTAAGCCAAGTGAATAAAATCCGCTTTTGATGTGCCCCACAAATCCAATGCGAGCGTAGTTCCACAAGTTTAAGGCCTACAGTTGGCCTATGCTTGTAATGCTTTTTGGCAGTTTGGACAATGCCAAAAAGGCCTTCATGAACCGGGGGAGGAGGGGGATCTCCAATTACAAATGAATCATGATCAAGCCCTGGAGTGTTGTCGATTTCCTCTTCTTCATTCAATTCCTCCTGCTCTAGAACGGGTGCGGCAGGCAATTCAGACCTGACCCCAAGGCCAATGGTAGGATTATATCGTTCCTGACTTGCATCGCTGTCTAGGACTGAATCTGCGTGTGGTAGCTCTTCAGACACTTGAGAAAGCTTCTGAGAGGAGAGAATGGGCTGATCTTGCCTCATAATTGGACTTTCCATGTTCTGGCTTATTCCAGGTCTGAAATCTTGCTCCCTTTGCGTTGCAATAGACCTATCTTTTCGCTCCTCCGGGCATGAAAATAGCTTACCATCCAAAAGTTTTTGGAATACTCCTGAATGCTGGCTGTTGTGCTCAGGCCTGAAACTGTTGTCATGATCTGTATCATCCAGGCCTTGCTGCTGTTCAGGAATCCTCAAAGGCCTAGACTGGGACGTTTGCCCCCCAAGTTGAAGTCCTCGGCCTCCTTGCCCCCCGAGTGTAGGGTTTTTGGAAGCTAAGGATTGAGAGAAGCCTGGAGGTCTGAAGTGCTTGCTGAAAGCTTGCTTAGACACATTCAAGCCTGAAGTTTGGCCTAAAGTGCTAAACTGTGATGTTTGTGGTGGAGTAAGAGTTGGAGTTGACTTCATGTTTTCGAGGGCCTTTCTGGATTTGATTAGACATTCTTCAACCATACGCCTACATTCATCCCAGGGATCAATGGATTGCTGTGAGAGTCCTTCATTGGATGCAATAGTACAAGACTGAATGCCCATATTGTCTTCAACTTGGCCATCAAAGGTCTGAGTAGGAGGATCATCAAGCCCACCATTTTGGAATTCATGCTGTTCAGGTAGGGCTGGATACATGATATGTGAATAACCATGTGACTTGGTACGAAAGAGACCATTTACCTCACGACGTAATTGGCGATCTTCCTCTTCAAGTCTGTCAACTTCATCTTCAAGCCTTTGAATTTCATCGTTGTAGCGATTTTGTGCTTCAAAAAACCAATCCTCCGTAGGATTGAGTCGACGCCTCTCACAATCAAGGCGATAGATTTCGTCTTCAAGTTCATCGACCTTATCATCGCGCCAACGAATTTCTTCTTTGCATCGCCGGATCTCAACATCCAATTCAACGTATCGAATTGACATGCGAATGAATCAACGTAATATCCTTTGAAACGACTAGGGTCCCACCGGGCGTGCCAATGAAAACTCGCGTTTTTGGCACACTGGGGCGTGAATGCGATGTGCGCGGGCGTGCCAAGACTTGTAGCGCCTAACTTGTTGTGAAGATTCCCGTGAATCTTGACTTCTATCGTAGAACGACTGTGTACGACCCAAAGGTTAAAGATCGTAAGAAGGTTCGTGGTTTGCCACACGGTTGTGTACTTTAAATTTCCTAGTCGTATAGGAAATGAGACGTGAAAACGTAAACTTTATTATTCCGGGATAATAAAGTGGTACAAGAAAAGTAAAATTCAAACTACTTGAAGAAGTTAGTTCGAATGGGGGTGAATACTGGGTATTCGATAATCTACTTTGCTGAAAGTAGGAAAGTGTGCTTCGCTGGGAAGGCTTTGTTTGTAAGCGTTAGCTTTGATTGGTGTTGGACCTGTTTTCCATCTTCGATTATGCTATTTATAGGCTCCAAGGTTGTGCAGAAAATTGCAAAGCTGCTGCCCGAATTGTGGAAGAGTGGCCGAGTAAATTGAGATCATGGCGAGTGGGTTTCTTGTATGTTGACAAGTGTCCCATGTCTTGACAAATAACTTCCCTCCTTTGCTCTTTGGATGCCAAGTGTCCACAATTACTTGTAACTTCCAAGTAAAAACCAACTGCTCCTGATCGTGGGGCATTCCACTTCTTTTTCCTTGTAAATCATGGGGTAATGGGACCCCATTACTTGATTTCCTTCTCCTGCACGTGTAACCCAAGCATAATGGAGCCAATTTGACAAAGTCAAATGGCTGTCCACTTTGATTCTAGAAGAATCCCGTAACTGCTTCAATTAGGATTTCCTCCAGTAACCCAAAATTAAAATATGGGCCAAGTTTCAAGACTAAAATTAATTAGGTCTTGCTCCAAACCACAAAATTAATGTGACCCATTAATTTTCAGCCCGAGAAACTAAAGAATATCGGCCCAATTTAATTAATACTTAATTAAACGGCCCTTCAGCGCTGATCCGATATTATGTGCCAAAAATGGGCATAAACAAACTTGTGATGAACAACAAAGCCATTGTTGGTCCAGGTTCGAAGTACTACGTAGCACAGTAACAGAATAATTGGAGCAACGCTCAAAAACAGAATTACAGCAGCTACAAAGAACTAATTGACAGATTTCTTAGGACTTTAATATATGGCACTAATCAACTATTAATTCTGCAAGCTATTCAATCACAATTCTAATTTCAAGTGTCCGTTATGATTCTGCGTGCTATTGTCAATGGTTTATATCTCCCGACATATATTATGTTTTATATTTTTAAAATTATTGTCTGGCAAAAATAATTGGAATTTATAAAACAAGATGTATATTGCATATTTTTAGACACTTGAAAATGATACGCATAACCGTAATGAACATTTAAAAAAATAGGGAACCATTTTGCACATGCAATATTGATATGCAAAATTGAAAGCAAACGATTAGGGGAGAGAGAAATCGAATACAAGGATTTATAGTGGTTCGGTCCGCAACTTCACGATTTAGTCTACTCCCCAATTGTCCAACTCGAGATTTGGTGCATTATCTTCAATAGTTACAATTCTTCTAGCTTCGTGGGTGCTAAACAACTTGTACAACGAGTAATTTATTCTCAATCGCTCAGACTAATTTTGACTAGGGTACTGCCAGTCATCCTTAACCCAACTAGTTTTAGCACCGGTGCTAGTAACACCTAACCCTCAAGTGTTTTTTTTTTTCTTCTTCAAAATCACTCAAAAAAAATAAACTCACACAAGTGTATAAATACGAGTGTACTTTAATACAAGGATTTAAACCACATTATATACGAGTGTTCTTTTCCGGTGTATCCAAGCTCTTTACGCTAGGATGCTCTTTCTCAATGTACCCTTTTGAGCAATATAAAATGTTTCTTTTGCTGAGGGAAAAAAAAAAACCACATTATATAACATTTCATGAGTAAAGCAACACTGAAATATTTTCTTTAAATTTCTAGTAACATGCCATTTCAGTTCATACGCTCATTCCTTTGGTCCAGGAGATGAATTTTTCATTTCTCTTTCACTTTTGCACATTCAAGCAATAATAATTGTCAGTTGGTTGGGGAGCGACCCCATTGAACAATGGTATCATATTAATACCCAATGATGCCTGGCTGCATCTCCAACCTTATAACCTCACGTCACTAGTTTCTTTAAACGTCCCTTAGTGCTCAGGACACCGTTTAAATGAACCATACTATTACAAGCATGTACCAGTAACAGAAAAGATTTAAGTTTTCAAAATATATTGCAGTGGTCTAATTTTGATAGTAACACGTAAGAAGAATAGCTATATCTACAATTTAGTTGAGAGTCAGACACAATTAGGTATGGTACGGTGTTATAAGGATAAAAATAAAGGAGGTATAAATATTCTCTATTATAAAACTCTATGTACTGTGATCATCAATAAAAAAAAACTACTCTCTTGCTCCCATAGATGTATTCGGATTTGGGGAACCACGTATATTGCTGTGTTGATTTCTTTACTGTTTTATATTCATAAATCGTGTGTTTGTGTGTTTCGATCCTAACAATCATGTTCGGTATTTGGTTAAAATTTTAAACCCGAGCTCAAAATCGTACTTGTGAGTCTGTGACCCGTTTCTAGCTGGATGCATGGATGCACGAGAATACCTGTAACAGGCCATCCCATGGTAGTCTCCCGGGCCCAGACTAGCTATATTTCGGTCCCTAGTCATCTTGACTACCCGGGCATTGATTGACTTGTTCTCCACAAACCTAGTCGTTCAAAGCTTTTGGATTCTTCGTCTACTCTTAGTTTTTACAAGGGAAAATTCAGAGCCGGCTGAGTAGAATCCAATAATGTCCTTCATGATTTTCATCTCTTAATTACAATTCTTACTTTCAAAGTCCTGTTGTACGTAGGGAAGACATAGAAATTAAGACCGACGAGTATGAGTACCCGACCCATATATAGGATACATATCATGTACATATGGTGCGTTGAACCCTTTATTAATGGTTCCAGACGGATGTTCCGAAACTGTTTCATAAATTTAAAATGTTTGTTTGACTAGTCCCGTAAAAAAATCAGGTTATTTGGATACATTTAAGTAATCGATCCAATCTTTCAATTTTTATTCAAAATTTCGAATCCTAACTTCTGATTGAAACATTGAAATGTTTGATGAAGCGCTTACAGATAATTGAATTGAGCTGATATCTTAATTATGAGACCATTTGAAAAAGTATTTTGAACTCATTGAATGACTGGATAATTCATGTGGAATCCTTTAGCCGCTCGCACACGCTATCTGTGCGTAATCTGTACGCAATGGTTCGGTACCCATAGCATTTTGGGGAATTAATGGGAGCTAAAACCGAGTACAATGTGACAGACTAGCTGAATCAGAGAAGTAGTAGTGAAAGAGAATTGGAATTCGTTAATTTGGAAGATCGTGTACATGGGAATTATTCAGAGCCACATATCTTGTCGAGGAGGAGTGGGGAAATCCGATACTCAAGCGTGTGGAAAGTAAACTCCAAATTAATAGATGTCAATACAACTACTAGTGGTGGTTCCGTTTGTAGTTAAAGCTTTGAAAATGATTTTGTGGGCACCAAAATACAATTGCTGTCTTATTTAGCCGTAAAATAGCCTCATTTCTCACGTGCCCAGACTCCATATATGACAATCTTGACTGACTGACTACCCGGGCTAGCTTGACCTTAGTTTTGTAGGGATTGACTTGTTCTCCACAATTAACTAGTGGTTCGTATGAAAGCCGTTTGGATTCTTTGTCTACTCTTAATTTTACATAGAATCATGGTTTGAACTATTGGTGAGGTTATGTGCATATACTTATGAATCTAGACTTTTTCGTTGTTGTTTCTGGTTGGGATTGATTACCTTTCCTTGTATGATTTTCTCGATTGCATCAATGAAATCTTCTATCATTTTGACCAAAAAAAAAAAAAAATGGTGATATCTATGTAACTGGATTAACTGACATGCATTGGTAGAATCAAGTAGTAAAATTAAAGCCGATATTGCGATGTGAAGAAAAATTGCTTAATGTATCGATGATGCGTAATAGTATCGAGAGATACGTAATGGCGGTAACAACCCGATTCAGATGATATGGACAAAATACCCGTCGTTATGGGAAAAATATGCCGCGGTTATGGTAGGAATAAATGGGATTTAGAATTTAGAGCCGCAATTGGAATTCGTTGAGGGAATATTCGGAAGATACTGCATGCGAATAGTCAATTGGAAGATCAGAAAATCTTTCCTGGGGATGTTTCCGTGAAAGAGAGTTGTGCGGAGCACCATTGCTCGCATCTAAATTGTATTGAACGGTCCGAACTTAAATGAAATATCTTCTCATTTAAATTCAGACCATCCAAAACTGAAACAGACGGCTGCGATCGCTCACTTCCATGATTTTCTTATTTGCAACTCCTCCGTGAATAAGAGGAAGATACTGCATGCGAATAATCAGCAGTCAGAATCGATAAAATTCTTGAAGCATTGACAAAACAATGATTTTGTCGGCATCAAAATGCAGTTGATGTCTTCTATAGTTGTACCTTTGTTCCTGGTCCTTTAATTAAGTTTATTACTCCCGCCGTTTCAATTAAATAGTTCATCGTTCTCGTTTAACTGAATAAAAAAGTAGTTATATTTTTAAATTGATAATGAATTTTATATCAAATATGGATATTGTTTGATAGACCTTGATTAGTTCTATAATACTTTCTCTGTCCAAAATTGGATGACAATTTTCGATATTTGTGCCAATTTTAGTTCATTATATCTTTCAATATGAATCTCAAAAAATATGTAATATGGATCTTATTTGATAGTTCTCGATTAGTTCTATTATACAAAATTTCAAAATCATGAAAAATATTATATATTGAAAGATATAAGCAATTAAATATTGCACAAATTTCAAAATTTGTCATCCTTTTTGGGACAGAGAGAGTAATATTTTTAAAATCGTTCTATTTTAACCAAATAAAAAAGTAGTTATATCTTTAAATTGATCATGAATTTTGTTGAAATATGCCTTGAATTTGGGATGGTTAAGAAAGATATTTGACTTCCTAAATGATTTGTTTCCTTATTGGTTTAGACTTTGGGTACAAGGAATTTTGTTTAGGCAAGTATTGATTTTAGGAAAGATTCTGTGGCTATAAGTATAGCCTTATTCTCTTCATTAGGTTTTGGACTTCTTGAGTGAATCCCTTTGGAGAGGCCCCTAGGGGGTCTCTCATGTTGAAGATTAGATATTAGGGTTTTGGTTTATGCTCTATTGGGTTCCACCTAGGGTTTTAGTATCCTTATCGGGTTCCGCCAGAGATTTGTCCCTAGATATCTGTAATTGGATGCTTCAACGAGAGTTACGGGTATAGCCGGCTCTGTGTGTTATCTCTCCATTTATAGTGAATCCTCTTGCTCTTCTCCCGTGGACGTACCTAGTTTGGGGAACCACATAAATCTTGTGTTCTTGATATTCGCTTGTTGTTTTGTTTATATTCTCAATTTCGTGTTCGGCACAACAAATTTTATATCAAATATGGATATTGTTTGATAGACCTTGATTACTTCTATAATAATATTTTTAAAATCACATAACATATTATAAATTATAAGATATAATCAGTTAAAAGTGACACAAACTCTCAAAAATACTATTGAAGTGGGACGGAGAGACTAGATTATTTAATTACCGTATGGTCAGGCCGTCAGGTATTGCCTACATCAAACTACGTACTTTGGTTGGCATGAAAGTAAATATTGATATCATTATGTTAAAACTCTCCCTATAGATACCGTTAATTAATAAAGGAAGTAGATCCTCTCTGGTTCTAATTAATTGAAGTGATTAAACAGTCTTGTTTACCCAATTATACATCTGATAACTTTTTGAGTTCCATTTTAATGATCGGGATCATTCATCACTATTTAAACCTGGTCCATATCATATCATAAGTCATACTAAATATTACGTCAATAGGATCGTTTCAATGTTATGAATACCGTTCTGTATCGGTCGGTACGTACCGGTTTGAGAGGAAAACGGTATTGTAACCCTTTAATACCGTTCCAGCTGTAATATTGGGCCTTACCGGAAATACCGGCCGAGAAGACGTTACCGGAAAATTCGTCCGGTATTTTGCTCAGCCCAAAAAAACAAAAAACAGATCTGAAAATGTTGAACTACCTCTGAAAATGATGACGTTGGCAGTGACAATCGCTGGCGACCACGAAAGGTGTTCTAGTACCGACGATTGTGCTCGCCGTTGATATGTTCTCTGCGTTTTTGTTTGTTTACTTTTCGTGTGGTCTTCTGAGTTCGAACTCTTCTCAATCAAGGAAGGTAGAAGACGATAAGCTCTTGAAGGGTTTTTTTTTATCCTGTGTGTGCAACTTGTGTCATTTAATGTTAGTCCAATTGTCCAACAAATAAAGTGCCAGGAATTGCTAGTATATTGTCCTTTACCCATAAAATTGTCCTTTTCTTGGTGAAACTGCCACACCTGATTTTATAGGACTCTAATTATCTATGATTTGCCTTTTCACTGGGAACAGCTGGAATCACGTTTATAATTACAAATGTTTTTTATTTTTTGCAATCTAAATAATAAAATAATATTTTACTTTTTCATATTTATTCTATACATATATGTAAGAATTTTAGCAAATACTTGTATTTGACGGGAAATCCAAAACGGTACCCGGTATCTCACCGGTACCGGTATGTACCGTATCAGTAACAAAACCGGTACCATGTCCGAAACGGTATTCAAAACTTTGGATCGTTTGATATGATTACAAAGATTAAAACATAGAGCACAGATATTTGGAATTTATAGTTTTAAAACTTGTCAGAATTTTTTCTTTTTTTTGGTGGTAGAACGACTTTGTTTTTTGGAAACTGTCAATTGTATTCAAAACAACTCACGACAAGTCGCAACCAAAATAGACTCTGGAGCGGACGGGAATACAACCCGAAAGAGATTAAACCTTTCTATCTGATAGGCGCATAAATGTTCACATACGCACCCCCTAATTTATCATTGCTAAGTCTATTTATATAGTATTACTTGGAGATTAATGTTTGATTTTTGTATTGTAGGTGTTTCGAGGTTTTAACATTTTAATGTGCATTGTTTAGTTGCTGATCGAAGTAAAGAAGCATGGATTGCGTCTTATAATTTTTCCTCCTATTGTGCTACTGTGTACGTGGTATTGGAAGTAAAATGAGTTAGCAAAATAATACAAGTCATAAAAATGGTGGGCCCCGAAGCTACTCTAACTTCCAATTGGTCTTCCTAGTGGGTCTAATGTTTAATACTCCCTCCGTCCATTTTTAAGTGTATTGCTTCGTAATTTCAACTTATTAAAAAGACATCATCATTACACCTTTCACATCAATTTTTCCCTCCTTACCCTCTATGGAAACATTATCATTACATTTTTACTCACTAACTTTTCAAAATGTAATCTACTTTTAGGTGCAAAATGGAAAATTCACCAATTTTTACCCACTAACTTTATAAAATGGACACTTATAAAGGGATAACCCAAAATGAAATACTGGACTCTAAAAAAGGGACGGAGGGAGTAGATATTTTGACCAAGGCTGGGCTCAAGTGACTGATTTCTCAACGAGGGCTTTTACAAGTGAAGTCGGCAGCAGCAGCTTATAAAAGGAAGAGGTCTCATACGCACAGGGAACCTGATTCGGATGGAGAAAGGAACGGGGCTGCCGAGACTTTGGTTCTGATAATTTTTCTTCCGAATTTTGTTTTTTTAAGTTTTTGATGCTTTGTTCAATTACTCGCATTCTAGTAATTCATTTTAATTTCTGTCCTTAATAAAAGTTGTTTATCTGTTTTTGTTTGGTTTGGATCTCTTGTTTATTTTCTGTATCGCGTAATAGAAGCATGTTTCAATTTATGGTTTTTTTTTTGCTTCTTGTTTAAATAATAAGTAGGTAATCGTAAAGGTAGGGTTGGAGGGTGATTAGCACACCGTGGCCAGGTCAGACATGTTCTGTTCCTGTTTTGGAATAATAATGCAAAGGCAATTTTAGGTTACTAAAAAACATTCGTTGGACGAACCCAGGCATCGTCAAAGCCCATGTGAACGAGGGAATATGGGTCCAAAACTCATTCTTCGCTGCACATGGGTAAACGGCGACATTAAAGGTTTGCATCTTTCAAGGTAGCTTTTTCTCTCTAAAATCAAATGTTTTTAAGAACACTGAACAGAGCAGATAAGTCTGGAACTGGTTGCGAGTATTATAAACCCTACAACTGTACCTCCTTTTAATATCTGAAAAGTACAATCAATTTCTAGGTTTTAGTTAATCTCAATCAATCATACAAGGGGTGGCTACCTAACAGCCTGTTTAAATTATAACAACCCGAGTTTTTAGTCAACACACATCACTGTCTCTGTGGATTCAACTTCGAACTTACCGGATATTATGCTACATCGATCTCCGCCCTACGCTTGGGGCAACCCATTATTTTAGGACTAGGAAATCGTCAAGCACTATCCCTACAAGTCTACAAGGGGACAACTCATACTTTCCTATCCAAACTCCATCGGAAGAAATTTTCAAGTAGTAAGATAAAAGTTTGTATAAAACTCTTGAAGTTATTCTGAAGGCATGATGATAAATGAATCATGTGATTACTCCAAGAGACAAGCTACAATTTCTCTTAGGTATTTTTCTGAGTTTGGAGTGAAAGGAGAGCAGCACATGAGTGTATTCGGTATCGAAAACCCAAAAAAAGTCGCCTATAAATGGATGGAAAAAATCTGCCAAATTGCTAAAGCACTGGTGAGAACTTTACTAGAGTCGCTTGAGCAACAAATCTAATGCACGTCCCACATTTTTCTACCACTGATTCCGTTGATCCCATTATCTTATCGACTACTATAATCACGAAATTCCCTTAAAAGACTTGATTTCCTTCCACCTTATTTCCTTGCCAACCTCTATCTTTCAATCATACAATACAATAGATTTTTTTTGTTTTTTGGCCAAACGAAATTTTGGTATACTCTTTAAAACAGATGCTCAGAAAAATCACTAAGTTACAATTCAATAATAAGGGATACAAATCAAAATGTGATTTTGTAAGGGATTTGCCGAAAATATAGACCTTACAGAATTACACATATATATCAACCATTATACAACCACACACAAACACTTGTACACACACTCACAAAGGTGATTGGCACCACACACATTGGGTGTGGGGTGTGTGTGGGGCACACCACTTTTGTAAGTGTATGCGTGTGGTTATAAACTTATTGTTACACATATATGCATGTCACGTTGGGTTTTGAAGTCCAAATCTAGACGGAAGAATCCAAGAAGGGCTAAGAGATACTCTAAATGATACTTCATCGATCCGTCCTATTCAAGGAACTTTGCTAAAGTCTAAAGACTTGATCAGCATCACTATTCAACATAGGAACTTTCAGTACGCACAGAATTTCAAAGAATTAATCAACCTTCTCTCTCTCTCTCTCTCTCTCTCTCTCTCTCTCTCTCTATAGGGAGACAGACATCTCCAAACATTACGCGTATGTATGAAACTATAAAATTAACTCACAAACTAGTACGACTTTGCCATTATTATTTTAAAAAAGAATGGCTCTCCTCCACTCTAGCGCAACTAAACCGATCATCTTGTCCAACCCAGTAGAACTCTTGATATCATTCCTTATTCTTATTATTATTATTCTCTCTCAAGTCTCCGTTGTCGAAGGTGATTGTAAACAGTATAATATTAATGACACATTTGTAATTGGAGTTCCGGGAAAAGCCTCTTTCAAAAGCTTTGTGAAGCGTGACAGTTCTAATGCAAACGAGAAGAGCAGGTTCTCCGGTTTTTGCATTGATGTTTTTGAAGCGGCTCTGAAGGAATTAGATTGTTATGGACCTTTCACATACGAGGAGTTCAATGGGACGTATGATGATTTAGTTAAAAGTGTCAGCAACAAGGTAATCATTAATCTCTCTTCGACCTCTTTAATTTCCATTGCATTGGTTTCAATATATACTACGTACAATATACCTTTCTATCCGCACATTTTCAAAACCACAATGGGTTACGTGCACACTTTTGTCTAGGTGTTAGGAATTTAATTTTCTGCAAACTATATGGAATTAATGCTATGTACATATTATGAATTTCTATGCGTATGCATCGTAACACTTCTCTTTTATGTGCCCTTTTTAGTTTTGCTACAAGTTATGAAAAGAACATTTACACACAAAAAAAAAAAAAAAAGAATTGGTGTGACAGTAACTTAGGAGTATATTATAAACGCTTTACAAAAAAAAATTCTCCGTAAAACTGAATTTCGCGGATTAAAAAAGGGTAATGACATAAATTCTTCAGTATATGTTTTTGTTTCCATATTTTTCAATGTCTCTTAACATGTCCTTTTCAACATGTGGATTTTAATTACGAAATGGAAGACGTATAGCGCCGCAGTAGGCGATATAACAATACTGCCCGAACGTTGGGCGCTGGACGTGGCATTCACCGCACCATTCACGGATTCGGGACTAACGTTGGTGGTTCCGGTGAACCCCAGTCCGAAGGCGAGGATATTTGTCGAGCCTTTCACTTGGAAGATGTGGTTGGGTACCGCCTTTGTTTTGGTCTACACAATGTTCACAGTTTGGTTCATCGAACGTCGGTCCAACGATGAATTCAGTGGCCTTGGAAATGCTCTCTGGTTCACCTTTTCTTCGCTCTTCCTTGCACACAGTAAGTATTCTTTTGAATAAAAACGAAAAAATTGGCTTATTGGTTTAGTTTTTTTCTTTATTAGCTTATTTTTATCTTTATTTAAAAGGACTAACAGCGGACTAACGACCGTTAGCAATTGGACCAAATTGGAACAAAATGGAAAGTACAGAGTATAAATCGAGCCAATTACAATCACAGGGACCAAGTTGACACAAACATTTAACTACAGGGACATTTCAGTTTTTTTCCTTAAATTCTATATGTGTGTAACGTAGACAGGGGTTTCACGTATCACACACCATCAATTCATTGATAGGGGTGTTTCCGGTAATAAATAAGTTACATAGGACAACTAATCGGATACCGGAAAAATCACATCTTCAAGAAAACAAATAACAGCGGAGGCTGGAAAATTCTTGTAAGCCATCAAACATATAATTTGCATATGTACTTTTTTCCCTTGCTGTCATGGAACAAGATCTCTAAGTAAAAAAAAACCCGAGTACGCTAAAAGTTTTCAATTTTGCCGGAAAAAAAATATTTTTAAACCCGATCAAAATAAAAAAGAAAAAGAGTAGTCGACTTTGAATTCTAGGGAAAATGATGGCCCATGACGTGTTTTGATAATTAATATCTACCAAGAACAAGCTAATAACATTTGTTAATGATGAAAATGTCCTTTGCGGGTATTAATTATCAAAATGCATCATTAACCATCATTTTCCCTGGATTTGATTATATGATCTTGAATAAAACAACCATTTTTCTTTCTCATGATGACGTGAATTTTGGTCAATTGCCGTTTTCCTTTATTTTTTACCGGTCGTTCAAAATTTGAATTGTGCAGGAGAGAGGATTAAAAGTAACTATGCTCGGATTGTGGTTGTGGTGTGGCTTTTCCTGGCATTGGTCTTAACGCAAAGCTACACCGCTAACCTTACGTCGATGCTCACAGTGTCACGACTCCGACCGAAACAATGGTCCCCAGAAACAGTCGGTTGCAATGAAAATACATTCATGCTTGATTACGTTAGACACGACCTTAACATCACGAATGTAATTCCTATCAAGGACGAAGTTGAGTATCTAACGCGGTTCAAGAATGGCAGTATCTCGGCAGCATTTCTCCAGAATCCTTATGCCAAAGCTTTCGTGAACAAAAATTGCAGGAATTTTACCCTCATTCCAACCAGACACAGCTTTGGAGGATTCGGCTTTGTGAGTATTGAACACTAGCTAGTTTTTTTATTTTTTGCACTTCTTTGTCCTTTTATTCCAAAGAACTTGATGACCATAAAACATGTGTTACTTTTACTAATTTGTCAATACTGTATACATGAACGGGGTTTACTGGAGTGTTAATAAGTAAATCAATTGAGGGGTCCAAATGCTGTTTATAACATTGTACCTAAAATTTGCCTACCATAGGGCTCGAACCTCCGCCTCCACAGTGGAGGAAGGGTGCGACAGCAAACTTCAATATGTTAATCACTAGCGTGAAAAGAATATCATTCATGTTTCTATGCAGGTATTTCAAAAAAATCATTCTCAATTAGCTTCTAATGTCTCAAAAGCCATTCTCGAACTCTCACAGCGAGGGGAACTGAAAAGGCTGGAAAAGAGTAGTTTCACCCTCAATGAGTGTTCACAATCTCAAACTACGACGAAGGACGTCTACAGCCTTGAACACTCTGAAACTACGACGGATGACGTTGATAGCCTGGACCTCCGAAGCTTTGAGGGCATATTCCTCTTCTCAGTTGCCACTTCCTCTGTCTGCTTTCTTCTATTCCTACTCAAGAACTATATGTACCCCAGTCCTCAGTCAGTGGCAAAAGTGAATGAAAATGATGAGATCGTTCCGACCAAGGGCACGCGGTGGCAGACGTAAATGAAAATAATGAGATCGTTTCGACCAAGGGCACGTCGGTCTCCTAGATTCTTTTTTATGCATTTTACCTTTTTGTATCAGCTGTTATGTTATACTCTCTCCGTCCCATCTATTTTAAATGTTCTCTATGTAAAGTTGTCATTTTGGCTTGCTAAAAAAATCGTATTTTTGATAAAAATTAATTTCAAAAGCTCTTTATTTATCGAGGTCAAAGTTACACAATCACCTATATGGAGCATTTAAATTGGGACGGAGGGAGTAGTAAATAAGAGAAGGATGTACTCTAAGGATATTGTTTTGATTAATATTTGTTCGTAGTTTTGTCCAGATCAAAGACACCGAGCTCCTTCGATTGTTTTCCTTTTTTTTTTTTTTTTTGGTACTAAGCAAAGAAAGATTTTGTTAATTAGTGAAGGGGAGGTACTCATTAAATGGATAATGGGGAAAAAAGGGGCATTACAATCCCATAAGTATAAAACTAGGTTGACACCTATACCAAACGACAATCATATATATGACGACCCAAAACTGCAAAGAAAGAGGAATGGCAAGGAGTCAACCTAAATACAAAGCTTGAAAAGATGCAAAATAATACATAGCGATCATAACAGGCAGACCAGAATGATAACACCTGCCCTTTTTTTTTGAAACGGCGAATAAAAATAATTTTATTAAATGAAAAGATGTTTGACGAAATGAGGGCTACAGTGAAAATAGCATAACAACTTCAAGGTAGCACCTTAACTTGCGACAATCATGATCTACTATATGAGACGCCCAAATAATAACACATGCCCTAACATGTAAGTATATATAGTAACCGAAAAAAAAAAAAAAAAAACCTATAGCATCCCAGATCTTTAATTCCATCCGAAGAGTAATACCCGGCCTCAAGATTAGACTTTAATCATCAACACAATCAGTAGCCTCACTCGTGAAGAAACCGTTAGAGATCAGCAGCAACTCATCACCAAAACTTAATCAGATCACAAAGAGGGATGGAACCAATTAGACCCCACACCCACAATGCACAAATGTGTTAGAATATCTTAGCTGGGAAATATTTATGATTATAAGTGACGATTGGAACCACTTTTGTTTTTCGTCACCAAAAGTGACCTTCAGAGACAAACTATAGGTGACGATTGTAACAGTAAATTTCGTCACCTATAGGTTGTCTCCGAAAGTCACTTTTGGTGACGAAAAATAATTTTTTCGTCACTTATAGTAACTTTTCGTGATGAAAATTTTGTTGTTTAGTTAGCTATAGTAAAACAGTAAATTTCGTCACCACTTTTTTTTGTCACCTATGGTAAATTTTCTTGTAGTGAAACTCAAGGTACATTCCGCGACAATAATTTTTTTCCGGTGACAACTTTCATTTCACTGGAAATTTTATTTTGGACGACACTTCTTAGTTTGTCGCAGAAAGACGTGAAATTTTGAATGGACGGGTGATTTCCATTTATGCGGTAGATTGAATTGCAAATGGGTGTCACCAAAAACGACCAAATCTAAAATAAGATCTTCTCACTGATTCTAACAGATTAAAAGTTTGAGTACCTAATTATTTTAAATTTTTATATATTAAAAAGGAAAAAAAACCGAAATAGTCCCTGAAGTTAAATGTTCGTGTCAACTTGGTCCTTGTGGTTGTAATTGGCTCGATTTATACTCTATACTTTCCATTTTGTTCCAATTTGGTCCAATTGCTAACTGTCGTTAGTCCGCCGTTAGTCCTTTTAAATAAAAACAAAAACAAGCTAATAAAGACAAAACTAAACCAATAAGCCAATTTTTGTCTTTATTCAAAAAAATTGAATTTTAATGGTAATTTTTTACTTTTCAGGTTTCTCTCGTGATGACGAAGTAATAATTCCGAAAAAATTGATAAAAACAAACTAACAAATGCGAAAAAAAATTGAATAAGGACAAAAAAATAAGGCACTTGGTTTATTTAACCTAACAACCCCTGAGTTTATATAATATTCTGACTTTTGGATATGATTCTTTATCATGTTGTGACTTTTGGACCTATATCATATTGTGACTTTTGGACATGGTTCTATATGCATTTTCAGTACTATGCAGAAAAATAAGGCATCTCAGTATTTGTCCACAAGTTAAACAAGTAGACAATACCAGTGGTTATGTTGCCTCATGGCTGATCATGAAAATATTGAATTAGAGAGCAATTTTTTGCAGAAAACTATAGCCAAATTTCTTCTCATGTGCCTCCTTATCAATGGAGAATGGAAGAATGAGTTGTGTTTCGGTTCAGAAGTATATTAGGTAGGCCTGTGCAAAAAAACCCGTCCACCCGCAAACCCAACCCGACCCGAAGGTTCCCGGGCGGGGTTGAATATGTGCTTCGGACGAGTACGGGTTCAGTTTCTGTTAAAAATTAGATTTTGGTTTAGGGTCCGAGTTGGTGCGTTTCTTACTCGACCTGATCAATTCATAAAGATTAATTCAGTTTTTAGTTGAACCTGACTAGACACGACGTAAAGAACTGAGATCGCGGACGGTTCTTACCCCTATTCAGTTCGGTTTGTGGGCCTAAACATTTGTTATCCGCCATGTTGGGTTGGGTTCGGGTTCGAGGGTCAAGCCCGACCACCCGACCCGTGAACACCCCTAATATTAGGGTAAGAGGGGAATGAGAGAATTACTGTTTTAACCCCGGCCCCAAAAAATGGCCATTGTTAGTCGGCAAAAAATATTGGTATTCCCCGACTAAATATATTGGTATTCCCCGACTAAATATATAATTAGTCGGCAATTGTTTGATTTTAGGATTTAAGAAAAATATTTCATGGGCTCTAATTGTACCGCCATTGCATGCAAACACTAAACTTTATCGCTATAGATGTTCTTATAATGTTCGATCGGAACCGTTAGAATTTTCCATTCTAACAATTATAGTATTGTCACCAAAATCGAAGAGAATTCCATATCAATGACCACACGATCAGAAGACTTTTACTGCGTCCAAAAGAATTAAAGTCTCATAGCACACCACCCGAGCCCCACTTGAAGTCTTTTTCCACGATCAGAACCATCTATCTTTAATTTATTACGGGTTAGATCATTCTTCCTAAGATTATAGTTGATCGATTTTCGTTAGACAATTGATCGAACAAAAAATACCTTTTTTATAATGAGTTCATGTGTCGATAAATGAGTTTTCTAAACCTGATCGAATCACAAATTTACGAGAATGAATAATTCAACAAGTGCAACAATATCAACGGTCTCGATCGTCATGATTGTCTGACAATCGTGTGGCTACTACAACAATGAGTGCAACATAAGACTTAGTTGATTACCAAGTAGATCAAAAGTACAAATTATAAAGGTAACTACCGAGTCACATTTAATAATCCTCGATCTGAACCGTTAGGATTTTACGTCTTACCGATTATAGCATTGTCACCGAAATCGGATATCATCCAATATCAGCGACCACATGATCGAAAGACATTTAGTGCGTTCATAGATGTTTAGGTATTACAGTGAACTAATCGAGCACCGCATGAGGTCTTTTTTGGCAATCCAAATCATCTATCTTTGACATAATACTAATTAGATCATTCGTACCAAGAATGAAGTTAACCACATATGGATACACTTGATCGGACAACAAAAATTCTTTTATTTTAAGAATTTGTGTGCCGATATAGGGCTTCTTTCACCCTATCGAGCCAAAATTGTAAAATTATGTTATGATTAAGAAGAATAAAAAAATGAACAGCTTCGATCAGGACAGTTGCTTTGTGATCAATGTAGTTGGAACAAAAATTCCATTCTTCGAAAATTTTAAGAAAAGGAAAAAAATTGATATTTCCCAACTAATCTTATTTTTAGTCGCCTAATATTGATAAATCCCAACTAAACATATTAGTTGATAACTTTTCATTGGACAATTGATCGAAAGGAAAATCCTATTTTTCTAATGAGTTCATGTCTCGATAAACGGGTTTTCTAAATCTGATCAAGTTGCAAATTTTCGAGAATAAATAATTCAACAAGTGCGACAAAATCAACGGTCTTGATCGTCATGATTTTAAGACAATCGTGTGGCTACTATAACAAGAATACAACATAAGGCTTAGTTGATTATCAAGTAAATCAGAAGTATAGATTGCAAAGGTAACTGTCTAGTTATTTTTTATAATGCTCGATCTGAATCGTTAGGATTTCAAATCTTACCAATTGTAGTATTGTCACCAAAATTGAAGATCATTCGATATCAGCGACCACATGATCGAAAGCTATTTAATGCGTTCAGAGACGTTTAAGTGTTATAATACACTAAATGAGTCCCGTCGGAGATCTTAATTGACAATCAAAATCATCTATCTTTGACACAATATGAATAACATCATTTGTACCAAAAATGAAGTTAATCCCATATAGGTAGACACTTGATCAAACAAGAATTTTTTTTAATTTAAGAATTTGTGTGCCGATAAAGGGGCTACTTTAACCTGATCAAGCCAAAATTTTACCAAAAACTTATGATTAAGAAGGACAAAAAAATGAATGGTTTCGATCGGGAAAGTTGCATCGTGATCAATGTAGTCGGAACAAATATTTCCATTATTGAAAGTTTTAAAAAGGGAGAAAAATTGATATTCCATGACTAAATTTGTTTTTAGTCGGCAAACATATATAAATCCTGACGAAATAAATTAGTCGGGAAATTTATTTCATTTATTGATTTTTTTAAATTCGTGAAAATGCTTATTTTTCCGACTAAACCTATTATTAGTCGGCTAATATGAATAAATACCGACTAAACTATTTAGTCGGTTAAATGTATTCTATTTATTGATTTTTTAAAATCGTAAAAAAATTATTTTTGCCGACTAAACTTATAATTAGTCGGCTAATATGAATAAATACCGACCAAACTAATTAGTCGGTAAAACGTATTCTATTTATTGATTTTTTTAATTCGTAAAAAAATTATTTTTGCCGACTAAACCTATGATTAGTCGGCTAATACGAATAAACACCGACTAAACTAATTAGTCGGTAAAATGTATTTTATGTATTGATTTTTTAAATTGCTGAAAAAATTAATTGTCCCCGACTAAACTTACTTTTAGTCGGCAAATAGGTACTATTAGCGACTAAAATATGTTTAGTCGGGGACAATTAACTATTTTACCGACTAATTGATATTTAGTCGGTAATTGGTCAATATTTGGCGACCGACGTATTTTTAGTCGGCAATTTTAGTCGGGAATTATGTAATTTGTTGTAGTGAAAATATGGTTAAGTGATTCAAAAGGATTGAAAATTGGAGCATTTGATTTTTTTAGACTAGTTATAGATTAAAAAATATGAGTAAAAAGTATGGAATGATGTCGTTTTGAGGGGTCTTAACTTCAGTATATTGGGAAGGTCCCAGGCTCACAATTACTCACTACAACAAATCCAGGATTTTTTGACTAACTTTTTGGCGACCAACAAATTAGGAAAAGTTCCGTTGCAATCGGAACCATCTATCTGCGATATAATATGGATTAGATTGTTCATATGAAGAATGAAGTTAATCACATATCATTATAAGCTTGATCAAACGATAAATGCCATTTTGTTAATGAATTTACGTCCCAATGAAGTGGCTTTCTAAATCCGATTGAGTCAAAAATTCACGTGAATGATTTGATGAACAAGTAGAACAAAATCAACGATCTCGATCGTCATGATTGTGTCACACTCGTGTGGCTACTGTACATTCAATTACATCACAAGACTTGGTTTATTATTAAGTAGGGTATTCGAAACCAGATCAAGCTAAAATTTTACGTGAATGAGGTGATCAACAAGCACAATGAAATCAATAGTCTTGACCATCATGATTGTGTCTTGGTTGCGTGAATCCCATACGTTCAACTACAGCACAAGACAAAGCTAATTATTTAGTAAGTTGAACGTGTAGATTCTAAAGGTCATCGATGAGTCTATTATTATAACGATCGATCTGAACCGTTAGGATTTCACATCTTACCAATTTCATCAATGTCACCCAAATCAGAAATCATCGAATATCGGAAACTACGTGGTCAAAATCTGAAGGAATTAAAGTCTGATATTGAATCACTTAAACATTGCCCGAGGTATTTTTTCGCGATCGAAATTGTCTATCCTTTAAATACGATAGAGTAGATCATTCATACCGAGAATCAAGTTTATCGAGCACCCATAACCAACGACTCTGGGTACTGATCCATAGGATACATATCATGTACATATGGTGCATGCATGGGATCCTTTATTAATGGTTTCACACGGTTGATCCGAAACTGTACCATGAATCAAGAATTGGAATTGGTTGATGAAGGGAACATTAATTTGGAAGATAGTACTGCATGCGAATTATTCAGAGCCACACATCTCATCTTGTCGACGAGGAGTGGGGAAATCGGACATGTGGCTCTCAATCGTGTGGAAAACTCCCAAAAGCTGTCAATTCAACTACTGGTGGTTCCGTTTGTGCTTTGACGAAACATTAAATGATTTTGTGGGCACCAAAATACAATTGCTGTCTCATTTAATTGAAAATTTGTAATTAATCGAAAGTCTATAAATTTTGTGTACTTTGCGGTTTTGTCCCTGTCCATCTCTGATCTTCCCCCAAATTTAGATTTTATTTTGGATTCAACAGTTACTTGCAAGGCTCTCACAAAGACTCAAAAGGAGTTCGATCATCACAATAGGGCTCAATAATAGCTAGGCCCTAGTTGCCAAAAGATTTATCAACAGATCGAAGCAGCATGTTTCCTTGTATTAAAAGGAGGTATCTATAGAAGAAGAATCAAAAGGGTATTTATAATACTCCATGAGCCATAAAAATGACTATAAACTATATCTTTTTTAATATTGGGGCATTTCAGTGTTGAATTAGACATATATTCATGTCATATTGCAGTTTGATCACGTGCAAATCTGGACGGAAGAGTAACAAATTAAAAGTGCTAAGAGAAGCTAAATGATGGATTTAGAGGGCAATGCGAAATATTTTCTCAAAGAAGGGGGTAAAGTGAAATTTGACACTCATCAGAGATTTTCTATTTTTGTTTTTTGCGTACTGCTAGAGTCTTGTTGACTCAAAGTCATCGACTTTTGTTCACGAGCAGTAATTAGAATTTGAACTTTCATACACCAAGAATTTCAAATTCCTTCAGTCCTAAGAATCCACCAAGAAATTTTCACTGTCGATCCTCTTGCCACCCAAGTTATTTGTGTCTCTGTTCCCATAGGCTTATATGGCAATTTTGACTGACTGACTGAGACTACCCGGGCTAGCTTGACCTTAATTTTGTAGGGATTGACTTGTTCTCCACAATTAACTAGTGGTTCGTATGAAAGCTGTTGGGATTCTTTGTCTACTCTAATTTTACTTAGAATCATGGTTTGGACTATTGGTGAGGTTCTGGGCATATACTTATGAATTTAGATCTCTTGGTTATTGTCTTTGGTTGGGATTGATAACCCTTCTTTGTATGATTTTCTCGATTGCATCAATGAAATCTTCTACCATTTTGGCAAAAAAAAAAAAAAATGGTGATATGTATGTAACGGGATTAACTGACATGCATTGGTATCAGTAGGTATCGATTAGTAAAATTAAGGCCGATATTGTGATGTGAAGGAAAATTTCTTAATGTATCAGTGATGCGTAATAGTATCGGCAGATGGCAGTAACAAACTGAGAAAATCTTTCCTACGGATGTTTCTGTGAAAAAGATTTGTGTGGAGCACCATCATTCATGTCCAAATTGAATTAGACGGTCCGGATTTAAATGAAACATTTTCTCATTTAAATTCAAACCGTCCAAAACTGAAACGGACGGTCATGAACGCTCACCTTCGTGATTGTCTTATTCATGACTCATCCGTGTATATGAGGAAGATAATGCATGCGAATAATCAGAAGTAAGAATCGATAAAATTCTTGAAGCTTTGACAAAACAATGATTTTGTCGGCATCAAATTCCAGTTGATGTTCTGTTCAAAAAAAAATTCCAGTTGATGTCTTCTATAGTTGTACCTTTGTTCCTGGTCCTTTAATTAAGTTTATTACTCCCTCCGTTCCAATTTAATAGTTCATCGTTCTATTTTAACCAAATAAAAAAATAGTTATATTTTTAAATTGATAATGAATTTTATATCAAATATGGTTTGATAGGTCTTGATTACTTCTATAATAATATTTTTAAAATCACATAAAATATTATAAATATAAGATATAATCAGTTAAAAGTGACACGAACTCTCAAAAATACTATTGAAGTGGGACAGAGAGAGTAGATTGTTTAACTACCGTATGGTCAGGCAGGTATTGCCTACATCAAACTACGTACTTTGGTTGGCATGAAAGTAGATATTGATATCATTATGTTAAAACTCTCCCTATAGATACCGTTTATTAATAAAGGAAGTAGATCCTCTCTAGTTCTAATTAATTGAAGTGATTAAACAGTCTTGTTCACCCAATTGTACGTGTGATAACTTTTTGAGTTCCATTTTGATGATTGGGATCATTTGATCACTATTTAAACCTGGTCCATATCATAAGTCATGCTAAATATTACTCCCTCCGTCCCGCAATGTTTGGCACTTTTGTTCTTTTCTTTGTCCCAAATTTTTTGGCTAGTTTGAAAAGTCAATAGAAAAGTAAGGGCAACTTCCCAATTTACCCTGGTAAAATGGGACAAGATTACAAGGAAGAAATCTGATGGAGGGTTGGGGGTGAAAAAAATGCTTCAACAGAATTTAGCACTTTTGGCCAAATGGTGGTGGAGGTTTGGAAAAAATAAAGAGTCTCTTTGGTGAAAGTTATTAGAGGTAAATACAAATTGGATGGAAATTGTTGGCTACCTTATGTTCGCGGCTCTGGTCTTACCTCTAGAATCTGGGCGGATATTTGCTCACTGGAGAATATCTCATCTCATCTGGGATATTCCATCCGAGAGAGCTTCAGAGTGCAGGTAAATTCCGGTAATGCTACTGTATTTTGGGAACACGTTTGGCTGGGTGAGTTACCCTTGAAAGAAGAATACCCTAGATTGTTTGCGTTATCTGCTCAAAAGGAGGATCTGATAAGCAATATGAGGGGAGACGTGGCTGAGGGATCATGGGACATGTTGTTCAGGAGAGAGCTGTTTGGGCGGGAGAAGAGAGAGATGGACATTATGAGGCAACGACTCCAACGGGTGACGTTAAACCAATGCAAGCCTGATGAGTTAATGTGGCGTTGGACGGGGGATGGTAACTTCTCTGTAAATCAGCGTATGGGCAATGGGAGTTGCTATCCCAGTCAAGCAATGCTCTCCTCGGCGCTGTATGGAAGAACCTATGCCCTCCAAAGGTGGAAATTTTTGCTTGGTTGGCTATCAAGGAAAAAGCTGTCACTAGGTCAGAACTTCTAAGCAGAAATGTGTTAAATGAGATTCATTTAGCTTTGTGTCCTCTCTGTTCACTGCATATTGAAACTCATCAGCACTTATTTCTTCATTGCCATTATTCTTGGAGTGTTTGGTCTATAATTTTGGAGTGGTGGAGTATGAAATGGGTGTGCCCAGTTTCGATCCCGGAATTAGCTAGCTGGTGGTTGGCAAGTGGGTTTTCCAATTTGGAGAAACATATTTGGGAAGTATGCTTCTACGCAACGCTATGGTCCCTTTGGTTGGTAAGGAATGACTACGTCTTCAACAACTCATCAAAACAGGCTTGGGAAGTGGGAGATATAGTTAAAACTAGGGTGGCGATGTGGATGAAGGCCAAGTTCGACATCAAGGTCTACACTGTGGAAGAGTTCAAGTTATTCCTAGATGGCATCAGAAAATTGAAATTGTAATCTAGTTTTGTGGTGTGTTATCCAATTATCTGTTGGATGCGTTTGTATTTTTAGGCTGCTAACCCTTGATGTAACCCTGTCAAGTTATATAAAATATTTCGTTTGCCGAGCAAAAAAAAAACTTCCCAATTTACCCTTATCCTTTGCACACTAGACTACAATCAATTCAAACGAAAGTACACTTTTGATTACCCATGCAGTACACTTTCCATTCAATTTTCAATTTAGGAGCCACAAATCAGCGCCAAAACCTTCGGCTTCTGACACCCAATTTGAAAAATAGTTGTGAAAGTATTTATTTTTATGACAAAAGTTGTGAAAGTACACATGGGTAACATTGGAAAGTTTGCTCATTAATTGTACATCAAATTTTTCTCTTAAAAGTTAGATTTCCCAAAAGTGCCAAATATTGCGGGACGGAGGGAGTATGTCTATAGGATCGTTTGATATGATTACAAAGATTAAAACATAAAGCACAGATATTTGGAATATATAGTTTTAAATTGTGTCAGTATTTTTTCTTTTTTTTTTGGTGGTAGAACGACTTTGCTTTTTGGAAACTGTCAATTGTATTCAAAACAACTCACGATGAGTCGTAACCAAAACAGATGGGAATACAACCCGAAAGAGATTAAACCTTTCTATCCCTACAAGTCTACATGGGGACAACTCATACCTTCCTATCCAGACTCCACCGGAAGAACATTTCACGTAGTAATCTGTTTTGTCGTATATCATTTAGCTTTGTGCTGGATGATTTACATTCCCCCTTCCCAGGCTGAGTCTGAGCACTTACGCTCCTCAGCCTTCCCCCTCGATGTATCCTTTCAAGCTTAATAAAACTTCCTTTTGCCGAGCAAAAAAAAAAAAAGAACGTTTCAAGTAGTAAGATAAAAGTATGTATAAAACTCTTGGAGTTATTCTGAAGGCATGATGATAAATGAATCATGTGATTACTTCAAGAGACAAGCCACAATCTCTCTTGGGTATTTTTCTGAGTTTGAAGTGAAAGGAGAGTAGCACATGAGTGTATTCGGTATAGAAAATCCAAAATAGTCGCCTATAAATAGATGAAAAAAATCTGTCAAATTGCTCAAGCACTAGTGAGAACTTTACTAGAGTCGCTTGAGCAACAAATCTAACGCACGTTCCCACATTTTTCTACCCCTGATTCTGTTTATCCCATTATCTTATCGACTACTATAATCACAAAATTCCCTTAAAAGACTTGATTTTTCCTTCCACCTTATTTCCTTACCAACCTCTATCTTTCAATCACACAATACAATTGATATACTTTTTTTTTTTGGCCAAACGAAATTTCGGTATAATCTTTAAAATAGATGCTCAGACAAATCAATAAGTTACAATTTAATAATAAGGGATACAAATCAAAATGTGATTTTGTCATGGGATTTGCTGTAAATATAGACCTTATAGAATTACACATATCAACCATTATACAATAACGCATAAACACTAACACACATACACTCACAATGGTGATGGGCACTCACAAAGGTGATGGGGCCCATCACCTTTGTAAGTGTGTGTGTGTAAGTGTTTTGCATGTGGTTATAAACTTATTGTTACACATATATGCATGTCATATTGGGTTTTGAAGTCCAAATCTGGACGGAAGAATCCAAGAAGGGCTAAGAGATACTCTAAATGATACTTCATCGATCCGTCCCATTCAAGGTACTTTGCTAAAGTCTAAAGTCTTGATCAGCGCGTATTACTGTTCAACATTGGAACTTTCAGTACGCACATTCGGAAGATACTGCATGCGAATAGTCCACTGGAAGATGAGAAAATCTTTCCTACGGATGTTTCTGTGAAAAAGAGTTGTGCGGAGCAATATTTTTAAAATAATATAAAATATTATAAATTATAAGATATAATCAGTTAAAAGTGACACGAATATTCAAAAACACTATTGAAGTGGGACGGACAGAGTAGTTTGTTTAACTACCATATGGTTTGGCCGTCAGGTATTGCCTACATCAAACTACGTACTTTGGTTGGCATGAAAGTAAATATTGATATCATTCTGTTAAAACTCTCCCTATAGATACCGTTTATTAATAAAGGAAGTAAATCCTCTCTAGTTCTAATTAATTGAAGTGATTAAACAGTCTTGTTCACCCAATTGTACATGTGATAACTTTTTGAGTTCCATTTTGATGATTGGGATTTGGGATCATTCATCACTATTTAAACCTAGTCCATATCATAAGTCATAAATAAGTAAATATTATGCCAATAGGATCGTTTGATATGATTACAAAGATTAAAACATAGAGCACAGATATTTGGAATATATAGTTTTAAATTGTGTCAGTATTTTTTCTTTTTTTTGGTGGTAAAACGACTTTGTTTTTTGGAAAGAATTGTGATTTTGGCACTTTAAAAATTGATAGAGTGGCTCCAAAACTGAACTGTGTTGATACACAAAACGACGTCGTTATGGAACCCCTCCATCAATTTTTGGAGTGCTAAAATCAATTTTCTTTCGGAAACTGTCAATTGTATTCAAAACAACTCACGATGAGTCGTAACCGAAATAGACTATAGGGTGGATGGGAATACAACCCGAAAGGGATTAAACCTTTCTATCCCTAAGAGTCTACAAGGGGACAACTCATACCTTCCTACCTCGACTCCATCGGAAGAACGTTTCAAGTAGTAAGATAAAAGTATGTATAAAACTCTTGCAGTTACTCTGAAGGCATGATGATAAATGAATAATGTGATTACTTCAAGAGACAAGCCCCAATCTCTCTTGGGTATTTTTCTGAGTTTGGAGTGAAAGGAGAGCAGCACATGAGTGTATTCGGTATAGAAAACCTAAAAAAGCCGCCTATAAATAGATGGAAAAAATATGTTAAATTGCTTAAGCACTGATGAGAACTTTACTAAAGTCGCTTGAGCAACAAATCTAATGCTCGTTCCCACATTTTTCTACAGCTGATTCCGTTGATCCCATTATCTTATGGACTACTATAATCACAAAATTCCCTTAAAAAACTTGATTTTTCCTTCCACCTTATTTCCTTACCAACCTCTATCTTTCAATCACACAATACAATTGATATATATATATATATATATATATATATATATATATATATATATACACACACACACACACATACATACTCCCTCCGTCCCTTTTTAAGTGTCCTGCTTCGTAACTCTAATTTATTAAAAAGACATCATCATTATACCTTTTACATCAACTTTTTCCTCCACTTTCCCTACTTACCCATCATAATTATACTTTTACTCACTTACTTTTCAAAATGGAATCTACCTTTAGGGATAAAATAGACAATTCACCAACTTTTAACCACTAACTTTACAAAATGAACATTTATTAAGGGACAGCTCAAAATGGAATACCGGACTATAAATAAGAGACGGAGGGAGTATACATTTTGGCAAAACGAAATTTCGGTACACCCTTTAAAACAGACGCTTAGAAAAATGAATAAGTTACAATTCAAGAATAAGGGATACAAATCAAAATGTGATTGTCATGGAATTTGCCAAAAATATAGACCTTACAGAATTACACATATCAACCATTATACAATCACACACATACACTCACTAAGGTGATGAACCCATCACCTTTGCGAGTGTATGTGTGTCAGTGTTTGTGTGTGGTTATAAACTTATTGTTACACATATATGCATGTCATATTGGGTTTTGAAGTCCAACTCTGGACGGAAGAATCCAAGAAGGGCTAAGAGATACAAAATGATACTTCATCCGTCCTATTCAAAGGACTTTGCTAAAGTCTAAAGTCTTGATCAGCGCGTATTACTGTTCAACATTGGAACTTTCAGTATGCACGGAATTTCAAAGTCCTTACATCCTAAGAAAACGGAATTAGGCCCCATTCCAATTTCTTGAAAAAAGTACTTTTTGAAAAAAAAAAGATAATTTTAAATTCAAAAATTATATATTTATCCAAATAAGTTTTTTATCAATATAGAACTTATTTGATAGATTTCAATGAGATTTTTTAAATGGTGTAAAAAAAATCAAGAAATTATTTTTTATTTTTATTTTATTTAAACTTAAAATTACCTTCTTTCCAAAAAAAGAAGATTTAAAAAAAAAGCGTAACGGCACCTTAATCCACCTTCTCTCTCCAGGGAGACAAACATCTCCAAACATTACGCATACGTATTAAACTATAAATAAGTCAAATAATCAATTAATTAACTTACAAACTACTGATCACCTTGTCCAACCCAGTAGAACTCTTGATATCATTCCTTCTTATTATTATTATTCTCTTTCAAGTCCCCGTTGTCGAAGAAGAGTAACCGAAGGGGCTAAAAGATACTAAATGATAGATCAAAAAGGGCAAGGTGTAGGATTTTTTTGATAATGGGGGTGAAGTGGAAAGTGTGACAATTCAAGGGGCTTTGCCAAGTCTTGTCGACTCTAAGGCATGCACGTGGTTCTTGAGAAATACCCCTACTAAGAATTAATCCACCTTCTCTCTCTCTCTCTCTCTCTCTCTCTCTCATCTATAAAACCACTAGTAGTTTTTTAATAATCTATATTTTAAAGTACGACTCTTGCCATTATTTTATTGTAAACCCCAAAAAATGCCTTTCCTCCACTCTAGCACAATTAAACCGATCTTCTTGCCCATGCTGATACTGTTGATGTCATTCCTTCTTGTTCTCTCTCAAGTCTCTGTTGCTGAAGGTCGTGACTATTGTGAAGGATTTAATGAGAAGGACAGACTTACAATTGCAGTTCCAGGCAAGGCCTCTTTTAAAGCCTTTGTGAACATAAAGCCACATCCTGAGAATCCAGACCAGAAGAATTACTCCGGTTTTTGCATTGATGTTTTTGAAGCGGCTCTACAGCAATTGGGTTGTGTTCTGCCTTTCACATATGTGGAGTTCAATGGGACGTATAATGAATTAGTTCAAAATGTCAGCAACAAGGTAATCAATCTCTCTTCGACCTCTTTTCCTTTGCATTGGTTTCATGACTACGTTGGTCATTTGCCTTTTCTTGGCAATGTGTACTATTCGGGACACAATTAACTTACCATGTAATTCTATATACTTTCCAAAACAGATGCTCTAAAAAAGAAAAATCAATAAGTTACAATTCAATAATAAGGGATACAAATTAAAATATAATTTTGTCATGGAATTTGCCAAAAATATAGAGCTTACAAAATTACACATATATGCATGTCATATTGGGTTTTGAGGTCCAAATCTGGACGGAAGAATCCAAGGGGGTAAGAGATACTTCTGTGTGGCTTTTGTGTTTCATTGCTTTCGTAAATTAAATATATTCACCAAAAGGTTTGCACAGAAATTCATAACATCACTTTGAATTTATAGCATTCCCATGTAATCTGAGTCGTTCATAATGTATTAAATAAAGAATAGAGTATTTCTGTAAAAAAATCATCTCGATCAGGCATCAGTATCCCATTAATCTAATTTTTAGTAAATTCTAATTTGAAATTTTAATTTCATAACAAAATCGATTCGATCATGGGCTTTTCATTTTTTGATTAACTTGAATTTTAGCATAGATGTAGCACTCGTCAAAATTTACAATATCAAAGGTTTGGATTTAATTTTTGGTATAATGGATGGTCTGATTAGATTTTAAAAACAGAAGAATCAAGGGACATGATAAGGGTATATCAGTCTTTTAATGTCTTTTCCGTTAATATGGATGGAAAACATGACGGCAAGGGATCTATCCGCACATTTTCAAAATCACAGGTAGGTTATGTGCTTAGTTTTGAACCATGAAGAGGGTATCCCCACATGGCAATAACCACAAGGGGTCAAAATAGACTTTGCTCTTTAATTTTCTGCAAACTATATGGAATTAATGCTATGTAGATATTATGATCAAATTTCTATCCAAAATCAAGGAGACACATACCGTACGTACACATCAATAGGAATTAATGCGTATGCATGGTAACACTTGTCTTTTAGGTGCCCATTTTAGTTTTGCTACAAGTTATCAAAACAACACTCACTCATAAAATGATGAATTGGTGTGACAGTGACATAGGAGTATATTTTAGACGCTTTACGAAAGAAATTCCTCTGTTAAACTGAATTTCGCCGATTAAAAAAAGGGTACGCAGTGACCTCAATTCTTCGGTATATGTTTTTGTTTCCATATTTTTCAGTGTCGCTTAACATATCCTTTTCAACATGTGGATTTTAATTACGAAATGGAAGACGTATAGCGCTGCCGTAGGCGATATAACAATACTGGCCGAACGTTGGAAGCTGGAAGTGGCATTCACCGCACCATTCACGGAATCGAGCCTAACGTTGGTGGTTCCAGTGAAGCCCGGTCCGACGGCGAAGATATTTGTTGAGCCTTTCACTTGGAAGATGTGGTTGGGTACCGCCGCTGTTTTGGTCTACACAATGTTCATAGTTTGGTTCGTTGAACGTCAGTCCAACGATGAATTCAATGGCCTTGGAAATGCCCTCTGGTTCACCTTTTCTTCGCTCTTCAGCGCACATAGTAAGTATAATGAGATTGATTAAATTCTATAGGCGTGTAATGTAGACATAGGGGTTTCGCGTATCACACGCCATCAATTCATTCATAGGGATGTTTCCTGTAGTGAATAAGTTACATAGGACAACTGAATTGTGCAGGAGAGAGGATTCAAAGCAACTACGCTCGGATTGTGGTTGTGGTGTGGCTTTTCCTGGCATTGGTCTTAACGCAAAGCTACACCGCTAACCTTGCGTCGATGCTCACAGTTTCACGACTCCGACCGAAACTCTGGTCCCCAGAAACAGTCGGTGTTGATGAAAATACATTCATGCCTAATTACGCTCGACGCACGCTTAACTACACGAAAGTAATTCCTATCGAGGGCGAAGATGAGTATCTAAAGCAGTTCAAAAATGGCAATATCTCGGCAGCATTTCTCGAGAATCCTTATGCCAAAGCTTTCGTGAACAAAAATTGCAGGGATTTTACCCTCATTCCAACCAGATACAGTTTTGGAGGATTCGGCTTTGTGAGTATTGAACACTAGCTAGTTTTTTATTTTTTGCACTTCTTTGGCCTTTTATTCCAAAGAACTTTGGCCTTTTATTCCAAAGAACTTGATGACCATAAAGCATGTGTTACTTCTTTTCTTCTTTTTTTTTTCTTTTTCAATATTGTATACATGAATGGGGTTAGCTGATTGTTAGTTTATTAGTCAAATTGGGAGGTCCAAAGGCTATTTATAGCACTGTACCCGAAATTCGCCTCCCGTGGGGCTTCAAATTAACCTCTACCTCCACTGCGGAGGAAGGGTGAGACATCAAAAGATTCCCATGGGAGGAGGTTGAGAGTTCACAGATCAGACACTCCAACAGAAAGAGCGTATAAACGCATAAATACGTTGTCATACAGAATGAGAAGAAACCCCCTAAAGGAGGGTACAAACCCTCCCAAAGGAAGACAAAAACCCCATAAGGACATTATTAAGACAATTAACAAAATAAAATAAGTATCGCCGAGACATCCGCCGCTACTCTTTCACAACCACCTTGATAGACTCGTAACCACCACCTCTAGCTACACTACCTCTGCGGTGATGTGTCACTTCCTAATTGTACACGCGTAAATTCCAAAGTTTACGCTGCACGCGTTTATAATAAAATTATCTTCATTCATGTTTCTATGCAGGTATTTCAAAAAGAATATTCTCTATTAGCTGCAAAAGTCTCAAAAGCCATTCTCAAACTCTCAAAAGGGGAACTGAAAAGCCTGGAAAAGAGTACTTTCACACCCAACGAGTGTTCACAATCTCAAACTAATACGAAGGTCGTCCACAACCTTGAACTCTCTGAAACTACGACGGATGACGTTATTAGCCTGGACCTCGCAAGTTTTGAGGGCATATTCCTCTTCTCAGTTGCCACTTCCTCTGTCTGCTTTCTTCTATTCCTACTCAAGAACTATATATACCCCAGTCCTCAGTCAGTGGCAGACGTGAATGAAAGTAATGAGATCGTTTCGACCTGTCCTCAGTCAGTGGTAGTCGTGAATGTAAATAATGAGATCGTTTCTACCGGTTCTCAGTCAGTGGCAGGCGTGAATGAAAATAATGAGATCGTTTCAACCAAGGTAACGTCGGTTTCCTAGATTCTTTTTGGGAAATGATTTTGCACTTTCTTGCTTATTAATGTCACTCTCTTACAAGAGAGTGGTGTTAACAAAAAAAAAAAGAGTGACAAAATCAATAGTCTTCTTTTTTATGCATTTTACCTTTTTTTATTAGCTGTTATGTTATGCTCCCTCCATCCCATCCATTTTAAATGCTCCCTGTGTAAAGTCGTGTCATTTTGGCTTGCAAAAAAATTGTATTTTACATAATTCTTTTGGGAACATTTTTGCACCGTTTTAAAGTACTTATCGAGATTTTTTGAACGTTGCAAAATAAAGTTAAAAATTAATTCCGAAAGCTCTTTACTTTTTGAGGTCAAAGTTACACGGTCACCTATAGGGAACATTTAAATTTTGACAAAGGGAGTAGTAAATACGAGGATGTACTCTGGGGATATTGTTTTGATTAATATTTGTTATATACAGAGTTGTTTTCCTAGTTTTGTCTAGATCAAAGACACAGATCTCCTACGGTTCTTTTTTTTTTTCCTAAGCAAATAAAGATTTTGTTAATTAGTGAAGGGGAAGTACTTATTGCTTGACGATTTCCTAATCCTAAAATAATGGGTTGCCCCAAGCGTAGGGCGGAGACTGACGTAGTATAATATCCGGTAAGTCCAGAGTCGAATCCACAGAGATGGTAATTTGTGCTGACTAAAAATTCGGGTTGTTATAATTTAAATGGGCTCTTAGGTAGCCACCTCTTGTCGTTTTGATTGAGAGATTAACTAAAACTAAGAAATAACTGTTCTTTTTCAAATAATTAAAAGAAAGGTACGGTCGTAGAGTTCATAGCATTCGCAACCAGTCTACATTAACCTGCTCCATTCGATGTCCTAAAAAACGTTTGATTTTAGAGAGAAAAAGATACCCCGAGAGACGCAAACCTTTATGGTCACCGTTTACCCCTGCGCAGCGGAGAATAAGTTTTGGTCCCCCATTCTCCCGTTCACATGGGCTCCGACAATGCCTGGGTTCGTCTAACGAATGTTCTTTACTAACCTAAAATTGCCTTTTCTTTACTGTTTGAAAATAGGAGCAATGCCCGAACTGGTCACAGCGTGCTAATCACCCCGTAACCCTACGATTACTCACTAATCATTGCACAAAAAATTAAAGAAACCCTAATTTGAAACATACTTCTATTACAAGAGATGAAAAATAAACAAAAGATAACAACTAATTGAATACCAACGACAAACTTTAATAAAGAACATAAATTAATACGAGTTACCAAAGTACGGAGATCTCAACAAAACTTTGAAAACTTGAAGGGAAAAAGCTCTGAAAGAAAAAGAACGTAAGTAAAATAAAACTGCCTCCTGTTAAAATTCGGAACTTCTCCTTTTATAAGCCATGTCTGCTGTCCCATTGAAACCCTATTGGCCCCCATTATTAATAGGCCTCATTAGAAAATCCCAACCGTGTATTCTCAATCCCAGCCGTGTCTTGAATTTGTTTCTTTTTTAATTACCGAGTGCACGATATGGAAATCTAATTATTTCCCTTCCAAAGCTGTAATT
This sequence comes from Rhododendron simsii, assembly GCA_014282245.1. NCBI lineage: Eukaryota > Viridiplantae > Streptophyta > Magnoliopsida > Ericales > Ericaceae > Rhododendron > Rhododendron simsii. Next base: position 24,140,571 of record CM024965.1, on the reverse strand, counting down.
GGATGGCCCCCATTGGAATTCAAATTCCACCGCTTGATTTGGCTTGATCATGAGCAACTTATGGCCTTGATAATAGTTAAATCCCATGGCCTTCAATTTGACAGCTTCAAACGGACCAACTTCCAACCCCGTGTAATATTTCAATTTTGCGCTTTTTGTTCCAAATCCTTCGAATACCTACAATACACAAATTAAGCATAAATCTGTAAGTACTAATATAAAAATAGACTTAGTAAGGATAAATTAAGGGGCGTGTATGTGAATATTTACGCGTCTATCACACCCCCCAACTTACACTTTGCTAGCCCCGAGGAAAGAAAACAAAATGCAACTAAAGAAAATAAATTAAATCTGATAGTTCTTGTAAACCCCCAGGCGGCCCCGGTAGAACGAGTGAAGTCTCGTGAGAGTTTTCAGCAGTGATCACCCACAAAACACCGCAGATCCTTTTATTTGAGTCCGAGATTGACATGGAATGAGAATCCATTGCAAGAATATAGCATATGCGAAAATAGTTCTAAAAGCTATCAAAACATAGAAATAAATCATGGCATCCAAGCATAGCGTGTGTGAGTAAGGACCGTAACCACAAGTGGACCACAACCAAGCTCTCTCTCTGGACCCAGTCTCAACTTCAATTCTCACCGTGTCATGCACTCAACAAAAGAAAACGCTCGAAACACGGTGCATATAATAAACTCTCAATGTATGCGGGCGGAAGTTATGCAATAAAGAATTAAAGTACCCCGCACAAGTTGACACGAAAAGAAAGCTCTACAAAGTGGACACACGATCTCATGAAAGGAATGTCAAGCATTGGAAACTAAATCTATCCGGCGAATCACAACGCATTGGCCCTAAGATCAAATAGGAAACTAAATCTATCTCGATGGGTAAGGAGAAATGCTTCAAAGGTTAGGATAGATCATAAGCAAGTGTCCGAGAATAGTCTAAAATAACATAGGGCAAGTGTACCAATGTGCACCCTCTTATCATCCTTTTCAACTCCACCATATCTCTCAAATTTCTCACCCTTCACACAATTTTCCAATGAAGTTCACATGTTTCTTTTTTCAAACAAATGCATGGGTGTCTTCCCTTATCTTTTTCCTTTTTTTTTTCATTCAAGTTTCAACCTCTTTTTTTTAATATGGGGAAGAACACCGCAACTCGGGTACAACATTCTTGAAACACTTACCCTATTCTCTTCAAAAATTAACCTTCACATGATTAGCGCGCCATTCTCAAGGCACAATTTGGTTGGTGAAGTTTAACAAGAAAAAGGCTCTTGCAAGAGGCTCAATGTAGCTCGCAAGGATAAATATTTAAGAAAAAGAAAAGAACCGGCTCAATGCACAAAAATTGCCTACTATCATCTCCTAGGGGCAATACAATCATGTAACTTCACATTCCCAAAAGAAGAAATAATAGGCATGCATTAAGTCCCAATGCTTGACGACAAAGATAATGAGATCGACAACGATTTAGCTTCCTTTTTGGGACAAACAAATAATTTATGTGACACCACTCCAAAGAAAGGTAAGGCACTAAAGCTCACACGGGCAACAGTCTCCACTAATCTAGCCATTTAAAGCACTCAAGTCACAACTCACAAGCAGTAAAGGTCCAAGAAACGTGTAGTGCAAAGATGCTAAGAGTGTATGCCAGGATAAATTCCTATCGCCAAGCTAGCAAAAAAAACTACCATGCAACATAAATAATCAAGAAATGCCCTTAGATTCTCAGCACAAGCAACCAACAAGTAAACATTGCAATCTCCAAGTCTCAAGTAGAAAGGATCCAACAAGTATTTTTTTAATTTTCAAAATTTTTCAATTTATTTTTGGATTTTTAAGACTCTAACTTACCAAAGTAATCCCTCCCCCCAACTTGAACCATTCAATGTCCTCATTGAATACAAAAGAATAAAAATATAGGACATAAAAGAAAAAGAAGGGAAAGGTATCACCTCGAAACGGAGAACTACGCAAGAAATAACATAGTGGGAAGAAGACCCTCCAACTTGAACGAAGTATCCTGCAATGTTAGTCTTCACCAAAAAAAAAAAAAAAAGATAAAATAAAATAAAATAAAATAAAAGTATCTAATCTAAGAAAGAGAAAAAAAAAACTATACAAAAATTTAATGACATTCACTCCCATCACGTGAAATCCAACCATTCGTCATACTACGAAGAGTTATCAAAATCAACATCTCACCCCACATCAAACACTCCGTTAAAAATTGTACGCGACCATGCCACGAAATCAAATACTTAGAGTATTTCAATTGCCTTTGTCGCGTTTGAATTTTAAATTCCACCAATTGCATATTCCCAACCAAATTAACTTTCAAATTGTTGATGAGTGTAAAAAAAAATAGATGGCAAACCATAGTAAAATTATCAACACCAAGAAAGTCAATTTGTTCTAACATGATAATCTCTTGCAATGGTGAAGGCTCAATAGAAGTGATGATATCAATATCTATGGCCAGGGATATTTGATCATCAAGAACAATTGGACTTTGCACAATTATTGGCAACGACTCCTCAAGAGTCGCATCATGAAAATCCATCTCAAGTGTACAAGAATGCTCTCGATAATACTGTTGCACTTCAGGTGAACCAACGATATCGTTAGTTACAAGTGGCTCTGTTGTTTCATCTTCCAATACACAAGAATTTATCACTTGAAAATTTTTGACTTGATTGCAACAAAGAGAATCAGCTATTTGATCAAAATAAGGCGACTCTATTTCCTCTTTTTCCCTCCCATCAGAATTGGTAACCTCAAAACTTTCAGTCAAGTCACAAAATTGGAGCTTTTGGATTAAGTCATCTAGGTAATCCCAAGCCTCTTCAGGGTTTTTATCCAGGAATTCATCAGTAGACCTAAAATCCACCTGGTATGGCTTAAAATTTAAACTACGGCAAAAGATAACTAGAAGACTGCCAAACTCACAATTAAAACTCGACCAAGAGAATACGTATTTTTAAATCGCTCCCAACACTGCGACAAAGACTCATCATCTTGTTGAGAGAAATGTGATAGTTCTTCTAAAAGCATATGAGTCTCATATGAGGGATTGAAAGTTTTGAAAAACTGGATTACAATCTCATTCCATGTCAATCTTGAACTCAAAAAATTAAACCAATCATGAGCACTGTCTCGCAAAGATGTTGGGAATACATGTAAAAGAGCCACTTCATCGCTACCAAAAGCTTCCTCAAGGTTATGAACATGCGAAAAAGGATTTTCTGAACCCAAACCATAAAATATAGGAAGTGACACTGGACAATCAAATTGTCTTGCATAACCTCCATACCACCTTGCAAAATGGGCCATTTTTTTTTGCTTTTCAACAATTAAAACAAATAAAGAACTAAAAAGAAAACAAATAAAAAATAACTACCCGAATTCTTAACACACGTTACCGTCCCCGGCAACGGCGTCAAAAATGCTTGACGATTTCCTAATCCTAAAATAATGGGCTGCCTCAAGCGTAGGGCGGAGACCGATGTAGTATAATATCCGGTAAGTCCAGAGTCGAATCCACAGAGATGGTGATGTGTGCTGACTAAAAATTCGGGTTGTTATAATTTAAATGGGCTCTTAGGTTGCCACCCCTTATCGTTTTGATTGAGAGATTAACTAAAACTAAGAAATAACTGTTCTTTTTCAAATAATTAAAAGAAAGGTACGGTCGTAGGGTACATAGCATTCATAACCAGTCTAGATTAACCTGCTCCATTCGATGTCCTTAAAAACGTTCGATTTTAGAGAGAAAAAGATACCCCGAGAGATGCAAACCTTTATGGTCACTGTTTACCCCGGCGCAACGGAGAATAAGTTTTGGTCCCCCATTCTCCCGTTCACATGGGCTCCGACAATGCCTGGATTCGTCTAACGAATGTTCTTTACTAACCTAAAATTGCCTTTTCTTTACTGTTTGAAAATAGGAGCAGTGCCCGAACTGGTCACAGCGTGCTAATCACCTCGCAACCCTACCTGTACGATTACTCACGAATCATTGCACATAAAATTAAAGAAACCCTAATTTGAAACATACTTCTATTACAAGAGATGAAAAATAAACAAAAGATAACAACTAATTGAATACCAACGACAAACTTTAATAAAGAACATAAAATTAATACGAGTTACTGAAGTGCGGAGATCTCAACAAAACTTTGAAAACTTGAAGGGAAAAAGCTCTAAAAGAAAAAGAACGTAAGTAAAATAAAACTGCCTCTTGTTAAAATTCGGAACTTCTCCTTTTATAAGCCATGTCTGCTGTCCCATTGAAACCCTATTGGCCCCCATTATTAATAGGCCTCATTAGAAAATCCCAACCGTGTATTCTCAATCCCAGCCGTGTCTTGAATTTGTTTCTTTTTTAATCACCGAGTGCACATATGGAAATCTAATTATTTCCCTTCCAAAGCTGTAATTGAATGGCCCCCATTGGAATTCAAATTCCACCGCTTGATTTGGCTTGATCGTGAGCAACTTATAGCCTTGATAATAGTTAAATCCCACGGCCTTCAATTTGACAGCTTCAAACGGACCAACTTCCAACCCCGTGTAATATTTCAATTTTGCGCTTTTTGTACCAAATCCTTCGAATACCTACAATACACAAATTAAGCATAAATCTGTAAGTAATAATATAATAATAGACTTAGTAAGGATAAATTAAGGGGCACGTATGTGAACATTTACGCGCCTATCACTTATTAAATGGATAATGGAAAAAAAGGGGCATTACAATCCCGTAAGTATAAAACTAGGTTGACACCTATGCCAAAAGATATATATGACGACCCAAAACCGAAAAGAAAAAGGAATGGCTAGGAGTCAACCAAAATACAAAGCTTGAAAAGATGCAAAAAATACATAGCGATCATAAAAGGCAGACCAGCATGATAACATGTGCCCTTTTCTTTGAACGGTGAATAAAAATAATTTTATTAAAATTAAAAGTTGTTTGACAAAATGAGGGCTAAAGTGAAAATAGTATCACAAAGTCAAGGTAGCACCTTACCTCACGACAATTATCTACTATAGCATACGCTCAAATGATAACACGCGCCCTGACATGTAAGTAGTAACAAAAAAAAAAAACCTATAGCATCCCAGATCTTTAATTCCATCCGAAGAATAATACCCGGCCTCAGATTAGACTTTAATCATCAACACATAATCAGTAGTATCACTCGAGAAGAAACCTTTAGATAATCAGCAGCAACACATCACCAAAACTTTAATCTCCCAAAGAGGGATGGAACCGATTAGACCTCACATTCACAAATGGGTTAGAATATCTTAGGTAGGAAATATTTAGGGCCCAAATATTTATGATCATACTTCAACTGGGTTAGAATAAGAGGCATGCAATAGAAAAGAAATGGCATATAGGAAATTAACAGAAACATCACGTTGGTTTCCTTAAAAAGTTGAATTGAAATCACCAAAAGAGACTAACATACAAGAGAGACATTAATGTTTCAAAAGTATTTATGGAATTTTCTCCGTTTCTCCTCGAAATTATTATCCATATCTTTATATAATAGTAATAAAAGAGAGAGGAAGTATAGTTTATCATCAAGAGTATTGCGGGCAAGACAAATGCAACCATTACACATATCTTTCGCCAAGCAAACCAAGCTGCCGATTGCTTAGCTAGTCTGGGTTCTTAGCGAAAGGAGGAGTTGATCGTCACCAGAGATGTCCCATTTGCGGCCAGAGAATTCGTCCTTACTGATGCCATGGGGTTGGTCATCTTAGAACCTTGTTATGGTTCTTGTATTTTCCTCATTTAGGTGTGTTTGTAATTTGGTATTTTGTCTTCATGACTCGAGTTTCTAGTTAATCTATATGCTTTCCGAGAGAGAGAGAGAGGCAGTTATGGAGTGACTATTTGGAGAAAGAAAAAAAAGTTCGAGGAGAAGGAAATTTTTGCAGCCATGCAAGGATGTAGCAGCCTTAGAGCTCCTAGACCTGACAGTTTCAATTTCTCCTTTGTAAAGAAAAGTTGGGACTTTCTGAAGGGGACGGTCTTCCAATTCTTTTCTGAGTTCCATGCCAATGTGAAGCTAACTAAAGGTATCAATTCCACTTTTGTCTCTTTGATTCCTAAGGTAGTTTGTCCAGTGTCCTTCAAAGAGTATAGGTTGGATGGGTCTACAAAGTCCTCTCTGAAGTGTTGGAGAACAGAATTAAAGTGCACATGCCAATTGTGATTGGGGAAGCCCAAGCAGCCTTCATGGGTGGGAAACAAATTTTGGATGGCGTCCTCATAGCAATTGAGGCTATCCACAGTTGGAAACATAGCGCGCGTGGGGGACTTATTCTGAAACTAGACTTCGAAAGGGCGTATGATTGTGTTAACTAGAATTTTTTGATTGAAATGCTTTCAAAGTTTGGTTTTGGAGATAGGTGTTGTGGCTGGATTTTTGAGTGTTGTTCATCGGTCTCTATGTCCATATTGATCAATGGCTCAGCTTCTAAGGAATTTAACATGCGGAAGGGTCTCAGGCAAGGGGATCCCCTATCTTCTTTTCTCTTTAACATAGTGGCGGAAGCACTCAACATAATGTTGGAAAGAGCTAGGGTGAGAAATATCATTAAAGGGACCAAATTGGGCTGTAATGGGGTTTCGATATCGCACCTACAGTTGCGGATGACACCATCCTCTTTCGCAATAATGATCCGGAAGAGATGGCTAATATCAAAAGAATCCTCAGATGCTTCCAATTGATGTCAGGTCTGAGATCAATTTCTCAAAGAGTTCCTTATGTGGTGTGAATGTTCCCTAAGATGTTGTGGTCGTATTGGCTCAAATAATGGGGTGCAAAGTGGAACAACTTCCCATTAAATATCTTGGTCTACCGTTGGGTGCGAACCCAGGTAGGATTAAGACTTGGGATCTTGTTATTGAAAGGACTAAAAAGGTTCTGAGTGTTTGGAGGTCTCAGTGCATCTCGACAAGGGGAAGGTTGACTCTTATCAACTCCAACACTGGTAATGTCCCTATTTATTTCATGTCTCTATTTCAAATGCCAGTTGCAGTAGTGAGAAAATTGGAGAAACTACAAAGACAGTTCTTTTGGGGTGACTCAATCGACAAGAAGAAGATGCATTTGGTTAAATGGGAGGAGAAAGCAAGGAAGAAAGATAATGGTAGTGGTTGTTACTTATTTAAACTGGCTCTTTGGTAGCCACCCATTGTCGATTTGATTGAGATTAACTAAAATTTAAGGAAACAACTGTTCTTTTCAAATAATTAAAAGGAGGTACGGTCGTAGGGTTCATAACTCTCGCAACCAGTCCGGATTAACCAGCTCAATTCGGTATTCTTAAAAACGTTCAATTTTAGATTAAAAAGATACCCCGCAAGATGCGAATCCATAGGGTCCCCGTTTACCCATGCACAGCGAAGAATGAGTTTTGGAACCCCATTCCCCCGTTCATATGGCCTTTGACAATGCCCGGGTTTGTCTACAGGAAGTATTTTTTCCATCTAAAATTGTTTTTTTATTATTTAAAAATAGGAGTGGTGCCCGAACTGATTATGGTATGCTAATCATGCCACGATCCTACCTATATAACTACTCACTAATTATTATGCATGTAAAAGAAGAAATCCTAATTTGAATCATGGTTCTATTACTCAATACGGAAAATAAACAAGAGATCCAAACCAAACAAAAACAAACGAACAATTTTTATTAAGAATAAAAATTTAAACGAATTACCTAAGTGCGAGTAATTAAACAAAACTTCAAATAACTTGAAAGAAACAAAATTCGAAAGAAAAACTATCGGAACCAAAAATCTTGCAGCCCCGTCCTTCTATCGTAGTGTCGAAAACCCATGAGAAAATGAGGGGCTGCACTTGTCAACTACTGGGCCTCATATTTCACGTGCAAACCGAAAGGTTTATTAGCTGGCCCATTCTCTTCATATACTTTTTGATTTTAAACCATTCGCCTTTTTTTTTGTTTGATAATCTAAAGGGTGGGGGCGACCAGCATAGCAACTCCTCCTTAAGCGTGACCATAGGGGCTCTCGACCCGCCTGTGGAATGTGCGGTTCGAGCCATAGCTACCGTCCGGGAGGATGGGCCGTCACCACGGCACCACCTAGTGCACAGCGGCGAGAAATCCCGCTCTTCGGTCCAACTAAGGGTTCGAATCAAAGCTATTAATGGCACCACCGGGTACATGCACACATGTGCCTCCCGGGGCTCGAACCTACGCAGTTGTTAAAGAGAGGTGGTGACTCCCACCAACTGGGCTACCACGTTGGTGGTGATTTTAAACCATTCTATTGCTCCAAATTTCCGTAATGTTGGAATTTGATTGGGTGCTCTCGTCATCTAGTATGAGTTTAGTCTTGTCTCCGAATCAGTTGGATTGAAATCGACTTTGCGTAATTTTATTTTGCACTTTAGCTCCAAATGTTATCCATGTGCTCTGAGCGTACGTCCTGAAACGCAATTAACAACGATCTCAAGCCCCAAGTAGCGCGCTAAGTGGACATAAGAAGCCTAAGTTAGGAGGCGTAAATAGACGTATTTACGCACCTATTATTGAATTGAGCTAATATCTTACGAAACCATTTGGAAAAGTATTTTAAACTCATTGAACGGCTCGAATCATCCGTATGGAATTCTATAGCTACCCGCACACGCCATCTGTGCGTAATCTGTACGCAATGGTTTGGTACCCATAGCATTTTGGGGAATTAATGGGAGCTAAAATTCAGTACAATGTGACAGACTGGAATCAGGAATTGGAATTGGTTGACGAGGGAACATTAATTTGGAAGATAGCACTGCATGCGAATTATTCAGAGCCACATATCTTGTCGAGGAGGAGTGGGGAAATCAGATAATCGAACGTATGGAAAACTCCCAAAAGCTGTCAATACAACTACTATATGTGCCGTTTGTGGTTAAAGCTTTGACGAAACATTAAATGATTTTGTGGGCACCAAAATACAATTGCTGTCTCTTTAATTGAAAATTTGTAATTAATCGAAAGTCTATAAACTCCGTGAACCTTTGTGGCTTTGTCACTGTCCAGCTCTGATCTTCCCCAACTTTGGAATTTTTTTTTTGGATTCAACAGTTACTTGCAAGGCTCTCGAAAAGACTTGAAATGAATTTGATCATCACAGTCGGGCTCAATAGTAACTAGGCCTTAGTTGCCAAAAGATTTACCAGCAGATCGAAGCAGCATGTTCTTTGTATTAAAAGAAGATACGTAAAGAAGAAGAATCAAAAGGATATTTATAATAGTACGCCATGAGCCGTCGTACCTCTTTGTTTCTTCATTTCCCTCCCTCCCTCTAGGGCTTCCACCTTAACACAGGCGGCGGGAGGGGAGGCGATCTCCCTTATGAAGTTTTTCTCTCCGTCGGCCTCCAATCAGAATCTATTTTTCCTTCCTTTCATCACTCTCCACCTTCATCCTCCCCTCACGCCTTCCGACGCGTTGGCCTTCCTGGTTCCTCTACCATCGGACTTTCTCCATATTCACCGTTCGCCGGTGACTCGTCTGGTGGTTGCTTGACGATTTCCTAGTCCTAAATTAATGGGTTGCCCCAAGCGTAGGACAGAAACCGACGTAACACAATATCCGATAAAACCGGAGTCGAATCCACAAAGACAGTGATGTGTGCTGACTAAAAACTCGGGTGGTTATAATTTAAACTGGCTCTTAGGTAGCCATTCCTTGTCGATTTGGTTGAGATTAATAAAAACTAACAAATTGATTGTATTCTTTCAAATAATAAAAAGGGAGGTACGATCGTAGGGTTTATAGCACTCGCAATCAGTCCGGATTAACCTGCTTCATTTATTGTTCTTAAAAACATTGATCAATTTTAGATTGGAAAAGATACTCCGCAAGATGCGAACTCTAATGGTCACCGTTTACCCATGCGTGATAGGCGCGTAAATATTCACATTTGCGCCCTCTAATTTATCTTTATTAAGTCCCATTTATATTATTATTTGGAGCTTAATGCTTAATTATTGTGATTGTAGGTATTTGAACAATTTGATACAAAAAGCGCGAAGTTGGAAGTACTTGAAGTTAGCTCCTGTCGCGAGCATGAGTACAGAGAAAAAGGAGTAATACTTGCAAGTCAATTGGCCAAAGAATTAAACTGTCGCAGGAAGTAAAAATAAGAATTGGGCTTGCACTTTGTCTATTAAGTGGGCTTAATGTTTAATACTCAGTTTGACCAAGGCTGGGCCCAAGTAATTGGTATCTCAACAAGGGTTTGTAGTTTACAAGGAAAGTCGGCTACAGAGAGAATATAAAAGCAGACTCATGCGGCAGCCACGAGGAGGACTTCGGCTTCTTCGGTCCGTGGAAAAGTAAACAACGAAGGACGGGGGCTGCCGTGAGGCTGTGTTCAATATTGTTTAGAGTATTTTTTCTTTTTCAAGTTATTTTATGTTTTGTTTAATTATTCGCACTTCGGTATCTCATTTTAATTTTTGTTCTTTATAAAAGTTGTTCATTAATTCTTATTTAATTTAGATCTTTTGTTTATTTTTCATCTCGCATATTAGAAGCATGATACAATTTAGGGTTTCTTTTGTTTCTTGCGCAATGTTTAGTGAGTAGTCGTATGGACAGAGTCGTGGGGTGATAAGCACACCGAGACTAGTCCGGGTACTGCTCCTTTTATCAAACAATGAAAAAAAATGATTTTAGATTGGAAAATACTACCCGCGGACAAACCCGGGCATCGTCGGAGCCCATGTGAACGGGAAAATGGGGGTCCAAAACTCATTCTTCGCTACGGCGACCATAGGGTCTCGCTTCTTGCGGGGTATCTTTTTCAATCCAAAATTGAACGTTTTTAAGGACCTCGAATGGAGCATATTAGTCCAGAACTGGTTGGGAGTGCTATGAACCCTACGATTGTACCGCCTTTTAATTATTTGAAAGAATACAATCAATTTCCTAGAATTTAGTTAATCTCAATCAGAATGACAAGGGGTGGCTACCTAAGTGCCAATTTAAATAAGTAACAACCTGAGTTTTTAGTCAGCGCACATCACCGTCTCTGTGGATTCGACTCCAGACTTACCGGATATTATGCTGCGTCGGTCTCAGCCCTACGCTTGGGGCAACCCATTAATTTAGGACTAGGAAACTGTCAAGCTATGCGCAGCGGAGAAAAAATTTTCACTGTAAGAAAATGCACTTTTTGCGACTAAATTTGCCAACGCAAGGCATTAGTAGTTGGCAAAAGCATGCTTTTAGCTACGAAAAATCAAAAGCGTCGGCAAACTTATCGAAAATATTAATTACTTTTCGCGACGTAGATACTGTCGTAGGCAAAACAATTGGGTTTGGATTGGTTGCCCTTCAGATAGAACGAGGGAAGTATTTGCCAACACTTTCGTACTTTTGGCAACGCAATACGCTTAGCTATAAGTAAAACCTTATGGCAACAAGCATTTTACGTTGGGATAAGGTAGTTAATTGGCACACATTTTCCAACATAGGTTAATTGTGGTTAATGTGTTTTTTTTCCTAAATTAACTATTAATAGAAGCCTTTGTTTCTAAAGTTAGTGTTTCTAAATTTTTCTCTCCCGTCTCCTCTAAAATTTCTCTTTTCCAAGTGAGCTATTGGAGTAGGGAAAACACTAGACCAATCTATCTTCCCACCGAGGGAAAGATTTATCTTTTTTTTGGATATTATATCAAAGTTAATTCAATATTGAAACAAATTGGGTCTAGCCTAGTTGGCTAGGACTCTTTTATTTCACCAGGAAATTAGGAGTTCAAGTCTTTCATTGTGTGGGTATTCTTTCTTCTTTTTTTTTGTTTGTATTTGCTGAGGTTATTTCTCCCCTTAGGGCTTGTAGTTGAGTTCGGTTGTTAGACTTGGTTATCTCGTGGACTTGATGTAGTGTCTCGTGGTTTATACTTTATATTTTATATATGATGTAATGATCTCTCCTACCGATTGGCAAAAAAAAATTTCAACATCGGGAATGTGTTATATTTCTTTTTTGTCTTGAAACAAATAAAACATTTATCCTAGCTATGTGACAGTTTTTGTAGTTGTCCAATAAGTGGACGATATATAAATATAATTATAGTGGGCGCCCATTATTTTAAAGCAAATATTTCTACAATGGTTTGATGATACTAATTTTTCTCTCTAGGACGGCTTAAAATTTAATTTATCTCGTGGACTTGATGTAGTGTCTCGTGGTTTATACTTTATATTTTATACATGATGTAATGATCTCTCCTACCAATTGGCAAAAAAAAAAATTCAACATCATATCGGGAATGTGTTATTTTTTCTTTTTTGTCTTGAAACAAATAAAACATTTATCCTAGCTATGTGACAGTTTTGTAGTTGTCCAATAAGTGGACGATATATAAATATGATTATAGTGGGCGCCCATTATTTTAAAGCAAATATTTCTACAATTGTTTGATGATACTAATTTTTCTCTCTAGGTCGGCTTAAAAATTTAATGATATCGAAATACAATCGGAATTATTTAATTTTTGGGATATTTTCTTTAGCTTTTTATTAAAAAAATGTGGAACAAGTATTCATATCGCCGAGATCAATCAGAAAAGCATAAGAACATAAATCGAAGTTGAAAAAATTCAGAGAAGGCAACACTAAACACAAAAGGACAATTGTTTCAAATTTTCGCGGATAATCAATTAGACACCTAAAAATAATCTCTAATCTCAATCTCATAGTTTTCGATCAAATTTTTATGATCCGAACCGTTCAGCGTGTGCAGAATGTGATTTTCAGGGTGTTGCAAGAAATTAGCAAAAAATATGATCGAGAAGTACTTGTTTTCAGCGCGCAGTTTTTAATTGAAACGCTCATCAAATCTAAGCTAAAAACTGCTCAGATAAATCCCTTCTCGGTCTTTAAAATTTGATCAGGAACTATAAGGTGTTTTTTGGTGTCTAATTAGTTATCTACAGAACTACCCTGTTTATCGTATATTTAAACTGATTATACGTACTTGTGACTCATTGTACTTGTAACCCATTCTAGATGGATGAATGAGATACCTGTAAAACAGCCTCATTCTCACGTGCCCAGACTCCACATATGACAATCTTGACTGACTGACTACCCGGGCTAGCTTGACCTTAATTTTGTAGGGATTGACTTGTTCTCCACAATTAACTAGTGGTTCTTATGAAAGCCTTTTGGATTCTTTGCCTACTCTTAATTTTACATAGAATCATGGTTTAAACTATTGGTGATATGTATGCAGACAAAATACTGGTCGTTACAGGAAAAATGTGGCCCGGTAACGGGAGGAATTACTGGGATCTGGAATTTAGTGACGCAATTGGAATTCGTCAAGAGAACATTGGGAAAAATGTGGCCGCGGTAATGGGAAGAATTACTGGGATCTGGAATTTAGTGACGCAATTGGAATTCGTCAAGGGAACATTCGGAAGATGCTGCATGCGAATATTCTGAAGTCAGAACCGATAAAATTCTTGAAGCTTTGACAAAACAATTACTTTCATTTGGAAGCTGCATGCGAATCTTCAGATGTCAGAACCGATAAAATTCTTGATGCTTTTACAAAGCAATGATTTTATGGGCACCACATCGAATGCAATTGATGTCTTATATAATTGTACCTTTGCCCCTGGTCCTTTAATTAAGTTTATTAGATTGTTTAACTACAGTATGGTCAGGTATTCACTACATCAAACTACGTACTTTGGTTAGTATGCAAGTAATTATTGATATCAAATATTAAAATTCTCCTTATAGATACCGTTTAATAAGGAAAGTGGATCCTTTCTAGCGCTTAATTGAAGAGGTTAAATAGTAGTTATGTTCATCGAGTTGTACAGGTGATAACTTTTTGAGTTCTATTTTGATGATCAAGATCATTCATCAGTATATATACCTGGTCCAGAGCTTCGGTCATGCTAAATATTATGTCAATAGGATTGTTTCATATGATTTCAAAGATTAAAACATATAGAGCACAGATTTTTGGATTATATCATTTTCAAATTTTCTCAGTGATTTTGTTTTTTTGGTGGTGGAATAAACGACTCATATCTACACTAATTAATACTGCTATTAAACAATAAAAAATTGTCCTTAATCAAAAAAATTATACCTTGCCCCATCAATCTATCATTTGGTATCAGTACTCCAGTCAGTAGCTCTTCCGTCCGAATTCAGGTGTTGAATTAAGCTCTAATGAGGCATGCCTTTGAGCGTAATTTATGTTAAAGCATCCAACTCCAAATTAATTGGCAAAGAGTGGAGAGGCCGCTCAGCCTCACATACTAGTTTTGGAGGAAATAATTAACCGATGTGGGACAAATCCCAACACTCCCCCATACGTGTGACCCTTGATTCGCATGTGAAAAGGTCAACAAAGGATCCGGAACACACGGATCACAATGAAACAAAGTGCAACTATGGCATAAATAAAGGGAAAAATCCTCTGAAAGCTTAGCTTTGATACCATGTGAAAGTATCCAACTCCAAATAAATTGACAAAGAGTGGAAAGTCCGTCCAGGCTCATGTACTAGTTTTGGAGGAAATAATTAACTGATGTGGGATAAATCCCAACAATTTATGAAAAAACAACACCCATTTTCCCTTAGACATTGCAACATAATGATTTCATTGATTCATACTTAATATATATAAATTTTTTTATAAGGTGCGAGACTTCTATTAAGCACAAACCAAAACGAATACACAGTTAGGGAAAGAAATCCCAAACCAAAACATCACGAAAACTACTGACTATATATACAATATGAAACTATATATTCAAAAACAAACTATGTATATATACCGCTAGATCTTGGCCGGAAAGGGCCCAACTTGAATTGATTGCATTACTGTTCTGAGAAGGCTTCACCATTACCTTATAGCTCAAGAATCCCCTTATGTCATTAACAAATCTGGTATACAGTTGAACTGCATCAGTAGCTTTCCCTTGAAAGATGCAAAGATTACGTTCTCGCCATAGGGCGTATACATAGTTTAATTCAAGAACATGCATAATTATCTCTGTGAACCATTTGTTTTGTGGGCCCACCATAGATCCGATTGTGATGATCCTAACATTGATCGTCCATGAACGATATAGAAATCTACTAATTCTAGCATGACTCATATTGGACAGAGCTGACAAAGTGGCAGGGCATGCCTAATTTTCTTAGTCTTTGCTTCTTGGGGTGGGACCTTGATGGGGGTGTGTTTTCGGTTTTTGGGTGGGGGGTGTCTTGTCCTGAATGGGGGCGGAGGTGTTTTTGTTTGTGGGTGTGAGGGGATGTACGTCTTCCTGTGGTTTTGGTGCTGTTTCGTTGGTTCCTTTTGGGCCGGGGTGGCTCTGTTGGGCGTTGTTCGGATTGATTTCTTGTCAATCCTTGGAGCTTGAATAGCTTTTGATTGCCATGGTGTAGGATTTCTTCATTAATATAATTTTTTTTTTCACAGCTCAAAAAAAATATTGGTCTTGAAAAAATAGAAGACAAACATTTTGACTCTTCACTTTTCAAGATGAATGTACGACGACATAAGATCCAAATGAAGGAGTTGGATCGATCATAGGCCTCAAGTGACAAAGATTTAAAGAGAGAGGCATACATGTTCTTTGAATTAAATGCTGTATCTTAAGAAGAAGAGTTAAAAAGGCAATTTTTTTTTTCTCGGCAAACAAAATTATATATTAAAGCTCGAAGGGGTATGAAGAAGAGTTAAAAAGGCATTTACTAAGGGGTTTAACATATATCAGCCCCCTTCTAAACATATATTAAACATAAGCCGTAAAAATGATTATAATACTATATATCTCTACGAATGGGGCATTTCAATTAATTTTGAATTACACATGTATGCATGTCATATTGGGTTTCGAAGTCCAAATCTGGACGGAAGAGTAACCGGAGGGGCTAAAAGATACTAAATAATAGATCAAAGAGGGCAAGGTCAAGGTGTAGGATTTTTTTGATGTAGGGGGTAAAGTGGAAAGTGTGACAATTCAAGGGGCTTTGCCAAGTCTTGTCGACTCTAAGGCATGTACTTGGTTCTTGAGCATTAATACTATTCAATATTTGAACTTTCCCCACGCGTTCTCTCTCTCTCTCTCTCTCTCTCTCTCTCTCTCTCTCTCTATAAATGATGAACCACTAGTTGAATAACTAACTCATAAAGTACGACTCTTGCCATCATTTTAAATCCCAAAAAATGCCTTTCCTCCACTCTATAATTAAACCAATCTTCTTGTCCATGCCAATACTGTTGACATCATTCCTTCTTGTTGTCTCTCAAGTCTCTGTTGCTGAAGCTGGTTATTGTGTAGGATATAATGAGAATGACACATTTACAATAGCAGTTCCAGGCAAGGCCTCTTTTAAAACCTTTGTGCACAAAACGCCACATCCTGAGAATCCAGACCAGAAGAAGAATTACTCCGGTTTTTGCATTGATGTTTTTGAAGCGGCTCTAAAGCAATTGGGTTGTGATCTGCCTTACGAATTTGTGGAGTTCAATGGGACGTATGATGAATTAGTTAAAAGTGTCAGCAACAAGGTAATCAATCTCTCTTCGACCTCTTTTCCTTTGCATTGGTTTCTTGACTACATTGGTCATTTGCCTTTTTTTTGCCAATGTGTACTATTCGGGACACAATTAACTCACCATGTAATTAATGAATACATATAATTTATGACCGCAAAATTTATCGAAAGGTTGCATATAAAAAATTAAAACAAGTTAAGAGACATAGTGATCCCCATAGACCTACACCAAATGAAATGAATAGAAAAGAACAAAAGAAACATATTACTCAATTTTTAATGGGTCAATTTCTTCTCATTTTTTCCAAACCCAAGTCCGAATATAGAAGTGGTGGTGGTGGTGTCGTGGTGGCGGCGGCATGGTGGTGGTGGTAGAAGTGGTGGTTGGGTGCTAGAGGTAAAAATAAAAAATCAACAGATACAACAAAAATGAACAGATACACCAGTTAACGCAGGTCAACGCTAGTCAACGGTCAAAATAAAAAAAATTAAAATTGCAACAGATACACAAAAAATGGACAGATACGTTGGAGGGTATTTTTGAGAGATTGAGTGCCAATTGTCCTAAAGATTATAAGGGAAAAAGTAAATGGACTAATTGTGGCATAAACCCCTAAACTATGTCCTCCTACTTAATTTACCCTAATTTATGACCGCAAAATTTATGGAAAGGTTGTATATAAAAGATTAAAACAAGTTAAGAGACACAGTGATCCCCATTGACCTATACCAAATGAAATGAATAGAAAAGAACAAAAGAAACATAATACTCAATTTTTAATGGGTCAATTTCTTCTCATTTTTTCCAAACCCAAGTCCGAATATAGATGGATTTTTTATTATTTATTCAGAAAAATTTTATTGTAAGTTAATTTTTTTGTTTAATGTTTTTATTTTTTTCCTAACCTGTATTTGCAACAATACTAATTTTGTAGCAGCAAGATAATGAGGTTTAATAAATAAATTTTATGTTTTAAAGTTAATTAAAAACATAACAAATAAAAGAATAATAGATCTCCTCTTAGTTATCACATTTGATAGTAATGAAATCAAAAAATACTAAAAATAAACATTGAACATATATGTTATATATTAGATATTCACAATATATTTCGAAAAATATGTCTAGTGCAATTGGTCAAATACACGCGCGCATGGGTATGGTTAGTTGAAAGGCCCAGTTTCGAAACACAGGAGGCGCTAGAAGTTTATTTTTTTCCCATATGGAAACGAAATTAGCGACGAATTGCCATTGTTACCTATTGGCGACAAAAACCAATTGGCGATGAAATTTTCATGGAATTTGCCAAAAATATAGACCTTACAGAATTACACATATATGCATGTCATATTGGGTTTTGAGGTCCAAATCTGGACGGAAGAATAAAAGGGGCCAAGAGATACTTCTGTGTGCCTTTTCTGTTTCATTGCTTCCGTAAATTAAATATATTCACCAAAACGTTTGCATAGAAATTCATAACATCACTTTGAATTTATAGCATTCCCATGTAATGATTCATTGTCTTGATGTTCGATCGGAATTTAATTTTCTGCAAACTATATGGAATTAATGCTATGTAGATATTATGATCAAATTTCTATGCAAAATCTAGGAGACACATACCGTACTTACACACCAATAGGAATTAAAGCGTATGCATGGTAACACTCGTCTTTTACGTGCCTGTTTTAGTTTTGCTACAAGTTATCAAAACAACAGTCACACATAAAATGATGAATTGGTGTGACAGTGACATAGGAGTATATTTTAGACGCTTTACGAAAGAAATTCCTCTGTTAAACTGAATTTCGCCGATTAAGAAAAGGGTACGTAGTGACATAATTAAATTCTTCAGTATATGTTTTTGTTTCCAGAGTTTTCAATGTTTTAACATATATGCTTTTCAACATGTGGATTTTAATTACGAAATGGAAGACGTATAGCGCCGCCGTAGGTGATATAACAATACTAGCCGAACGTTGGGACCTGGACGTGTCATTCACCGCACCATTCACGGAATCGGGCCTAACGTTGGTGGTTCCAGTGAGGCCCGGTCCAAAGGCGGGGATATTTCTCAAGCCTTTCACTACGGGGATGTGGTTGGCTACAGCGGCTGTTTTGGTCTATACAATGTTCATAGTCTGGTTCGTCGAACGTCAGTCCAAGAACGAAGAATTCTGTGGCCCGTTGAGCAATCAACTTGGAAATGCTCTCTGGTTCACCTTTTCTTCTCTGTTCCTCGCTCACAGTAAGTATAACGAGATTGATTAAATTCTATACGCGTGTAACATGAACATAGGGGTTCCGCATATCCAGTCAAAGATGACACGCCCTAAATTCGTTATAAACACTAACAAAATGGATACCATTTCGACTAAGAGTTTTTCTGATAGTGAATAAGTTAAATAGGGTGCGCAACTGATCAGATCACCAGAAAAAATCGCATCTTCAAGGAAAAAAAAAATTACAGCGGAGGCTTGAAAATTCTTGTAAGCCATCAAACATATAATTTATATATGTACCTTTTTTCCTTGCTGTCATGAAACACGATCTAAAAGTACTCAATTTTGCCGATCAAAAATTTATTTAAAACCGGATAAAAAAAAAGTAATCGACTTTGATTCTATGATCTTGAATCAAACAACCATTTTTCTTTCTCATAATGACGTGAATTTTCTGGTCAATTACCATTTTCCTCTTTTTTTTTTTTTTTGCTCGGCAAAAGGAATTTTTATCACTTTTCGAATCCCATCCAAATAACTTTTGAAATTCTCCACCGTGTAGATTTTGATGTTAAACTTAACCGTCATCCACATAACTACTCTCGTTTTCCTTTATTTTTTACCAGTCATTCAATATTTGAATTGTGCAGGGGAGAGGATTCAAAGCAACTACGCTCGGATTGCGGTTGTGGTGTGGCTTTTCCTGGCATTGGTCTTAACGCAAAGCTACACTGCTAACCTGACATCGATGCTCACAGTGTCAAGACTCCAACCGAAAATCTGGTCACGAGAAAAAGTCGGTTGTGATGAAAATGCATTCATGAAGACATACATGCAAAAGGAGCTTAACTTCACGAAAAAAATTATAACTATCAAGGATGAAGACGAGTATCTAGCGCGGTTCAAGAATGGCAGTATATCGGCAGCATTTCTTGAGAACCCTTATGCCAAAGCTTTCGTGAACAGATATTGCAGGAATTTTACCCTCATTCCAACCAAATATAGCTTTGGAGGATTTGGCTTTGTGAGTATTGAACACTAGTTTATTTTTATTTATTTATTTTTGCACTTGTTTTGCCTTTTATTCCAAAGAACTTGATGACAATAAAGCATAGAGTGGCGGTCTTAGGGTTAACTTAAACTATCATCACTTCAAGAGGAGGCTCATGCATGCTCTAATAACACACACAACTAAGTAACCAGAATTGAGTTTGAGTACTCTTGGATGGTTGAACCATCATTGTTTTTTTTACTAGGCAAAAAGAATTTATTTATCTTTATAAAGGAATTTTTTTTTCTCAACAAAATGAAACTTTTATATAAACCTCGAAAACGGTTACATCGAGGGGCTCAAACACGGAGATACACACATGCTCGAGCAAAACAAGAATAAAAAGGACCAAATACAAAGAGCCCTCCAACAGAAAATTGGATGGCAAAGCACCTTACCACCCAAACCAATTTATAGCTTCAACACCCTAACTCCATCCAGAAAAATCCTAAAATCCTCCACCGAATACACCGGCAAGAATTATAAAGGATTACAAAGATTAAAAAGATCAATGACACACCGGCGAGAAGCCACTCGAGACCTAAGAGAAGGCAAGATGCTAGCCGAAAGAAAAAATCCACAAAAACCAAAACAGCCCAAAACAATCAGCCGAAAGAAAAAAAACTCAAAAGCAGCGAAAGAAAAAAATGAAATTTTTTGGTATAACAGGTATATAGCTCACATGGTATCCCCCTTCACAACAAAATTGACACGTGGCAAACAAAATCTAAAACAAAATCTGAGGACTTCAACTGTAATTTTCGCACAAGCTATTCCTCTTCCCGGTGCAAAGGCTTGGTTCTCTTTAATTAATTTTTTCATGTTATGTGTTTTGTTTATCTTTTCTGAATTTTTGTTAGATTCATCATTCACGTGATATTTTTGAGATTAATCATTCTTCTAAACAAGAGACATCTAAAAAGTACAAAATTATGAAGTAGGGATACCAGTTGCAGTCCTCAGATTTTGTTTTAAATTTTGTTTGCCACGTGTCAGTTTTTTTTGTGCAGGAGGAATACCAAATGGGTTATATACCAGTTATACCAAAAAGTTTCTCAAGAAAAACACCCCAAACCCTAGCACATATTAGTGCAGCAAATCCTCTTGCAAATCCATTTCATAATACTGAAAAACGGACAGATGTGATCACCTATCCCGCGATTCTAGTTATAGAAAGAGTCCCCTACCCTTTCCTTTCTTAAATAGTAATACGGCACTATCTTTAACTATATATATCTAGGTTTCGAAAAGGAAAAATTTTAAAATGGCGCCTGAACTTTCATTTCAATGTCACCGAAATACCTGAATTTCACTTTATTTCAATTAAACATCTGGACTTTCAAAATCTCCAAATTGAGGCACCTACCGTTAGCCTCCATCCATTTCTTTCACAAATGAGCTGATGTAGCTCATTTCTGGCGTTAAAGGACCCCACTAGAGATGTTAGAAAATGAACTCAATGCACATAATTACAACCCATGCCAACCCTACTTCAATTTTGGATTGTGATTGTATGCATTATGTTCACTTTCTAAAATTTCTAGTGGGACCCTTTAACGCCAGAAATGAGCCATATCAGTTGATTTGTGAAGGAAATGGATGGAAGCTAACGGCAAGTGCCTCAATTTGGAGATTTTGAAAGTTCAGGTGTTTAATTGAATAAAGTAAAGTTCAGATTTTTTGGTGACATTGGAGTGAAAGCTCATGTGTCATTTGAAATTTTCCCTTTCAAAAACGTAATGTTACTTAACCTTGGTTAGCTTTGTTAGTTTTTCATTAACATATTTATTATTGTTAGGATTACCAGAAAAGGAAAGTTAAAAAAGAAAATCATGATCAATTTTACCGTCGTGAAACTTCTTTTCACTGCTGGCAAAAACAACAAAACAACAAGTAGGCCTATTAGGTTTTGGGCTTGTCCCTTCAGGGCTCTCCTTAGTTAGCATTTTGCCAATTTAGAGATTGGTTATCAAATTGGGCTTTTGTTGCTCTCTCCTTACTCCTGTTAATCTTTGTATTTTCTTCGAAGATTAAAAAAAACAATTCGCCGTTCAAAAAAAAAAAAAAAGTAGTCGTAATAGATGTCCTCAATTTTTTCAATCAACGGAGATGTGTCATTTCTTAATTGTTTGGTTTGGTATTTGAAAAGTTTTTTGAAAAATAGTAGGGGTAATAAATAGAGAGAGATAAAGAGAGAAATGTTGGAAGTAGGAGGAATTTTTTGAAAAATGCTTTTTGAAAAGGGAAGTGAACAAGGCATAATTCCTAAGTTTATGCTGCATGCTTTTATAATAGAATTATCTTCATTCATGTTTCTATGCAGATATTTCAAAAAGAATATTCTCCATTAGCTGCTAATGTCTCAAAAGCCATTCTCCAACTCTCACAGCGAGGGGATCTGAAAACCCTGGAAAAGAAGTGGTTAACCCCCAAAGAGTGTTCACAATCTCAAACTTTGACGGAGGACGTTGTTGATAGCCTAGAATACTCTGAAACTAGGATGGACGATGTTGATAGCCTGGACCTCCCAAGCTTTCAGGGCCTATTCCTCTTCTCAGTTGCCACTTCCTCTGTCTGTTTTCTTCTATTTCTGGGGCACTTACTAAAGAACTATATATACCGCAGTCCTCCACCAGTGGCAGACGTTAATGAAAATAATGAGATCGTTTAGACCAAGGGCACGGCCGTGTTTACAGATTGTATAGTACAATATAAGTTAGTTTCCATCCTTTCCTACATTTGTAATTATACTTTCTCCGTTCCATATTGAGAGTTTCATACTCTCTCTCTCTCTCTTGCCATTTTTCAAATAAAAAAATCAATCACTTCTGTGTATAATTTTTCGAATTTTTTCACACCTTATTAAAGATCTTGATTAGTACTTTAATTAGGTGCGAAAAAATTCAAAAAATTATACATGGAAGGAGTAGATTTTTTTATTTAAAAAATAATACGACTTTTCGCAGTGGACTCTCAATACGGAGCGGAGGGAGTAGCAAATAAGAGGAGGACTGCTAAAAGTTTTTTTTTTTTTTTTTCTCGGCAGGATTGTTAAAAGTTTGCACTTTGTTATATAGTGAGTTGTTTTAGTTATTATAGTAAATTCGTTATTGTTTTGATTAATACTTCTAAAAGTTTGCACTTTGTTATATATACAGAGTTGTTTTCGTAGTTTTGTCCAGATCAAAGACACAGAACTCCTTCGGTTTTTTTTTCTTTTTCCTTGTGCTAAGCAAAGAAAGATTTTGTTAATTCACTACAAGAAAATTTACAAATTGCATGTTTTTCGTCACAAATAATATAGGTGACGAAAAAAAAGTTGTCAACTAAAGGTTGTCGAGAATTCCTATCTGCTGACAAAATCTATTTTTCGTCAGCTATAGTACCTTTTGATGACGAAATATTTCGTTACCAAAAAGTGAATAATCGGTGGCGATTTTTTTTCCTCACCTATTGTGCTTTTTGACGACGAAAATTTTTGTCATCAATTATTCCTTTTAGCAACGAAAAAATTCGTCACCAATGGGTCACATTTTTTATGAAAATTTGCGTCACCAATATAAGAAATCGGTAACGAAATTTTTCATTGCAAAAGACGTTTTCATATGGAAAAAAATCCCTCTTTCTTGCTCTTGCTGGGTCTCGAACCCAAGTCTCCTGAGTTTTTCACGTAAGTTTCGACCAACTACACCACATACACTCTTCAGTACATATTTGAAATATCTAATACATATAACATATATGTTTTTTTTTTTGTATAACATATATGTTTAACATGAAAATATATTTCAAATGTAGTTTTGAACTTTTAAACATTAAAATTAGCAATTTGATAAATATAAAAGTTGTAGGCATTTGAGTTATTGTTCAAACCCAATTTGAATTATCTCAATCCGAGTTCTTAGTAAAGAGTTGTCTAAAATACATTTAGTGACAAAGTGCAATTTATAAATTTCGTCCCCAAAAGTACCCATTTGACGACAAAATATATTTTTCATTGTCGAAAGTGTTAAAATGGTGACAAAATTATTTTTCACCACAAGTTAAGCATTTGGTGACGAAAAATTATTTTTTCTCCAATTACAGTCATTTTAACCGAGTTCTTAGTAAAGAGTTGTCTAAAATACATCTAGTAATCAGTCATTTTTTCTCCAATTACATGGTAAGAAAAGATACCCCAAAAGAACAAGACAGTAAAACCAACTTTTGCAAAACAAATCTTGTTTCAGTACTGCTTAGTGCTTGGTTCGCCAGATTCTTTTAACCTTCTTTGTTGCATAAAAGTTGGTTTTTTTAATTTTTCTTTGTTAGTTAGGACATTTGAGGTAACTTAATGAAAAAATTCGGCGATGAGCACTTGTGTTTGGAAGCCTACTTTTTGGCTTTTTCACTTTTAATTTTTTAGCTTTTTAACTTTTTAGATTATGGTCAAAATGTATTTTGAATCTAGTAGAGTATTTGAATAATATATGCAGAATGTATTTTGCTATATGATTAGTACTTGGAAGATATGTGCAAAATAAATTCTATAGGTCTTTTTGCCAAAATGAAAATAGTGAAAAATGAGAAGTGAAAAAGCTCCTTTCCCCCTACTTCGTACTTCTTTTCTCTAAACCCAAGAACCCAAAAATCATTTTGGCATAAGTCATTTTGCCCACACCCAACCAAACAACCAAAAGTAAAAAATGAGAAAGGGAAAAGTTAAAAAATAGGCACCCAAACAGGCATAAATATGTAAGGATATGTTTGTTGGTCTATTTTGAAAATTCATGTTATTTTGAAATTACTAAAATATCTTCCAATTTATAATATTTTTCTTGATTTTGAAAACTTTGAATAATAGAACTAATTGAGATCTATCAAACAAGATTTATATTGTATATTTTTTGAGATCTGTATTGAAAGATACAAACAATTGAAAAGTAACACTGACTTCCAAAAAAAAACTATCAAACACAGATAGATCGAGGGAGTAATCGCTTTCCATAATGGTGTATGATCATATTTGAATGTGAAATTTTTTAAGGGTATAAAATTATGTGCCCCGACGGTAAGAAGTCTGTGGATGCAGGCAAAATACAATAATAAGGTGTATTCGGTGGAGGAGTTTAAGGTTTTTCTGGATGGAATTAGATTGTTGAAGTTGTAATGCGTCTTGGTGGTTGAGGTGTGATCACTCCAACTCCCTGTCGGTGGTCTTTGTAAGGTGTTTTGTTTGTTCTCTTTCTTTCTGCTTGGCCAAGTATGTATTCTTGCTTTGCTCGAGCCCCCTCGATGTACCCCTTCGAGTTGTTATAAAAAATTTCTTTTTGCCGAGCAAACAAAAGAAGTTTGTGTCCAGCTATAATATATATAAACGAAAACTGATTTTTGTGCTGCACTTTTATACGCAGGTGCGCCACTTTGTACAAAAGAAAGTGGAGCGCCAAAATCAGCATCGATCCATATATAAACTAATCATGTATTTTTGCATTTGTTAGTTTTACGCAAAAATTGACTTTTTTGAGCTTTTCTTTGCATATTTTCCAAAGTACCTGTGTAAAAGCTAAATTTTTTTACTTTTCCGATTCCTCTCGTCCTTACTCACTTATATCACATAAAAGTTTGGCATAAAACTAATAAATGCTATTTTTTTTGAATAAAGACAAAACCAAAAAATTATTCTGCATAAGTTAATCACTAACGTAAATATCCTCTAAAATCATACTTGTGACCCATTCTCGATGCATGAGATATATACCTAGTCGTTGGTATGAAAGCTTTTTGGATTATTTGTCTTATAGCTAGCTTCGAACTTTGAATAGAATCTCATACTAATTTCTTACATAGATTCAAAGTCTTGTTTGTCTGGAAGACTTAGACCGGAATTAACGGGAGCTAAAAAATTGATTGCAATGCGTCAGACTAGACTCAGAGAAGTATTGACGGAATTGGATTCCGTTGACGAGGCAACATTTGGAAGATAGTTTATGGGAATATTCAAAGCCGTTGGCGTAGTGCCAAACTTACGCCTAGAATTTAGGGATTCACTCTCTTCTCACATCTCAAGTTCGAGACTTCTATCAACTCCATTTAGGCCAATTGATGTAGAGTTTTGCTCTGGTTATTATTGGGCACCACGGCGACTGACCTTTGGGATTGATCTCATTAGATTAGGTGGTGTGCGAGTAAGCTAATCAGGACAACGAGTTATCAAGAAAAAAAAAATTCTATTCTCGGAAAGAATATTCTTGAAGAATTATTCAGAGCATTCGGATACTCATGCGTGTGACTACAGTTGTTGAAGCTTTGAGGAAGCATTAATGATTTTGTGGGCACCAAAATACAATTGTTGTCTTTTATGTAATTGCAATTCAAGGAAAAGTCTTCAAACTCTCAGTACCTTTGCCCCAAATTTTTTTAGTAAATATCCAAGAAAGCTCATAAAGTCAGCTGTTTGGACTATTTCTTGAATAGCCAATTTTTTCAGTTAATGTCCAAGAGAGCTTAGAAACTCAGTTTTTTTTTGGGCTTTTTCTTAAATATTTTTAAAAATAATGGTGTAAAGTCATAATTTTTTATTTTTTCAATTTTCATTGTCAAGACGAACCAATAATATTTCCTCCGTCCCAATTTAAGTGTCCACATTTCTATTTTGGGATGTCCCAAAATAAGTGTCAACTTTCTAAAAATAACCATCAAAATATGCCAAACTTTCAATTTTACCCCTAAAAGGTAATTTCTTCCTAATTGATTTGATAGCTTTTTATATTCGTTTCATTTTTGGATTGAAAATATCTTTCAATTTATAATATTTTTCATGATTTAAAAAATTTTGTATAACAAAACTAATTGATATCTATCAAATAAGATCCATATTACATATTTTTTGAGATCCATATTAAAAGATACTCCCTCTGTCCCATTTTAAGTATCATATTTTGTAATTCCAACTTATTAAAAAGATATCGTCATTACACCTTTCACATTAATTTTTACTTCCACTTTCTCTCTTTACCCTCTATGGAAATATCATTATTATATTTTTATTAACTAACTTTTCAAAATGTGAAATCTACTTTAGGGGCAAAATGAAAAATTCACCAACTTTTGTCCACTAACTTCACAAAATGGATAGTCCAAAATGAAATACTGGACTCTAAAAAAGGGATGGAGGGAGCATAAGCGATTTCAATACATATAATCAACTTCACAGTTTTTAAGGTTCGTTTTAAAAGTTTAGACCAAAATTTATGAATTCTTAAATAGCACGATTTCCCGTAAAGTATACTTAAATTGGGACAGAGAGAGTACATACAAATTTCCATTGCAAATTCTCGTTTGTAAAACTAACAAATGAGAATATTTTTGGATAAGGACAGAAGAAAAAAATTGTATTTACGGCTGTGCCATAACTAAGCCATTTGCAGTAGTTAAAAACGCCGTTGTTTTGATCAGGAAAAAGTGGGAAAACGCACAACTCCTGCAACACTTATATATTAACAAATATAGCTAAAAAATTAAGTGTTTCAATTTTTTTTTTTGAACCTGTGCGAAGATTTCATTGTTCTGATCATTTTATCGTAAAGGCCTATAATTAATTTTTGACTCTAAGATTTTCATTATTATTAATTTGGTTTAAGAGCATACTGATTACTGACCACGGGCTTAAGGAGTCTTGTTGACTCAAAGCATCCACTTGGTTCTTGAGCATTACTATTCAATTATTTGAACTTTTCATACACGCAGAATTTCGAATGCCGTGAGTCCTTGGAATCCACCAGGAATTTCCACCTTCTCTCTCTCTCTCTCTCTCTCTCTCTCTCTCTCTCTCTCTCTCTCCATACACGCAGAATTTCAAATGCCGTGAGTCCTTGGAATCCACCAGGAATTTCCCCCTTCTCTCTCTCTCTCTCTCTCTCGTGAGGCCGGCTTCTCCAAACATATTGGGCATATATAAATGAGATGAAACCCACCAACCACGGACTAAGCGCCTCCCAGTCCAGAGTCCCTTCCCTACACCCTAGCTCAAGCACAATAATTAAATCACAAACCATATGAATACGACACTTGCCTAAATCCCAAAATGCCTTTCCTCCGCTCCAGCACAAAACCAATCGTTTTGTTCATCCCAATACTACTAGTATCATTCCCAGTTATTCTCTCTCAAGTCTCTGTTGTTGAAGGTGTTAGCACAAAACACGAGACAGATAAATTGATAATTGGAGTTCCGGGTAGTGCCTCTTTCGAAAACTTCGTGAAGATAACCCCAAGTTCTGAGAATCCAAATGAGAAGAATTACACTGGTTTTTGCATCCGGGTTTTCGAAGAGGTTCGGAAGAGATTGGAGTATCCTTTAACTTACGAATTTGTGGAATTTAATGGAGCATATAATGATTTAGTCGCTAATGTCGCTAACAAGGTAATGAATCTGATCTCCCCGACCTCTTTTACTTTTGCAAAACACGATTTGTGCACGCATCTCGTTGCATTTGTTGTTTAACACATGCTTTGTGTACATGCATGTGGATAAAAAATGGAAGACTTATAGCGCTGCCGTAGGCGATATAACGATACTAGCCAGCCGTTGGGAGGACGTGGAATTCACCGAGCCATTTACGGAATCAGGCTTGGTGATGGTAGTTCCGGTGAAGCCCAGTACGAAGGCATGGATATTTCTGGAGCCTTTCACTTTGGGAATGTGGCTGGCTACCGCCGCTGTTTTGTTCTACACTATGTTCATAGTTTGGTTCGTCGAACATCGGTCCAACCCTGATTTCAGTGGCCCGTGGAATGATCAAATCGGAAATGCTCTCTGGTTCACCTTCTCTTCACTTTTCCTCGCTCACAGTAAGTACGAGTACAATAATTAAGTTTGGCATAGCCATTTTTTTATGAATAATGTTTCTTACACAAGCTTCTAAACAGAAATTTATTAAGATGTCTTACCATGCACGTGGGTTCCAAACCATGTATTCATGGGACCGTCATGCATAAGGCGACTCCGAAAATACCAACGGCACTTTTTCGTTTTCTTTTTTGAAATGGTCTAAACCTAAATTCGGATGTCTGCGTTACTAGTACTGCTCTCTGGTTCTTTCTTTTTTCGCTATGAATCCAAATTGGGTGTTTGTAAGATAGTTCATGAATTAATGGTATGCTCGATTTTATCTTTTTCGAGGAAGAAACCTCTTTCGTGAATCGTTTTATTTTTAAATGAAAGGCCATAAAACGTCTCATCGCATAGTAATAATTAGGGGCATCCTTAAAAATTGAAATTATGAGTGAAAAAGGGTAAATGTCTCCATTGGTGGACGATAGAATTATGCCTCAGAAATAGTCAAAGTGCATAAGCTAGCCAAACAATTGAGGTATAAAAAGATGAAGGTCTATTTTAATTGTGCAGGGGAGAAGATTACGAGCAACTATGCTCGGATTGTGGTAGTGGTGTGGCTTTTTCTGGCATTGGTGTTAACGCAAAGCTACACCGCCAGCCTCACGTCAATGCTCACGATCTCACGACTCCGACCGAAACTACTGTCCCATTCAAAAGTCGGGTGTGATGAAAATTCATTCATGAAGAAATACGTTGAAGAAGTGCTTAAGTACAAGAATGTACGTCTCATCAGTGACGGAGATGCGTATGTAAGGGAGTTTGAGGTTGGCAATATCTCGGCAGCGTTTCTCGAGATCCCTTATGCCAAAGTTTTTGTCAATAGATATTGCAGAAAATTTAGCATCATTGGAACCACATATAGATTTGGAGGATTTGGCTTTGTGAGTATTGAACACTATCTTCTTTACGCTTCTTAAAATTTTCCTTTTTGGGCTAAGTAAAAAGGTTGGGAGGAGAGATCAGAGTTGCAAGCCCGTCGAGGAAGAGAAGTTTCGATCCAAAAGCCATAAGATATTTAGGCAATAATTAGCCAGTAACATCCAATGAAAGAGCAAAGCTAACTAGGGCGTCCTTTTGGAATAACCCATACCAATTGTAGGATAGTCCGTCACGATAACCTCACCAAGATGTGCTAGCTAGACAGATGATACCAAATACATAACATCTGATTCACAAGAACAACTACTCATAGGTTCAAACTTGCGACCATATACTTGCGGAGTTTCACCCTCAATGCCTCACACCATTTGCCATCTAGGCAACCTCCTCATTCCAAAGAACGTGATGACTCTAAGAACTTGGTCTTAGGATAATTCACTTTGTTTTTTTATGGCGATTTTATTTATTAATCAAATATAAATAATACAAGAGATTAAAAATACGAGCAAAAATATCTCAACGAGCCAACCCATGGATGCATAATGCAGCCACTCAAACCTCTAATGCATGTATCTTTCCTTTTTTTCCCGCCTCAAACAGGTGCTAATACGAATATCTATCTTCATTCATGTTCCTGTGCAGGTATTCCAAAAAGGTTCTTCATTAACTGCTGATGTCTCGAAAGCCATTCTCCAACTTTCAGAGGACGGGACTCTTAAAAGGCTAGAGGAGCAATGGTTAACTCCCAACCAAGAGTGTTTAGAATCTGAAACTACGACGGAGAACATTGATAGCTTGAGCCTCCGAAGCTTTTGGGGCCTATTCCTCTTCGCAGCTGGTACTTCCTTTATTTGTTTTCTTCTATTCCTTGGGCACTTACTCAGGGACTACTGCCATCATCAGTCATCTCAAATGGCTGACGTGAATGCAAGTAATGAGAGCGTTTCGATCAAGACGGTTAGAGTTGCACGGTACTTGATGAATGCAGAGATTGGAAGTCCATGGAGATCTCCTTCCTCCGACCGGGCAGTGCCTGAAACTGAAATGTGCTAAATATTTGGATGGGGTCCGGTGATCATTGTAACTTGTGATGAACAACAAAGCCTTTGTTGGTCCAAGCTCGAAGTAGTAAGTAGCACAGTAACAGAATAATTGGAGCAAGCTCAAAAACAGAATTACACAGAATGACAGCAGCAGCTGCAAAGAACTAATTAATGGACATATTTCTTAGGACTTTAATATATGGAACTAATCAACTATTAATTCTGCAAGCTATTCAATCACAATTCTGATTTCAATGATATACTTCCTCTGTCCCTTTTTCAAGTGTCCATTACGATTCTGCGTGCTATTGTCAATAGTTTATATCTCACGACGTATATTATGTTTTATATTTTAAAAATCATTGTCTTGCAGAAATAATTGAGATCTATCAAGCAATATTCGTATTGTATATTTTTAACAATATACATTAAGATATACAGACACTTGAAAATACTACACATAACCATAATGAACATTTAAAAAAATTCGGAGGGAGTACCATTTTGCTCAAGCAATATTGATATGCAAATTTGAAAGTAAAAGATTAGGGGAGAGAGAAATCAAACACAGGAATTTATAGTCATTTGGTCCGCAACTTCACGATTTAGTCCACTCCCCAATTGTCTAACTTTAGATTTGGTGCACTATCTTTAATAGTTACAATTCTTCTAGCTTCACGGGTGCTAAACAACCTTTACAACGAGCAATTTATTCCCAATCGCTCAGACTATTTTTTACTAGAGTGCTAGTCAATCCGAACTCAACTAGTTAAAATGCCAGTACTAGTAACACCTAACCCTCAAGTGTCTTTTTCTTCTTCAAAATCACTCACAAAAAGATAAAACTCACAAGACTATAAATACGAGTGTACTACCCCCTTTTTAATGAATTTCAACTCACAAATAACACTCTCTGTAAGTGTGGATAAAGCCATTTTAGCTCATGATTGATTCTTCTTCACATTAATAA
Source organism: Rhododendron simsii (assembly GCA_014282245.1). NCBI lineage: Eukaryota > Viridiplantae > Streptophyta > Magnoliopsida > Ericales > Ericaceae > Rhododendron > Rhododendron simsii. The sequence goes on along the minus strand of CM024965.1, from coordinate 24,108,936 downwards.
GCTCTTTTTTTCAATATCTTTGTCTCTTTTCGTGCATGCCCCTTGTCACGACTCAAAATCGACCCTAAAAGTCATGATCGGCCAAGCAGGTGTTAAGCTGTTCGAAGGCCTATTCATACTCTAGTTTAGGAATTTCTAACATCATTGTCATTTTAAACCAATATAAATAAAAGTATGCGGAAACATAGAATAAATAGCATAATTAATCTCAGAGGTTCTAAATGTAAAAGTATAATAATTACAAACCCATTACGCAACTTATTGTTGTCCACATAACACCAACGAGCATTGATGAGTTGATGGCTAGACATGCCATTTTCTTGGAAAAATGTAAAAGGTTTCGTATAAGTCAAAGTTAGGGTGAGATACGTATACCAAAATTACAAGTCTGACCATTAAAATACTTCACATTATATATCAGTACATGAGCAAAGCAACTTTCAAATATTTTCTTTAAATTTTTAGTAACATGCTATTTCAGTTCATATGCTCATTCCTTTGGTCCAGGAGATGAATTTTTCATTTCTCTTTCACTTTTGCACATTCAAGCAATAATAATTGACAGTCAGTTGGGGAGCGATCCCATTGAATAGTAGTATGATATCAATACCCAGTAATACTTGGCTGCATCTCTAACCTTATAACCTCACGTCACTAGTTTCTTTAAACGTCCCCTGGTGCTCGGGACACCGTTCGAATGAACCATACTATGACAAGCATGTACCAGTAACAAAGAAGATTCAAGTTTTCAAAATATATTGCAATGGTCTAATTTTGATAGTAACACGTAAGAGGAATAGCCATTTCTAAAATTTAGTAGAGAGTTAGACTAAATTCCTTAGTTAGGTGTGGTACGGTGTTATAAGGACAGAAATAAAGGAGGTATAAATATTCTCTATTGTAAAACCTTATCTACTGTGATCATCAATAAAAAGACTGCTCTCTTGCTCTTATGGATGTATTCAGCTTTGGGGAACCATGTATATTACTGTGTCGATTTCTTTACTATTTTATACTCGTAAATCGTGTGCGTGTGTGTTTCGATCCTAACAATCATGTTTGGTATTTGGTTAAACATTTTAAAACCCGAGCTCAAAATCGTACTTGTGACCCGTTTCTAGCTGGATGGATGCACGAGAATACCTGTAACAGGCCAGCCCATGGTAGTCTCCCGTGCCCAGACTACTATATTTCGGTCCCTAGTCATCTTGACTACCCGGGCTTTGATTGACTTTTTTCTCCACAGACCTAGTCGTTCACGTACGATATCAAAGCTGGATTCTTTGTCTACTCTTAGGTTTTTACAAGGGAAAATTCAGAGCCAGCTGAGTAGAATCCAATAATGTTGCTTAACGGTTCCTAGTCCTAAAATAATGGGTTGCTCTAAGCGTAGGGCGAAGACCGACGTAGCATAATATCCGGTAATGTCCTCAAGATTTTCATCTCTTAATTAAAATTCTTACTTTCAAAGTCCTGTTGTACGTAGGGAAGACATAGAAATGAAGACCGACGACTATGGGTACCGATTCATATATAGGATACATATTTTGTACATATGCTGCGTTGAACCCTTTATTAATGGTTCCACACGGATGTTCCGAAACCGTTTCATAAATTTAAAATGTTTGTTCGATTAGTCCCGTAAAAAAATCAAGTTATTTGGATACATTTACATAGTCGATCCAATCTTTCAATTTTTATTTAGAATTTCGAATCCTAATTTCTAATTGAAAATTTGAAATGTTCAATGAAGCGCTTACAGATAATTGAATTGGGCTGATATATTACAAGACCATTTGAAAAAATATTTTAAACTAATTGAACTGTTTGAATCATCCGTGTGGAATCCTATATCCACCTGCACACGCCATCTCTACATAATCTGTACTCAATGGTTCGGTAGCCATACAAATAGCATTTTGGGGAATTAATGGGAGCTAAAATCCAGTACAATGTGACAGACTGGAATCAGAGAAGTAGTGAAGGAATTATTCAGAGCCACATATCTTGTCGAGGAGGAGTGGGGAAATCGGATAGTCAAGCGTGTGGAAATTAAACTCCAAATTAAAAGCTGTCAATACAACTACTAGGGGTTCCGTTTGTAGTTAAAGCTTTGACGAAACATTAAATGAAAATTTGTAATTTATCGGAAGGATATAAACTCCGTGTACCTTTGCAGCTTTGTCCCTGTCCTGCTCTGACCCTCCCCAACTTTGAATATTTTTTTTTGAATCCAACAGTTACTTGCAAGGCTCTCGCACAGACTCAAAACGAGTTCGATCATCACAATAGGGCTCAATAGTAGCTAGGCCCTAGATACCAAATGATTTATCAACAGATCGAATTCGAAGCATGCATGTTCCTTGTATTAAAAGGTGGTATGTAAAGAAGAAGAATCAAATATATATATATATATATATATATATATATATATATATTCATGTCATATTGCAGTTTGATCGATCACGTGCAAATCTGGACGGAAGAGTAACAAATTAAAAGTGCTAAGAGAAGCTAAATGATGGATTAAGAGGGCAATGCGAAAGTTTTTCTATTTTTGTTTTTTTGTGTGGCATTAAAATCAACGCCTTTTGTTGTCGAGCATTAATTAGAATTTGAACTTTCATACACCAAGAATTTCAAATTCCTTAATCCACCAAGAATTTTCCATTGTCGATCCTATGTACCACCCAAGTTATCTGTATCTTTGTTCCCATGTATTTTGAGTCTTCATATGGTGTTAGATTTTTTTTCGTCACAAATTTGATATGATCCAACGGCTGGCAATGCATTTCGTTTGAGAGATACAGAGAATTTCGATACAGAGGATCACTCATCCAAATTTCCACCCCCTCTCTCTCTCGTATATATAAATGATGAAGTCCATGAAGCGCAAGGCCAATAATCAACTCACAAGTTAAGTTACGACACTTGCAATTATTTGGAATCCCAAAATGCCTTCCCTTCGATCTACCACAAAATCAACCTTCTTGTTCATCCCAATACTAGTACTGTTCATATCATTCCTTCTTACTCTCTCTCAAGTCTCTGTTGTTGATGGTGATTGTACAGAACAGAAGAATAATGACACATTGATAATTGGAGTTCCAGGCAAAGCCTCTTTTGAAAACTCTGTGAAGATAAGTAATTCTAAGAATCAAGATGAGAGGAATTACTCCGGTTTTTGCATTAGAGTTTTTGAAGAGGTTCGAAGGATATTGGGCTCTGAATGGCGTTATAAATTTGTGGAGTTCAATGGGACGTATGATGAATTAGTTGATAGTGTAGCCAACAAGGTAATCTATATATGGGAAAGTTACGATACACACCCTAAAAATGGTGTACTATATGCACCTATTTTATTTTTCATTCATAACATTTTAGCGTGTTTCGTAACTTTTGTTCTAGAATTCATAACTTTTCAGCAATACGATTCGTAACATTTTCATTATGATTCGTAACATTTTGGTGTATCTCGTAACTTTTATACTATTCGCAACTTTTTAGCAATACAATTCGTAATATTTTCTTTATAATTCATAATATTTTGGAGGGTGCATATGAAACACACCCAAATAAAATAAGAGTATTATAATCTTTCCATATATATATATGTGTGTGTGTATATATATATATAGAGGAATTTTCAAGTGAGGGATCCCTCATTTTTTTTAAATGAGGGACTTTCATTTTCCGATCAAATTTTAAAAATCCGAGCCGCTCAATGTGTGCAGAACGTGATTTTAAGGGTACCCGCGAGAAATCAACAAAAAAAATGACCGTATATATATATATATATATCTATATAATAAAACAGAAGGGTGTGGGGACAAGTCGTTGGAATGGTTAGGATTTATTTGATCCAAGGGCCGAGAGGTACTCTTCTAATTCTATTGAAGTGCTTATCGTTTCTGCCTAAATTACAAAACTGTCATTGAGTCCATTTTGCCCTAGCCAGCCACCACATCCCAGAACATATTTCGCTTCCAAATTTTGAAACCCCCACGCCAGAGTCTCTCTCTCTCTCTCTCTCTCTCTCTCTCTCTCTCTCTCCCCCATATTCCACCACCACAACGTTGCTCCCTACCCGAAGCTCGACCACTCCGACGTTGCTCCTGTCCCCATTGACTCCTGCAGAGCTACCCCACCTCCGCAGCCTGCCGCCGAACATCCACCGAGTAATCCTAGGGCTTCGTCTCCCCAATGTCCAGCTCCGTTCTCCGGCGAATCAGCCACCACCATGCCGCCGGAGTCCAATCCTTACGTTTCTCCCTTGCCCGCACCTGCGTCTTTTGTAAAGAGTAAGTGTTCGGAATAGTATTTGATTTGGTTGCGTTGCTTGGTAAGGTGGAGGATGTGTTGGTTTACGTCGCTCCTGTCCCCATTGACTTTTAAGATCTGGTTTGAGTTTTATTTTATTCTCTCTCACTCAATTACATCTGCTCAATAGTCCACTATTTTGGCTGATAGGTGTGGTTGTTGATGGTGGTCACAAACATTTATTCGCCAGTAACGTGTTTGACAAAATGCCAACAGGGGACAAAGAGGTATTTGTGTCAATTTTTAGTGAAATATTTGTGTCCAATATTGCTTATATCATGTCTGAGTCAAGTTGTTTGATGGAATACAAAAGACTACAGTGAGCACCATATTTCTTGCCCGTTGAGTCGGTTTGGTTGGGATGGTATTACCAGTGGTGCACCTCTACTGTGTCGTCTCATCTAACTATTGCCACAAAGGCATGGGGAGTGTGTGTTTCAAAACACTTTTGCGTCTGTGCTCATTGTTATGACTTGGTAGGAAAAAAATAACTTAACTGTGATAGAGTTAGATTGAATCTTGCGATTATATTAGGTACGTAGCTATAAACAAAAATAAGAGACGTTAAAGGCATGACAGTTTCATATAGGGAGCTACATGAGTGCTACAAAAGATTGTTTTTTTGCGAACTGTTCTGATAGTATTTTGTGAGAGTTATCCATGATGGTCTGATTTGGTGGTGAACAAATGCTAGGAATGATGACTTGCTATTATTATTGCGCTTTGTTCGGTTTGGTTGATTAGTGTGGTAGTATTACAGAAAATACCACGACTTGAATGCTTTTTTGGCCCCAATACGGAAACTCTGGGTTTGCCATAGGTATTTGATTTGATCAATCGAATGAACTCTCAAAAATAGTTTAGGAAAAAAAATTTGGAGAGTGCTATAGACACAAGTAATTCACTAGATATGAAGATAGATAGACACGATAACACGAGGCTTAGATATTGTCAAGCCCTCAAAATGAAATTGTGGAGTCATCCAAGTGGATGAATCTTTCTATTTCAATGTCGTTTCTTCAATTTTTTTTTCAAGCCCTCAAAATGAAATTGTAAACTTACACACTGATGCTTCAAGATCACATGAATCATTTTGTAATGCCACAAAGAGATGTTAAGCTAGCTTAAAAGGGTAGTCTGGTAGGGTGATGCCCTTTTACTGTAAGAGTGAAAAACTTTCTTTTTTCTTTTGTTTTCCAGGTTGTGACCTCTATGGTTCTACGTGTTTGGACACCATAATGAATACTACACAGCAATGAATCGCTTTTCGACAATCGGGGTGGGTTATCAGATGCTCTCTTTCTTTTGTATACAGAATTTTTTCCTGATTTCACTGTACTTCCTTTTCATTTGTTGGGTGTTTGGAGAACCATAATAGTATAATCTGAACATGTGCAGTGATAAGCAAGTGACTTTATGATGCTACGATATTGAAGAAGAGCATTTTTTATTAAGAGCATTCTGTTACTCCATTTGTAATATTCTTTTGTACAACTTTTTCATCAAAATGGGCGACCTTTTATTCATAGAATGTTCTCAGTTTTTTTTTCTCCATTCCTTTAAAAAGTTCCTCTAACATGTGTCTCTGGGTCTTTGCCCTTATTATTTTTGTTACAGGGAAAACTTTGCACTTTCTATGGTAGATTGCTGGCTTCAAGAATACAAGTGGTGTCAGATTGTTAACTTGGTCTCATTTTTTGTTTTTAACCTGGAGATGAGTAAATTCTTTGTTGGAGTTTGATGTAGTTGTATTTAGTATCAGGTTAGCTTTGTAGCAATTAGTGTAATAGTATGTAGGGGAAAGTGATGAATTGGGAAGATTTTGTACTTTGTTATTGCCTTTTTTTATGGAAATTGAAAACGATGGTTTTGATGGCTCTAAGTTTTTTTGTACCGGTTAACTTATTACTTGGTATTTACTTGGGTTCCATAAGAAAATTCATACTCCATAAGTAATATGTAGGTACCTAAAAATTATCGTCGGGGTTGTTCTCTCAAGTAATTCTTTTTCGTGCCACCAAGAAGTGGATCACATACGCACACTAATTCTCTTTCGTGTCACCAAGAAAAAGTAATTCCAATCGAGGTGGGTAGTGCCGTAGGCACGGGCAAACCCTAGTATATATATATATCGAGGCGATTCCGGTGACCCTTAAAAAAACCTCTCAAAAAACCTCCCAAATCTTAATCTCATAGTTTCCGATTAAATTTTGATGATCCGAACCGCTAAATGTATTTAGAACGTGATTTCAAAGGTGCTTGCGAGAAATTGGCTAAAAAAATACTCCCTCCGTCCCATATTGATTGTCCGGTCCGCAAAACGGAGTGTTAAAAATAATACAATTTTTGCCAGAAAAAATCAAAAGTTTTTTAACAACTTACTAGATATCAATAAGTATTTTTAATTTGTGAAAAAAGTTTGAATTTTTTCTTGAAAAAATTGCATTATTTTTAACACTCCGTTTTGCGGACCGGACAATCAATTTGGGACGGAGGGAGTAATCGGGAAGGACTTGATTTGAGCAGTATTTTATTGAACCGTTCAATAAAGTTCAATAAAAAACTGTTTGGATGAAACCCTTTCCGGTCATTTGTTTTGCTGATTTCTCGCAGGTATTCTTAAAATCACGTTCTGATTATATTGAGCGGCTTGGATCATCAAAATTTGATTGAAAACTTTGAAGGGTTTTCTTAGAGATTTTTTTAGGGGTCTCCAGAACCGCTCCGTGTATGTGTGTGTGTAATGAGTTTTAATAATCTTGATAATTTGATTTTTTTGTACAAATGTTATGAACTTTATGCAAAATATTATGCATCTAAGGAGAGTATGAGCGTGTTTGCGACAACTGTGGTTACAGATTTTAGATTCTATTTTCAGATTTTGTTGCATATTCTAGATTTTCAAATTTTAGTAGAAGAAGATAACATGTTTACAATAGCTGTGAAATTATGATTAAGCTACGGTAGAAGCTTGTAATGATGTGCTACTAAGTTGGACGTACTGAATTACTTCTTCATTATATATTTGTTGTGGTTCCATTAATTTCTTGTTTACCGCATGCTCTGTGTACACGTGCATATAAATATGGAAGACTTTTGCGCGGCCGTAGGCGACATAACGATATTAGCAAACCGACCGAAGAAAGTGGAATTCACCGTACTGTTTACAGAGTCGGGCGTGTCAATGGTAGTGCCGTTGAAGCCCAGCCTGAAGGCGTGGATTTTCCTGGAGCCTTTCACTGTGGGAATGTGGTTGGCTACAGCGGCTGTTTTGGTCTACACAATGCTTATAGTTTGGTTCGTCGAACATCGGTCCAATCCAGATTTCAGTGGACCCTAGCATGATCAACTCGGAAATGCTCTCTGGTTCACCTTCTCTTCACTTTTCCTTGCTCACAGTAAGTATAGTATAACAAGACTAATTTTTATACGCGTGTAACCTAAACATAGGAGTTTACACATATCCAATCAACAGTGACACACAATCAATTTATTACTCCCTCCGTCCTTTTATAAGTATTCACTATGGTTTTACGTGTCATTTTTAATTGCCAGTAACTCACCCTAAATGTATATTGTTAAAAATATGTAAAATCGGCTGTTTTAAATGTTAGGAAATCTCCATGAGAAAAAGTAATAGTTGAGAGGGTCTCCGTGTATTTTTACCTTATTTTTATTAGACAATGATTTTAAGAACATAAAATATAATATACATCGAGAGACATAATCCATTAAAAATGATACGCTTAACCGTAATGGACACTTTAAAAATGGTAGATGGGGTAAAAACCACTAAGAAATCTGTTATGGGTACCGCTTTTAACTAAATTACCTCATTCCGTTAAGATTTTTATTTTTTAAATAGTTATTTTTCGCTTTAGAAGACAGATTATCCGTACAAGTTATTCTTTCCGCTTTAAGTAGAAAAATAAGTACTTATTTTAGTTAGCGAAACAGACGCAACTATGCTCAGAAAGAAAAGTTCACTAAGTTAATTGTGCAAGGGAGAGGATTCAAAGCAACTATGCTCGGATTGTGGTGGTGGTGTGGCTTTTTCTAGCATTGGTCTTGACCCAAAGCTACACCGCTAACCTCACGTCAATGCTCACAATCTCACGACTTCGACCGAAACCCTGGTCTCCATCAAAAGTCGGTTGTGATAATTATACATTCATGCATAATTACGTTCGAGATGTGCTTAACTACAAGAATGTAAGTCTCATCAATGACGAGGGTGAGTATCTACAGGAGTTCGATGCTGGCAATATCTCGGCAGCATTTCTCGAGATCTCTTATGCCAAACTTTTTGTCAATAGAAATTGCAGGAAATTTACCATGATTGGAACCACATACAGATTTGGAGGATTTGGCTTTGTGAGTACTGAACATGCAAAAAAAATTCCTTTTTGTAGGCTTTTCTTTTCCTTTTATTTCATAGTACTTGATGACGACAAAGCATGCATGTACAAAGATATCTTCATATATTGATGTTCCTATGCAAGTATTCCAAAAGGTTCTTCACTAGTTGCCAATGTCTCGGAAGCCATTCTCGAACTCTCAGAGGACGGGACTCTGAAAAGGCTAGAAGAGGTGTGGTTAGCTCCCTACAAAGTGTGTTTAAAATCTTATCCGAATATGACGGAGAATATGATGGAGGAGAACGTTGATAGCTTGAGCCTCCGAAGCTTCTGGGGACTATTCCTCTTCTCCGTTGGCACTTTCACTGTTTGTTTTCTCCTATTCCTTGGGCACTTACTAAGGAACTACTGCCGTCATCAGTCGTCTCAAGTGGCTGACGTGAATGTAAGTAATGAGAGCGTTTCGGTCAGGACGGTTAGAGTTGCACGGTACTTGATGAATGCCGAGATTAGAAGTCCGATCCATGGAGATCTCCATCCTGCGGTCGGGTAGTGCCTGAAACTGAAATTAGCTAAAAACTTGGATTGTGTCTGGTGGAGGGTACTATAACATTTGTAATTAATGTAACAATAACTGTATGTCATCTCAAAGACTACAAATTAAGCTGTTATAGTAGACATCAATATTTTGTGTCCACACTAGGATTGACTACATAAGGAACACCATTTACGTACACTGAAATTCCTTTTTACTTGGCTATTGGAAATCAAGGAGCAAGTTTTTTTTTTTTTTCTCGGCAAACGAAACAAATTTTATAAATCTCGAAAGGGATACATCGAGGGGAGGAGAGGGATGAGCAAACTAGCTCATACCGAAAACAAGAGAAACAAAATGAAGAAGTGAAAACTCAAACACCCAGCCAGAGGTTGGATGCGCAACTCCTCCAAACTAGAGCTTGAGCTTACGAATACCTCCCAGAAAACATTTAAAATCCTCAACTGAGTACACCTTGATTACGAACTTGGCTTTCATCCACATAGCCACCCTTGTCTTAATTTGGTCCCCAACCTCGCTAGCTGACCGTAACACGTTGTTGAAAACAAGGTCGTTCCTTGCAAGCCACAAAGACCATAAGGTAGCAAAGAAAGTCACCTCCCAAATGTGCCGTTCTAAACTCTTAAACCTGTTGTCAAACCACCAATTTGCTAAGTCCGCCAAAGAAGGGGGACATACCCAGAGCATTTGCCACCACCCCAGTATAAGAGACCAAGTCCGCCAAGGAGCAAGTATTATCCAGGTTAAAAATGTTCTGCAGTTAGAGTGGATTTCCCTGTGAAGATTTTTTGAGTGTTTTAATGTGGAATTAGCACCACGTTAATGTGAGGAGATCTAATAATCCATAGTAGTCATTCTAATTACTATTTCATCCAAACGACGCAGGTTTAGGATACAAAAACCAAACAGTGGAAATGATAGAAAATCTCAATCCGTTATCTTCTCCGTCACATAGCCCCTTCTTCCCACATCCATGGCAAAAATGCTTTGCTCCCTCTCAAATTCGTCTGAAATTGACATCCATTTTTTATTCTCTCAAATTCATGTGTTTACCATGGAATCAAATTTGGAATTGAAAAATTGCGGATCAAAAAATTTTTTTTTAATTAGATTTAATTAATATATGGAATGGAATGCTGTTTTCTTATAATGGGATGATGATGACGATGTTGATGAAGATGTAGAGAGGTTGCTCATACATGGAATGGAATGCTGAATAAAGACCTTGCTTGGAAAAATTTCAATCATTTTGGTAGTGTTTGGTACTGGTTAGGCCGCTGGATATCAGTGTCTTGGACTCTTGGCAACATGTATGCCTTGGTTCGGTGGATTCTTGTATTTTGATTTTGCTTTCTTCTCAACTTCTCGGTGGAAGTTCCCCCCTCTCTCTCTCTCTCTCTCTCTCTCTCTCTCTCTCCTTTGTTTTCTCTCCCATTTTCTTTCTCCCTCGATGTACCCATTGTCGAGTTCATTATTAAAAATATTTTTGCCGTTTTCAAAAAAGAAAAAAAAGTACCTCTACACAAAATAAGGGTTCTAAAGATTTTCCCAAATTCTCATCTGAACTAAAAACTCATCTGAAGTGGGTCTATAGACTCTATACAAGCACTCACAATTCACAAGGTAACTGCTCCAACAAAGAAACTGAACTTGGATACTGTGAAAGCATTCAACTCCAAACCAATTGGCGAAGAGCGGAGAGGCTGCCCAAACTCATATACTAGTTTTGGAGGAGATAATTAAACGATGTGGGACAAATCTCAACACTCCCCCGCACGTGTGACCCCCGACTCGCATGTGGAGAGGTAAACGAAGGATCCGAAACACACGGATCACAATTAAAGAAACTGCAACTATGGCACAGACAAATGGGAAAAGCCTCCGAAACCCTAGCTTTGATACCATGTTAAAACATCCAACTCCAAACCAATTGACAAAGAGTGGAGAGGCCGCCCAGACTCATATACTAGTTTTTGAGGAGATGATTAAACGATGTGGGACAAATCCCAACAGATACTATGGACTCCACAAAGACCACTATTAATATAGGAAGCAATCAGAAGTAGTTGATGGCAATAGGACATACAGAGTTGAATATATGCTTCCCCATAGGAGAGAGAGAGAGAGAGAGAGAGAGAGAGAGAGAGAGAGAGAGAGAGAGGCAGCGTTTGGAACACTGAGTGTAACGAATTGAATGGGGGTTTTCACCTGATTACTCTCCATTCGACAAATGTTAACAACTCCAGTTAGTCAATTAAGAAACTATAAAAAATTAGTCTAGAGTGCACTGTAGAGAACTTGTAACCCAATTAGTCTACTTCTATTATTTGTAACCCCTCTAATCCATTAATATAGTTTAGTAAGGTCTTATGTCCTCTTCTTTTTAAAAAGAAATTAAACCAAGACAAAAATGTCCTGCTATATAAGCTGTCATATAAAGAGAAACAGTTGCACCCATCCTAGATATTTAGTATTTTAATTCACGTACTTAATTGAATTATAAGTCTAGGGTTTAAATTGCATACATTAGAAGTGTGGGGGCTTATATGTGATTTGTGGATTGGAGTATGCTAGCATATAGTCCTGTTTGCACACAAAAATTCTTCTTAGAGTTTATCAAACTGGAATACGTGCTCTCTTTTCCTTTTCTTCGCTTATACACGTAGAGAGAGAGAGAGAGAGAGAGAGAGAGGAGCGGCAAGAACGAGAAAGAAGAGGCGAATAGGGAGAAGGCTAGGAAATTGTATCTCCTTGCTTGAATTGAGGTTTGATGTTGATAATTCTTTTGTTCTTGCACTTGATTACATGCCTTTGTCTTGAATTTAATATTCTAAGGCTTATATCTCATGTTTTGGGGTGAATTGATATGACTTTAGTTACTTTGACCTCCTGTGAATTCTGGAAAATCTAGGCAGCATCCAGAGCTGGGTTTTTATCCAATTCATTAAAGTTAAACAAGTTAATTGGTTATGGATCATTATGGGTTTTAAAGATTGTTGAGTTGGTGATGCTTTGGCACAAGAATTATCGAAAAATATTAAGTGTACGATTTTTGGTGATCTTTCGATCACAGACTGTTCTGCTGAAAATTGTGCTTCGGTGCACAGAATTTCTGAGTTTAGAGGTGATTTTGACTAGGTTCCTTTATTGTAAAAATTATGGGAAAAATCAGGGATAAACTTTGATATGTTTCTATGATCTTTGCAAAATTTCAGATCATGTGGCGGCCAGTATAGTCTAGTGTTGGCGGATTTTAAAAGTTTGTGTGTTCTGCTGAATTTCGTATTTGCTGCATTGATACATCTTAGGAAAAATAGGCATAACTCCTAGCACGTTTGTCGGATTTGCGAACCGATTTTTTATTTGAAAACTAGACTCATAAATCTTTCAGAACATGTAGAATTTGTACGTTAAGATTTAGTAAGTAAACACAGCTTTTGGTTCAAAGTTGGCTAATCTGCAGAAACTGCAGATTTGTATTTCTAAGTGTGCATCTTCGAATGGTCATAATTTTGTCATTCGAAATCTATTTAGGACAAACTTTATATCGATATTGGTGTATTGAAAGTCTACTTTGTAATGGTGGTGGTTTCATGACCCAACTTTGATCCTATAAAATGCTACAGTCATTTAAAGATAGGCTGGTTGTAGAATGTCTTGTCATTTTGGGAGTTTTGTTGTGTTTGAACTTCATGTGTGTTTTTGTTTATTTCTTGGTCTCTGAGATGGACATACTTGCATTCTTTGGCCATTGGTTAGTTCCTTATTAGCTCTATATTCTTGTGTTGATCGTTTGTTGAACTCATATCTTGAATAGCTGTATTTACGTCCCCAAATTCCTCTTTGTTCCACACCTTAAGCTTGCCTTTAATGGCTCTCAGTTTCTGCAAAATAATAAACCCAGCCCATCCATTCACATGCGTGGACTCCCATATTTCCTTAGCAATAGCCATGCACCTAGGATTCGAAAGCCATATATCCATGAATTTAAAAGGTCTGGGACCCCAATCTCTTCCATCATCTATCAGCATAATAGGACAATGGTCAGAGATGGGTCTGTGAAGCCCCCATTGAAGAACTTTGAAACTGTCCAGCCACTGTTGAGAAAGCAAAAATCTGTCCAGATGACTACGAATGTCATGGTCTTGGTAGTTCGACCACGTGAACTTCCTTTCTATCATTGGGATGTCAATTAGCTCCGTAGAGTTACAAAAATTTGAAAAATCCCTCATTCCTCTCTCCATTCGTAGGCACCTTTTCCTTTCAGTGATGGTTTTTTTTTTTTTGACAAGTATGTTCAGTGATGGTTTTGATTTCGATAAAATCACCCCCCAAACACCACGGAAAAGGAGAGTTCCTCTTCAGACTTAATAACTCATCCCACAGAACTCTCCTATTAATCACCTCATTAGGAGCATACACGTTCACCACACAGCACAGAAAAAAATTATTAATCACACCTTGCATAGCAATAAAGGACCTGTGGGATATGATGTTTTCTACTTTGAAAAAATTCCTACTCCAAACCGACAATAGTCCCCCAGAGTTCCCAATAGCGTTGGACACAACAAACTCAAAATCTCCACTACCCCATAATTTCTGAATAGTAAATCTATATATCAATACTTTCCAGTTTAGTTTCTTGAATGAAAAGCAAGCCTGGTTTCCTTTTATTGATTAGCTTAGAAACAAAACTCTTTTTAACAAAACTCCCCAAGCCCCTTATGTTCCAAAAAATAATCAGCATTAAAAAAATAAAACCCAAAAACATCAACACCAGGGGAGAAACGAAGCTACCCTCCAGCTTCTCTCACCAGCGAGGCTGTGTATTCCTGAGCCTCTGGTTCAATCATTCTACCAATAATCACATCATCATTAGGACGAAATAAAATACCTAACTGACCTCCAACCGCCATGGTAGCTTGGACCTCCCTGACGATAGCAGAATCGCTTTGATTAGGAACACTGAAGGAGTCCGGAGAACATGGCGCATGCTGCACCAAATTTGGATCAGCCTCTTCACTTATACTCATCAGGTCTGACAGTTGTCTTCGTCTCCTCCTTCTACACCCAGCATCATTGAGATCCACCAATAATTTGATAGAGGGAATTTGAGAGATTCTCACCAGATTCGTTGGACTTTTAGCTTCAGTTCTCTCCCGCCCTCTTTCAATTGCATCAGAGATCTCACTCGTCGGAATAACCCCAGGTCCCTTACCTCTGTTATCAGCTAAAAATCCTTCCGTAGCTTTTCCATCGACAGCAGTGGTCGATGGCCCACCACTAAATGGAGAGTCCCTAGCTTTCTCCGAATTAATATGGACTGAGAGCCCATCACCACTGTCCAAGTCCACTGTCGCTTCCTGGGCCAAGTAAACCTCTTTGGTTAAAAGATTACTGTGGGCCAGAAGGCCCAAATCTGCCTCAGCCTTTTCCATAGCTTCCACCGAATCCTCAACTCTAGATTCAAAATCCTCTGAGCTGTCAATATTGCATGCTCCATCAAGCATTAAATGCTCACCTGCAGCACTAAGCTTCGAGCCCCCACCTCCACCATCAGCTATCCCACCCGAAGGGTCCCATCCATCACCACCCACTCTAGTTCTAATAGGCACCTCTTTGTAAGCCACGTCATCATCATCATCTTTCTTTCTTCTGAAACCAGCTTTTTTTATTTCCATAGCCTGAGGGTAAAAAGCTTCAATCTCATCTGGATTAACGAAAGATGAGGTTTCATAGATCTTCACATCGTAACCCACACCTTCAACCACAATATGAATCCATTTATCAATGGTAGAAATCACCTCCGTGACCACCAATACCTTCCCTTCCACAAAAGAAAGGTTTTTTAGTATTGCCTCGTCAAGCATAATGAACGAACCCCACATCTCAGCTATCATTTTAAACGTTTCTGCATTCCATACGTTTAACAGGATGCCTTTACAACTTAGCCACACGAATCTCTCTAAGCAAGCCGGTTCACCCCTCCATGGTTGCACACTAGACAACCATAGCTTCATCCACGGCCTCGTAATCATCTCGTCCCTAACTTCTTGGTTCTAGAAAGTAATAAGAACAACTCTTCTGCCCGGGGGACGAAACTGCGCCACTCTATCTGCTGCCAAATTGAAACTTTCTTTCAGATTCAACAAGGGTACAACTCTGTTCATGATTGCTACTGCACTCCTATGGAGCCACCCATTGCCACTCGGTTTGATGTTTAGCAAATTTTGATGCCCGACCCCAGCTCTTGAGGATTCACCTTTTAGAGCTTGGGCAAAAGATCCGGTATTGCCAGCATGACTACCATTGACCATAGACCTATTATTCTCCAAACACACC
The DNA here is from genome assembly GCA_014282245.1 of Rhododendron simsii. NCBI lineage: Eukaryota > Viridiplantae > Streptophyta > Magnoliopsida > Ericales > Ericaceae > Rhododendron > Rhododendron simsii. The sequence continues at coordinate 24,093,360 of CM024965.1, read as the reverse complement.
TCCTTACCATGTCTTTGGATTGGATTCGCCACTTGGAAGTTTCCATTCTCCTTCATTGATGGAAGTTGGGGGTGTTTCACCTTAGATTTCTCTTCATTGATCCCAAAACTGGCATCTTTAACAAAAAGCCTATCCTTCTCTGTCCAAACTCCATTCATTCTTGCAATAGCCATGCTAGCTGCCGCATAGCAATCAAACTTCACAAAACCAAATTTATTGCCTGTACTTTTGCTTCTTTTCCGCGGTATAAATGCATCCTTAACATTCCCAAACTTATTGAAAGCTCTCTTTAACCATAACTGGTCCTTGTGTTCAGGAATATTGTCAATAAACAGAGTGACAATTTCCTGACTCCTTTCCCTGCTCATCTTCAGACCTCTGTCATTTCTAATCACTGGAATCCATCCTCCTTCTGCCCCCCCCCCCCCCCCCCCCCCCCCCCCCCCCCCCCCGAAAGTGTTCATGCACAACTTTGGATCGCATTTTTTCTCTCTCTTAGATACTAAGCTTGCATGACAGAGTATCTCAGTATCTCTCTCTTAGATACTAAGCTTGCATGGGAATTACTCACTTTATAGGTGCAAAATTAGTTTGGACCTCTTTCTTGTACATGTGTGGATGGTAAACTCACTTGCAAATGTTCCTTGCTTTAAGTGGCTGAATATTGAATTATATTTCAAGAAGTCAGCAATGTATATTTCTTAGGGCTCCTTGCTTTAAACTTGCCCATTGGTCTCTCTGGTTGATATTTTGGTTCTTATATCATATAGGGAAACTGGGGCAACATAGTATGCAGGAAAATGTCGTAGGAGCAATGCTCTTTGAGGTATGTTTTCAATGATGAAAAGAATTCTTTTGTCTGAGGTATGCACAATATCTGAGTTTGATTAGCTTAATTTTAAACTTAGACAACTTGCATATTGACGGAAAGGCTGATTATAAGAATTTGGTGCCTAGTTTATATGTTGCAAGTGTGGTTGCAGAGACTATGCTTCATATGTTTCTTTTGTTTGATCAAATTTTCTATTTGGCTATGTAGTAATGGATATATGTGTTTGATGGATTTTTCTTTGTATGTGTGTATTTTCTAGGTAACAGCTGCAATTTTCCATCTTTGGGTTTTCAACCTTGACATAGGTATGTACGTGTTATTTAATATCAAGCTCTATTAATATCAAGCTCTTGAGTACTTGTTTAACTATTTAATGATGAATTGATGAAGTATAGGCTGTATAGAGAAATACTGATATACTTATTTCACATAAGAGGTAACGACAGACTTCGGAGATTAGACGTGCCTAAACATGCAAACTGTGATACAAATTTTAATTTTGATTATTATCTATTGCTTCTATGTATAGCCTTTCATTTAACTATTTCGTACTGACCGTTGTCGTTCCAGGGGGAAGGAGAAAGATTTACATCGAGGCTGAATTGCTTAAAGGGAAAGTTAAGTGGTTCAATACTATACTAAGGTATCTGTTCCTATTTTCCTTGTGTAATTTGCTTCTCTTTTTTCAAATGTAGTGGAATGATGTTTGTATATGTGGTATTTGAGAGAAATAATATGATAATTTATTTTTGCATTTTTCCTATTGTGTTTAATGCAGGAAGAAAGCTTATGTACTAGAGCAAACTTTTGGGTTGAAGAAAGCTGGAATAAGTGAATAGTTATAGGGGGGTTATTTATTTGTATTGTGTACTTTTCGGGTTGAAAGATACTTGATTACCTTGTGTACTAGAGCATATTTTAATTTTATTAGTTATCAATGTATACTTCTTTATTCATTAGTGGATGCTTTTATTTTTTTAATTGTTATTAGTGATTCTGAGCTAGAACTAGAATTATGATTTTTTTTTAAAGAAAAAAGACATAAAAGATGACAGTTTAAAATGGTCATCTTTGTCTTTTTAATTACGCTTTACCGTCATCATCTTTTTGAAAGATGACGGTTTTAAAGCACTTTAATGACGTTTTACAACTGTCACCTTTTACTTTTAATTACGTTTAAAAAGTGTCATCGTTATAGATATTAATGACACTTTAAAAGTGTCATTTTAATAATTAGATTTTTAATGACAGCTCCATAGATGACAGTTTTGGACTGTCATCTTTCACGATTAATGACATTTTTAAACTGTCATCTTTTACGATTATTGTAGTAGTGTGTAAACCATTTGGGTAAAATACAAATCAAATTTCTGTTAGTGCCATCATGAACCATATTGTCTTTAAAAAAATAGAGAACAAAAATTGTGATTGTGATTATGATCTTTTCAAGAAAGATGTACAAGTAGCATAACATAATTAAGATACATATGAACGAGTTACACCATCGCAATGGGACTCAACATATAGTAGGCCCCATGTGATAAAGATTTACCAAGAGAAGCATGTTCCTTGTATTGAAATTAAGGATGTACCTAAAGAGGAACAATTAGAAGGGTATTTATAATGCTACATGAGCCATGAAAATGACTATAAATTATATCTCTTTGAAGGGGGCCTTTCGGGGTTGAATTACACAAAAAAGCCCGGAAGTTACAAGGACAACCTTAAAATACATGGTATGATCACATCATGAAATAATTTGAAAAAAGAAATTTGTCTTACCACTACTGAGGTTTCAAGTCCATTTCTGGCCGCAAGTGGTCCTAGGACTGGTGTGGCCCAACCTAAAAATGGACATATGATAACATATAATGAAAATGAAATTATGATGGCTTATAACAAAAATCAAATGAACTGTTGTGGGCCTGTCTCACACTGAATTGGTGTCCACAACCCTCCTTGCAAGTCCTCTCTTTGTACCCCCACTAACCCTCATTGCATAAAATTCGATGTTTGTTAGGTGCGCCTTTTGGAAAAGCGCGACGAAACGCTCAATTCAGAGTCGCCACTTGGATTTTTGTGGTATGCCACCCAAGATACCGAACTTCAAACACTTGCTACGTTTTTTGATTTTTAAAAGGCGTAGACTGGTCTATCGTTACCTTGATATCTGAGGTTCGGGAGCCAGATTACAAGAGATGAATGATATTAAAGAATCTCTCTCGCCCAATCCGGAGATCGGTGCCTACTCACGCATTTGTAAAATATTTGATTCTATCACATTAATCAATTTTTAGCCAATAGGGTGGGTGAACAGTTAAAGGAGATTTAAACTATAACCTGTTGGAAGGATATGACAAAATGACATGCTCTTTTATTGAAACAATTTGGATAAAATACAAATCAAATTTCTATTAGTGCCATCATGAAACATATTGTCTTTAAGGAAATAGTGAACAAAAATTGTGATTATGATCTTTTCAAGAAAAATGTACAAGTAGCATAACATAATTAAGATACATATGAGCGTTACATCATCACTATGGGACTCAACATATAGTAGGCGGCCATGTGATAACGATTTACCAAGAGAAGCATGTTCCTTGTATTAAAATTAAGGAGGTACCTAAAGAGGAAGAATTAGAAGGGTATTTATAATGCTGCATAAGCCATAAAAATGACTATAAAGTATATCTCTTAGAAGGGGGCCTTTCAGGGTTGAATTACACATAAAAGCCTAAAGGTTAAAAGGACAACCTTAAAATACATGGTAAGAACATCATGACATAATTTGAAAAAAGAAATTTGTCTTACCACTATTGAGGTTTCAAGTCCATTTCTGGCCCCATGTGGTCCTTGGACTGGTGTGGTCCCAACCTAAAAATGGACACATGATAACATATAATGAAAATGAAATATTAATTATAATGGCTTGTAATGAAAATGAAATGAACTGTTGTGGGCCTGTCTCACACTGAATTAGTGTCCACAACCCTCCTTGCGAGTCCTCTCTTTCTACCCCCACTAACCCTCGTTGCATAAAAATTCGATGTTTGTTAGGTGCGCCCTTTTTGAAAAGCGCGACGAAACGCTCAATTCAGAGTCGCCACTTGAGTTTTTGTGGTATGCCACCCAAGATACCGAACTTGAAAAACTTACTACGTTTTTTGATTTTTAAAAGACGTAGACTGGTCTGTCATCACCTTGATATCTGTGGTTCGGGAGCCAGGTTACGAGAGGGGAATGGTTTTAAGGAATCCCTCTCACCCAATCTGGGGATTGGTTTCTACTCAGGCATTTGTAAAATATTTGATTCTTTTTCATTAATCAATTTTTAGTCAATTAGGGTGGGGTAACAGTTAAAAGAGATTTGAACTATAACATGTTGGCTGAATATGACAAAATGGCATGCTCGCTTGTTGAAACAATTTGGATAAAATACAAATCAAATTTCAATTAGTGCCATCATGAACCATAGTCTTTAAAAAAATAAAGAACAAATATAGTGATTATGATCTTTTCAAGAAAAATGTACAAGTAGCATAACATAATTAAGATACACAAAAACGAGTTGGATCATCACAATGGGACTCAATATGTTGTAGATCGGCCCATGTGACAAAGATTTACCAAGAGAAGCATGTTCCATGTATTAAAATTAAGGAGCTAGGTACCTAAAGAGAAAAAATTTGAAGGGTATTTATAATGCTCCATGAGCCATAAGAATGACTATAAAGAATATCTCTTTGAAGAGGGCATTTTAGGGTTGAATTACACATAAAAGCCCGATAGTTACAAGGACAACCATAAAATACATGGTATGAACATCATGACATAATTTGAAAAAAGAAATTTGTCTCACCACTATTACGGTTTCAAGTTCATTTCTAGCCCCAAGTGGTCCTTGGACTGGTACGGTCCCAACCTGAAAATGGACATATGATAAAATATAATGAAAATGGAATTATGATGGTTTATAATGAAAATGAAATGAACTATTGTGGGTCTATCTCATACTGAATTGGTGTCCACAACCCTCCTTGTAGGTCCTCTCTTTGTAACCCCACTAACCCTCGTTGCAAGTTGTGGGCACACGCCCCTAAAAATTCGATGTTTGTCAGGTGCGCCCTTTTTGAACAGCGCAGTGAAACGCTCAATTCAAAGTCACCACTTGGGTTTTTGTGGTATGCCACCCAAGATACCGAACTCGAAATGCTTTCTACATTGTTTGACATTGAAAATGCATAGATTGATCTGTCGTCACCTTCATATCTAATGTTCGGGAGCCAGGTTATGAGAGTGGAAGGGTTTTAAGGCACCCCTCTCCCCCAATTCGGAGATTGGTCTTTACTCAGAAATTTGTAAAACATTTGATTCTCTCTCATTAATCAAGTTTTAGCCAATTAGGGCGGGGAAACAGTTAAAGGAGATTTAAAATATAACATGTTGGCAGGATATGACAAAATGGCATGCTCGCTTATTGAAACAATTTGGATAAAATACAAATCAAATTTCTGTTAGTGCCATCTTGAACCATATTGTCTTTAAAAAAAAAATAGAGAACAAATATTGTGATTATGATCTTTTCAAGAAAAATTTACAAGTAGCATAACATAATTACGATACATATGAAGGAGAGTTTGATCATCACAATGGGACTCAATATATAGTAGGCCGCATGTGACAAAAATTTAACAAGAGAAGCATGTTCCTTGTATTAAAATTAAGGAGGTACCTAAAAAGGAAGAATTAGAAGGGTATTTATAATGCTCCATGAGCCATAAAAATGACTAAAAAGTATATCTCTTTTAAGGGGGCATTTCAGGGTTGAATTACACATAAAAGCCCGAAAGTTAATAGGACAACCTTAAATCACAATGGGTGGCCTTTCAGACAACCATTTGTATGCCTTTGGGTCAGCTTTGTTCATCTCCTCCATAGCATTTTTGAATGCAGAGACAGAGGTTGCTCTAGCAGCCTTCCATAAAATGTCCTTCAAGACCAAACCGTTGAAATCAACCTTGAAGTTGTAGTATAAGTGCCTTACACAAAATCTGTGTGAGGCAGTTGACATAAAGAGTCTAGGACAATCTAAAGACCCAAAATACATGGGAACAGTCAGAGAAATAGAGAACTAGGATCCACAACCAAAAATTCTTTGGTGGATTCTTAGGACTTACGTAATTTCAAAATTTGAAATTCTGCGTTTATGAAAGTTCAAATTCTAATTAATGTTGGAGAACAACAGTCGATGACTTTGAGTGACAACAAGACTTAAGCAATGCCCATGGTCAGTATGCCCCAGAGAATGCCACCCAAAAAACAAAAATAGAGAATATCTGAATACCCCTAAAGTGTCACATTTCACTTTAGCCCCTTCTTTAAGAAAACCTTTTGCGTGCGTTGCCCACTTAACCATCATTTAGTTAATTTCTCTTCTGTCAGGATTTGCACGTGAAACTGCAATATGACATGCATATATGGCAACAACTATGGTGGGCCTAGTGGGACAAAGTCTAGGACAAAGTTACCTATGAGAAGGCAGATAAAGGTGGTTGAGAAAAGGCTAGCTCAAGTGGTTGAGATAAGGTCAAGTGAAGTGCTTGAGACAGGGCAAACCCAGTCTTCAATAACATAACAACTGCAAGGCAAGGGCAAAAGGGTGCAAAACATGATCATGTGGCAAGGGATGCAGTGAACAAGACCTTTGTATTGTTCTTTTTGTGCAAGGGCTGCTATTTTTTTGGAATGTAGTTAAGCTATGAGAATAAGAATTCTTTGATGTTTTTCTGCTGAACTTGTCTTGGACAAGCAATGTAAACAAGTGAAGTGCTGGTTTTTTTTTTGTGAATTAAGGAATTTGGATAGCAACCTTTTGAAGTCCATTTTTTGTTGGCTCGCTTATGTGAACAAGTCAAGTGCTTTGTCTGATTTTGAGCCTTGTGTAAGTGAAGAGCTTTCGAGCCTTGTGTAATGAACAAGACAAGTTCTCTGTTTGCACCAGTTTTTTCTACTACTTTTTTTTGCTACTGTTTTTGCACCAATTTTTTCTACTGCTTTTATTTTTTTCCTTCTGTTTTTGCAATTTTTTTTTTTCTGTTTTTGCACCAGGTTTTTCTACTACTTTTTTTTGCTGCTTTTTGACTACACTACTAGAATAATAGATAAAGATCACACTAAGAACATTAGAGAGATCACAGTTTTGATGAAAACGTGATAAAGAAATGTGAGGTGAATTTTTAATGTCACTTTGCTAATAAAACCGCGGTAATTAACATTTATTATCACAGTTTTAATAGAACCGTGATTATAACTTTTTAATTTAACCACATTTTCCTACAAGCGTAATAAAAATGTGTCTATTTAACCACATTTTTCTATAAGTGTGATAAAATGTGTCTATTGTAATCACGATTTGTTACAACCGTGATAGAAATGTGTCTATTTTAAATCACACTTTCTTACAAGTGTGATAAAATGGGACTATTTTAATCACGCTTCGTTGCAATTGTGAAAAAATCTTTCTTGTTTGATATAACCACATTTTTTGAAAGCGTGATTAAATGTATTTGCTTATTTTAATACGCTTTGATTACAAGCGTGATAAATACTTCTTGGGCGCCAACAAGAAACCAAATTTGAATCCATGAAATTTTGAAATTAGTAGGGTTTTACTTTCCCCCCAAAACAGTTAGTCGCCCTCTTTTTTAGGTAAATACAATCGCCCTCTTTCTTCTTGGCCTCCATACCATAAAATCTTTAGTATCTTATACCCTTCTTTCTCTCTCTCTCTCAACTTTCAGGACAATTGATGGGCAAAACCACAGGCTGATCTCCACCCGATCATAGGTAAATCGTTTAATTTCAGTCTCTATCTTTTTTTGCTCGGCAATTTCAGTCTCTATCACCATCTCCTCCTTTCCCCAATTTCTGACCCCTAAAGCGGCTTAGCTAGTCTTACGGCTTGCAAATTGATTTTGTTTCCTCTCAGAATCATCAAGATTATTAATGGTCTTGGTCTAGGATCCAAGGGCCTTTCACTCCCAACTTTAATACTCTTTGTTCCCTTTGAATTGGCTGGGTAAGAGTTGGAGACCTTTATTAACTAAGCATGTACGTAGAAGGATGCAGGAGGTGAGAAATTTTGAGCCTTTTGTATTCCACCTTTAGATTCAAGACAGAGTGTTCTTTCTTTGTTTTGATTTTTTTGGTATTCGCATATTCTAATGAATTCCCTATATATTTTTATCGAATGCAGTACGTACGTACACTTGTGACTTGCCGGGCGATGCAAACTTTCTGGGTTGAAGAAGAAGCTACTTGAGTTGTTAGAACATATTTTTTTAATTATGTTCTTATAGCTTTTTAGTTCGCGGCTGGATTATTGTAAAATCACGCTAGTTGATATATATTGTAAATGTACCATCGTTTGAAAGATAGATGAGTTAATTAATAAACCTTTTCCTTTTTGCATTGCCGTTATTCGTATATGGAGTATCATGGTGTGATCCAGAGAAATTTCTTTCAATGCTCTAGATGTAAAAATAATGCGTTCAATGGGGAAAAATTAATAATCAGGGTGCAAAAATTGTTTTCCCAAAAAACAAAATCCACCACGGTTATTAAAGCAACTGTAGTCTTTTACAGGTAAAAATAAGCACAATGTTTCTACAGAGGCGTGATCTTTTACTACTTATAATCACGGTTCTTCAATCGACTCGTAATCTTAATACATATTAAAGCACGGTTTTACATGAAATTGTGATCTTATCTTTACTTCAATTACGGTTTGTGATACAAAACGTGATCTTATATTCTCTTTAACCACGGCTCTTAATACAAACCGTGATCTTATTTCGTATATAATCATGCCTTTTTAGTTTTAATATCAGTTTACCTCAGTTTAAACCAACTTTTAATCACGGACAAAAAATGTGATTGAATCTCGACGCTTTTTTATAACGGCCCAATCCACCACAGTTTTAAAACCGTGATTATATAATAACAATCACGGGTAAAGCCCGTGATGTTTTAAGTTTATTCTAGTAGTGCTAGTCTGGTGTTCTATTGCTTTTTATTTTTGCTGGTGTTTGGTTCTCTGCAAATGGATGATGGTTAAGTCTACCATGTAGTTCCTTCCGTTAAGTGTATGGCAGAATGAGACGGCAGATGTGTATTTGTTAGCAAAACTGAAAGTCCAAGTGCTTTTTTGTTAATAGTTGAATTTTTTGAGAGTTGGCTGAAAGTTCAGGTGCTTTTTGAAATTTTCCCCTACAGCACTAAAAAGGACATCATACCAACTCCAAATGAAGACATCAATCAGTAGCATCACAGGAGAAGAAACCGTTTGATGACCAGCAGCAAATACATCACCAAACTTAATATATATAAGCTTTGTTTGGATTAGAGTTTGAAATTTTTTTTAAAAAATAGTAGGGGTAATAAGTGGAGAGAGATAGAGAGAGAAATGTTGGAAGTAGGGAGAATCTAGGGAGAATTTTTTGAAATTTTTTTTTTGAATTGTGAAAAGAACAAGGCTTAATCTCCCAAAGAGGGGGCATATGCAAGGCTGTTGGTTTGGGTTTTGTTGGTCACAGGACTAACGCTTGGGTCTCGGGTAGCCTTAGAGTTAAGTTAGTTTAGTTTCAATTGCTCTTATCCTTTTAATCTGTGTAATTTAGTGCGAAGATTAATAAAATTTCTTTTGAAAAAAAAGAAGAAGAGGGGATCGAACCAGTTAGACCCCACACCCACAAATGGGTTAGAATTTTGACCAAACAAAACAAATGGGTTAGAATATCTTAGAAAACATTTATGATTATACTTCAACTGGGACGTTAGAATATAAGAAGCAATAGAAGAAATGGCATATAGGAACTAATAAATAGAAATGACACACGTCGGTCTCCTTAAAAAGCTGAAATTACCAAAGAGACTAACAGACAATTGTATTTATAGCATTTTCTTTTTTTCTTAAAATTATTATCCCTATCTTTATCTTCTTTATGATAAAAAAAATAGAGAGAGGAAGGGATGGAGAAATTTCAATTTGAAAAAACAATTGCAATGATTAGAAGTACAAAAAAAATAAAAAATCAGTTTTGCAAACCAAAGCACTTAACTTCTGCCAACCCCAGAAGTCATGTTACTTGTCGAAGACTTTCCCCACAAACAAACGCATGTGGGATCCCAGCCCCATATGCATGGAGCATCACATGATAGCTCGTGACTGTCGTTGTCGTGATTGCACCCCATTAATTAAATAGCTACTGTCTACTATTCTTGTTTCGAAAACTTCGGGCATTAAAAGTTACTAAAAAAAAAAAAAAACTAGATCAAGAAAAAAAAAACGTAAAGGGCCGAATTATACGGCTCGAATGTTAGGTCGCAGACACACCTCCTTCAGTCGGCCTGGGGCTAGGCCAGGGTGCTTCATGCCAACGTACCGGGATGCCTTCTTATGCCCGTCAGTGTGCTCAGCTTAAGGCTTCTTAGGCTCAGCCAGAGCCGAGTCCGCATAAGAGCCCTCTCACGTTATTCACTCCGACTCTAGTAATCCCCGCCGGAAGCCGAACTTTTAGGTTCGGCCTCGGCCAAAGGTCGGGCAGAAGGTCTTCTTTGTATCTACCTTTCCTCCAAGGACGCTTCGCTGGTGCCAATCTATTAGGCTCGGCCATGCTCGGTGGAACATTCTTCCCACGTGCAGGAAACTAACTCACCTCTCGGTGACGTATATGACATAACCCTCGGCGGTCACGCCAAAGGATAATGATGAGCGCATATGGAAGTACTAGCTCATATCAAAACGGTTACCAAAGCCTACCAATAGGGGTGTAAACAAGCCGAACCGAACCGAAATGAGCAAAAACTTGAGCTCGAGCCTTAACGAGCCGAACTTAGTTATTTATTAAACGAACCTCTTTAATTAAGTCAAGCCTCCCTTAACGAGCCGAGCTTTTGTCGAACGAGCCAAGCTCCACTTGGCTCGTTTACTAAACGAGCCGAAACTCGAGCTCGGCTCGTTTATTAAACGAGCCGAAATGAACTAAGGCTTAACGAGCCGAACAGAGTCGAGCTCGCAAGATACTCGATTCGTTTACAGCTCTGTCTACCAGTGACATCATAAGTGATGTCAGCCAACGCATGCAAGGTGCATATGCGTACTTGAAAGGGAAGCAAGAAGAACTCTGTAAATACTCCTTAATGGCAACCCTAGAGAGGTACATATTTCTCTCCCGCTCAAACCCTAGTACTTTCTGTAGGATTTTGTAAGAAATCCTAAACTCAAGAACTCATGTCAAACCATTGAAAAAAATAATACCGGATGCGTACCTGTCGCCATGGAAAATGAAAACCTTAGTGTGCGGTTATTCGTCTTCCTTCTCTAGCTTGATCTTGACCTTAGTTTCACAAACGATAAGATGATATAAGAAAAGAGGTTAGGGTTTGGAGTGGGAACCTTGACCGCATATTTATAAGCCCCGATTTCATCATAGCCCATCAAAATAGATTGAATCATATTGGGCCTTTTATTGGTCTTTACATATCAAATAAGCTCGCACCACTTAACGCACGTAATATGAACAAAATACGTGCTAATAGAGATGTGTCCATTATCCGGTCATATTAATTGAACGATCACAACTTAATGGGTAATACTGACATCATTCAAGCTTTATTTAACAACATATAATATTTAATTTTATAATATATGTAGGCCCACCAAAAGAAAATTGTGGACATGCACTTTCCTTCTTACTCTGCACCTTTCTCATCCTCAGGCTGGAGGTCTATTTCGGAGCTGCTCTAGTGTGGTCTTTTAGCCATGCTTCCTTGTGTAGGCTAGGTGAAGGCTAGGGGTCACTCTCATCCTAACCAAAGGATCAGAGGAAGCGAATCAGATTCGTCGGAGCCCCACAAAAGGTTATGAAAAACCATATCACTTTTATAGATTTGCTTGAAATTACTTAAGAGTCATTTAGAGGTTCAAACTTTGTTCGTTATCGGACATTTTTTTTTCTTTTGACCGTAACTTTTATTTACTTTTTAGTTCCTCTGACGTGACAAATGATTTATTTATTAATATTAAAAGTACATTTATTATATCTTTACAAAAAAAAAAATTGAAAGTTATATCGAAATAATAGTTTATGTCTGAGTTCCATCTGTTTTACTCCGTATCATGGTCGTGGTTCAAGACCAAAGAATAAAAAAATGATAAGGGTAATTTTGGAAAGTTAAAATCTGTACAACACAATAATTGTGTCCTAACAAAAAGTTGGAATCCAGAAGCGAGAATATAAGTGACGAAAGGAATACTCAGGCAATTTAGAGCCCACTTGCGGATCAAAAAAAAAAAAAAAGAGCCCGCCTTCAGAACACCTTCTTAAAAATAAGTATTTATTTCACATTTTCAAACTCAAAAATAATGCAAACAAAAAATAATTTTTCAATTTCTTTTGCACCGTATTAAAAATTTCAATGAGATCTTTCAAACAAGATCATATTATATATTTTTAGATTTCAATGAATCCATCATTTTTGAACTTGAAATTGCCTTCTTAAAAAATAAGTACTTATTTAGCGTTGCAGAACGGGGCCTTAGTACAACTACACAACTTCGTAGCCAACAAAGTGACATTTACAGCTTCTAGTATTTATTTACATGTAAAGTTAGCCTCATTTGTTGGTGGGTTTAGGTGTTACGCTCTTTTTATAAATTAAAAAAAAAATTTATTTCAAGCTTAAATATAATTAAAATAAAAAATAAATATTTATTTTTTTGTGCACCGTTTAAAAGATCTCATTGAGATCTATCAAACTATATTCATATTGGCAGAAAAATTATTTACGTAAACACATGATTTTTAACTTAAAATTACATTCTTTTTCTCAAAGTTCATTTTTTATGAAACCAGAATGGGGCCTAATCCAGTTGTCAAAGTGGCATTTACAGCTTCTAGTATTTATTTACATGTGAAGTTAGCCTAGTTTGTTGGTGGGTTTATGTGATACGCTTTCTTTTTAAACTTTCTTTTTTAAAAAAAAAAAGATAATTTCTAGTTCAAGTATAATGAAAATGAAAAATAATTTTTTAATTTTTTTTGCAACTTTTAAAAGATCTCAATCAGATCTATTAAACAAGATCTATATTGATAGAAAAATTATTTGCGTAAACATATAATTTTTGAGTTTGAAATTACCTTCCTTTTTCTTAAAATTCCTTTTTTAATAAACCGGAACGGGGCCTAATCCAGTTGTCAAAGTGACATTTACAGCTTTTATTATTTATTTACATGTGAAGTTAGTCTCGTTTGTTGGTGGGCTTAGGTGATACGATTTCTTTTTAAAACTTTTTTTTTCAAAAAGAAAATAATTTCAAGCTCAAATATAATAAAAATGAGAAAATAATTTTTTAATTTTTTTTGCACCGTTTAAAAAATCTCAATAAAATCTATCAAATAAGATCTATATTGGTAGAAAAAATTATTTGTGAAAACACATTATTTTTTAGGTTGAAATTATCTTCATTTTCTAAAAGTTTCTCTTTTCAGAAACCGAAACTCCCTCTTACTCTTTACATAATTGATTATGGTTTGATTTTCAAAATTAGGCCGCAAAAATTATTTTTTCCCTAAATTACGTAATTAAATCCTGCCTGGATTCCTCGCAATTGACTGGACCGGAACGGAGCAACTAAGGCTCCGTTCCGGAACCTCAAAAAAGTCCTTATTTTTTAAGAAGACAATTTCAAGCTTAAAAATTATGGGCTTATTGAAATTTAAAAATATGCAATATGGATATTGTTTAGAAGATCTCGATGAGATCTTTTATACGATGCAAAAAAAATTGAAAAAATATTTTTCATTTACTTTATTTTTTAGTTTGAAAATATGAAATAAACTGCTTATTTTTTAAAAAGGTTTCTGGAACGGGGTCTAAGCTTATTCCGACACCCTTGACTTTCGGAAAAACGAAGCTACCATTCGTCAGCCGTTCCTACAGCTTTCCATTAATGCCTTAAATGTGTGTGGGCTACTCTTGACAGTGTTTATTTTTTGTTTTAAATTAGTAGGTGTACAAGAAAGAAGATTAGGGCAATTAACAAGTAGGTTGAGCCAGTTGCATGTGGCCGAATTTAATGCCTACAGCAGGTGATATCAGATGCAGTTTGGACCCGCGAAATTTTTTCCCAATCCGACCGGACAATGTTTGTAGTATTTTTCGGCTTTGTTCGGTTCCCTTTTTAGTTTTGGTTTTAGTTTTGTTTCCAATCATTATCCTACTATTTTCTCCAATCATTACCCTATTTTTTTAATTATTACTTTCTCATCTCTCTCTATCTCTCTCCAATCATTACCTCTATTTTCAATCATTACTCTATTTCTCTCTCCACCCACTACCAAAACTAAACTAAACTAAACTACCAACCAAACACAACCTTCATATCTTATCCGATCCTGTTTTTCGAGACGAAGGATGTGGCCTAATAAATATCCACACACAAATACTTTATCCACCCCCAAGGGTATTTTGGTAGTGAAAAAATTATATATTTTTATTTATAGTTAAAAATTTTGTTAAATGTTTTCGATAGTGAATAAATTATTGAGAAACGTCAAATTATTTTCGGTAGTAAATAAGTTGTTAATGGGTTTGTGAGTAGAATTACTGTAGCAAAAATAGTTTTTGTTGACAACTTTTTTGATAGTGGAAACAAAATAGTAAAATAGTAAAACTTTTTTATTAGTGAAAATGAGATTGTAAAATGCGTTAAGTTTTTAGTGTTTTTTGTTAGTGGAAACGAGGTCTCATTCACAATAGGGGTCTGACAATGAGTTTATTTTCATATTTTTCGAATCCTTTTTTCCGAGATGAACGATGTGATGTAAATATTATATCCAAATTTTTCAAAAATTACTCCACATGAAAACAATAAAAAGGACCATAGCAAAAAGACTCCTAAAAAGATTGCCTAAAGGAGGCCAGTACCATTGCTTCAGTTATCATCAAGCATTGACACACTACAAAAATACTATTCTCTCTTTCCCATAAAGTTGGTTCACTATAAAATTATGTGTAATTTTTCAACTTCAAAATAATATTTTTATAAAAATAATTTTTTTTTGCACCGTTTAAAAGATCTCATCAAGATCTATCAAACAAAATCGATATTACACAAAAATTATGGGTGTTTGGCAATTATAGATCGTGAGTTAGTACTGTGCGATTGAATTCTAGGTTATGGTGATGTATTGTTTTTACTTTCTTTACCATTAATCAATTTACCTAATCTATGACTCTAATACCTGATATATACGCATGATTCGGAAAAGGAATGTTCAAACCATAGCCAAAACCTCGTCCACTTTATGTTGAGTGTAGACTCACACCCAAGGTTTTAAATAGTAGTCGATACATAACGACCTTTATGAACTAATTTTCCGGCTTTCCAATACCATCACACTTTGGTGTACGACCGATACTTATTATTCTTGCAATTACGAAGCCCTATAAGGGTTGGGGTGGCCCTAGCCCATGACAGTTTTATTTTTGGAAAAAAAAAACAAATTAAAGAATTACTAGGAGTATTTGGAAACGATACGAGACTAGGGGGCTTGTGGTGACCCAAGTCACCACAGGGTTGTTGTGGCTCAAAACGGTAAAGTTTTGAGGCAAGAAAAAGTGGGGAAAAAGGGGCTACAAGGCCCTGTTTGGTGAAAATGAGAGGAAAAAAAATTAGGTGCTTTAATTTTCAATTCGTTTGAACCAGTGCAAAAATCTTATTTTTCTTATCTTTTTATCTTAAAGGGTCATAATTAATTTTTGACTCTAGGACTCTCGTTAGTTAGTCCTAAAAGATATTTGGTTTTATGACTTTCTTAGGCTAACCAACGAGAGCCATAGAGTCAAATTATTTCTGACCCCTTAGAATAAAATGATCATAAAAATAAGATCTTTGCTCCGGTTTAAACGGATTAAAAATTCGAGTACTTAACTTTTTAACCCTATTTTTCAATATATAAATGGTCTAACGATTGTTGAAAAATTAAGTGCTCTAATTTTCAATTCATTTGAACTGGTGTGAAGATCTTATTTTTATGATCATTTTATTATAAGGGGTCATAAATAATTTTTGATTCTAGGGCTCTCGTTGGTTAGCTCTAATAAAGTCGTAAAACCAAATATCTCTTAGGACTAACTAACGACAGTCCTAGAGTCAAAAATTAATTATGGCCCTTTAAAATAAAATGAGAAGAAAAATAAGATTTTTACACTTGTTCAAACGAATTAAAAATTAGAACACTTAATTTCTTTCCTCTCCTCTTCACCAAACAAGGCCTTGCAGCCCTTTTTTTCCCACTTTTTCTTGCCTCAAAACGTCACCATTTTGAGCCACAACAACCTTATGGTGACTTGGGTCACCACAGGCACCCCCGTCCGATTTCATTAGTTTTATTTGATGTCCTGACAAAGTGCATTATCAAAATAGTTTCAATTGGTGGCTCCATTGACAGTTGGCTACTGATTTGAAAGCTAATTGGCCAAGAAAATTGGGCGATTGTTGTTCAATTCTGAAGCATGACCAGTTTAAAAATTTTGTGCACATCTCTGAAGTAAGGAGTATATGTGTGTGTGTGTATATATATATATATATATATATATACACACACATATATATATATGTGGCCTAAATTTTTCTTGTAATGTTTGAGTAACGAATAGACTCCTCGTTCCGCTTTCTTTAAAAATCTTCTTTTTAAAAAATACGGTAATTTCAAACTCAAATATAATAAAATTAAATGAAAAATAAATTTTCAATTTTTTTTGCACCGTTTAATTTTTCAATTTCAAACAAGATCCATATTAGTAGAAAAATTATTTGCGTAAACATATGATTTTGGACCTTGAAATTTATCTTCTTTTTCAAAAAGTGACTTTTTGAAAAAGTGGAACAACCTCTAACATCGATCCCGAAAATGTTCCTCCTCCTAACAAAGGCCCTGTCATATCGAAATTCTAGCACACTCAAGATATTGTGAAGTGGTTGAGACTCTGCCCTTAGGGAGATGAAACCTCCCACTGTCCCCATCATTTTTGGAGTTAGGAGCTAGATCTAGCTAGGGTTCTAAATCTGGTTTCTTGGAACCAGTTCAACAGCGACAGTAACGACGTCTGCAGCGGCTTCAACCTTCAATCTGGGGTGGGAACGAGCTCAAGTCAGTGCGGCGGGTCCATCCAGGAGAGTCAGCTCTGTGTTCATATCTGATTACTCCAGTCTTGGCCACTGCAACCCCTTTCAAGAGTATGATTGACTAGTTCGACTCCAGCGTTTTTTTTTCTAGGCGGCTTTTGGTTTGTTTGTTTTTTGTTGTATTTTTTTTTTGTTTTTTCTGTATTTCATGATCAGTAGTGTTCGCTTTTATTGTAATATTTTCTTATATATATTATCTGCATTTTTTGGTTAGTTGGAAAAAGAAAAAAAAAAAAAACATTTTCTAAGCCAGATCTCACTTAAAGCAATGTACGTAGTAGGGTCCTCCAATGGGAGCCTGCAGGTAGCAATTTTTTGAAAAAAATTTCACTGCCGGGTGGGTACAATATGGTGCCCGCTCGGCACATACGTATTGCAGTTTTAAACGGCTCAGATTCGGAGAAAGAGAGAGTAATGGGATGAGATGAGAGAGATAGTTTCAATCTGGACCGTCCAAAAGTGTATTAAATGACCCACATGTATCAAGCAGACACCACGTGAGATATACCACCCAGCATCGAAAAATTTCTCCAATTTTTCTCCCAACCAGAACCAGAAACTATGACACATTTGTATCGGACTTGAATGCATTTTAATCAGCATTAGATAGAAGCTAGTCGTTGGTAATGGTGAAACAATGTACAACTTGTGCCTTCTGTTTAATGCCAGTTCTTATTTTAGTTCAGACAAATTATATTTTGATTCTGCTCATCAAATGGCCAACTACCAATGTCAGCAATGCTGTTCACAAAAATCAATTCAAGCACGCATTGTTAGATCCCATTCTGCTTAACTTTTAGTTTTTTTTTTTTTTGTCATTATTTGATTTTTTTTGTGTTTATTAATTTTTTTTTTTTTGCTCGGCAAATGAAACTTTTATATAAGCTCGAAAGGGTACATCGAGAGGGTTACAAAAAGAAAGAGAACATAACTAGCCCATCCAACAAAAAGTTGAAAGGACTCAAAACCTCAACATGAGCTACAACTTCAGCTTACGAATACCATCAAGAAACACCTTAAACTCCTCTACCGAATAAATCTTAATTGCGAACTTGGACTTCATCCACATTGCGACCCTTGACTTTATCAATTCCCCCACCATCTCAACACTCGTAGTAGCATTGTTAAACACATAGTCATTTCGAGCGAGCCACAAAGACCACAAAGTGGCAAAAAAAGACGCTTCCCAGACATTTTTCTCTAGATTCCGAAAGCTGGAGTTAAACCACCATAGAGCCAGATCAGACAACGAGTTCGGACATACCCACGTAACATGCCACCAATCCATAATTAGGGACCAAATATTCCATGAGAATTGACAGTGCAAGAACAAATGATTCGGAGTTTCGAGATGTAGGGAGCACAAAGGGCAAGATAACGACTGGCCCTCCTGAAGAATATTCCTGGCGGAGAGCACCGATCTCGTTGGAACCCTCTCCTGAATCGCTATCCACGAAAAAATTTCCACCTTAGGAGGGCAAAGATTTTTCCAAAGAGACCCCAAAACTTGGTTCCTGGACTGACCCACCTGTTCCCAATGGACGGACACTGATTTTGAGGAAAAACGCTTATCCGCTGTCCACTTCCACTGGAGCACATCCCTTCTGGCTTGATCGAGTGTCACCAATTCCAATCTTCGGTGCAATTCCTCCGACAGGTTGGTCTCCCACACATTAAGCCGCCTTTTCCTATACTGTAGTTTCCATAGCATATTCCCTGACCCTTCCTTCACCGCGTTGACCGTGCTCTCTCTTTGGTTAGAGATAAGGAAAAGCCTAGGGAATTCTTCCTTGAGGGATCTATCCCCCAACCAGACATGGTCCCAAAATAATGTGTCCTGCCCAGATTGGACTTGAATCCTAAAACCCTCTGTGAGGACCGATCCAATAGTAGAAGACTCCCTTAGAGAACAAATATCTCTCCAAATGTTGGTTATTCGACCGGCCCTGGGTAATTAAGGTAACCAAGCCCCCTGTGTGATATTATACTTCCCTTTGATAACTCTGACCCATAGAGATTCCTTATCCTCATTAAATCTCCACCACCACCTGGACAGCAAAGCAAGGTTTTGTTGAAGCACTCTCCTTATTCCCAGCCCACCAAACTCCTTCTTCGTAGCCACTGTTTCCCACTTCAGCAGATGCAACCTCTTCTTCTCCACTGTGTTTATTAATATTGTGTCAAACTTTTGTAGATTATTGATTCGTCTGGACGAGAAAAATCTGAAAAGTAAAATATATTTACTTTTACCCAAATATTTTGAGAAATAATCATTTTTTAGCAAACAAAAAAAAGTATTAAAAAAAGGTCAAAAAGGTCAATTTTTTTGGTTGAAAAGTGGTTATTTTTCAAAATATTTGGGTAAAAGTAAAAAAAATTTACTTTTCTGATTTGTCTTGACGAGACGAATTGGAAAACCAAAAAAGTGAGTTGCAAAATTAATAAATGCAAAAAAAAATTTAAATAAGGACAAAACAAAAAAGCCTAAAAGAGCTTAGTGTTAGTAGTGTCGATGAAATTCAAATAATAACAAAAGTTACTGCACATAATTAATGAATAAAAACATTGATCGTACCAATTCCACCATTCTCTAGATCTCTATGATAAAATGAATCTTGTTTGATAGAATTCGATGTAATTTTTTGAATGATGTAAGAGATTATTCTACCATTGTTTGTGCCCTACCATTGTTTGTGCCCTTTAATTAGTACCTCACTCTCACCAAACCTGACATCTGCTATGTCATCAATCAAGTTTGTTAGTTCATGCACACCCTCACCACTGTATATCTTCATGCTAAAAATGCATGTTACGTTATCTATAGGGTTCTCTGGGCCTTGGCCTAACCATCAATTTGTGGTGTGCGAAAGCAACAAATACTAAAACGGATGCGATTTATGTGTTGCTAACGATAAACCAAATCAAACCGAGCAATAAAGTACGGAGAGAAACCTAAACATACAAGAGAGAGAGAGACACAGATTTACTTGGTTTTTGGATTATTGCAACAAAGGCAGTCAATGGTCAAAGGATTTCACTAATCCATGAACTAATGGTCTGAGGATCCTATAGATTTGGCTCTTACAAGTAAAATCTATTCCACATGACACATTCCAAGGTTCCAGAACCTTCTAGTAGAGTCCGTCATATTCCGAAACAATGTGGACGATTTGAGTGAAATATATCCAGAATATTCCAGAAGTAGTTCTGGAGATGTACTTCCAGAGAGTTTGGGATGACTCTCAATAAGTTCCAAATTAATTAGTATGTAAATTGTAAAATCTATCGGTACTCGTATAAGTCTAAAAATAACGGGAGTGGAGGAATATTAATTGGTGTTTTGAAAATTTTTGAGTTTTATTTTTGGGTAATAAGTGGAGAGAGAAAATTAAGATAATAAATGGAGATATGGATAATGAGTGGAGAGAGATAGAAAGAAAAATAAAAATAAAAGGGAATTGTCGTTCAGTGGTCGTTGGGGCAAAAAATGCCCAAGTCATGGACCAGTTTTTAGGAATTCATAAGTCATGGTAAGGAGAATATTAATTCCAAAGACATGGTTTTAAAGACAAAAATTGTTTCACTTTAATGATCGGAGAGATAAAAGAGAAATGAGAGTAATAAATTGAAGTAGAGATAATGAGAGTTTTTTGAGTTGGAATTTTTTTTTCCCAAAATGCCATCGAAACAAAGCATTAACGAATTTTACGATTTCGTTTTCCCTAACAAAAAAAGTTTCAGCATTTTACTATCTCGTTTCCACTAACAAAAAAGTTATCAACAAAAATATTTTTTGCGACAGTAACTCTACTCACAAACTCATCAACAACTTATTCATTACCAGAAATAACTTGACATTTCACAACAATTTATTCACTACCAAAAACACCTGACAACTTTTCAATCACAAATAAAAATTTACAAATTTTTCGCTACCAAAAATACCTCCTGAGTGTTCATGTGTGTTAATAAATCGTCTATATATAATGGTTATTCTTGAGGCCGAGTGTTCAAGTGACCACCCTATTCAAAGGGTAGAGCCGCTAGTGAGTGTCCATGTGCGTTAATAAATTATTTAGGCCCCGTTTGGTTAAATAAGTCAATTGGCTTATTTTTTGTCCTTATTCAAATTCTTTTCGTTAATTTTTTGGGGATTATTGCATTGTTATGACGAGATGAATCTAAAAGGTAAAAAATTATGATCGAAATCTAATTTTTTTTAATAAAGACGAAAAAATTGGCTTATTTTTGTCCTTATTTAAAAAAATTAGGTTTCGATTGTAATTTTTTACTTCTTAAATTCCTATTGTCACGACGATGTAATAATCCCCAAAAAATTGACGAAAAATTAACAATCTAAAAAAAATTTGAATAAAAACAAAAAATAAGCAGTTAGCTTATTTAGCTGAACGGACCCATTCTTGACGGTGTTCAAGTGACGACCATATTCAAAGGGTAGAGCCGCTAGTGAGTGCCCATGTGTGTTGAATTTCCGGATCAACCAATGGTAACTTGGTAACCCGCTAATGATTCATCATTTGTGATAATTGGATCGAGAAATACGTGGACGCTCAGTTGTACTTGTGAGTAACTAACAAATTTTCAAAATTACTGCAACACCACCGGTGGTGAACTACTCCAAATAATTGGGCGTTCTATGAATTATTATTATGATATGATATTAAATGCTAACAGATAGACATCAACCTACCTCAATGAATAACCCCCTGGTGACCTATTTATGGAGGAATTTTTCAGTGTTGAGCTGGTATTGCCTACGTGGTACTCGCTCGGCGCATCCAAACCGTCCGATACATTTTTGGACAGCTTGGATTAAACACTCTCTTTACTCTCGCCCCAACACTTTCTCTCTCATTTGCTCTCTCCAAATTTGAGCCGTTCAAACATGTAATGAACGGCTCAGATGCGCGAGCGGGCACCAGGTGGTACCCGCTCGGCATTGAAAATTTTTCCCTATTTATGGGCATTGGACTATGGACGTCTTCCTCCCCAAGAGTAAACACCTACTTTCCTAAATAGCCTTTTTTTGGGGTTTTCTCTCTGCATGGTGTATCCCATCTACCCCATGACGAGCATTAGTGTGATAATGGGGATAGCAATTTTGGCAATGGCAACAGTGATGCCAACGTTGTTTTTTGTAGAGGGTATCATGGACTTCCATCCCATAAGGGCACTGGCTGCCAAAAACAACGTGACATGTGTATTGGTGTTCGGAGATTCGAGTGTTGACCCTGGAAACAACAACCATCTCCGCCTTGCCCCCAAGGGGAACTTCCCTCCTTACGGGAAAGACTTGTTTAATGGCCACCCTACAGGGAGGCTCAGTAATGGAAGGCTTGCCACTGACTTCATTGGTATGGAGTACTGTTCCCTATAATATTGTTTAGCTTTATATTTGTTCCAGTTGATAGAGAAAATTGATTTACGAGTATCTAATGGGTATAATATGTTGCATAAGGGCATCCGCACCAGCCTCTCTACATTTTGGATCAATTTACACCTTAAAAAGTCACTTTATTACTTTAGCTACTCATTTTTAAAATGTCTATTGCATCAGACTCTCTATATTAATACTATCCCATTAAAAATATTATTTCTTTATCCTAAAAAAACAAATATCAAAAAAAAAAAAAAAAACCAAACCAGCAAAACCACTAAAACTCTCTCTCTCTCTCTCTCTCTCTCTCTCTCGCTCTCTAACTTTACTCATCTTGTTCTCAACCCCAGCCCCAAAATTGATCACAGCCTTCACCGGGAGCGTCACCTCCCTCCGATTAACCCCCTTCTCTCTCCAAAATCGTCTCAAACGGCATGCAACCGACTTCCTCCCCAATCCACCACGACTTCTTTGCCCAAGCCCACCAGCACTTCCGCTAGGATTTCAGGCTTGGTAGAATTCACTCCTGGTGTGGCTCAAAGAAAATTTCCAGAAACACCAGGACTTGGGGAAAAGATCCACCACGACCAAGCTACGGTGGCGAACCAGATCCACTAATTGTGTGATCGGCCACACGACAACGTTTGGTCCAGAACCCCACCGCTCCGGCTTCAATTGCTTGAATATTGGAGTATATTGTGTTTACCGCATGAACAGTTGCTCGTCTGGCTAGACGAGGCACTGTTGCAAAGTTACATATTTTGTAAAGTAACCAGTGAAGAAGCGAGGCTGATACTGCTGTGTTTTGGGGTGTTTTTCCAATTTTCACTTGCTACTTTAGTTTGAAGAGGGAAGAGGCGACACTAATGTGGATGCTCTAAGAACAGTTCAAAAGCACAACTGCAAAGGTTAGCTTGGTGATCAAGATTTGCGTAGAATAATTCAGATTTAAGAATATGCGACATTCTTAGGTTTTGGGTCTGAAACCTTCTGGGTGTGCACTACCAAATCTTTTGGGATAAGTTCATACTAGACTCTAGTTAGGCTCCTTTTTTTATCATGACTCTAGTTAGGCTTTAAGTGGGCTTTGCTTGCATATAATGAGATAAAATGTCTCTAAAATTACTCGAAATGCGTGAAAATTGGTCTAAACATGACTAACTACGTTATCTAAATTTGCTAGAGATTATCACGACTAACATGGGTCTTAACATCAACCTGTGAATCGCCGCAGTTCAAATGTATGATTCATCACTTTCCTTTTAAGGAAGGCTTAGATCCGGAAATGTTCTCTTATTTGTGAGATGGAATATTGTACTTGCAGTGTACTAGGGGAGTACTTGAGGCACCCGCCCAAAACGTAGTAGTTTGCCAAAATTAGAAACAAAAGTTTCCGGTGTAGTGATGTACTTACTCGACGACTGAATAGCTTTTCTGATACTGACTAATGTCTACTCAACATAGTGTACTTTTTGGAAGGATTTTGTTATCATGGGCTCTGAAGGCACATGTTAGGAGAGCATTTTCTTAGGCTAAGTTCTGCTAAAATTTTTGGAGTTTTTTCTTAGTTTGTCTTTATATTTATTTTATTTTTTTTGCTTTTGTTAATTTTCCGTTTAATTTTTTTGAAAAATTGATTCGTTTTGAAGAGAAAAATCGAAAAGTGAAAAATTATGACTTTTACTCAAATGTTTTCGAAAATATCTAAGAAAAATTTGAAAGCTGGCCTTTTGAGTTTTATCTTGCATATTTCCAAAGCTATTTGGGTAAAATTCAAAATTTTTACTTTTTCGATTTTTATTGACGAGAGGAATCAAAAATACACAAAAATTAGGCGCAAAACTGAAATACGTGAAGAAAATTTGAATAAGAACAACAAAAAAAGCTCCAAAAATCCTAATGGAACTTAGCCGTACTCTTTTGCTTTACTCTGCTTTCACGGGGAGTGTACAAATAGTAGTAGTGTAATCAATTCTTTTTCATGAGATACAAATGCCCCTTCCTTTATGTGTAGTGGGTTTTTGTCATTCCCATTAGAAAGTGTGAGGTTTATGTTAATTTTGGATTACTAAGGAGTATTTGACTTCTGTTACTTACTATTCTTACAGCGGAGGCACTTGGTTATACAAGTGTAATACCAGCATTTCTGGATCCGACTCTAACAACCGCAGATCTACTACATGGTGTTAGCTTTGCATCAGCTGGTTCGGGTTACGATGAATTAACCTCCAATTTATCTGTAAGTTTAGGTATTCACACCACTTGCAGTAATTATTTCAGTAGTCCTGAGCACCATCACGGAGTATATATTCAGGATCATTCCAGCATCACGCATTGTATGCGGACCACTCAAGAACGTGTGGTGTTGGAGTCTCCAGAGCTCCAAGTGGCTGTGCCTCGGCAGCACTGAGGAATTAGTCATTATACCGAAAAAAGAAGAAGAAAAACAGTACTATATATGATCTTTTCTGTGTGGTTGTTGATTCTTAATTTGTTTATCGGACTCAGAAGTATCTAATGATCCTTTGTTTCTTGGGTTTTTTTGACGTGGTGAAATCAGAATTCGCTGTCTGTTTCACAACAACTGCAGTATTTCAGGCATTACAAGATTCACCTGGGGCGTTTAGTGGGAGAGATAAAAGCTGAAGAAATCACTAGTAATGCCATATATGTTCTAAGCTTGGGCTCGAATGACTTCCTCCAGAACTATTACAGAGAACTTCAACGTTCCCAAGAGTTCACTCCCGAACAATACGTGAATTTCTTAGCTGCTCGCATGCTCCATGCTGCTCAGGTTCTCTCTCTCTCTCTCTCTCTCTCTCTCTCTCTCTCTCTCTCGGAAAACCGGAGTATACTAGTCAAATCGAATCAAAATAAACCAAACTGTCATAAATATTTGGTTTGGTATTGATCGAAATGTCCAGAGCAAAATTTCTGGTTTGATTTGAAAAGTACTTAAATTGGACCTAATCGAACCGCTACTCTTACTGGGACAAAGCAAAAGAGGAGTATTAGATACTAGTGTTTGACCGTGCCTACGGCACTATCCACCTTTTAATGACATTTTTGTAATATATTTATAAGAGTGTGGGTGTTTTCTTAAGAGAGTTGGAGAGTCCACATCGGTTCTTGAATCAAATGAATCTCAACCCTTCTTTTAACTTGTGTTTGTGTGGTCCCCAAACCCTTGTGTTTTATTAGGCAGTCCACCCTTTAATGGTATTTTTGTAATATATTTGCAAGAGTATGAGTGTTTTCTTAAAAAAGTTGGAGAGCACACATTAGCACTTGTATCAAATGAATCTCAACCTTTTTTTTAACTTGTGTTTGTGTGGTTCCCACACCCTTGTGTTTTATCAGGTAGATTGGTTAGTAAGGTCAAAATGCAGTGCTTATATAAACTGCTCGGGGCACGATTACATTTTTAGTGTTGTCAATTTTAGAAATTAATGATTCAATCTTTGATTTGTAGAAAATTGAGCTACTTGACCCTCCTCAACTCACAGAATTATAGGGAAGTCTACTAGCAGTTCGAAATTTCCGTATGCCTCCTTAATTAGAGCAACGCCGCAATTTGGCTGTGGAATTGGTCGCCTGGTTTGGTCAAAGAAGGCGAAAGTTAACACTTGAGTTATAAAAGAAATTTATCTATGTGTAGCTAGCATATGCCACATTACTTGTTGGGTCCCATTACTTCAAACACCAAAATGAAGAGAATCAAAAAATGAGTATGTCCCTCTTATTAGTATTGAGCGTAATGGTTACCCTCTTTACTGAGGGTGAGCAAAATCACACTCCATTTTTCATCCTTGATTGGAGCCAATTATTTTTTGGAACAGTAAAAAAGAAATTTATTAATCTTTGAGAGGCATCAAAGCAGAGTAAGAGTGAACCCACAAAAGAAGTCACCCCTTACTTCGACAATCATATGCCTTTAGGAACCGGAAGGGAAAGATAACTACCCGATGATGGCATGAAGCCAGCCAAGGCATAAAACCCCAAAGAAAGAAACACTACACCCGAGACCCAACCATGGCAAAAAAGCACCTAAAATAAAACTCACTCCTGAGATAACTAAGGATCAATCATTATATTGAGGAGCCAATACTTTTTCGGAGCCAATTCTGGTATGCTTTTTATGGAAATTAATTCTGAAAACAGTTCTAGAGAATTCAAATTCAAAAATCCTTTTCAGATGAGTTTTTTGGATTCTGATTATGATGATCATTTTCTTTTGAATTGAAAACATAATGGTAGTTTCACCTGGATAGCAGTATGATGATGATTATTTTGTTTTGGGAGATGCAGGGAATGCATGGTTTGGGAGCAAGGAGAATGGCAGTGGTGGGGCTAAGCCCAATCGGTTGCGTGCCATTGGTGAGGACCCTAAAGGATCTCGCACGACAATGCGACGATGAATACAACGGAGTGGCACGCTCTTTCAATGCCAAGCTACAGCAGAATTTGGCAACCCTAAAGGCATCCCTAGGCATGCAAATTGCCTACATCGATATCTACTCTGTCATGATCAGCGCAATTAACACCCCTCAGAAATACGGTCAGCATACATACATATCATTCGTAATCGATCTTATACAAGAAACTACCGAAATCTGAACCGTTTGCTTTGTAACTAGTGAAAATTTTTAACCATTTCTGAAATTATATTGATCGGATGTCGACCTATGATTTTAGAGCACAGTTATAATGAAAAGACAGACAGACACACACACAGAGATTGCAATATATCCATAAACTCGAAGTGTAATCTAGTCTAGACTAGGGTAAACTTACACATGCTTCGCGTTTGGCAGGTTTTATGGAGACGTCGAAGGGGTGCTGTGGGACAGGGATGTATGAATACAGCGAAACATGCAGGGGAATGAGCACATGTCCTGACCCATCAAAGTACGTGTTTTGGGATGCTGCTCATCCAACTCAGAGAATGTACGAAATTATTGCTGGTGAGGCTGTGAAGACTATTGTGCGTGGCTACTCCAACAATTAACTAACTAATTATGCTTTTGAGTGTTGGCGACATTAATTATGTAATAGGCTAGTAGTATTATGGTTGGTCTAAGCCAGGGTCCGATCTCCTCTGTCCCGAAAACCCCAATGTCTCTGTGCCGAGGGGTTTTCGTTTTCGGCACAGAAGATCCTGCCTCGTCTAAGCCACGTGGGTGGGCCCAAATGAGGCTAAGGAATTCCGTATTATATTGCCCTTGGTTTTAGTTAGTTTTGTAAGTGCATGATTTCATGAATTCCTCTGCAGGAGACATGTTAATGTGTTGCTTTGTGCGTGTTTGCATAAACTTTGGTATTTCTCTCTGTGGTTTGTCGATTCCTGAATCCCTCTTCCTTCATTACCAATTAGCCCATAGCCTCCTGGATTTTAATCTATAGTGAGTGGATCTATATACAGAGGTGAGCAAATTATTTGTGTTTAATTAGCAGTGGTATGAAAAACACGTATTTCTACATTCATAGCAAAAAGTATCTCGAGATATATATTGCTATTTGCTAGGTCCAAGGAAAGGGACGAGATTGTGTGTACATGCATGCGCGGCAACCGTTTACTACATGCAATATTAAAAATTGATCATGACTTGGTGTTTCGGGGATTTTTGCCAAACATGTATACGCTTTCAAGAATGTTTTTGACCCAAGGACCTTGCCAGGGACAATTGCATTGTACTTCTCCAAAATTATGGGATTACAAATTTGTATAATGTGTGCGAATATTTGAAAATTGTACAGGGAGGCCGGGGGCCACTGTGTCCGCCCCGAAATGATGAATTTATTGTGTTTTCTTATCTTATCTTTATTTAATTTATTGCCAGAACTCTCCACCGAAACGAAGTAAATGCTCATAACCGTTGCTCCACCTACATGCTACAGCTAAATGCATGATGAACTAAATGCTTTGTCCTTCCATTTATTTACTACTGTACCATATTGTAGCATATTACACTCTCCATCCCTAAATGTTTGGCACTTTCATGCTTTTTATTGCTCCATATAATTTGTTCATTTTGAAAAGTCAAAAGCAAAATATGGTAAACTTCCCATGTTACCCTTTTCATTTGGGCACAAAATTTCAAATTCAAATTTTCAAGTACTATTCAAAATACACTAAAAGATTAAGATTGGACACGTGATTTATGCATAATACAATAATATTTCTTCCTTAAAAATTAGAACTCCTAAAGGTGCTAAACATTTAGGGACGGAGGGAGTAGTTGCAATCTTCCGTAGCTTGACATTTGGATCCACATGTGCAGGGCCGGCCCAATGGGGAAGCCCACGAGGCCGCTGCCTTGGGTCGCCACATTTTGGGCAAAAAATGGGGCACCCATTCCAAGATAAGTATATATATTTTCTATGTGCAACTATAATACAAACTTCTTTGGTGGTTCAGTGGTAAAGTGTTTGCTTTTCCACATAAGATGCTTGGGTTCAAATCCAAGTAACGTATTTTTTTGCAAAAAAAAATTTCTTCTGTCTAGGACACTATTCCACCACTTAGCCTAAGGCATCCATTTCTTCTATGTAGGGCGCTATTCCACGACTTGGCCTAAGGCATCCAAATACCTTGGACTAGCCCTGCACATGTGTGACATCAGGTACAGGATTCGTTGTTCATTCGTATCAAATTTTTTTTATTTATAAACTGCATCTAAGTTCCACTAAAATTTTTGGAGTTTTTTCTTATTTTGTCCTTATTCAATTTTTTTTCACATTTGTTTACTTTTGCGTCTAACTTTCGTGAATTATTGATACGTCTTGAATAGAGAAATCGAAAAAGTAAAAAATATGACGCTAACTCAAATATTTTTGGAAATATCCAAGAAAAAGTCCAAAGCCGATTTTTTTGACATTTTGGATTTTGTTTTTGATATTTTCCAAAATATTTCGGTAAAAGTCATATATGTATACGTGGGGCTCACACATACATGGGTTATGTGTTTTGATTTGCGTGTGTTATTAATATAGATACTTCATCGCTTTCTTTCTCTGTTCCACGGTATAGTGCAGTAGTTGTAGTTTCAGTGAATTAAATTTAACTGAGCGAGCTAGGTGCTTGTTTTTGAAAAAAAATTATTTGCAAATTTTGAGATTCTAATTTTTCAAAATTGGTTTGGAGTGTTTCTCAAAAATTCTACACAACGCATTCTGATAGGCACGTAAATGTTCATATACGCGCCCCTTAATTTATCCTTGCTAAGTCTATTTTATTTTATTATTTGAAGATTTATGCTTAATTTGTGTATTGTAGATATTTGGAGGATTTGGTACAAAAAGAGCGCAAAGTCGAAATATTAAACAGTGTTCGAAGTTGTTTCGTTTGAAGTCAATCAAGTGGAGTGCTCAAATTGCAAGTCGAGAGTTCAGCACTGGATTTAGTTAATCTACATTTGGAGACCTTTGTCTTCTAATGGGCCTGACAAGTATTTGTTATTGTGACCAAGGGTAGGCCCAATGTTTATTGCTCCATGGCTGATTAAGTGGTGGGGCCAAGTGAAAGAATGAGAAAAGCCAATTCTCGGCAGTGGATGTGGCCCACGGCTCTCGGGCATCATCAGGGAAAATGAATTGCAATTCCATTGATTGGGCCCAATATTTATTAGTTGTTGACTAAATAATGGGCCAAGGAAGGAAATGGCTACGGCTGGGAATTAAAAAAGTAGGACAGGGTTTGGAATGAGACGGCAGACGTGGCTTATAAAAGGAGAGCAGCAGCTTTTGTAAAAAGGATTATTCGGGGCTGCCAAGACCGAGAGCTACAGGGAACAAAGCGCTGGGACATCTTCTTGGATTCTCACGTACGACGAAATAGCAGAGGGGGCTGCCGAGATCAGGAGGTTTTGTTTTGAATATTGTTTATGCAGTTTTAGATCTTACGTTTTTACTTCAGTTTTTTTTCCTGTCAAGTTATTTGAAGCTTTGTTCAATTACTCGCACTCTAGTAACTCGTATTAATTTTCGTCTTTCATTAAAGTTGTTTGTTGGTTATTGTTTAACTTAGATCTTTTGTTTATGTTCCATCTCGCGTAATATAAATATGTTTCAAATTAGGGTTTCTTTTATTTCCTGCTTAATAATGAGTGAGTAGTTGAATGGGTAGGGTTGCGGGGTGATTAGCACACCGTGACCAGTTCGGACACTGCTCTTAATTTCAAATAATAAAGAAAATGTTTTTAGATTGGAACATATTTCTCGCGGACGAACCCGGGCATCGTCGGAGCCCATGTGAACGGGGGAATGGGGGTCCAAAACTCATTCTTCGCTGCGCATGGGTAAACGGCGACCCTAAGGTTTCGCATCTTGCGGGGTATCCTTTTCAATGTAAAATTGAACGTTTTTAAGAACACCGAATGGAGCAGGTTACTCCGGACTGGTTACGAGTGCTATGAACCCTACGACCGTACCTCCTTTTTAATTATTTGAAAAGAATAGTTATTTCCTAGATTTTAGTTAATCTTTCATCAATCGACAAGGGGTGGCTACCTAAGAGCCCATTTAAATTATAACAACCCGAGTTTTTAGTCAGCACACATTACCGTCTCTGTGGATTCGATTCCGGACTTACCGGATATTATGCTACGTCGGTCTCTGCCCTACGCTTGGGGCAACCCATTATTTTAGGACTAGGAAATCGTCAAGCACATTCTAGGATTCATATATCCTGAAAAGCCAAAAAAGTAAAGAAATTCACAAAATCCCAAAGCTAGGTTTTGGTAGCTTTAGGGATTCTGCAATTCCAATTCCCAAAAAATGAATGAAATTCTCATAATCTTATAGTTCCAACTCTCAAAAAATGAATGAAATTCTCATAATTTTATAGTTGCAACAAACATGTTTCTCATTTTCTACTAAAATTTGGAATATAAAATTTGCAGCGGAATTTAAAGCTAAAATCTATGTTTGCTATGTTTAGTGTTCTCCATTTTGAACCCATATATCTACGTCTGGGTTAAACAATTCGTTGCATTGAATGGATGTAACTGAAAACTACACCTGAAAAATAACTTATCCTCAAAGCTCACCACATTTTCTTTCAAACTAGTGTTATAAACAAAAATGAACAAGCACCTACATGTTGAATTCGGATGTTCTGTGAGGATCCTTCTTTAAGGATCTTACGAGGCTAAATGAACAGACAAACATTGGTAGCTTTGGGGCTGAAGATATGGAAGGAAAAAAGAAAATGCAGAGAGAGAGAGAGTGTGGTGGCGTAGGAGGGCGGAATGGTGACCAAGAGGGGGGATGGATCCCTGTGATCAGAAAACATAGGGTGCAACCAGAGAAAAGGGCAGGAAGAAACGAGACATTCACTTTGTTTGTGGATAATATTCCTGAGAATAAGGACCACAGTTGGCTACAGAGGGCTTTCAACAAGTTTGGGGTGGTTAGGGACGCATTTATGCCGCGTAAACGGAGTAAGCGTACGGGCAACAAATTTGGGTTTGTTAGATATGAGTGTCGTGCGGCGGCTGATTTGGCAGCATCTAGAATGAATGGGGTGTGGGTAGAAAATGCAAGGCTTTTTGTTAAAGAAGCTTGCTTCGGTTTCAATGAAGAGCATCTCAGGGGGAAGTTTCCCAGACCTCGCTCAGTCTCACCAAGAGTGGTGGTACCAAAACAGGGGACAAACGTGGGACAGCGGTATGGTAAACAGGTGATGGTGGACAGGGAAAAGGGAGGAACTAATGGATGGTCTTATGTTCAGGTGCTGAGAGGTGATTCGTCGAAAACAGGGACGGATCATAAGCCCACTATTCGTGTTATACGCAGTGGAAATGGTTGGCTTTACAGGAGTGCAGTGGCTGTGATGCAGAGGGTGGTTCCCATGACCACCTTGGAAGTGAGTTTCAGCTTGGAGACAAATACGATGGCTCAATTTTGGTCTTTGGGAGGGAGATCAGTTCTGATCACTTTCCAAAGCCAAGAGGTTCGGGATTCTATCTTAGAGGGTCCTTGGATGAAGCTCTGGTTCGAGAGAGTGAATCCGTGGAGGGGTGAGCCGGCGAGCCTTGAGCGGTTCGCGTGGCTCAGCTGTAAAGGAATCCTTTTAAACGTGTGGAATGCTCATACGTTTAAATGTATTGCTGAGCTGTGGGGTTGCTTCATAAAGGTTGACGAGCAAACTCTAAAAGATTTATCTTTTGATGAAGGGAGAGTCTTGATTGCAACGGAGGAGACTAGTCCAATAGATAAGTGGATTCAGTTTGAGATAGATGGAGTTTTCTATGATGTCAAAGTCTCAGAGTCATCTTCTTTTAGTAATCCAGATGCTATGGAAGCTTGTGGTCCTCTGGCAATGGTTAAAATGGGGGCGTCTAAACCTCCGATGGAAACTGCAATGGAGGTTGAAACCAGGTTTGAAAAGGAAGAAGATGGTGACGTGGTACGGGACCCAGGAGGGGAAACCAATCGGGAGAAGGTGGTTGGTGTGGGATATGACACTTTAGCAGGAAAAGATGGGGTACGGGGCTCGAAGTATGAAATTGCAGCTAAGCATTTAATGCTTGTCAACTCCTGCTCTCCTGCTATTTCAGAGGATTTTGAATCCAGAGTTGAAGATTCGTTGGAGTGTGGAGAGGGGTCTGAGAATATTTTGGGCCTTTCGGCCCAAAGTAAATTATTGGACCAAGATGTATTTAAAGCCCATGAAGTTAGTCCAGCCTTAGAACAAGGGGTTGGACTGATTGACCCTCGGGTGGATATGAGGGAAATGGGCCCCCGTCCAGGTGGGCCGGTTTCTTTTAATCAGAGTAATGCTTCGGAGGATAGAATGGGAGAGCAGACATTTCCTCGGATGGGACGAAAATCCTAGCTGGGAGTGTTGAGAGAGCTGCAAACCCAGAAATTCCAGCGGATGTTGTGAGGTGCTCTCAAATTCCAAGTATCAATTTGGTGGTGGACCTTAAAGATGCTGGGTGTAGAAGAAGGAGAAGAAGACAGCTTTCCAATTTAGCAACCATCCGTGCAGCAGCTGCTTGTCAACCCGATCTGTTGCAAAACAATTCCTCACCCGACTTGGAGGAGGTCTTTTAGTCTAATGCTGATGTCGTTGGAGAGGTACTTGCGACCATGGCCGTTGGAGGTGAGTTGGGAATCTCTTTTCGCCCTAATAATGATTTGATTTTGCGCAAAATGATTGAAATTGAGTCTCAGGAACAAGCTCATGAGCGTGAGAGAGCACCTGGAGGGTAGATTTATCTATCTATTTTGTTGTGGAGTTTGTGTTGGGTTATTGTTTTTATGCAGATTATACCTTGGAACATTAGAGGTTTGGGGAGTTCGGTCAAGAAAAGATTTTTGAGTAAGCTGATAAAAAAGAGAAAGCCTGATATGGTGTTGATCCAGGAAACAAAATTGGACGTCATGGATGTTTTTTCGGTTCAAAGTCTGTGGGGTTGTGGTGATTTTGATTTTGCATGTTCTAGTGCTTCCGGGGCATCAGGGGGTTTATTAGTTATCTGGAGGAAAGGGTTTTTCGAAGCTAATAATATTATATGCCATAGATCTTATATTATATTGCAAGGTATAATCAATACGGAATGTCCTTGCACTATGGTGAATATTTATGCTCCAAATGATGTGGTAGATAGGAGAGGATTATGGGAGGAATTGTTAGCCCTGAAAGCTGTCTCTTCAAATCCTTGGTGTGTTGGGGGAGATTTTAATGAGATTAAAGCCATCAGTGAAAGGACTGGATGCCAGAGAATGGAGAGGGGAATGAAGGATTTTTTAGAATTCTGTGATGATATGGAACTTCTCGACCTTCCGATGATGGGTAGGAGATTCACTTGGACAAACTACCAAGATCATGCGATACATAGTCGGTTGGACAGATTTTTAATTTCCCAGCAGGTGTTTGAGAAATTTAAGGTGGTCCAATGGGGGATTCATAGGCCAATTTCTGATCATTGCCCAATTGTGCTTACTAATGATGAAAGAGATTGGGGTCCTCGACCATTCAGGTTCATGGATATCTGGCTATCGAATCCAAGGTGTATGTCTATTGCTAAGGAGACATGGGAAAATACTGTGGTAAATGGATGGGCTGGCTTTCAAGTTTTGCAAAAATTGAGGGCCATCAAGGATAAGCTCAAGGTGTGGAACAAAGAGGAGTTTGGGGATGTAAACTTGGCACTGCTAGTAACGGAAACTGAACTTCAACATTTTGATCTGTTAGCTGAGGAAAGGCAGCTCTCTATCGAGGAAAAAGCATCTCGGTGTAAAGCTAAATCAGAGTTTTGGAGACTTTCTCGGTTAACGGAATCGTTATGGAGACAGAAATCAAGGTTAAATTGGATGAAATTGGGGGACAAAAATACAAGATATTTTCAGGCTATAGCCAATAACAAGTTCCGGAGAAATTTGGTGGGCTCAATTAAGGCTGATGGGAGATTCCTAGAAGAGCCAAAGGATATCAAAGATGCAGCTATTGTACATTTCAGAAACAATTTCAAAGAGGACATCATCGACAGACCAAGGCTGGGGGGAGTTTTTCATAGAAGGTTATCTTCAGAAACTGCATTTGAACTTAGTAGAGTTTTTGATGTGAGGGAGGTTTTAGATGCTCAAAAGGATTGTAAGGCTCCGGGCCCGGATGGCTTTAATTTTTCCTTTGTGAAGCTCGGCTGGGATTTTATGAAGGATTTGATCATGCAATTTTTCTCTGATTTTCACTCCAATGGCAAACTTACAAAAGGTATCAACTCGACTTTCGTTGCTTTGATTCCTAAGGTGGATTGTCCCGTGGCGTTTAAAGAATATAGACCCATTAGTATGATTGGATGGGTGTATAAGGTGCTTTCCAAAGTTCTAGCCAATAGAATTAAAGCTTTTTTGCCATTGGTCATTGGAGAATCTCAAGCTGCATTTATCGGGGGAAAACAAATTTTGGATGGAGTTCTTATTGCAAATGAGGTTATACACAGCTGGAAATATAGTTCTCATGGGGGTTTGCTTCTTAAAATTGATTTCGAAAGGGCTTATGATTGTGTGAATTGGGGTTTTCTGCTAGACCTTCTTGCAAAAATGGGTTTCGGAGATAAATGGTGTGGGTGGATAAAGGAGTGTGTATCCTCGGTGACTATGTCTGTGCTGATTAATGGATCGGCCTCGAAGGAATTTCATATCCAGAAAGGCATTAGACAAGGCGATCCGTTATCCCCATTCCTCTTTAATATTGTGGTTGAAGGACTCAACATTTTATTGGAAAGAGCTAAGGATCGGAACATCATTAAAGGAGCAAGAATAGGGATTAATGGGGTTGTGGTATCCTATCTTCAGTTTGCGGATGACACGATTCTTTTCTGTAACAATGACATGGAGGAGCTGATTAGCATCAAAAGAATCCTTAGATGTTTTCAACTCATGTCAGGGCTAAAAATCAATTATTCCAAAAGCTCTTTATGTGGTATTTAAGTTCCCCATCAGGATGTGCAATCCTTGGCCCAAGTTATGGGGTGTAAAGTGGAAAAGCTGCTGATTAAGTATTTGGGCTTGCCTTTGGGTGCTAACCCCAACAGGATTAAAACTTGGGATTCTGTAGTGGAGAAGATGGAGAAGAAACTAAGTGTGTGGCGTGGAAGATAC
The DNA here is from genome assembly GCA_014282245.1 of Rhododendron simsii. Taxonomy (NCBI): domain Eukaryota; kingdom Viridiplantae; phylum Streptophyta; class Magnoliopsida; order Ericales; family Ericaceae; genus Rhododendron; species Rhododendron simsii. The sequence continues at coordinate 24,057,264 of CM024965.1, read as the reverse complement.
AATTCCTCTGGGGGTAAACTTACGTTAATCAACTTTTCTCTGGCCAACCAGCCAATCTATTTTTTATCCATATTCAAAATGCCAGTGTCTGTAGCAAGGAAGATAGAGCAAATTCAGAGGAAATTTTTTTGGGGAGACACAATTGATAAGAGAAAACTCCACTTAGTCAAATGGGAGGTGATTTGCCAAAAGAAGGAATTTGGTGGGTTAGGAGTGAAGAACTTGAGAGTTCAAAATCTGGCCCTTTTGGCCAAGTGGTGGTGGCGCTTTCATATCGACAGTGATTCCCTTTGGGTGCGGGTCGTAAGAGGAAAATATAACTTGGAAGGATGTTGGTTTCCTCGTTTGCCGGCCTCTGGAAGGACTTCTCAAATTTGGAAAGACATTTGCACTATTGGGGATGTTTCTTCTTGTATCAGTAATATCATCCAAGAGGGTTTTAGATTACAAGTTCATTCGGGCATGGAGATCTCTTTTTGGAATCATGTATGGTTAGGGGATACAACTCTTAGAGAGCAATACCCACGGCTATACTTGATTTCTTCTCAAAAAAATGCGGTGATTAATGTGATGCGGGGTGGAGCAGATGAGAGTAGCTGGAATTTGACATTTAGCAGAGGTTTACGTGATTGGGAAAACATTCAAGTGGAGGATCTAAAACGGAGGTTGCAACTTGTAACACTGGATCTGGCCAGGCCAGATTCTATGCTTTGGAAATGGTCCTCGAATAATCGATTCTCGGTAAAATCCGTGTATAATCAATGGGAGATTGGTGGTCATTCTAGGAGTCCGGTGATGGAAGCCCTTTGGAAGAATCTATGCCCCCCAAAGGTGGAAATTTTTGCTTGGATGGCTATCCAATCCAAGGTGGCTACTAGATCCGTGTTATTGGGTCGGAATCTACTGCCAGAGGGGCAATCTGTTCTATGCCCTTTATGCTCGCTGCACTTGGAATCACCACATCATTTATTCCTGCATTGCCATTTTTCTTGGGACGTTTGGTCGAGGATTCTGGATTGGTGGCATGTAAAGTGGGTATGCCCTGCATCTGTGGAAAACCTATTTATTTGGTGGGATGATAATAGATTCAGAAATTTGGAGAAACACTTGTGGGAAGCCACCTTTTTTGCAACTTTGTGGTCATTGTGGCTGGTTAGAAATTCGTATGTGTTCAAAAATGCTACGACAAGCTCTGGGGAAGTGGGTGATTTGATTAAAACTAGAGTTGCAATATGGATAAAGGCAAAATTTGACATAAAGGTGTATTCAGTGGAGGATTTTAGGATTTTTCTGGATGGAGTTAGGGTGTTGAAGCTGTAAGTTGTTTTGGGTGGTAAGGTGCTTTGCCATCCAACTTTCTGTTGGAGGGCTTTTGTAATTGTTCATTTCTTATTCTTGTTTGCTCGAGCATTTGTTCGAGCCCCTTGATGTAACCAGTTCGAGGTTTTATAAAAGTTTCGTTTTGCCGAGCAAAAAAAAAAAAAAAGGATCTTACGAGGCTTTTATTGTGGGCTTGACAATACATCAATATGAAGATTTAATGATCCACAACATCGTTCTTTATTTCTAAAGCTCTAATGGTCAACAACATCCTTCTTTATTTCTAAAGCAAAACAGCCCCATTTTAGAGGATAAAAATTTTAACGGAGTTGAGTGCCATTTCTTCTTCCGTTTTATTTTTCTATGCCATGTTTCTTCTTCCCTGTTCCTTCGAAAGCAAAGAAACCCTTTTCAGTTCTCACCTACTCTTCCAAGGTTGAACAATCACCTATTCATCAGGCCATTACCGACAGGGGTTTCTTGATTTCTCGATTTAAAAGACAGAGTTTCCCGATTTCTAAAGTCTGGGTTTTGTGTTGAATTTTTTTTTGATGATCTTGGGAAGAAAAAAAGGTTAGGGTTTTCTGGCATAGTTTCTGGGAGTTAGCTCTCGACCTCCACCGTGCTGCCCTTTTTTCAGAGAATGAGAAAGAAAATGGAGTGGAAAATGGGATCAAAAGAACAAGAGAATTTCGTGAGCTTTGTAGAGATAAAAGAGGGACATTGCTCTTTATGGCAATCTTTTACCAAAACATCGCGTTTGAACTCAGGGTTGATTTGTAAAAATGGGCGATTGCTGGTGGTTTTTAATTTGCTCATGTAAAAATGGGCGATTTGTTCCAGAATTAAGCTTGATTTGTTTAATGTCTTGAGTATGGACTGATGTTTTTAGATCCAAATGAGAGAGAGAGAGAGAGAGAGAGAGTTTGATCTCGTCGCCGTCCAGAATAGTCTGTGGAACGGAGAAGAAGAAGAAAACAGTCAGGGACAGAGGAGGAGAAGAAGAAGAACGACCGTTTCCTTCCCGTTAGACAAGTATTCCCTATACGGTGCCGTTTGGTTAAAGAAAAAGGCAAGTATTTTTGTAGACCGCTGGATCCCTTCATTGATGTGTTGGCAGCTCTACATTAAAAGCGTCACACGATCCTCATAGGGAAATCCTCACGGAAGGAATCCGGATCCTCTGTGAGGATTCTCTTGTTGAGGATCTTGTGAGGCTTTTATTGTGAACTTGACAACACACCTATGAGAGATCTAATGGTTAACCGTTAACAATAGTGTTCTTCATTTCTAAACCAAAATGGCGCCGTTCATGGCTGTCTAGATATGAAATAAATTGTTTGGTTAGAAATGTTTCTTCGTGGTACACTTAATTAACATAGTTTGGTTGGAAAACACGGCAAATGATAATTATAACAAGCAAAATAACTATAGCTAATTTAATTCCTGAATCTTAACCATTATCAGCCATACATTTTTTCGACCAACCATAAAATGCAGATATTATAGTAGAAAACAGTACAAAAAACAACGAAAAGAACACTACCAGTCCGGAAATACAAGAAACAAGAAACGAAAAAAACAAAAAACAAAAGCCGCATGGAACCAAACGCCGGAGCTGGACCCAGCAAACACACTCGTGAAAGTGGGTGGAGAGACCAAGGGGAAAGGCAAGGTATGGGAAGAGCAACTCTCGAGATGACCCGCCGCACCAACTTGAGCCCGTGCCGCCGCAGACTAAAGGGTTGAACCCGCCGCAGACGCCGCCTCCGCCGCCGCGGAACCGCTCATGGTCCAGATCCAGTTCCATACATTAAAAGTTGGAAAATTTTAGTCAGTAATAAGAAAATCAATGTTAGACTTAGTGGCCTCATAGAGGGGCTTGTATGTCTTCTTTGACGGGCGTATCGAGTCCCAAAACATGTACTTCGATGCATCAAAGCAAACATAGAAATTTGGGTTGCATAAAAATAACATTTCCAATAAGCCTGTCCTACAACATCCACTGCTAACCTCATCGAAATCTAAAAGTAGGCCAAAAAAAATATTATTGGCTAATGGTTGTAAAATCTTGGTATCAAGAAATTGTGGACATTGAAACAAATAGATTGTCACTTACATGTTGTCACTAGTAGTGTTTACAAGACAAAACGCATGCATTTTTAGTGTTCATATTTGTGTCACAAAAGTTTTGATTTCTTGCCGAGCAAAAAAAAAAAGTTTTGATTTCTTATTTTTGTAACAACCCTTCTTCATGGCAGTAGTGAAGGCAATCTTTTTGTGACAACTTTTATGTTGTAACAAGCAAAATTATCACTATACTTCAACTTTCTTGTAGTGATGTCGCGTACGTAGCTAAACTAAATGACAATTTACTTAAGTATATGAGTAAGTAGATAATAAAAATAAAATAAACCGGCCCATCAAATTTGCAACCAAAAGAGATATATATTTTATGTAGAGTTTAGTACAAAATTCTTCTAATATTTTTTGTCACCGTTAAACTAAAATTCAGGAGCCGTGCTGGATGCCCCCTAAAGTTTTTTGATCCGCAAAGGAAAATTTAAATATAATAATTGCAATAGAATAAAAAAAATCCCAAGTGGTTTAACCAAGTGGCTATGAGAAAATAATAAATGCACAATCATGAGGTTACAGGTTCCATTTCTACGGAGGCCAAACATTCCAAATAATGGGGCCACTGGAGGGTTATGGCCAGTCCTTACTTTCAGGTTCCGAAATTAGTCCATACTTTCAGGATTCCGAAATTAGTTGAGATGAGCGCAAGATGGCTCGGACATTCGGTTATCATAAAAAATTTAGAATGACAAACCTTAATTGAATAGTTGGGCTATAACTTATCCGATTTGAAGTCTGAATACGTTGTGCCAGATCTTTCGATTTACTACTGGAGTATCAAAGTGTTTGAGCTTGGGCAACTAAGGACCCAAGCTACTGGCCTACATCAAACGTCCAGTGTCACTCAACAGCAAACAGATGAGGGAGGATGTACAGTACATGAAACAGTGTCCATGAAGCTATCCAAAAAAGGAAATGGGAGCTGGTATAGTACATGAAACAGTTTCATGTAAGGAAAACAGTTTCGAGCAGAAAAAGGGGAGTCCACTTACCGTACTTGAGGCTTTAGATGATCCTATCAGAAAGAGGCTCGTACGTATCAGTGTAGACAATTCTAATCCCGGAATCAGATGATGCGCTGTATTACATGGTGTTGAGCTTTGTTTGGAGCATTAGAGTAGGGCTGCCCGGCAATCGAGGAGAAAAAATCGACACACCCACAGTTTAGAATTGTGTTATCCGAATTAACGGTAATAATTGTAGGCAAGCAACCCATTGGTGGCAATCCAACCACTCCTATTCTTCGAGCCCCTTGTTCCAACAAATCCTACATGCCCAAAACAAGGCAAAATGATCCATGTTCCAATAAACGCACAGTGAGAACCTCAAAAAGCATCATCATTGTTATATATCCCTTCATTTCGTGTATCAGACATTACATAAATTATGTCGCTCTATAACGAAATAATGTTTCAAGTAATCAAACCTGCATGAATTGCTGGACTTGCTGCAACAAGAACTCCATGTAACCTGGGAGACTGTATCTCTAGCTTCGGATTGGTACAGTGAAATAATTCACAACGAAGTAATCCGTACCAGCACTCACAATGTACAGTGCATTTTTTACCAGATTTGTTGTTCTTTTTCTCCCTATCACCAGCTCCACTCTCTTTTGATACTCTTTGAAGTATTCCAGTTGCTTTGGCTGCGAGATTACATTCTGGAAAAAAAAAAACAGAATTTATCTTCATTAACATACGTAGAAACTCGAAATTGATGACGTAGGCCAAGTTTTGGCAAACATAATTCAAACCAACCTCTACTTGAACAAATTCTGTTCTCGTAAATTTTGATCCCAGTTCGACTCGGTTTGACGAGTTTTATGCCCTGTTGGACTATATATGAAAGGCATCAGGGTCAATATAGAGCTCAACTGAAACTAGTTCCTAGTGTAAGCAGAAATCAAATTTTCGCCTTTATAACCATGTGTCATCACAATAGATTGATCATTCGAGTCAGTACAAGATTATTTGGGTCTTTTCTAAATGCCCAAAGTCATCGGGTCTCCACTCGGGTCTTTTTACCCACACAACGACCCAACCCTAATAAAAAAAAAAATTTGGGAAGTAATTTTTGTTGTGCTTCTACGGTACCATTTAGTTTTTTTTTTTTTGGTTCAATTGTCTAGAGTTTTCGGGTCAGCTTACTCGAAGAAAAAAAAAAAGTTCATGCTATTGGGTTAAACAAATTGATTAAAGGAACGTGCTAGGAAGCTCAACAAGTACAAAAGCACATGAAAGGTACAGATTCTGGTGTACAAATTGGCCAAATAAGCCTTACGACACACAAGTTCTTGGACACCACCCAGTTTTTTGTTTTGTCTATCAATATAGAAGATAATTTACATCATATATAAATTACAGAGTACGAATCCGGAACATTACAACAATTGTGTGAGTCTACGAGACAACAAAACCTAACAACTCAACGAATATAAAAAATAAGCCCATTATAAGAAAAAGCTCTCTAAGAAAAGAACACCCACACGCAGGTAAAGAAACTCAAACTCCTGACCTCCTTGTGAGATGCAAGAGTTCTGGACAACTGAACTATCCCAAATTGATTTTGGACACCACCAAGTTGCTGGTCCTTTATTGATGGCAGCGGAAACTGAACTTGCTGCTGCTTTAATTAGTTATATAATTGATGGCAGCAATATTGGCACCAGCTATAACTGAACTTGCAGCTTCAGTTAGATGCACCGAGTCAAAGAATTCGTACTTTGACCTATCAGAACAAATTGCTGAATGTGGGTTGCACAGGACTGCCTGCTCCAGCAGACCAGTCCCACAACACCCCTTGTTGATCACATCAAAACCTACAAACAAACAAACAAACAAAAAATAGGAGATTGAGCTGGTTAAAACTTGGGTCCCCGGGTTCTGAAGCTTGCCTGAAAAGAAATTTCTTAAAATAGGAGATTGAAGTGGTTAGAACTTGCTTCCTAACATAACAAAAGTTTTAAAGTTTATTTCTACGTTTTTTTTTTCTCGGCAAACGAAATTTTTATATCACTCGAAAGGATACATCAAGAAGGCTTGCACGCAGTAAGATTACACACTTACTAGTTCGAACAAGAAAAAAGAACTAAAACAAAGCCCTCCAACAGAAAGTTGGATGGCAACCATCTCACCACCCAATCAAATTATAGTTTCAACAACTTGACACCGTCCAGAAAAATCCTAAAGTCCTCTGCCGAATACACCTTTATGTTGAATTTAGCCTTTACCCACATTGCGACTCTAGTTTTATTTCTACGTTCTGTACTAATTTTATTTTCGCTTCGTCTTCCTCCTTATACACTAATTTAACAAGGATAGCAGACGATGATATTGGTGTGTCCGACGGATATGTGTGTGTAACATACTTAACGTGTATACGTTCCTCAAAATATTTGTTCCAAGGAAAGTGAACCTGCCCCTAAACTATGTGTCAGAATAATGAATCTCCTGAATATATAATTTTTGGCCAATGACAATTGACTTACATACATACCATAGTTGGCCGGATTTTGCAAAATGTTAAGCATTGGCGTATATGTATCGAAGTAGGCGACTTTGAGTCCCTGATTAGCTAAGCTGCTTTGCATGGTGTTCAAAGCTTCTTGAACCTTTGCATTATAATCACTTCCAACAGAATTTAGAGTTTCATTACAATTACGTGTTACTAGTGGATTCACAGGGTCTGATGAGTAGAGTGTAATGACATTCGGCCAACATCCAAACAACGGTACACCAGAGACCGCAATTCTTCGAGCCCCAAGTTCAACTAAACCCTGCAACCATGCAAACATACTTATATATACTGTATTGATCAATTTGAACATGTTATGGAACATTGATTCATTTGTTTTTCGGTAAATAAAATTAACTCTTCTGGAGCCCCAATAAACAAAAGCAAAAAAAACCAAAAAAAAAAAAAAAAACACTTCACTCAAATTTAAATCCCAATTAATACTAGTTGAAACTCCCTGAATGTGACAAATTAATGTCTAGAGCTTCATCCGATCCCAAAAACTTCTTTGATTTGTTTCGCAGTTTGTTTGGCCGACCACAACAGCTAAATATATCATCTGCACCAATATTTAATTAGTGATGCATGTTCCTTTTCTACCCAAAAAAAAGGTCAGGTAAATTCTTAGCTTGGTAGTATAAAAAGGTATAGTAGGGGCCAAACCTGTACGAATTCTTGCAGTAGTTGTAACACAAACTCTTCATATTGCTCAATAGTTGTCCCATCCGGATGGCCGACAACATTTCCAAGTCCATAGTAATTGATGGCGAAATCGTTCACTGCGCAATTCACAATGAAAACGGCACTTGTGGTCTGATTATCCGCTTCCTCTTGTCCAATGGTGCTTGCAAGTTTTGCTTTGTATTCTTTGAAGTATTCCAATTGCATTGACATTGGTATTACATTCTAAAGTGCAGAGAACCAAATGATAAAAATATAACAAAAAAAGTACCCAGTTTTATATTTTGGTAACGTCTCGGAAAACAGTTTTCTCTGCCACATGAAATTAGGTGTGGTACTGGAAGAAAGAAGAAAAAAGGTACACAATTTAATTAACAGTGTTGATTACTTGCTTACATGCATTAATTAATGCTTAAGGTTTGTTCCCTAGATTGGCCATAGCCATCTCCCAGTACATATGTTGCGAACAAGTGCGGTACCCGTGCAATGCACTTGAGTAAAACAAAAAATTGTGTTATAGTTAATGGTACTTATGATTTAGAATTTAATTATTGAATTCAGAAATATTATTGGGAGGGAAAGTTTGAAAGTCCTTTTTGTTTCTGTTAAGTGGGAAAATCAATAGAGAAGGGAGATGATTAGTAATGGCTTAGGTGCGTTTTTGGGTAATTTTTTAATTATTTGTAGAAAGTGAAAATGTAGAACATTTTTTTGAAAGCCCTTACAATGAGACCCCGTTCCGCTTTCTCCCAAAACCTTCTTTTTCAAAAAGACGATAATTTCAAACTCAAATATAACAAAAATGAAAAATGAATTTTCAATTTGTTTTACACCTTTTAAAACATCTCAATGAGATCTATTAAATAAGATCCATATTGGTAGAAAAATTATTTGTGTAAATACATGATTTTTGACCTTAAAATTTGTGTAAACACAGGATTTTTAACCTTGAAATTACCTTCTTTTTCTTAAACTTCCTTTTCCCTAAAAGTGGAACGGCCAGTAAATAAGCTCAATCCAATACGTACCTATAGGTGGCGGTTAAAAAAAAAAGAGCCACCAACTTATTGTTAATGGTTAATGCTAGTTTCTTGTTCCCATGCAATGACTTATTAGCTCCACCAACTTTCATTAACTGTCACGGTAGAAATAATTTTAAGCACCAACTATACCCTTGCTTGAAGGTTTTTTCCATGATAATGAATGCTTCACATTTCGATTTCAAATAAAAAAGTCAATACCATAGCATATTGCAGTAACATAATACTTGACTTCTTTTTTTGTAAATAAAAGCTCACCCTTCGTGTAAGTTGGGAGAGAAAAAAAAGAGAAGATAGGATTGTTCCTCCAATTCACTGTTCACATTTTTCAAATCCTATATGATATTTATAGCCTCATAAAATTGTTATTATTTAAACGATATTTGCAATTACTGTAACATAAGATCCATATTCAACATGTTATAGTAAAAACAAACCGGAAAAGTCATAACTTTTATCCAAATATTTTTGAAATATCTAAGATAAAGTCAATTTTTTGGGTAAAAGTTATACAAATTTTACTTTTCTGATTTCTCTCGTCAAGATAAACCAATAATCAACAAAAGTTTGTCGCAAAATTAACAAATCTAAATTTCTTTTAAATAAAAACAAAACCAAAAAAAACCCAAAAATCTTTTAGCGAAACACCACCTGAATTTGAGTTGACTTAAATAGAGCATCTTTCCAAATTACATCATTAATTGCTCCTAAGTAGATGACCCAGGGCACCTATTAGCAGGACCGAAAAAAAAATATCTATAAATACTCGATCCAATAATTTTACTTTTCAGAATCTTGAAATCTAAATGAAAAGTTAAATAATTAGATTGAGCACTTTAAGTATGGAATTGAGCTGATTTTCCGTTGGAACACTCGAAAAAATATTTTAAAATTAATAAACGATTCAAATTGTTTGTGTCACGTGAAATCGATTCCACACAGTGATATGTGCACAATCGTTATGCACAAAATCTGTGGGTAGCATCTCTCTTTACTTTTTGTCTTTCGTCAATCTGCTGTGATATACAAGTACAGCTGGTGTCACAGTAATGGTAAATGGACGATTCCAAACTTTAATTGGGTCAGAGAGAGAGGAGAGAGAGAGAGAGATATAAGTACAGCTGCAGAGAGAGAGAGAGAGAGATATACAAGTACAGCTGCAGTCCGATTGTCAAATCCAGTACCAGCGGAGGCAAAACCAACTGCTGGCTTGGCTTGGATGGTAAAATCTGGGTCCAGGTATGGCACATAATTCTCAAAACCCAAGTAGGAAGCTGAAACAAAACAACACAAACAATACCGAAGTTAATACAGTATTTGCCTTGTACTAGGAGGGTTCAAAGTTTCGGACTCCCTTGATAATTAGGTGGAAGATTTATGAAAAGATACAATTACAAGAATTCTGAAAATATTACAATCATGTTTTCAGTTTAATTATTATTAAATGAAAATTCCAAAACAAAATTTTTGTGATAACAGCGTTTAAAATGCAGAAATTTTTTTTCAGATTATCTTAGTTAACAAATATCCTGCTTGATGAAACAAAAGCATTTACAAAAAAAAAAAAAAAAGTGTATCGAAATGATTACCCTGATATGTTTTTCAAAGTATAATTATTAATTAAGCTTGTAATCAAACTTATCAAATACCATAATTTGGTAAAGTTAGCTCCCATAAAAACAGCAGTGGACAAGTTGTTTGGAACGAAGGGTGTAACAACTGATTTATTATTACATTTAACCTTGTATCATCAAATTTTCAACTTGAATGTTCATGTCAACGATAGGGATCTAAAAACTAAAAACTATAACAAAATCCTAAAATAAATTGTTAACTAAGGAGAAAAATAATCTGAAAGTGACAGAATTTTGGAATTCTTTTTTGCTTATTGTGTTCTTCTCATCGGGGCAAATAAAAAAAGTGAAATTAACACTCTGACCTAAAGTTAAAAAAAGTTAACTAAACATTAAAAAATACACATAATGCTAATTACAAGTTATTAATTAATCATACATGTCAATCCTGAACTAGTTGAAGAAGAAAAGCAAAACATATTATTAGTATTTATTTCTACCTCACCTTCATTCCAATGTGACATACCGGTTAATTTTGCTTACCAACTTATTATATCTTTTAGAAAAAATTTATGTTTTCAATTCGTCTCCAAAGAAGCAATAAAAAAAAGTGAAACAAATAGAGTAGTTATTTTTCACCTCCTTGTAAGCTTTTCTTTATTCTTTTTCAAAAAAAAAAAAAAAAGACCCACCACTGGGGCAGTTGAAAAAGAGCCCCACTATCAGGGAAATTGGAAACAAAATCTACAACTCGAAATATATAGACCAAAATTTGAAATAGGGAACACATGTAGTTCAGCCATAGTACTCTTTGGTTATTTCCGATATTGCAAAATGTGAATGTATAAATATTTTTCTTAATCTTCCTTACACATTCTATGTTAATATTCTAGGATGATATATATTCATGGTTGAATCTTTATTTTTTTAGGTAACCGAGGAACAACCTTGCAGCCTGGCCACTATTGGATTTGACCGCGCAATTCAAACCTCAGGGGAGACTAGCACAGTAATCTACCGCCATGACCCTCTACTTAAATCAGGGTTTGCCTCCAAAGGGAAACGAACCCTGCTATGTTGCAAGCGAGTGCTCGACCTTACCATGTTAACAACCCATGGGTGGGTCATGGTTGAATCTTATCGCCTCTTCCTTACACATTCTATGTTAATATTCAAGGATGATATAAATTCATGGTTGAATCTTATCGTCTTTTTTAAAGTAAGCTTTCTTGTGAACTTTTTTGAAGTTTCACTTGGTGAAATCTATGAGAGCTATTTACGACCATGAAGATAGCTAGTTAATTAGCTAGTTGCATATTTAATTGGGGTACGTAGAGCGTTTTGACTAGTGTTGGTGCTCCAAATGAAGGAGGGCAAGAGAGTTGTGTTTGATTTTTAGCCTAATATGGTAATTTTGGCTTTCTTGAGCAGCGGGCCCTCAAGAACGCAACTACAACCTGGCGACCATTGATGGTCATGAAATTGGAAAAACAACAAACCGGACCTATCTGAAAAACAAATGGAGAAATCAAACCAAAAAAATAAAACGAATAAGAGAGATGAAGATATACGTGGTTCGGCTTACGGCTGTAAACCTAACTCTATGGGCAAGCTAACGAGAGCTAATTCCACTATGTAAAGAGAATGATGCTCCGAAGAGCTACAATGGTGACAAACAAACACAGTTCTCACAAAAAGACTCTCGCCAGCTCCAAAATATAAGTTCTCTAACCAAATAAAAAAAACCCGATTGGAATCTCTCACCAAATACGCTCTCTCATCAAGTCTCACAAAACGCCTAAGGGTTTTTAACCAAAAGAGACACAGACGGAACAATGTTCTACAGACGTGATCGGATATCACTCATAAACAGATAATTCTCATAAAACCCTTTGATTTCAACCAGAAAGAATTACTGAAACAGATGATTTTCCAAATGCTCGAAGGCCTACAGAACTACCATAGAAGAGGCAACCAAATGCACAAGAACATTGAACAGATGAACCCTATGTTTCAGAGATGAGACCCCCTAGAGGCCTCTTAGAGGGATTCACTTAGGAAGTCCTAATCCTAATGAGAGAACAAGGCTATATTTATGGTCACATATTGCTTCCTAAAGTCATAATCTTTGCCATATTATGTTTTCTTTGCATATAGAGTCCAAAACCAAGAAGAAAACTCCAAAACTAATATTTAGAAATTTTATAATATGACCAAAATAGGCCAAACCACCTAATTTTTGACCGGGCAGGATTTTTAGGAAACATTGGAGTTCAAAACCTGATTCAACAACCCGGGCGGCTGTGACTCTTGCTCAGGCGGAATTTAAAAATTAAGAACTCTCATATCAAGCCGAAAATCCCACAGGCTTAGGGGCTATTAGCCCAGCCCAGCCGTTACTCAGGCAAATCAGACCGCGGCCCCAATCCCCAAAATTAGGCTTATTTTGCGAGGGACGCCCTATGCGGCCGTGTCCTTGCAGGCAATGCCAAGGGCCGGGCTTAACACTTAGTGTATCACACATAAAGTTTTTTTTTTTTTTGATAAGTACACATAATTTGAAAGACAATGTAAAAAAAGATTCTGTCTTACCAAGAAAATCAGCAATGACCTTCCCATCACTGAACCTGCCAGTGGCCTTCTGGTTCACAAAATCAATTCCATAAGGTGCAAAGTTGCTCTTGGCAATAGAACCAATGTAGTTGTTGTTTCCAGGGTCCACATAAGAGTCTCCAAACACATAGAAGGCTGTGATCGAGTGGTTGGAAACCTCTCGAGCTTGATTTTGAGATATCAAATTGGGCAAAATAAACAACAAACCAATAATAAAAACCACGGATTTGATTTTGGAACTCATATTCACTTCAAGTGGATAGAGTAGAGATGAAAAAACTGAACAAGTTTTTTTCCCTACTTCTCGATCCCTAGTTGTGGTATGCGAAACTGAAGCATTGATTCTTTATTTATAAGTACGTACCCTCGTTGGGTTCATTTTCGTTTATGAAGCTCGCACAAAACATAGAAGACTCATTTGATGTGTGATTGATCCCCCGCATAGTTATATCCTCATGAGAATAAATTCTACATGGAACTTCCAACCAAGCCACTTTGTACTACAGGTGTCGAATAAACTGCACCGTGCCGGCCCAGCCCATTTATTGTCGTGCCTAATGTGTTTTGTGATGTGCTATGCCAACGCTAAACATGTTGTGCTTGTGCTTGTGCCAGTCTGGCCCATTTGACATAGTATGGCCAGTCGGCCAACCGGCCATTCGAACTGACATCTCACCTAATAGGTAATCAATTGTGGGTCAACGACCTTTACGAAAATCAGCCTTAATAGCAACAAACTATACTAACGAACAATTTATAACGTTTTTTGGGTAAGTCACAAAGAGAAATTGATTTGCTAGAGTGAAAATCCAGTGGATTCTGGATTTTAGCAGAGGAGCATAGGTTTTAAGAGATTTCTTGGAGAGATTCAACTCAAAAATAGTCGTCAATATGTGAACTAGTCTCTCTAGATGAAATTAACGAAAATTAAGTGGCTTAATTAGGTGAGGTGTGAGATAAAGTTTAACATTCTAATCTCCAGCATACCACCCGAAGGGACGTGTATTGATTGAAAAAGTGAGGAAATTAATATTTCTGAAACCTACCTGGCGAAGCAGGCCAACAAACCCAGTTGCGAAAGTGACATGCATTTACAGTTTCCAGTATTCATTAACATGTGAAGTTAGTCTAGTTAGTTGGTGTCTTGGTCATTACACAATTGATCCTGATTTGATTAAGAGTTAATTATGCTTACTTGGACACCCTTGACTGTCGGAAAAACGAAGCTACCATTAGTAAGCCGTTCATGCAGCTTCCATTAAAGCCCTTATTTCTAGGTCGGGCAATTAACAAGTCTGTTGAGACAGTTGGGCCCGAATTTAATGCATACAGCAGTACAGCATGTGAGATTAATGATCCGTGCAAATAGCTAGTTACAATTCTGGGTCTCGATCGGTTCAAACCTTACTTTCATGCTTGTAATGGATTGTAGGACGTCAATTCATCATAAAATCTTATTTGTTTTGGAGTCTTAAAATCTCTGGGTACAGTTTTCAATAAATTTTTTCTATCTATTTCTCTCCACTCATTACTCTCAAAAGCCTCCATCAAAACCCACACCGAACGGGACCAAAAAAATGACCTCAATTAGTGTTGTTTATCCTGTCTGTAGTGCGATAAGATTACTGTAGATGAAAATTAGGGATTTGCATACCTAAATTGACAGTGGATTTTGTGGTAACTGTAGCAGGCCGAGCAAGTTCACCTGTACCGTACCTGGAGCGTCGCTTAGGGTCGGTCCCCTCTGAGTCTAGTCCATGCCGAGCGCACGGTGAAGGCTCGGCGTAGCAGACGGTTGGTAATTGAAGCTCTTTTTCCCTCCCATTAGTTGGGTCGATGGTTCTAGCCTATCGATCCTCGGCTTCACGTTCGGTCTCGAACGAATGTGGGCCATGTTCAACCACGTGGGAACAACAGCCTCGATCGTGATGACGACTGTGACGTCATCCGAGCAGTTAATGGGATAAGGATGAAGGCACGTGAAGGTGCCAGCTCATCGTGCAAACGGTTACAAAACCCTGTGGTGACGCAAGGGTGAGGTCAGCCGACGCGTGTCGAGCGTTGGCGCAATCTTGGAAGCCAAGCTAGGAAATTCCTACAAATATACCATTATGCCTCCTTCGAAAAGGTTACGCACTGTTCATTCTTGAAACCCTAGCTTTTGGTTCTCCACATTCCCTGAAAACAATACTGATCCTTGCACCGGAGGGCCATTCCGGAGGACCTCCGGTGTGGTCTGTAGTCGTGCTTCGTTTTGCAGGACGAGAAAGGAAATCAAGAGCAGATAACGAATCCACCAGATTGGAGCCCCCACAATTTGGTGAACCCGACGTGAATCGTCTTTTTCTCTCAAACTTCACGGCGGCTCCTCGGTGGTTCCTCCTCATTTTCTTCGTTTTTCTGAAATATTCAAAACCTCATCTCTTCCTCTAAAATGGGTGGTCCACCACCTCCTTCCGCTCAATCCCTCTTTACAGATCCACTCTGAAACTGGAATAAACACCCTCTCCCCCTCCCATCCTCCTGGCTTCACGCCTCCAGTCGCAAGCACTTCCATCCCACGCCCACCGGGCCTGAGTGAAGACGCTCTGGCTTACGTCCAGATGTTGGAACAGCAATAAGAGCAAACCAACGCTGATGTTGCTATCCTCAAAATGGAAATGGCTCGTCTCAAGGCAAGTAACCGTTCGGCCGCCTCCCATTCTGATTCTCAAGGGAGACGCCAACGGAGGAACTTGCCCCCGCCTCCTCCTCTTGGTGAAAACAACAACCCACGTCGTATCTCCGTCCATGATCGTCTGGATCCACCCCTCACGGCCAATCGGGTCAAAGGCGTCGCTCACTTTGGGCAGCAACGTTCTTCGATCCACAAACGCCTGGGTGGTGGAATCAGCTTAGGCGGAGCGGATGGACGACGAGAAGGCAGTCCTCATACCGTATACTCTAGCTCAACGGCTAGGGACGAATACTCTCAAGGTTCTCAGAGCTATGACACAGTCGAGCTTCTTGACAACCAGCAAGCATTGGTTCCATACGATTCAGGATGGCGAAAGAGCCGAACGTCTCGTAGGAATGGCAAAGACCCTCAGGGTTACACCACAGAACCCGAGGAAGCTCCCCACAAAAACGATACCGATAGACGCTCCACCGATTCTCGAAGCGCCCAGAAGCTCCCTCGGGAAAAAAGTGTGAGCATCGTTGTTCCGTAAAACGACAATCCATACCGCCGCAGGGTCTACCGTACTGAACATATGCCAGAAAACGTTCGACGACAATCTCCCGAAACGGCTAGGCGTGAAACGGGTCGGCGTCGGTTCGAGGAACTGACCGATAAAGATAGGGACTATCGAATTTCCAAGCGGTCTCGCAACGACCGCGATGGACGTCCTCCTAGGCCAACCCATGAGTACCAGCTGAAAAAACTTACCGAATCTCCATTCTCGGCCAAAATTCAAGCAACTCTCCCTAAGGCCAGGATGCACCTCCCAAAATTCCAGAAATTCGATCCAAGCACGACCGAAGCTTACACACATCTCATCAGTTATCGCAGCACCATCTCTTACATAACCGATGACGACGCCATAATGTGTAAAGCATTCCCTTCGAGCTTGGGACGCCTCGGCTTGTTATGGTTTAACCAATTGGAAGCGGGGTCAATCCATAGTTTTAAAGAGCCTGAGCGAGCCTTTAACTATCGGTTCATAACAAGCAACAAGCAGGCCAAAGAGGAGGATGCCCTGGCACAAATGAAGAAAAGACCTGGAGAAACGCTTCGGAAGTACGCCGAGCGTTATTGGCAGCTGTTTAATGAGATTCCCGGAGTCGATCAGTACTGGGCTGCCAGGAACTTCAAGAACGGATTAGAGACTGGGAGTAAGATTCTTGATGAATTGGCGATACAGGCTCCTCATGGAATGAACGAGCTTATGCGGACGGTTGAACAGTTTTGTTCCTACGAAGAGTTCTTGGCCGAGCGAGAACTACAAGGAGGTCAAACTTCGATGTTGCAGCCGAGCCTTCATGTTGCCACTCCTCAGCTGGCAGCACCAAAGCCCGTGGTGGCAGCAGTACCGAAGAAGCAAGTCAACACTGTCAAAGTAACAAATAAGAAAGCTGCAAAGGCACATGATTACGTTACCGAAACGACAGTGTTTAAAGAACCGATCTACTTCCTCCTTCGGACATTTGAGCGGGAACCATTTTTTGTTTGGCCGAACCCGCCCAAACTTAACACCGAAGATGGAAATGACAACAGCAGGAAACGATGTTCCTACCACAATGAGCTCGGTCACTATACGACTGCTTGCGCTCCTTACAAAGCGCTTCTGGAAAACTTGGCCGCCCAGGGGCTCCTCGACGATCATATCGATTGGACAAAAACACCGAGGCGACAACCGAACGCCGGCGGACAAAACCAAAATCCCAGACCGGTCGGAGTCATTAATGTTATTCACGGACCGGCAACTAAGGAAGCCGTAAAAAAGCTTCGGTAAGAGCTGGACAGCGCCAAACAATCTTCCTAAATTTTTACTATCGGGAATGCCCCCAAGCGACTAAAAACCCTCGAGCGCCCTTGGTCGAGCACATTCACGGAACAAGATCTCAAATGCGTCTAACAACCCCATAACGATGCCTTGGTCGTCACGATCCAGAGCTCCACGTATTCGGTTGAACGAGTACTTATTGATCAAGGAAGCTCGGCGGAAGTCATGTACTTATCTCTCTTCAAAGAACTCAAAATCCCAGAAACTTCTCTTGTTCCAGCCGAGGTCCCTCTCATCGGATTCAGCGGCACACCCGTCTGGCCCCTCGACAAAATCGCCCTTCCAGTCATCACGGGCTCGGTCTCTACTACTATGGAATTTATCGTGGTCGATGCCCCAAGCCCGTACAATGCCATCTTAGGACACAATTGGCTCCATTCCATAAAAGCCGTGGCCTCAACATATCACCAAGTGGTACGTTACATCGGCGCTCATGGCCGACAAGAAGACTTATTGGGCGATCAATTGCAGGCCAAACAATGTTTCGTATCAGCTGTCGGCAACGCACCAAGCCCCACCCGCGTTCACTGGGTAGAGGTCCCGGAGAAACCTGTCCTGGAGGACGTCGGGTGTCCTGCCAATAAAAAATCCATCGAAGACCTTGAGAAGATCCCGCTGAATGATGATGCATCCCGTTATTTCTTGCTCGGATCCGAATTACCAAAAGATGAGCGGGACGAAACCTTCAAATTTTTGAAGAAGCACATTGAAGTCTTTGCCTGGTTGTCGTATGACATGCCCGGCATCGATCCACAGGTTATCCAGCATTCACTCAACGTCTTCAAATCAGCAAAGCCGATGATTCAAAAGCCGAGACGCTCGGTAGCTTTCCACGCCGACGCGGTTAATGAAGAAGTTAAGAGGCTCCTCGAAGCCGGGGCCATCAAAGAAGTTCAATACCCTACGTGGCTTGCGAATCCAGTGGTAGTAAAAAAAAAGAATGGGAAATTGCGTGTTTGCGTTGACTACACCAGTCTCAATGACGCTTGCCCAAAAGACTGTCTTCCCCTCCTAAAGATCGACCAGTTAGTCGATGCAACTACAGGCCACACTTGGTTAAGCTTTTTGGATGCTTATCGCGGCTACCACCAGATAGCAATGAACCCTGACGATATGGAGAAGACATCCTTTATCTCAGCAAGGGGTCTCTTCTGCTACCTTGTCATGCCGTTTGGTCTCAAGAACGCTGGAGCTACATTCCAACGAATGATTTACATTCTCTTCAGTCTTCTCATCGGGGACATAATGGAAGCATATATTGATGATATGGTTGTGAAAAGTCTTAAAGCCGAAAATCATCTTTCCCACCTTGCCGAGGTATTTGCCATACTGAAAAAGTACAAGTTGCGACTCAACGCCGAAAAATGGGCCTTCGGCGTAAGCTCTGGGAAGTTTCTCGGCTATTTGGTGACGCGGAGAGGCATTGAGGCAGACCCCAATCAGATTGCGGCCATTCGGCAGTTAAAAGCCCCAACCACCCCACGAGAGATCCAAAAGCTGACAGGCATGGCCGCGGCCCTCAATCGGTATATAAGTCGTTCCTCGGACAAGTGCCATGTCTTCTTCCAAACCATGAAGAAACAAAGCCCTACAAAGTTTCAAATGGACCACCGAATACGATACGGCCTTGGCCGAGCTGAAGACTTATCTGGGCTCATCTCCACTTTTTGTCAAGCCACACTCTTTCGAAACACTATACCTTTATCTTGCCGTTTCACCACACGCTGTCAGCTCGGCGTTAGTGCGGCGTGACGGAACCGACGACCAGCCCATTTACTTCACCAGCAGGACACTGCTCCCTGCACAGACGCGGTATCTTCCTTTAGAAAAGCTTCTTCTTGCGTTGGTCACCGCTGCTGGAAAGCTTCTTCCTTATTTCCAAGAGCACTCCATCATGGTACTAACTGAATTCCCCCTGAAGAACCTCCTTCGGAAACCAGACCTTTCTAGCCGAGTCTCACAATGGGCCGTCGAGCTGGCCAACTTCAACATCCATTTTGAGCCTCGAATGGCCATCAAAGCGCAGGTCTTAGCTGATTTCATTACAGAGTTCACCCCTGGGCATGCCGACGAAGAAGCCCTCGTTCGGCCCAAGTATTGGATGCTAGAACAGAGCGAGGCTCAGAAAACATGGACACTCTTTAGTGGCGACGTTTGGAAACTCCACGTCGACGGCGCATCAAATAGCAATGGTTCGGGTGCTGGCATCGTTCTCATAACCCCATGCGGTGTCCTCCACGAAAGCGCCATCACGTTGAATTTTCCCGCCACGAACAATGAAGCCGAGTATGAAGCGTTACTTGCTGGACTTCGTGCAGCTGCGCGTTTACAAGTTGAGGACCTGCATGTTTTCTGTGATTCACAACTCATCCTCAACCAGGTCACGGGTGATTATGAGGCCCGAGACCCCAGAATGCTTAAGTATCAAGCCACTGCTATGGAGCTGATTCGAAAATTCAAGGGCTTCAAAATTGAGCAGATCAACAGGGAGAAGAACGCTCATGCCGACGCCCTGGCTAGCCTAGTATCGGCAAGCAAAGCCTCGGATTTCCGAAACATCAGTTTAGGTGAGATCTCTATGCCTAGCTTTGAAACACCCGACGAGATCCTCAGCGTCACTCTCGGCCCAAGTTGGATGGATGAGATCGTCGCTTTTCTTCGAAATGACACACTCCCTCCAGACAAAAAGGAAGCTCACCGAATTCGCAGTAAGGCAGCCCACTACTGGATCTCCGACGGTGGCCAGTTGTACAAGAAAAAGCTTCACAGGACCGTACCTTCGGGTCGTTCACCCTATCGAGGTCCCAGCGATCCTTGCCGAGCTTCATTGTGGGAGCTGCGGCTGCCACTCCGGCAACTGCTCACTTTGCCACAGAGCCTTAAGTCAGGGTTACTTTTGGAAGGGGATGAAAAAGGACTGTGAAGAAGTCATTCGTAAATGCAAGCCTTGCCAGCTATTCTCTCCAATTCCAAAGCAGCCCGCTCAGCACCTCAAACCCATCACCAGTCCTTGGCCCTTTGCCCAATGGGGCTTAGACATCATCGGTAAACTTCCAACAACTCCTGGGGGTTTCAAGTTCTTGATCACTACCACAGACTATTTTTCGAAATGGGTGGAAGCCGAGCCTCTCATGACTACAACAGAGGCAGACGTTCGGTGTTTTGTTTGGAGGAACATTGTGACCCGATTCGGCGTTCCATACGCAATCGTGTTCAACAATGGTTCTCAGTTCGTCGGCAATGAGCTCACTGGTCTTTGTGCCGAGTTTGGTATCCGTTTCTTCAATTCCAATCCGTCCCATTCTCAGGGGAATGGCCAGGCCGAAGCCTCAAACAAGACCGTTTGCGCAGGCATCAAGCGCCGTCTTGACTCCAAACACGGACGATGGGCCGAAGAGCTACCTCGAGTTCTCTGGGCTTATCATTCCACACCACGACGCTCTACTGGCCAAACCCTCTTCGCAATGGCTTTTGGAATGGAGGCAGTCATCCCACTAGAGTCACGATTCCCAACGCTTCGAACTGAGACCTTTGATCCACAAACCAATGAGGAAGCCGTGGCTACAGAGCTTGTGTTAGCCGAAGAAAAAAGGGACGACACCTAACTCAAACTTGCAAGTTATCAGCAAGAGGTCGCCAGGGGATATAACCGCAACGTTCGGCTCAAAAAGTTCAGAGTCGACGATTGGGTTTGGAGGAAGGTTGTCCGAGCCAATTAAAAGACCAAGTTTAAGCCAAATTGGGAAGGCCCCTACAGAGTTATCAAAGAAGTCGGCAATGGGTCTTACAAGCTGGAAGATAAAGACGGTCGGCAAATTGAAAACCCTTGGAATGCTTTAAACCTTAGGAAAGCCTACCTGTGAAGTTGGCTGCCTGGTTTTTAAGCTGTTTTAATCTCTATCGCTTGTTCTTATTTTGTACTTGTCTCTGTTAAACATGTTAATGAGAAGTTCCAACTATTCCCGACGCTTCAGATCAAGTCGTTCATTTTACTTAAATTTACTTACAGCTCGGCCTCTTGACCAGCCTATCTACGATCGGATATCTTATCCACAAAGAATTTGTGGTTCCGAACAACTCGATGCTCGGCCACGACAAGATCAACAAATTCATGAATTTGTTCTCGCTTCGGTCACGTTCATTTTTGACTTGAACATATGGGCCACCTAAAGCATTTACTTAGGTTTTTGCCTTGGCATAAGACTGGCATCTAAGCCGAGCCTTATACCAACGCAGGGGCTATTATGAGTAAATAGTGAACATGAAAACATTTCTGAGAATAAAAGGGCATTCAACTCATCCAAATCATAGCAACTCAAGAACAATTCTCTAAGGCAAAGAAATCAAAATATGCAACTGTTCGGTTTCATAAAAGTTGCATAGAAAGCTAAGCGAAAAGTAATTCAACAAAAATCCCAAGTTCAACTGATTTACATCTGGCACGGCAAACTCCTGTCATAGGAGCCATCCAGCCCACAACCAAATTCAAAAAGAAAGTTCTTAAAACCAGAAGATTTGTTGAAAGATTGAAAAGTCTTCATCTACGGCAGCCGATCGACTAGCTTCGGCACCTGCGTTTGTGTTCTATCCCGGTCAAACCCTGGTTGGCTCATTTCCAGCATCCTTTCCCGACGTTCGCTCAACCCCGCTCTGAGGTTCGGCGATAGGCTCAACCAGCATCTCTTCCTCATCTTCTTTTGGGGGCAAGGGCTGGCATTCTTCCTCGATATAGGGGAGATTAAGATCAGGAACGATCGGCTCAGGAAGATGCTTGAGGAAGCCAGACTCAGGTTGTATGGCCATCACTCCAGCCATAGCATCGGCCCCAGCAGCGTATCCGAGCTTGAAGAAATCAGGGACCTGAACTTCGAGCTCGTCGTTCACCATCTTATGTGCTATCTGGGCATACTCCAAAGCGGCCCGTTTGATACCAGCTTCATAGCCTTTGGCGTCAGCGGCCCTTAGCTTCTCCCTCTCCGCCTCTTTGACCTTCTTCACTTCAGCCTTGGCAGCTTCAGCAGCTCTTCGCGCGTCGGCAAGTTTCTTTTTTAGTCCTTCCACTTCAGCCTCTGTGTCTTTAACCTGCTGCTCCGAGATTCTCCATTTCGTTCAGAACGAATCTCGGTCAGACCTGTATCTCTCGCGCTCGTAGGACACCTTTAAGGCTCTGTCATATGCTTTCAGCGCAGCTTGCCCAGCCTGATTAAGGAAAACGAAGTCAATAACAAAGGATATTCAAAGTTCGAAGCTGTAAAAATTAGAAGACATACCTGCACAAGGTGAGAGCACATCTCACCAAGGCCTAGCATCAAGTCGGTAGGAACCTGACCGTAATCCCTCGGCAAAGCCAACCCCCTCAGAAGGTTGACAGCCAAATTCGGTTCTTCCTTCACCGAATCGTTCAGCAGCAGCACTCTCCCATCGGGCATAGTGTACGATGGGCTGAACTGCCGACGAATTGCGGCTTCAGTATTTGGATCCGTGAGGTCGATGTGGGGCTGGAGGGCATCAGGCTGAGGATCAGGAACGTTGGGTTGTTCCATAGGAAGTCCCGCCTGGGGTTGTTCAATTTCCATGGGCCAAGAGCTATCCGTCTGAGCCCTGTCCTCGGCCTGTTTCTGCCTCTTCTCCCTCTGCTGCATGTCCGAAGGGGTCCTTGTTTGGGCAAGGTTGGAGGTTCGGGTCGGAATGACTGACCTGGGGATGTTGCGTCTCGACATCTCTTCGGCCGTTTGTTCTATGCTTGACCGATTCCTTTTCCTAAAATAATGGGTTGCCCCAAGCGTAGGGCGGAGACCGACGTAGCATAATATCCGGTAAGTCCGGAGTCGAATCCACAGAGACGGTGACGTGTGCTGACTAAAAACTCGGGTTGTTATTAATTAAACGGGCTCTTAGGTAGCCACCCCTTGTTGGTTTGATTGAGAGATTAACTAAAAACTAATAAATAACTTGTTCTTCTCAAATAATTAAAAGGAGGTACGGTCGTGGGGTTCATAGCTTTCGCAACCAGTCCGGGCTAATCTGCTCCAATTAGTGTTCTTAAAAAAAACGTTTAATTTTATATCGAAAAAGATACCCCGTAAGATGCGAGACCCTATGGTTGCCGTATACCCATGCGCAGCAGAGAATGAGTTTTGGACCCCCATTCCCCCGTTCACATGGGCTCCGACAATGCCTGGGTTCGTCCACGGGAAGTATTTTACCAATCTAAGATTATTTTTCTGTTGTTTGAAAATAAGAGCAGTGCATGAACTGATCACAGTATGCTAATCACCCCGCAACCCTACCTATACGACTACTCACTAATCATTGCGCATAAAATAAAAGAAACTCTAACTTGAAACATGCTTTTATTGCTCGATACGAAAAATAAATAAGAGATCCAAACCAAACATAAACAAATGAACAACTTTAATTAAAAACAGAAATTAAAACGAAATACCGGAGTGCGAATAATTAAACAAAGCTTTAAAAACTTGAAAGGAAAAAAAACTCAGAAAAGAACTAACAATATTCGGAACAAAATTGGCTGCCGTTCTTTGTTGTGCGTGCGAATCCAAGAAGATATCGCAGCGCCTTGTTCTTTGAAGCTCTCAGTCTCGGTCTCGGCTTTTTTTCGGTTCCGTGTGATCCCGAATTCCTCTCAATGGCTGCCCCATTCGTCCACTGTTCTCGTCCTATTTATAATAAGTGACGTGCCGATCTTTTAAAAACCCTTCTTTCTTTCCTTGTTAATTCTCAGCCGTGTAAGTCCATGCATCGATCATGGCCCATCATGTGGTCAAAATAATATTGGGCCCGCTTGGTGGACAAAAATCCAAATCCAATTCTTCTATTCACTGGATCTATCCTCCGCCAATTCTTCATTTTCACCTGATTGAATTTGGACGGCCCAACGTCAAACACCATCAATACTTTAACTTTACATAGTTTTGCACCAAATCCTCCAAATACCTACAATACATAAATTAAGCATTAAACTCTGAATAATAATATAAATGGGCCTTAATAAAGATAAATTAAGGGGCGCTAATATGAATATTTACGTGCTTATCATTCTACTGTGAGACGAGGAACGTGGGTCTCAAGGATCGTCAAGTCGTCGGCACCGAGCGGAGTAAGCCACTCTTTGGCTGTGTATCCTATTCTTGGCAACCTCACGCCTTGTTGCCGCTTCCTCCGAGGTCCCTCGGCGTTCGGATCAGCTCTCCTCCTCTTTTGAGTATTGCGAGAAGTCGTCGCACCTTCTTTCCCCGTCCTCGTGCTCGGATTGTTCTCCTTGTTTTTATCTCTTCCCCTCAGCACCCTCTTGTAAGATGGTCTGTAATCGAGGAGCGTCGGAGCGTGTCTGCAAAGCTGGGCTAGAAGAGTTTCACAGGCCTTCTCACGGGAGTTGGTGTTAAGTCCCTTTGAGATAGGGCCGAGCTCTGCAAAAGAAAGACGAAAATCAGATAAAGCTTCGGCCAACAAATTAAACAAAAGCAACTAATCTGAAGAGATTCAATCAATCTTGATTACCTCTCGTGTCACTAATTTTGGGTATGGCAAATCGACGAACGCCATCTCCAAATTTAAAATTACCATGCACCTCCAGGTAGAAGTCGGCCCACTTGTCCATATCGGACATGCCGTCGATCAGTGGGGTCTTTTTTGGGGGCGTCGAAAGGTATCGACGTCCGGATTTGGC
This sequence comes from Rhododendron simsii, assembly GCA_014282245.1. NCBI lineage: Eukaryota > Viridiplantae > Streptophyta > Magnoliopsida > Ericales > Ericaceae > Rhododendron > Rhododendron simsii. The sequence goes on along the minus strand of CM024965.1, from coordinate 24,032,150 downwards.
GTGCCGGGACATTGTGTAGGTATAAAATAGATCCGTCGGCGTAAAGTCAAGGTTTTGGCTCTCGACCAAGGCAATCACTGACATAATTATCCGGTAACTGTTTGATCGTGAGCTGGTGAGGCGCCAAACTAAATTTCCAAAGGATCTCCCTAAGGAAAGGATGAAGAGGGAACCGAAGCCCGGCCTCACAGATCGCCATTAGCGGTACCGTGATATGCTCAGGGCGGTGCTCCCTGCGGTCTTTTATTTCCGAACTCTTCACCCTGTGAAGCACCACGTCATTGGGGACGTTGTATTTACGGCAAAAGGCCTTGTACTTCCTCGGCACGCCCCTAAAGTAGTGGGTGTAGGGGCACAAGGAGCCCTTGTCGAAGAGGTCGGCATCGCTCGGAGCTGAGGACGAGGCCTCGGATCCCGACGTGAATCGAGATTCGGCCTCTGTCCCTAACCTAAGCTCGGCCTCGGACTCTGTCACCAGAGTAAAGACGATATCCGGCTCGGTTAGGTACTCTTCCTCGGCGTAGTCGTAAACCCTTTCGGCGTTGGAATCGTCGGATTGGGGCGAAGTGGCTGACATTCTGGTTGAAATAGGCCGGGGAGTGATTTCAAAGCCAGCGTCGGTGCCTCTCGAGTAGCTTGTTGATCACCTGATGGTCAGATTCGGTTTTCGAACAACCTGAATCCGATGAGACTTCAATGACCTCGTGAGCCAGACCTAGAAAAAAGCAAAAAAAAAAAGAAGGCAAATGAGCAGTTGACGTCTGCGTTGGCTAAGGAAAAAAGGAAGAAGGGGAAAGAGGTCCGGGTATCTCTATTGGCTCACGAGTCACTCTAATTGTATGAGGCTTTTGGTCATCTTGGACGACGGGCCACGTTCGGATTGACAGGTGGAGGTAGATTTCGTTCGGAAAGCCTCCTCGAAAAAGGGTGCCGTTCAATTAAGCCTCCGGTCCCCAAATGGGGCTCGGAAGAACAAGTTGAATTTGGGAGGATGAACATTACTGTTCATCCCTAGTTTTTCGATACTGGTTTGGGACAAATTTCCTCAGAAGTCCCATGAAAATGCATGAAAAACAGAGAGCAAATGAAACCGAATACTTACTTGAAAGCTTGCCGCTTGAATCAACATTGCAATCAGGAATTTTTGGCTGGAATTGCAGACCTGGATCGAGATTCTAGAGAGAGAAGCTCTGGAAGATAGAGAGAGAAACGTAAAGAACGTTCTCTCTCCTCGCCTGGCGGTATTTATAAACCGCGTTGATGTTTCGAATTTCCCGCCTCATTATTTCACGGCCAAACCAAAATCCAATAACGGAGTGACAAGTGTTCAAGCCAGGGCATTCTCCTGCTGGACGTCCCTTCGCCTGCCAGGACGTCCTTTCAACTGACATATAGTCTTAGAAGTCGACATCTGTCACCTAGCCATTGGGGCTCCTATCCGACCGTTGCAACTATCGAAGGGGGACTTCGGCAAATTCTTGAGCTCGGCAAAGTTTGAATCAATCCCTACCGTGCGGGTGGCGTCGGCAGGAATTGAGGGGCTATTGTAGCAAGCCGAGCAAGTTCACCTGTACCATACCTGGAGCGTCACTTAGGGTCGGTCCCCTCTGAGTCTAGTCCTTGCCAAGCGAACGGTGAGAGGCTCGGCGTAGACGACGGTTGGTAATTGAAGCTCTTTTTCCCTCCCATTAGTTGGGTCGATGGTTCTGGCCTATCGATCCTCGGCTTCACGTTCGGTCTCGAACGAATGTGGGCCATTTCAACCACGTGGGAGCAACAGCCTTGATCGTGATGACGACTGTGACGTCATCCGAGCAGTTAATGGGATAAGGATGAAGGCACGTGAAGGTGCCAGCTCATCGTGCAAACGGTTACAAAACCCTGTGGTGACGCAAGGGTGAGGTTAGCCGATGCGTGTCGAGCGTTGGTGCAATCTTGGAAGCCAAGCTAGGAAATTCCTATAAATATACCATTATGCCTCCTTCGAAAAGGTACGCACTGTTCATTCTTGAAACCCTAGCTTTTGGTTCTCCACATTCCCTGAAAACAATACTGATCCTTGCACTGGAGGGCCATTCCGGAGGACCTCCGGTGTGGTATGTAGTTGTGCTTCGTTTTGCAGGACGAGAAAGGAAATCAAGAGCAGACAACGAATCCACCGGATCGGAGCCCCCACAGTAACAAGACATCAAATCCGGCCTTTACCTTTCTTGAGTGAGCCGGATTTGAGGTTGACGAAATCCTTCAATGAAGTTTGATAGAATGTCTTGGTTTAATTGGTTCATTATTTGCTTTTAATCGTGAGGTATGTAGCATGGACACAGACATGGCGGGGTCACGAACACGAATACGAGACTGATTGTGTGTGCCTATACACATACACAAATGTTTTATATTACAATTTTTGTGACTGAATGGGTTACTGGGCTGGGTGGCCATCTCAAAGCTATAAGAATGTGGAAAAAAAAGGTTGTTGGAAACTCTATGTTTCTTGGTAAGCACGTAAATATTTACATTAGCTCCCCCTAATTTATTTTTGTTAAGTTCTATTTATATTATTATCCAGAATTTTATACTTTATTTTTGTGATTGTAGGTATTTGAACAATTTGATACAAAAGGAGCGAAGTTGGAAGTCCTCAAAGTTTAGCTCATGCCATGAGCATGAGTACAGAGAAAAAAGGAGTACTATTTGCAAGTCAATTGGCCAAAGAATTAGACTATCTCAGGAAGTAAAAATAAGAATTGGCGACTTTGATACACATGTGGGCCCAATAGTTAGTAATTATTTTGACTAAGTGGGCCATGGAGGGAAATTGGAACTACGTGGCTGGGAGTAATAACTCGGCCAATAGGGTTTTTGTTAGAGGACGGAGCTACCATCAAAGGGATTATTCTGAATTTTAATTTACAGTTTTAGATTGATTTCTTTAGAGTTTGGTTTTTCCCTTTCAAGTTATTTGAAGCTTTGTTCAATTACTCGCACTTCGGTAATTTGTTTTGATTTATATTCTTTATAAAAATTGCTTGTTGATTCTTGTTTAACTTAGATTTTTTGTTTATTTTTCATCTCGCGTCATAGATGCATGTTTCAATTTACGGTTTCTGTCGTTTTTTATTTGATGTTGAGTGAGTAATTGTAAAGGTAGGGTCGCAGGGTAATTAGCACACCATGGCCAGTTGGGGTACTGTTCCTTTTCCTTCAACAATTAAAAAGATAATTTTAGATTGAAAAAGTACTTCCCGTAGACGAACCCGGGCATTGTCGGAGCCCATGTGAACGGGGTAATGGGGGTCCAAAACTCATTCTTCACTGCGCATGGGTAAACGGCGACCATAAGATTTCGCATCTTGCGGGATATCTTTCTCAATCTAAAATTGAATGTTTTTAAGAACACTGAATGGAGCAGATTAATATGAACTGGTTGCGAATGCTATGAACCCTACGACCGTACCTCCATTTTAATTATTTGAAAAGTACAATCAATTTCTAGATTTTAGTTAATCTCAATCAATCGTCAAGGGGTGGCTACCTAAGATCCCATTAAATTAGTAACAACCCGAGTTTTTAGTCAGCACACATCACCGTCTCTGTGGATTCGACTCCAAACTTATCGGATATTTTGCCACGTCGGTCTCCACCCTACGCTTGGGACAACCTATTAATTTAGGACTAGGAAATCGTCAAGCATTTCTTTGCAGTCATATGGTCAATATGGATGTGTAGAAATGATATTGTTTGGTCAGAAATGTTTCTTCGTGGTACACTTAATTAACAAGCAAAATAACTATAGCTAATTTAATTCCTGAATCGCAGCCATTAATTATCAGCCATACATTAAAAGTTGGAAATGTTATTCAGCAATAAGAAAATCAATGTCAGACTTAGCGGCCTCAAAGAGGAGCTTGTATGTCTTTTCCGATGGATGTATCGAGTCCCAAAAGACTTACTTCAATGCATTAGAGCAAGCATATGAATCCGGATTGTATAAAAATACCGTTTTCAGTAAGCCTGTCCCACAATATCCACTGCTCACCTCATCGAAATCTAAAAGTATGGCAAAAAAATATATTGTTAGCTAATATGGTTGTAAATCTTCTTGGTATCAAGAAATTATGGACATTTAAACGAATAGATTGTCACTTACATATTGTCACTAATAGTGTTCTCAAGCCAAAAGGCATTCTTTTAGTGTTGATATTTGTGTCACAATTTTAATGTTGTCACAAAAGTATTTCTTATTCTTTCTAACAACCCTTCTCCACTGAACTAAAATTCTGGAGCCGTGCTCAGTGCCCCTAAAGTTGGTTGTGTTTTTTTTTGTAGTAAAAAACATAGCATATAATATATCCATAGTCGAAACTCAAGTTTTAAAATCGGGAAAAAAAATTATTATAATAATCGCAATGTGGTGCTGACACATCCGAATTGAATAGTTGAGCTCTAACTTATCAGATTTGAAGTCTGAATACGTTGTGCCAGATCCTTCAGTTTACTATTGGAGTATTAATTGTTTGGGCTTGGGCAACTAAGGACCCAAGCTACTGGCCCACACCAGTGTAAGACAGCAGACAGAAGAGAGAGCTGGTAGAGTACAGTACATGAAGCTGGGTGCATGAAACTGTTTATTGAACAATTTCACATGTCCTAACATTTTCGAGCAGAGGAATGGGAGTCCACTTACCGAACACTTACAAACTTGAGGCTTTGGATGATCATGTCAAAAAGAGGCTCACATACATTAGTATAGGCAATTCTAACCCCGGAATTGGCTCATACATTGAATTGCATGGTGCTGAGCTTTGTTTGGAGCATTAGATTGTATTGTTTGGCAACTCAGGAGAAAAAATCGACACACCCACGATTTAGAATTTGCATTATCCGAAATTAACAGGGTAATAACTATAGGCAAGCAACTCATTGGTGGCACCGTGGCAATCCAATCACTCTTGTTCTTCGAGCCCCTTGTTCCAACAAACCCTGCATGTCAAAACAATGTAAACTGATCCATGTTTTAATAAACGCACAGTGAGATCCATATTGACAGTGGCAAAAAAACCACGATTTTCAGTGATATGGTAACCCCGCAGTTTCGTCTAGAGCCGAGGTTATTACGTATTATCAGTTCTATTAACTTGTAACATCTCATTTGTTAGAATAGATGACGAAGTGTTCATGAGTATAAGAGATAATTTTATAAATAATGTTCGAAAGTTGTTTAAGATTGAGACTGACTCCATCCACATAAACAGATGACAAAGTCGTGACCTGATATTGCATGTTCTTTCCAAGGTTATGAATCTCGTACCGTACTGGTCGGCACCGGCCTGTACATATCGGTATTGTTTAAATTCGGTACCATACACCTCGAATTCCTTTCCACCTCAAATACCGGTAAGTACTGGCCAGTATTGGACTAATTTTATTGGACTACCGGACAATACCAGTCGGTACCGGTAATTACCGAACGGTACAGGACAAATACCAGACTACTTTTTATTTTTATTTTTAATAAATGTGTGATTCTGGAGTGATCCAGAGCACCACGTAGTGATACTGACTGAATAATTATTCTTAAGCTGAGTTGATCCAGTGTCTTTCAAGGTTTCCTAACCGATTTTAAATGTTTTGCAGGGACAGGATCACCGCTGTAATCTCCCCACCAAACTTTATTTTGCGGATCGTATTTGGGACAGAAAACATTGATCAAAATTCGTTGGTTTTTATTGATCAGATAAAAAATACAACTTTTTTATCGATCCTATCGATCAAATGATATCCGGTCAGATGGATTCGTTGATCGGCAAATTTTTTTTTTTTTGTCAGATCTACAAGATGAATGACAATTTTTTGTCAGATCTACAAGATGAATGACAAAATCAGCATTACGGGCTCTAGACCTACAAAATCAAGTTTAAAGAGGTGTTGATCAGGGACACGGTTTTGAGGGGAGGTGGTTGGACGTACGTTTTGGAGAGTTAGTTCCAATATTGCACCCACAATTTAACCTAGAGAGAAATTGCCCCATCGCTCCAATGCAAAATAGAGCCAAACTCTCGCTAGATCGCCTAGAAAAATACTTGACCGATTCCTAGACCTAAAATAATGGATTGTACCAAGCGTAGGGCGGAAATCGATGCAGCACAATATCCGGTAAGACCGGAGTCGAATCCACTAAGGACGGTGAAGTATGTGCTGTGAAAACTCGGGTTGTTATTAAAACGGGCTCTTAGATAGCCACCCCTTGTCTTTTGGTTGATTAATTAACTAGCACTAATAAATAACTTGCTCAAATGAGTAAAAAGAAAGGCACGGTCGTAGGGAATCCAGCGCTCGCTACCCAATCAGAATTCACTCGCTTTTCAAGGTTCTAAAAATGGTTAAATTTTAGGGAGAATTGGAAACTCCGAAGGATGCGAATCCTAAAGTTGTCGGTCCCGTACACAACGGCGAACAGGTTTTGGTCCCCCGTTCCCGCTCACATGAATCCCGACAATGCCTCAGATTTGTCCAACGGACGTAGTTTTCACCAACTAAAATTTATTTAATTAAATTATTGTACGGAAAAAAATCGCAAGACGAATCCTAATTGGGTCGCAGCGCACCTTTACCCAGCGACCAAGCCTCAGAAAAACTACTCACTCATTATTAAAGATAAAAGGAATAAAATCCTAATTTGAATCATGCTTTTTTTTACTGTAGAAAGAAAATAAATGAAAGATAACAACTAATTGAATACCAATGAACAACTTTGATTAAGAACAGAAATTAAAACTAGTTATCAGCGTGTGAGTAATTGAACAAAACTTAAATAACTTGAATGGAAAAACAACTCACAAGAACAACTGAACAATATTCGGAACAAAGAAATCCTGACGAAGCCCGTTCGACAGCCTCGTCGTTCCCTGCGTGATTACCCAAGAAGATATCACCGCACCTCTGTTCTGTTTTTTTTCGTCTGTAAAAAAGAACTACTGAAACCTAAATAAAACTAATATCCCCTCGCAGTCCCCGTCCTTCGTCCTTTTATAAGTGAGAAAAGTGCCGACCTATCTTTTTTTTACTTTCCTTCTGAATGGGCTTTCAAAGCTACTTCCAAATATGGTGGGCCATATGCCCACAGCCGAGAGAAGCTGACTTAGGCTTGCTAATTCTTCTTCTTTTCTTTTCTTAGTCCAAGACTAAGTCAAAATCAGGAGTAAATAATGGTAGTTCTTTGGGCCCACCAAAATAACATGTATAGCTTCTATTCTTTTGCTGCCAATTACACCTTCTCGATCAGTTGGAACATTTTTAAGGCCCAATTCTTGAAGCTCTAGCCAGGATCTGGAATGTATTTCAATCCATTCTCCAAAATTCCTACAATACAAAAATTAAGCATTAAAACACTAAGTAATAAAATAAATAGACTTAGCAAAGATAAATTATGGGACGCTTATGTGAACATTTGCGCGCCTATCAAGAAACAATCAATAGTCCATCCTATATTACTCTGTCAATGGTTCACTCAAAGGTGTTACAGGTGGTACCAGGGCAAGCATTGTACATAACTATCAATTCGAGTCATTGTGCGGCCATTGGAAAAAAGAACCGATCGAGAGAAGCCCCGGTAACTCTGGAGATTAAGAAAAAAGACCCGAATAAAGTTTTAATGACTCGAATGCCCCGGTAAATTCCTACAAGATGGATAATTGCGGTGCATAATGATGGGCCGGTAATTGAAAGTTCGGTGCCTCCTTAATTTCTCAAGGAAAATATTCAGCACTCATTGAAGGGGAGAAGGGTTTTGCATTGGGGGAACTTCTACACGCACAAACAGAGAGGCGGCTGCGGCTTCCGATTAATGTGGTTCATAGAGGAGAAAATAAAGAGCAACAACTCAACGATGATTGGCCAATCTTGTCGACTAGGGTAACGAGGGCATGTCTCCAAGTAGTGTAGTTGTTAGATTTTTAAGACTTTATATTCAATTTGATTGTGAGACTTGGTTGATTCATAACATTTTTTGAAGTTCTACATTTTCTCAATCTTCGAATGTGTTTGTATTCATGGTTTCATGCACAGTCTTACAATTGTTTCTCATGTTTCGAGATAGGCTTTGAGATAGACTATACGTTGTGAGACGGGTCATGTTGTTAGTTAAATCTAGTGAGACGATCCGTGTCGTGTTTGACATAACTTATATAGAGTACCAATCTTAATTATATTTTTGGGGATTGTTTATAGAAATTGCTACCCTACGGTGTTCTAGTTGATTGTTGAATATGAACTCTAGATTTCGGAATAATTATGTTACGTGGGGATCGAGACAGAATCAGAAGCCCTGGTCCCTTCTCTAATGAGTTTTCAAATCCTTCAATTAATTGCTTGGTAGTTTAGTAATTAGTTTCATCAAATCAACTATCCAAACTTCACTTTCCTTTCAGAATTAAATTAAAAATTAATTAAAGTATTGGGACTCAATTTTTACTACCTACGAATGATCCTAGATTTAACCACTATTCTTTGGAATAATTGTTAATTCTTTGTTTTATAAATTATTTTTGGTACAGAAACGACAGATAGTCTGTGTAATGATGCAAAATCTATGTGCATGGATAATATTCTGCATATAAAGAACTATGTAAACTATAATGAGCAGGAATGGTAATTCGGGACTCCACGGGATGCTTTGTGGCTGCTCATTCGATTGGTTTGGGCTCAACGGAATCAGCACATTGTGCCGAGGCAGAAGCGTGTAGAGCGGCGTTGGAGTTTGCTGAGTTTTTTGGGGATGAGTAGGATCTGGGTAGAGAGAGACCCGCAACAACTTGTAAGGATTATGAACAAGGAGATGCAGTGTCTGAAGGTAGAGGTGATTGTGGAAGACATTAATTAGAAGGTGTGCGCAAATTTCAGGAAGCTGCAGTTTTTAGTTTGTTCGGCGATGGGCAAAAATGGATAAACTCGCACGGTTCGGATATTGAGAGGTCACGGTGTAAAGAGAGTACTTAGGAAGCCAGACCTCCCAAATGGTTATTCAGTTCATTAGAAGAAAATAGTCAATCTTTCTTAATTTGTTGGTTCGTTGTTATCAATAAAATTTGTTATACCATTTTGAGAAAGAGGGAAAAAAAACAGAAAAGTTACTCCTACTAGTACCTTACTACTACTAGTTACTTGCATATTTCAGCTCATGTTATTGAATGAAGTACACATACTCCATTAGAATTAATAGATATCACACATCATTTTATCAAAGGAAAAGTGCTAAGAAGCACCAAGAAGTAAAAAAAGCACACGAAAGGTACAGTTTGCAGATATGCAAATTGGGCACATAGGCCTTATGACCATAGGAGTTCTAGGACGACCCCACCATATACATAACACATGGACTACATAGTTGCTGGCCCTTATTTAGTCATACTAGTATTTATGGCAGCAACAATATTTGCGTCCGCAATAATTGAACTTAAAATCTCTACTTCTTAACTAGTTATAGAATTGATGGCAGCAACATTGGCGTTCACTATAATGGAAGCTGTTGTTTCAGTTGGATGGACTGAGTCAAAGAATTCATACTCCGACCTATTAGCACAAAGTGCGGAGAGCGAGTTGCAGAGGGGTCCTTCTTCTAGCAAACCAGTCCCGCAGCAACCCCTGTTGGTAACGTCAATACCTACAAACAAACATACAAACAAAAATGGGACTAAGAAATTTAGTCGTATTCATAAGAAGAAAGTCGTATTAATAAAAAGGAAGATGTATATGGGAAAGTCACAAAAATAGAAGCTTCGGTTGAAAAAACCGTTTCCCATACTAGGTGTGATATATAAAGTTCGCTCAAAAAATGTAACAGTTTTAGAATTTTAATTGGGTTAAGTTTCGTGCTTTTATCTTCATCGTCCTCCTTCTTTATGTAGTACCTAATGCGGATAGCAACCGATGATGGTATTGGTGTCTCCGACGGATAGGTGCAAATGTGTATGCGTTGGTCAAATATTAGTTCGAGCAAAGTGCTATTGCCATTAGCTATGTTTCAAAATATTAATGATCACTTATTAAACGACTCTACCGAAGAACTAAGTTTCTGATCATGATCATTGACGTACCAAACGTGGCCGGATTTCGCCGAATGTTAACCATTGGCGTATAGGTATCGAAGTAGGCAAGTTTGAGTCCAATATTTGCCGAGGTATTTTGCTGGGTCATCAATGCTGCTTGAACCTTCATGTTATAATCGTTTCCGACAGCATTTAGGATGTCATTGCAAGCACGCGTTACCAGTGCATTTGTGGGGTTTGACGAGTAGAGAGTAATGACATAGGGCCAGCATCCGAACAACGGTACTCTAGAGACCGCAATTCTTCGAGCCCCAAGACTGACCAACCCCTGCAATGAAACAAAAAAAACAAACAAAATTATTTGGCCGCTGTAAGCGGGGTGGATGTTTATTCATTTTTACCCGTTAAAAAAAAATTATAACCAAGTGTCTGGACAATTTTGAGGGCACTTCGACTATAGCACTCGGAGAAATCAATATCTTGACTACACACCCTCAAACACAATACAAGCTAAGTAAAATTTCTCCACCAACAAAACTAATATCAAAGACAACATACATACCGACTGGATCAAGATAAAGCCTATGAAAAACTATATACAATTTTAGCCCCCAAAATATTAGTTTTACCTCCCTAAACGTGGAAAATTATTCAATTCTTATGAGCCACCACCACGTGGCGCTCCAGACCTCTCCTCAACCACACATGTCTATTGAGTCCAAAACTAAGTGTGAGAACCCCACAAAAATGTAAAATGGGAAGAGGTTTGGGCACCACGTGGCGGTGCCCCAAAGGACTCAATAATCACATTCCTCAATAAAAAAATGATTGCGGGCATAGGAGAATTCACCACCATGAGAATGGTGCCACAAATATCTAAAGTTTCACGCCTAAAACTTTTTTGATTTGTTTCGCATATTGTTTAGCCAACCACAACATCTAAATATTCTTTGGAATAATTGTTAATTTTTATCCGTAAAAAAAATAAATTAAATTATAACCCCACAAAAATGTCTATAGCACTCGGAGAAATCAATATGTTGACTACACACCTTCAAACACAATACACGCTAATAAGTAAAATTTCTCCACCAACAAAATTAATAGCGAAGGCAACATATCTACCTACTAGATCAAGATAAAGCCTAAGAAAAACTATATACAATTTTAGCCCACAATATATTAGTTTTAGCTCCCTAAACGTGGAAAATTATTCAATTCCACTGATCCACCACCACGTAGTACTTCAGGCCTCTCCTCAACCACACATGTTTGTTGAGTCCGAAACTAAGAGTGAGAACCCCACAAAAATGTGCGGTAGGAAGAGGCTTGAGCACCACGTGGTGGTGTCCCAAGGGACTCAATAATCACATTCCTCAATAAAAAATGATTGCGTGAAATCGTTATTAACTTTCTCACTACTCCGCTGTGAATAAAGTTTCTCTCTTAAACATAATGATCAAGTCATCTAAATTGTTAGGTAGGATGAAAAAAAGTAGGGGCAAAAGTATAGGGGCCAAACCTGTATGAATTCTAGCAGTAGTTGTAACACAAAATCTTCATATTGCCCGATAGTTGTCCCAGCCGGAAGGCTTATTTGTCCAGGCCCGTAAAATGTGTTGACGAAATCGTTCACGGCACAATTCACAAAGAAAACGGCATTCGCTGTCAGATTATCCGCTCCCGCTTGTCCAATGGTGCTCGCAAGTCTTGCTTTGTATTCTCTAAAGTATTCCAATTGCGTTGACATTGGGATTACATTCTGAAGTACACAGAACGAAAAGGTTTATAAAAAAAAAAGAAAGATCACGAAAAAAGTACCCAGTTTTATACTTTGGCAACGAATCGGAAAATAGTTTTGGCTTAACATGCAATCCCATAAGATTGTTTTTGTCTTTGTTAAAAAAAAAAATTCGCATTTAGTTATTTCCGCATCAATTTGTAGTGGATTATTGGTTCGTCCCGACAAGAGGATTCAAAAAATTATCAAAATATGAATGGAACTAAAAAGTATAAAATAAACACAAAAAATGGATTTTTTAAATATCCATCATCGGACCTTATCCCACGTAAGTATTCATCCCGGTCATTTTGAACAGTTATATTTTCATCTTTTTCAGATGATGAATTACTTGTCTTACCTTTTTAATACGATATTCATATGTGTGTGTGTGTTGCATTCCTAAATTCGTGGGATTCAATTGTTTCCTAATTTAGTGGGATTCAATCACAATAATTATGGGAGATAATTACAAAAGAGGATTTCAAAATTTAAAAAAACTTAATAACCAAATCCCACCAATTTATTTTTCACCGATTTAAATTCGATAACTATATTTGGTTTTTTTCATATCTACCATGTGTTATCATGAAACCTTCATAAAAAAACATTTCGAAACATCGGCAATATTCAAATCGATCATGTTTTTCATGGTTAATTTTACAAATTCACTATAAACATATAAAAAGAAATCCTTTCCACTATGATTGATCATAATTAGATACTGTATTTTGTACACAATTATCATGAAAATTGATGACATGCGTGCATTCCATGATTTATTTTTTCATATCTCCCATGTATTATCATGAAACATTTGAGAACATGATGGAATCGGCCATATTTTTTATGAATTATTTTTTTGCAAAATGACCATAAAAAACATTTTGGAAAAAAGGGTTTGAAGGGGACGACTTTTCTCACGGATAAACAGATAGGCGAAGCCGCGCACGAACATCACTGTTATGGGTTTCCACGTGCCATGATTGAAGTAGTGAAGCATACAAAAAAGGGCAGGCGAGGAAAACAAGATTTGTGCACAGATCACAGTGTGAGGCCCACTCCAAATCACTTACAAAGAACCCGAGATGTTAATTAAATGTAAAAATAAAAAAAATTTTGGAAGGCTCTTGCAAAAAATAAACTCAATCCAATACATATAGGTGCTCAATCTAATCATTTTGCTTTCCAAAATCTTGAAATCTTAATGAAAATTTAGATTATTGGATCGAAAATTGTCTTGATTTTGAATTTCTGTTTGACAAAAAAAAAAAAAGAATTGACCTGATATTTTGAGGAAACTCAAAAAAATATTTTATAGTTAATGAACGACTCAAATTATTTGTGTGGTGGGTTGCACACCGTGATTTGTGCAAAATTGCTATGTTCAAAATCTATGTGGGTAGCATCTCTCTTACTTTTGTCTTTCCTGTACCTTTTTTTCGATTTTTATCATACTATTTTACCTTTTAGAATCTTTGCGTTGATATGAATCATTATTCAATAAAAAATTGATCGAAAACTAATAAATGCAAAATTTTTTAAGTAAAGACAAAAAAAAATATTACTGCATGATTATTAAATCAAAACGGGCCTCAGGCAATTGTCAAGTGTCACGGTAATGATAAATGGACAATTCCAAACTTTAAAGGGGTCAGTCAGAGAGAGAGAGAGAGAGAGACAGCTAATGCTGCAGTGCGATTGTCAAATCCAGTGTCAGCGGAGGCGAAACCAACTGCAGGCTTGGTGGACTGGATGGTGAAATTTGGGGCTAAATATGGTACATAGGAGTTATTCTGAAAACCCAAGAAGGAAGCTGAAACAAAACAACACAAACGATACCAAAGTTAATACAGTATTTACCGAGGCTGGCCCTATATTTCTTGATAATTAGGTACAAAATTTACGAAAAGATACAATCCTGTTTTCAGTTTAATTATTAAATGAAAATTCCTAAACAATTTTTTTTGTGATATAGTATAGCGTTTAAAATGCAAAAGAATTTTTTAAAAATTATCTTCGTTAAAAATATCCTGGTTGAATTAACAAAAGCGTTTGCAAAAAGTTTATCAGAGTACAGATTACCCAGATCTGTTTTTCAAAGTATAGTTTTTTTTTTTTTGAACATATTCAATTTATTTCATAACAATGCCTGAAGGCAATACAGATTTCATCAAAAAATACAAGAATGAGTCAAAACTATTTAGACTTCGACACAGGCACCCCCTGCAGAAGCAAGACCAGCGAAATTGCCAGATGAGAACCAATCTAGGCCTATATAATAGAGAATACAAACAGACCGGACCCCAATTCAAACCCGATAAGCGCATATGAAATCTGGACGGCGACAACCGTTCACCGGAGCAGAAGTCAGTAGCAGACCCTATCACCGAGAACAACACCCGGACAAACCTCAACCCACCAACAACCACCAAAAACCCCAACCTCCGACGATCCTCAATAGGCGCCGGATTATTCGCCCACCTTCTCTTCCACACCAGATTTGGGAAAGCCAAACTGGTACCAAACCGGACTGATTTGGAGGAAACCCAAATCAGCTAGTAGAAACCGAGCCAAATGGCCGGAAAAAAAAGAAAGACAAAGAAAGAAAAAAAACTAAACCTCAACGCCGCCCCCCACCTCGCCGTTATTCGCAACCCACCACCTACGCCCTCTGAACCGCCAACCCTGCCACCAAATCTTGAGGTCGAGGAGGAGTCCGGACCAAACCAGACTCACAGGGCGCCGGCCGGAGTCAGGAAGCGAACTCAGCAACACTCGAACCAAAACCAAAATCGGAGGAAAGTCTTAAAACAAACCCAAAGAAGAGATAGGGGGAGAAAAGATGGAGAGGATGGGAAAGGGGAGGTGGAGCTCCAGGGGAGGGGAGAGAGGAGGCGGCAGCCCCCTCCCCCGGAGAAACCAGAGCTGGAAAAGGGGTGGGTTTTCTCGGGGAAAAGAAGAGAGAGAGAGAGAGAGAGAGGGGAGAGAGGACGCTAGGTATATTGTGTATGGTTTTAAAGTACAGTTATTAATTAAGCTTGTTATTAAACTTATCAAATACCATATGGGGACAATAATTTGTAAAGTTAGGCTCCAATAATAAAAACAGTAGCGGATTAGTTGTTTGGAACGAAGGGTGTAACAGCCAAATTATTACCATCTTGGTTTCAACTTTTCAACTTGAATGTTTGATAGGGATCTAAGAAATAAAAGCTATAACAAAACGTGGATGTATAAATATTTTGCTTAATGTTCTGGAATGATAGGAGTATATATTTGCGGTTGAATCTTATCACCTTTTTAAAAGTGAATTACTTTCTTGTGAACTTTGATACTGGTTTAGAGTAATATGATATCATTCGGTGAAATCTATGTGAGCTATTTACGACCATGAAGATCGATAGCTTCTTAATTAGCTAGTTGCATATTTAATTGGGGTTAGAGCGTTTTGACTAGTGTACGGTGGTGTTCCAAACGAAGGAGGGCAAAAGAGTTGTGTTTGATTTTTAGACTAATACGTTGATATTAGCCCGCCCGGACGTTACTCGGGCAAATCAGACCACGGCCCCAATCCCGAAAATTGGGCTTATTCTGCGAGTGGCGCCATAGGCCGGTCGTGTCCTTTCAGGCCAGTGCCAAGGACCGGGCTTGACATAATATTTTAATTCAAAAGACAATGTTAAAAAAAAAAAAAAAGATTTTGTCCCACCAAAAAAATCAGCGATGAGCTTCCCATTGCTGAACCTGCCAGTGGCGATCTGGTTCAGATAATCAATTCCATAAGGCGGAAAGTTGCTCTTGGCAATTGACAGAATGTAATCGTTGTTTCCAGGGTCTACATAAGAGTCTCCAAACACATAAAAGGCTGGGATCGAGTAGTTGGAAACCTGTTGAGCTTGATTTTGAGATAGCAAATTGGGCAAAATAAACAACAAAGTAACAATAGAAACCACAGATTTGATTTTGGAACTCATATTCACTTCAAGCGGAGAGAGTAGAGAGGAAAAAGCTAAACAAGTTTTATTCCTACTTCTCCTTGGTTGTGGCATGCGAAAATGAACTATGGATGCTGCTCTATTTATAGGATACTTTCCCCCATGTATAGTACATTCTCCTTTAAATACCCATTAATGATTAGAACCTATGCCAAGTGGTATGAATCATGTGCTTCCATGCATTTTAATAAGATTAATTCATATCCCATTAACACCAACTAACAATGTTGACTTTCGTTGTGGCGGAAGAACAGAAAAGTAAGAATCTGAAGAATCTATGCTACGCTATGGTTGACACGGCACGACACATGCACGATTGAATTGTATGCTTGTATTTCAATATGAACGCAGATTTCCTCCTGCCCTATTAGGAGGAGTTTCTTTATCCTTGGACACGTGGCAAAAAATTATTGGCACAAATCACTTTTTCCATAAAATTTCAATTTAATCTGCCTAGCTTCTACCTACCGAAAGTTAACCCATCCCATATTCCACCGATAATTAATCATTTTCACCGTTAACTCCAACAATTCAACGTCATATTTTTTAAGGGAAGGTCCTCCATGAAAGGTAATTTGAATCTCATTATTCTAGGAATAGATTACCCTATACACCTAGCATTATGGATTCTAACGTGAGTAAAGAAATCAATTCAAGCCGGGTCTCTAAAACTAAACAACCTTAATCATAATAGCAATAGATCGATCGGATCACTTTGAAGAAAAAACTTAGTTACGCTTGCTATTGTTTTTTTTTTTTTTTCTCGGCAAACGAAACTTTTTATTAACTCGAAGAGGGTACATCGAGATCGAAAACAAGAACATGAAAAAAAGGAAGACATAACCGTCCAACAGAAAGTTGGACAATACACCACCAGAGACACTATTGTTCATCAGGGAATAAATCCTAAGGTTCTTTCTTTGTCTAAATATATAACAAAGAATCCAAATAACTCAATAAAAAACACAAAACCAACACAACCCAATAAGTCAACACCAACGGTAAGCCTTTGAAACATAAAAACTTAGAATAGCTACTTTGAATGTTCAATCAAATTTAAAAAAGTCTGGAGCAAAAATGTCATTGTTTTTCGAATTCCGACGATGTCTCACCACAATTGAAAAATATTCTCATCGGCGTAGATCAAAAAATTGATATCAGTAACTCATTTTGCAGTAGCAAGAAGTTGACCTATGATTCATCGAATAACAAGATTATGCAATTTCATTGATTCTTGTGAGATTAGGATAAGGGTTGATAAATTCCATTAGATTTTTCCTCTCTTTTTTTTAAACGAAGGTTTTCTCCATTCTTTTTCTTTTTGCTTTGTTGAGAATATATGGAATAGAGAGAAACTGAAATTTTCTTTAAAAAAGCAAGAGATTTGTAGCATTTAACATTAGATTTAAGGAGTTGCCATTAAAAAAAAAAAGGTTTGATTTAAGGAGTCTATGGTGGAATATGGGTTGGGTTAACTTTGATTATGTAAAAGCTAGCTAGCTAGGCAGATTATTGGAATTTTAAGAAAAAAGGGACTTAGCCAATGAAATGTTGCCATGTGTCCAATATTGAAGGACCTCGTACTACTAGGGTAGCAGGAAATCCAAGTTCTGCTGGAACCCATAATGCTAGGTGGAACCCATAATGCTGGGATTCAAATTTCCTTGGAGCTTCCCTTAAAAATAGGAAGTTGAATTGTGGGAGTTAACAATAAAAATGATTAATTATCAATGGAATATGGTTTAGGAGGAAATCCTAGTTCTGCTGGAACCCATAATGCTAGGTGGAACCCATAATACTGGGATTCAAATTTCCTTGGAGCTTCCCTTAAAAATAGGACGTTGAATAGGACGTTGAATTGTCGGGGTTAACAATAAAAATGATTAATTATCAATGGAATATGGGTTGGGTTGACTTTCGTTAGATAGAAGCTAGGCAGATTAAATTGGGAGAAAATGATGGCCAATAACGTATTTTGATAATTAGTACCTGCTAATGATATTTTCAACATTAACGAATATTCTCAGCATGTCCTTGGCGGGTATTAATTATCAAAATATGTCATGGACCGTCATTTTTCCTAAATTGGGATTTTATGGAGAAAAGGGATTGGGCCAATGAAAGGTTACCTTGTGTCTGATGTTGAAGAAACTCCTCCTAATCTATCACCAAAATTACACTTGTGCTATCCTACCCTTATCTCCATCTTCTTCATCTAGACTAGTGTAAACAGCTCCGATTCATAGGCGCAATTTTTTTTTTCTCGGCAAACGAAATGATTTTATTAAACTCGAAGGTATATATCGAGGGGACATAAGCATAGAAATAAAAGTACCGATAGATAGAACATCCAACCGAAAAGTTAGATGATACAACGCCTCACACCCTAAGTTACAACTTTAGTTCACGGATTCCACTTAGGAAGCTCCTAAAATCCTCTACCGAATATACCTTGATGTTGTACTTTGCTTTCATCCACATAGCCACCCTTGTCTTGATTAAATCCCCAACTTCACTTGCTGACCTTGATACATTGTTGAAGATGAGGTTATTCCGCGCAAGCCACAAAGACCACAAAGACGCAAAGAACGTCACCTCCCACACGTGCCTCTCTAAATTTCTGAAACTATTGCCAAACTACCAAAGTGCTAGGTCTGCCAAAGAAGAAGGGCAGACCCAAACCGCAATTGGTACAACTAGGGACAACTTTTCCCCCAACAGCTCTATTGCAAACCCTTTACCCAAACCCACGGTGGTGGCTAAATCCATGAAATGCATATATGTTGTTGTGAGATGCCGGAACTCCAAAATCCATAGCCACCGTGTAGTGTCAGCCAGCCATGGATTCCGGCGAGCAATTTTTTTCAAAATTTTTCTTTTTCCCCCCTCATTTCATCTCCTCTTCTTCTTCGTTCTACCGTCAAGCTAGCCCATCTTAAAAACTCGTTGATTGGAGCTAACCTCAAGGAATCGACATAAATTGTAGCACTAATGAACCATGTTTAAATATTTCACCCTCTAGAAGTGGGTCTGTATTTCTTACAAACTCAATTGAAAATTGCAGCAAAAGCACTTCACATGTGTTCATTTCGGGCTGGCACGCATTGTAGTAGTGACGCAGTGTCCTCTTACGCCCCCACTTCCTCTTGCAGTTCATAGGTTTCGGGCTATGTGATCATGCATGCAATTTTATATTATAAAAGAAACTCAGAAACAGAAGTGTGTGTGCGCGTTGGCCGAGTGAGAGTTGGAGTAAATGAGTATGACTTCCTTACTCAGCAATCAAGTGCTTGTCCACTTGAGTTGACAAGAGAGAGAGAATATCCTACTAGACTTATTTCATCCTAATAGTTAGCCCTGCAAACTAGACAAGAGAGAGAGAGAGGAAACGGCTGAGAGGGAGAGAGAGTGGGATAAGATCTTACCAGATTTCTTTTTCCCTCCACTTGCACATCATATTATTTATTTATTTATTTATTTTAACGATTAGAAATAACCTTGCCAGGCTCCTGCAAATCATTTCACCTAAGGGCATCTCCAATCCAACTCTATTTCTCCAAAATAGAAGATGGAAGTGACACATTGAGGGGAGATTTTGTAATTTATTCATTTTTTTCTTCATTTTTTTGTATTTTTTGAGAGAATCTTTGAGGGACCCACCGTCCTTTTTAGAGTTTGGTCCTCCAAAAGTAAATTTGGCCCTCTAAAAATGGAGGACCAAAAGCAAATTTGGAGTATGAAATTTCTCCAAACTCTAAAAAAAAGACGATGGGTCCCTCAAATACTCCCAAAAAATACAAAAAGTGAAGGAAAAAGGGAATAAATTACAAAATCCCCCCTCAATGTGTCACTTCCATCCTCTATTTTGGAGGAATAAGGATGGATTGGAGATGCTCTAATTAGTCTACTAAGGAGAGCCTAGCCAGTCTAGCAATGTAAGTCTGAGAGAGTGAGGGTGTGTGTGCCGTGGAGAGGGAGGAGAGAGTCAGAAAGGGATGAGAGACCTATAAATACGCCATTTCCCTTTACAGTACTATCAACTCCTTCCTGCTTTTCTTGTTTTGGCAAACCTGTGAGGAATAGAAAGAAAGAGAGTGAGGGTGTTCCGGTTTCTCAGAAAAAGAACTTTTAGAAAAAGAAGGTAATTTCAAGCTCAAAAATCATGTGTTTACACAAATAATTTTCCTACCAATATGGATCTTATTTGATAGATCTCATTAAGATCTTTTATACGGTTCAAAAAAATTTAAAAAAATATTTTTCATTTTCATTATATTTGAGTTTGAAATTACATCCGCTTAAAAAAAAGAAACTTTTAACAAAAGTGGAACACCACCTGAGAGCCGAGCCCCACTTTTCTTCTCAGTTAGTACTTTTGTTTTGACTTTCATTCCTTAAGGAGAAAAGCTAGGAGTCCGGTCAAACCAAGGACTAAAGGAGACGTACCGTTCGCGACCCGATCCAACACTAACGTAATCAACCCACTACCGCCAAAAAGGAAGGTAGAAATCTCCTATCTACTTACCTAAGTATATCACCAAGATAATTTTTGTTAAAATGCCGAAACGAAGCTTTACTAACGGATGCACGTAAAAGAAAAACATTACTAGTGTGCTTACTGGGAAAATCCCGAAATGTTAAATAGTTACGATTAATATTTTTTGGTTCTTACTGTTGTATTAGTATTGATATGAAAAGTTAGCTTTCAATAATCTATATATAAAAACAAGTTATGGAAAAAGAAGTCACTAGCTTACTGTTCTATTGTTCCGTTTATGGTTAGTATTAATGAAATTAATACTTAATTGTTTTCACATGACAAACCTACTGTTAGGATGAAAAGAAAACAAAAAAGGAAAGAAAGACAGACATAGAAATCGACAAATGCTAGGAAAATTGACAGTGTACTATGTGCCATGTTCAACGTTTGAAAAGTATTAAAGTAGGACTTATTTATTTTTACGTAATTTTAGCAAGCCTTGAAAAAATAATGTGTTCGCGAGAAAATGATGCATGCGTACGAGACACGAGAACCGAGAAAACGATATTTGAAAACGAATAGAGCAAAAGAGAAATTTTGACATGTGTAAACCTGGGAGACCGGATCGGCGGAACCAGTGTTTGGAAATGTGTGAGTAAACCTGGGAGACCGGAACGGCGGAACCAGAGTTTGTAAATGCATGATCGACCGTCATTTTGAAAGAGGGAGTAAACGGAACCAGTGCTAAAAGAAAAGAATTTATAACAAGTGAAATTAACGTTTTGACACGAAGTACGATACACTATTTTGAACCCGACACCTGACACTTTTGCGTACAATGTTCATAATAGTTGATTGTTAAAGTTCTGTTTGATGCCCTGTAAATAGATATTATTTTGTTGTTTATTTTATTTTTGCTAAAGTATGGGACATAGAGGTAAGAGTTAGCTGCTGAGCTTAAAAGCTCACGGTGTTACTTTTGTGACCCTGGCATCTTATGCCAGACTTAGAAGGCGAACAGGAGGCGTACTATAATCTGGAGCAGTACGGAGCTGAGCAGAATATAGCCGAGGAAGACAACCATCTTGGAGAATAGAAATTTCCATAGTACCCCTCCCTATTATTAAATAATTGTAATGTTGATTTAAGAATAAGTGGGATGTAATGACTAATTATACTGCTTTTATTTATTAAATGTTAAGTTTGAATAAAAATAATTATAATTAATGTTCTCAAAATTTGGGGCGTTACATATCCGCTCGGCACTGAAAAATCTCTCCTTTAGTGGAATGACGTCTCATATTCAATTGAGATCATAGCCAATTTTTTAATTTCTCTTGCGAAATGGTAGTTTGAAAGTAAAAATAAAAATCGTTTTAGCTCACTCCATTTATTTTAACCATCATTTTATTAAAGGAAATTGCTAAGAAACACCGAGAAGTAAAAAAGCACACGAAAGTTACAGTTTGCAGATATGCAAATTGGGCACATAGGCCTTATGACCATAGGAGTTCTAGGACGACCCCACCATATACATAACACACGGACAAAGTTGTTGGCCCTTATTCAGTCATACTAGTATTTATGGCAGCAACAATATTGGCGTCCGCAATAATTGAACTTAAAATTGTTGATTTCTTAACTAGTTATAGAATTGATGGCAGCAACATTGGCGTCCATTATAATGGAAGCTGTTGTTTGAGTTGGATGGGCTGAGTCAAAGAATTCGTACTCTGACCTATTAGCACAAAGTGCGGAGGATGAGTTGCAAAAGGGTCCAAATTCGAGCAAACCAGTCCCGCAACAACCCTTATTGGTAACATCAATACCTACAAACAAACAAACAAAAATGGGACTATGAAATTTAATCGTATTCATAAAAAGAGAGTAGTATTAATAAAAAGGAAGATGTATATGGGAAAATCACAAAAATAGAAGCATTGTTATGATCGTCACACACATTCTCAGGATTTACGAGTATAAACAGTAAAGAATCAACAATAAGATATACGTAGTTCGCCAAAACCGGATACGTCCACGAGAGCGAAAGTGGATGTTGTTTCTTATTATCACAGTATAAAGCCTAGTTAGTGTTTACAACATAGAATATTTACACTGACTCTATTCTAACCCTAATCTGGTATTTGGTTTATATCTCAAAAATACCTCTTTACGAACCGTACTGAACAGCGGGGGCCAACCCCCCCATGTAATGCCCTGAATTTTCTAAGAATTTTGGAAGCATTAAGCCTAAAATATACTGAATTTTATAAACTACTAGACCCCTAATATTTGTCATTATACAAAATCTACATTAAAAATAAATAAATACAAAAAAGAATGTAACATTTTATTTAAATATCTTCAGAGCGACTCTAGTGTTGATACAGATCTCAAGCATCAGTAGTCTCCGCCCTTGATATTTCTTCTGTGTCAAATAGCTCCACCATTGAACCGTGCACCCTCTAGCAAATTAATCGCCGAAGGAAACGATTTACCAAGATACAAACGTATCCGTGAGTGATAATTCACCCAGTAGAATAATCTCAATCCTACTAACCCTTACTCTACAATTAGCAGATCAACAATATAACAATTTTTTTTTTGCTCGGCAAAGGAAATTTTTTATTTATTAAACTCGAAAGGGTACATCGAGTAAAAGAGAAGGGAGAACCAGAAAGTTCACCACAACCCCAAGGAAAAACAAAAATGAAGCAAAATTACATCAAAAGATACACCCAAGGGTACACCTAAATCGTGAGCCTTCTAATACCATCAAGATTCCTTTTAAAATCTTCCACCGTATACACCTTAACATCAAATTTGGCTTTGATCCACAAGGTTGCCCTTGTTTTGATTAAATCAACCAATTGGTAGGGCTCAGCAATTTTGTTGTTGAAGATAGCATCATTTCTTACAATTCAATATAACAATTCACAGGAGGTACAGAATAATAGCACATCGCCCATTATTTTACTATCTATTATCTTACATGAAATCTAAGGATTCTTTCCATAAGGTCCTTTCCTCCCATATCCACCAACTTTGATCGTCCCATGGAATAACTCTCCCTTTATTTGTCTTGCACCAGGATTCTAAGCGAATACTACTAAATTATGTATCCAGTCTGGATTCGCTTACAACCATAATAAAGGAGTAGCTCACCATGAGAACTCAACATTAGGGGTCGCTCTATCTTATTGCCAGGATCCTTTACCGTCTCCTAACTCAACACACTGGTACTATACCATATTTCGGGATTCTTTACTATTTCCCAAAATACTGTACCCGAAGTCTTTTACCGTACTTTATACAAACTGGGTACTGTACCGTATTTAGGATCCTTTACCGTATCCCAAATACTGTTCCCGGAGTCCTTTACCGTCCTCCACACAAACATTGGGTACTGTACCATATTTAGTATCCTTTACCGTATCCCAAATACTATACCTGGAATCCTTTACCGTCTTCCACATACACGTTAGGTATTGTGCCATATTTAGGATCCTTTACGGTATCCCAAATACTGTACCTGAAGTCCTTTACCGTCCTCCACACACACTGAGTACTTTACCGTACTCTAACTCAACTAAAGGTACTTTACCGCACCAGGATCCTTTTGATGAGCACCCATTATTGTAGATTTTGGTGCGACTAGTCCCGCTTTAAATTGTTTTATCTTACGTTTATTTAGCTTTCATAGCAATATTACACGTAAGGTAGGTTTTTGCGTGTTTTAGATAAAACGTGCAAATAAGGCGTGTTTTAACGCCATGAATGGCCCAAGTGCTTCCAAGTACCCGAAGACCCTGTCGGCTCCTTAAAATCTGTCTTAAGTATGGAAAAATGACTTTTCGGAAAAGTATCGATTTTTGAGATAAAAAATGACGGTAATTGATTCTTGAATTTTTCTAAGAGTAACTACAAAGTTGCAAGGTTTTATTCGAAGAGCAAGGTCATGTTTTGAGCCATTTTCTCTTGAGAAAAACGTGCAGTTTTCCATTTTATACTAAAAGTGAGAGGTTGGCATTTTGATTTAATTAGAATCTTAAATTCTGGTAATGCCATTGTTTCCAAATGAGGGGTACTTTCTTGTTTTCATTAAATAAATTAAAGTAAAGCAAAGGTAAAAGAAAGGTTTAAAATGTAGCCTTTACTTAAGTTTAGAGAATGAAAATAAGGTGCTGTGAAGCTATGGAAGTTGCTGGGATCCGGAGCCGTCGGGTGCTGAGTTTTGAAGGCTGGCCTGAAAACTGGAGATAAGCTCCCCGTATCGATACAGCCTTAATCTGTATCGATACGAATTAGCTTCGAGGGAAGGCTGAGAATTTTGTATCGATACGGCCTTATCCCGTATCGATACGGGATTGTTACGGGGAAATGGCCCTTTTTGATTTAGCGGCGTGGTATCGATACTTTGCTTAATCTGTATCGATACCATGAGCCTTCGGCCAGATATTTGTTGCTTTTTGAACCTTCTACTTTTTGTATACTTGCTACTTATAGTATGTTTGTAGGATTTTTGTTGGGAGAGAAGATAAGTTGTATAAATACTCTTCTCCCTCATTTTAGTTCAAAAACTATTTTATGCTCTAGGTTAGGTTTCTTTTTTGTCTTTCCTCCATTGTTGTTTAAACTTAATTTCTTAAGAACTCAAGTAAGTATTTGTCTTATGTTAATTTCTCGTTTATTAATGTTGTAGCTACGGTTGTGATCCTTACTCTTTTCAAGTTTACTTCCATTTTCGTCGGTTAAACATGTTTATCTTTCCTAGCATGATTTCTAGTCTTTTCATTATGTGTGAGTAGTCTTTTAGGCTCGGCCATGGGGGGAACAACACCTCGTGACTTATGTTTATCTTGCCTTTCTCAACTCAAGACTTGAGGTTTGGTTTGTAAATGTGCGTGGTGCGCCCTTTATGTAACAAACTTGTCAATATTAACCTCCGATGATCATATGCTAGCTCATATGGTTCCGTGAGTTATGTCTCTCCTCGTGTTTGCTGAAAGAACCAAAGAACTTGCTCACTTTCCAAACTATGCTTCTAGTTCATGAACCTTGATATTTAGTTTGAATTCAAGTTTTGGCGTTGTTAATCTCCAGTGATCATGTGCTTGCTCACATGGTTCCGGGAGCGATGTCATGCCTTGTTTTTAGCTTGTTATTCAAACTCTCTATCAAGTCTAACCATTCACATAGCTAAATCTTCCGGTTGATAGCCTATGCCGTGCGATTCAACCGTGTTTTCGTTGAGAATTGTTAGATGGCTTGAGTTACGGGTGTTGGTAACTCCATTGCCTTGCCGCCTTTAATTCTTAGTCCAAACTCATTTTCTAGTCTTTTTCATAAGGGTATTTCTTACAGTTCAAAGGAAAACTAAAAGTTGGCCGCCTTAACGCCACAAACCCTTACATCTACAATCCAAATAAGCTATCATCAAATTCCCTGTGGATTGACTCGGAATTCTCGCTATACTATGCAAATCTTTAGTTGTAGTCCGGTTAATAAATAATTGAATTTGACGGCCGTTTGGTAAACTTCAACGACTACCGAAAGGGTGCAATCACCTTTACCAACACCCATTATCCTCAATCAACTTTACAATTTTTTTCTTTACTTAACCACGTCTACGTGTTCACTACTCGAAACCACCCATAAACCCGAGTCCATTCTAGCACATAAATTCATGCATTGAACAACAACCGACAAGATACAATTTATTGAAACCACAAGAATATGATGATATAAAATAATAAAATCACATAATATTTTATGTGTGGACCGTTGTCCTTAATCTTGTCTAACACAAGTATTAGTGGGTTGGATAGTCGTTATCTCCGGTTTGTTTTTATCATTGTTATCTAAAAGTTATACCTTAGTTCATCAAATTTTTGGTTTTAGTGTTTTAAATTTTATCAAGCCTTTCAAATAAAACAAAGGTAGTAACAAAAATTTTATGATTATTACCTCTATAGTGCAAATAACTATTTCTCCTATTATTATTATAACTAGTTATTATATTATGTACATTATTTTGTTCTTGCGATAAAACTTAACTGTTATTAACTTATTCACAAACGTGGATTATATCATCCCTTTCATTCAAGCCTACAATGATCATAGTGTGCACATGCACATTCCTAAATATTAAAATTCACTACGTAACAAGGAAATGTGATAACAACAATAATGAGGTTCAATCCGTCAGGTTACAACATGCAAGGGCCTTAGTGTAATTGAAACCTAACCTTATAAAAAGGGAAAAAAAAAACAAGGGGAGGCTACGGTGGATCGGGTTTTGATGTATGGGTTTGATATTATTATTATTTTTTTTTTCCTTCTACTTCTAAATGTTAAACAACATGCAAGGAACCATACTAAGAACTAAATATACTTAGGAGAAAGTAGGAAAGTGATTGTCCTACCTTTAATTTGGTCGAAAAAGCGGGTACCATTTTGCAGACGATTTCGATAAACTGAAAAAGACGGCAGCGGCGGAGGACTCGGGACTGACTCGAAATTATTGGAAGGTGGTTTGTGGATGCTTGGTGATGTAGTGATTGATTGGGAACCTGAATGTGATGTACGGATGGATTTTATATAGAAATTCGTTTCTCTCTCTCTCTCTCTCCTAGACTCAACAATAGAATTGGAAGTAAAATAATATATTGGTGTTTAATTTTTTAATTTATGTGGGTATGTTTAATGAGAGAGAATAAGGTAGTGAGAAGGTAAAAGTATAAGTGTGGAAGTGGTGGAATGGGGAGGGAGAGCGAAGGAGAGGGATACTGATAATGACAAAAGGGATAGGAGACAAGTGCCACATTTGGTGGGGTTTTCTTTAATTCTAATGTTTGTGGATGTGTGTATATATAGGGTAAGAATGTATGCGGACGCATATATGTATAAGATGAGAATGTATGTGGAGAGTTAGTTTGAAAAGAGTTCTAGTTAGGTTTAGATAGGAAAGATAATAGATGAATATGAATCCCTAATTTTCTGTATATCTAAAGTATAAATATATATCTTATACAATCGTATAAATAATATCAATTGTACACATAGTAATATATTTTAATTATTCAATCTAATTGATTATTCAATTAGGAATTTAACAATATAAATTTTTATTAAAAAAAAATTGTGTTGAAAATCCGGGTCGTTACACCCTAATTATGGAACACCTGGGCATTCGGCCCAATCTACTCGCTCCACTCGTTTCGCTTCGTTACGCTCCAACATGTAGCCTTCTTTCTAGAACTCTATAAGCCACAATTCTAACAAACATCAACTGAAAAAACCGTTTCTCATACTAGGTGTGATATATAAAGCTTGCTTGAAAAATGTAACAACAGTTTTAAAATTTTAATTGGGTTAAGTTTCGTGCTTTTATCTTCATCGTTCTTTTTCTTTATGTAGTACCTAACGCGGATAGCAACCGATGATGGGTATTGGTGTCTCCAACGGATAGGTGCAAATGTGTATGCGTTGGTCAAATTTTTGTTCGAGCAAATTAAATGCTATTGCCCCTAAGCTATGTTTCAAAATAGTAATGATCACTTATTAAACGACTCTCCGAAGAATTAAGTTCCTAATTAGGCCTGTCACCGGGCCAAATCCGATCCGGATCTGATAAGACTCGAATTCGATAGTGATAATCTGGATCCGAATCCGAAAAATCCGGATCCGATCTGAAAACTTTTTTACTTCAAAAATTTTAGCAAAAAAAATACAATTTTTTTTTGAAAAAAAAATGTTTTCTGAAAAAAATTTAAAAAATTTAAAATAAAAAAATAAAAATACAACTTCTTAAACATTTTTTTTTCAAAATAAAAAATTTATAGTTTTTAAAAAAAATTAAAATAATTTAAAAAAATAAAATTCAGATTTGGATCAATAACGGATTTAATCCGATCCGATTCGGATTATCGGATTACGGATCGACGTTATCGGATTCGGATCCGGATCAGATTTTTCGGATCAAATCTGAATCGGATTCGGTCCATTGAAAGGTCTATTCCTGATCATGATCACTGACGTACCAAACACGGCCGGGTTTTGCTGAATGTTAAGCATTGGCGTATT
Source organism: Rhododendron simsii (assembly GCA_014282245.1). Classification (NCBI taxonomy): domain Eukaryota; kingdom Viridiplantae; phylum Streptophyta; class Magnoliopsida; order Ericales; family Ericaceae; genus Rhododendron; species Rhododendron simsii. Next base: position 24,003,764 of record CM024965.1, on the reverse strand, counting down.
GCTATCGAAGTAGGCAAGTTTGAGTCCAACATTTGCCGAGCTATTTTGCTGGGTCCTCAATGCTGTTTGAACCTTCATGTTATAATCGTTTCCGACAGCATTTAGGGTGTCATTGCAAGCGCGCGTTACCAGTGCATTTGTGGGGTTTGACGAGTAGAGAGTAATGACAATGGGTCAGCATCCGAACAACGGTACTCCAGAGACCGCAATTCTTCGAGCCCCAAGGCCGACCAACCCCTGCAACCAAACAAAAAATTAAAACAAACAAAATTATTTGGCTGCTGTAAACGGGGTAGATGTTTATTCATTTTTACTCGTTAAAAAAAAATTTATTACCAAGTATCCGGACATTTTTGAGGGCACTTCATCTATAGCACACAGAGAAATCAATATCGTGACTACACACCTTCAAACACAATACACGCTAATAAGTAAAATTTCCCCACCAACAAAATTAATACTCCGTAGCAAAGACAACATATCTGCCTACTGGATCAAGATAAAGCCTAAGAAAAACTATATACAATTTTAGCCCACAAAATATTAGTTTTACCTCCCTAAACATGGAAAATTATTCAATTCCTCTGAGCCACCACCACGTGGCGCTCCAGGCCTCTCCTCAACCACACATTTTGGTGATGAAATTTGTATTTCTTCGGCAAATAATTAAAGACTAACTATTTTTTGTTTTTAGTATATTCATCTTCGTTAAAATAAATAATACGTTGCTTGTATAATATATACATATTGTCCATCGATTAATTAAAAAATTATTAGTAACAGGTTAATTAAAATTAAATTAAGCAAAAATAACAACAAAAATTTGGGACCAGATTGAGGTCGTGAGTTCGAATAAGAGCAGCGATAAAGTAGAATACTCCATTATTTTTCTGGTTTGATCGCATTGGTACAAAATTAACTACATCACCAAAATGTTACATTAGGTGTTAAAAATTTTCATTGTTCAAATCTTAGATACACTTTTTGCGACAATTGAAAGGTGAAGAAACATGGTGACAAAATATTTTCTCGCTAATACTTTTGCCAACGAAATCGTTTCGTCACCAAAAGACTTTTTTTTGGGGTCAAAATTAGGGCTGTCCATGGGTCGGGTTTGGTCGGGTTCGGGTCGGGTTGGACCCGATCCGACTTTTGTCGGATTATTGAAACACTCACCCGAAACCGACCGAATTCTTGTCGGGTGGATTTTGGTCGGGTTCGGTCGGGTTAGCGGGTTGGGCCAAACGCCCAAACATTTCCAGAGTGTAATTGCAGACTTTGCAGTCCATTCTTCAACCAAATCCACCCGAACAACAATTCCATTCTTCAGCCAGCAAGCAAAAAAAAAGAAGGAAACTTTGCAATCACAGACCACTGAGACAAGATCATAATCACGATTCACAACAAAATATTACAAAATCATGATTAACAATCACAGATCTGCAAAAAAAAAAATCTGAAAATCAAATTTTTGATTCCAAAATTATAGCAGCCCAGAAGACGAGGAACGACTACGAAGTCCGAACCTTAGTTCTCTTTCTAAAAACCTTCGGTCTAAAACAGATCTAAAAAGTACAAACCTTCGTTCTTCTTCCTCTCCTTCTGGACGTCAATGAGGACGAAGTGGAGACGCCACCGAAGCCGGCGGAGGACTGGTGGGGAAGCTAGCAGAGTGTGCGGTAGCGGGCGTTTGGGAGGAGGAGAACTGAACTGTGGGAAATGGAGGAGGAGTGGAGGAGAACGCCATTCAATCGTCTGGTGAGGAGTGGTGTCGGCTGCGTCTGGGTGTTGAGAAGTGGGGAACGGCAGAAATGGGGATTAGGGGTTATTTTTTTCAGTTTTATCCTAAATCCGTCGGTCGGATCGGATCACCCGAGAAATAATCTGGTGCATCCGACACCCGACCGACCAACTAGAAAATTCGAGAAAATGGACCCGAATCCGACCGATCGGGTTGATCAGATCCGTCCATTTCCTTCATTTTCTGGTTGGGTCGGGTCGGGTGATCGGGTGGGTCGGGCCTGTGGACAGCCCTAGTCAAAATGTTAGGAGTTTTCAATGATAGGAAACACAATACATCAAAAGAGTAAACTTCCCACAACACAATAGGCGAATTAAGCCACAAGGGAGATGCCAGCAAGAAAGCACCCCACTCACACACACCTTTTGGGCACAACATTCACCGCAGAAAGAACGCACAACCAAACCAAAAGAAACCCCCGAAGGCGAGGAAACAACCCCATTAGGGGTAGGAAACTAAAAAAACAAACGCAGCAGAGAAAACAAACCAAAACCTACAGAGATAGATCTACACTCTTAAATCCAATCACCGAGATTGCATATCACCGAAACAACCACACCCCACCATCCAGCAACACCAACAGCTATCTCCGTCCCATAACAACAATCTTGTTAGGGCTCAAACAAGCGACGCCCAAACGACAAGGCCGGCCCGGTCTGATAACGCCGATAAAGCTCACACAGTTAGCGCCATCGACGGGGAGCACCAAACTCAAGGAGGGATAGATTTAGAGAGAGAGAGATGAGGAGGAAACAGAACCCCAGCCGTAATCATGTCACCCAACAAACCGTCACTCCGGTTCCGGGGGCTTATTCACCGGAGGATCTCACCAAGCGGCCCAACAACCCGTCGTAGCAGGGAGTAGATAGCCGGTGATGGAGGGGTGGGGTGGGGTGAGGCGGTATAGCCCCAGCCCCCTACTAGAAAACCTAAAGAATTGTTGTAAGGTCCATTATAGAATTTTGTAACATGTCCAATCCACCTCATATTTCCAAAGCATCTCTAGTCCAGCCCATTACTTTTTTTAAAGTCTCAAGCCCACTTCATTTTTTGACAAGACAAAATTGTCCCTTCATTAAACTTTACACAACCACCACCACTACCGCCGCCGACGCCGCCGCCATCTCCACCATCACCACCACCACCCCACCACAACCACCACGCCACCACCACCACCACAGCCACCAACACGTCCCCAAGACCACCTCAACCATCACACCGCCACCACCACAATACTGCAACCTCCACCGTAATTACCACCACCACGCTGCCACCACAACCATAACCACCACGATGCAACCACCACCGCTCCACCACCACCACCATGCCCCCACCACCACCATCAAAACGCCGCCCCCACCACCACCTCAACCACTATGTCGCCGCTGCCGCCGCCGCCACCACCACGTACCACCACCACAACAATACCGCAACCTCCACCGCAATCACCACCACCTCTACCTCCACCACAATGCCACCACCATCGCTCCACCACCTCCACCACAACCAACACACCATCGCCACCACAATGCCGCCCTAACCACCATCTACACCATCACCACCACCACCACCACAACGCCGCAACCACCGCCACCGCCACCGCCACCACCATGCCCCTAACCCCACCACCACCACGCCCTCACAACCCTCTCAACCACCACGCTGCCACCACCACCACATTGCCGCAACCTCCACTATAATTACCACCACCACTCCATCACCACCACCTCCACCACCACAACGATGCCACCACTGCCCCAACCACCTCAACCGCCACCACACCCCCACCACCGCCACCACACCCCTACCACCACCACCACCACGCCGCTACCACCACCACAACGACGTCACCACCTCCACCGCCTCTACCACCACCACCACAACGGTGCCACCACCACCACTCCACCACCACCGCCACGCCCTCACCACCATGTCTACCACCACCACGGCTCCACCACTCCTACCACCTGTATCACCATCACGCCCCCTCCACCACCTCAACCATCATGTCGCCGCCGCCGCCACCACCACAATGGCGCAACCTCCACCACAACGACCACCACCACCCCGCCCCGACCACCACCACCACCTCCACCACCACGCCACCAGCACAATGACCAAATGCACTATACATACTTTTCATTATATATTTAGACTGCAAATTTACACTTTTAGACTGCAAATTATTAAATGAACACTAACGCCCATGACAATTTAGACTGCAAATTTGCACTTTTAGACTGCAAATTTTTTAATTAAACACCAACGCCAGAGAAAATTTAGACTGCAAATTTACACTTTTAGACTGCAAATAAAGGCACTTTCGTAAACTTTGCGGTCTAAAAGTGTAAATTTACAGTTTACACAAAAATTTAGACTGCAAATTATTAAATGAAATCAAAAGCCAATGAGAATTTAGACTGTAAATGAACACCAATCCCAGAAAAAATTTAGATTGCAAATAATGGCACTTTCATAAACTTTGCAATCTAAAAGTGCAAATTTGCAGTCTACCCAAAAATTTAAACTGCAAATTATTAAACGAACACTAACGCTAATGACACAAAAATTTAGATTGCAAATTATTAAACGAGCACTAACGCTAATGAGAATTTAGACTGCAAATTTGTTCTTTTTAGATTGCAAATTTGTTGATTGAACACCAATGCCAAAAAAACATTTAGACTGCAAATTTATACTTTTAGACTGCAAATAAAGGCACTTTCATAAACTTTGCAGTCTACACATAAATTTTGACTGCAAATTATTAAATGAGCATTAACGCCAATGAGAGTTTTGACTGCAAAGAGAAAATTGAGACTGCAAGTTTGCACTTTTATAATACAAATAAATGCACTTTCGTAAACTTTGTAGTCTAAAAGTGTATATTTGCAGTATACACAAAAATTTAGACTGCAAATTATTATATGAACGTAACGCCAATGAGAATTTAGACTGCAAATTTTCACTTTTAGTTTGCTAATTTGTTAAATGAACACCAATGCCAGAAAAAATTTAAACTGCAAATAAAGACACTTTCGTAAACTTTGCAATCTAAAAGTGCAAATTTGCAGTCTAGATAAAAATTTAGACTGCAAATTATTAAATGAACACTAACGCCAATGAAAATTTAGACTGCAAATTTGTCCTTTTAGACCGCAAATTTGTTAATTGAACACCAATGCCTGAGAAAATTTAGACTGCAAATTTATAATACTTTTAGACTGCAAATAAATACACTTTCGTAAACTTTGCAATTTGAAAGTACAAATTTGTAGTCTACACACAAATTTAGAATGCAAATTATTGAATAAAACACCAATGAAAATTTAAACTACAAATTTGCACTTTTAGACTGCAAATTATTTTCTTAAAACACTAACGCCAATGAGACATCAGAAAAGAAAGTGTGACCTAGAAGGAAGGTGAATTACCAAAGAAGAAGTGGTGGTGGTGGAGTGGTGGAGTGATGGTGGCGGCGTGGTGGTGGTGGTGTAGGTGATGGTGGAGTAGTGGTAGTGGTTGTGGTTGTGGTGGCGGTGGTGGTGGTTGTGGTGACGGCGTGGTGGTTGTCATTTCCCTGGTGGTGGTGGAGTGATGGCGGCGGCGGTGGTTATAATGGAGTAGTGGTGGTGGTGGTTGTGGTAATCGCTTGGTGGTGGTGGTAATTGTGGTGGAGGTGGTGGCGTTGTGGTAGTGGTGGTGGTTGTGATGGCGTGGTGGTGGAGTGATAGCGGTGGCGATGGTGGTGGTAATTGTGGTGGAGGTGGCGGCGTTGTGGTGGTGGTGGTTGTTGTGGCGGCATGGTGGTGGAATGATAACGATGGTGGTGGTGGTGGTGGTGGAGTGGTTGTGGTGGTGGTGGTAATTGCAGTGGAGGTGGCGGCATTATGGTGGTGGTCGTGGCGGCCGTGGCGGCAGCGTGGTGGTGGTGGTAGCGGCAGCGGCGGCGGATTGGTGGTGGAGATGGTGGTGGGGGCATAGTGGTGGTGGAGGTGCCGGTGGTGGTGTTGGTGGTGGTGATGGTGATGGAGTGGTGGTGGTGGTGGTGATGGAGGTGGTGGTGGTGGTGGCCGTGGCGGTCATTATGGTGGTGGCGGTCATTATGGTGGTGGTGGTGGTTATGTGGTTGTAATAAGATCGAAAAAAATGAAAAAATGTATTTTTTGTATTAGCCAAACAAGGCCCTTATTTCTTTTATATATGTTATTTTTGTTATTGAAATTTTTAGTGGACTAGAGGTGTTAGAAACTTTAGAAGTGGATTGGGTGGGTTAGAAACATGCTATAATGGCCTTATCAAAAATTCTCCCTAGAAAACCCTACCAGATGTTTGTAGAGAGAAGGCAAAGAAAAGAAAAGTTAGAGGGGGCGGGGCCGCAAGACATTGTGGTAAGTACAATTCTGAGAATTCAAGTTGATTTAATTTCGTTGTTGTAATTAGTTTTAGTGATGTAGAACACGTGGAGGCCCAATTCCATGATCAGCTGGACCGAGCCAAACCCCGAAAATCCAAACAGTGTTTAATTTCAAATTATCCAAATTGGTTAAATTCAGACGAGCTTGGAATAGGCCCAAACTTGGTGGGCTGACTTATTTTCGCGCTCCGGTCCATTCTTAACCCTAAAGGTTGATGATGAATGGTGTTTTTCGGCTTAATTCCTTCGTTTAGGCTTTCAATTGCGTTATTTTGCCGTTTTAGGAAAGATTTGTTTCGTTAATAACTCCTAGATCGTAATTCCTTTTCAGTTGATTCTTTTTTGGAAAGTCTTGTTTTTCTTTCCCGTTTTCAATTTTAGGAAAAGCCCCAAATTCTGAGACTTTTTAATTTTCAAGTTATTTTTAGGGTTTCGACCTATAAAAGGGTTTGTAACTTAGGGTTTAGGCAAGTTTTTGATTAATAATATTGCAGAGATTTTCTCTTCATTCTTGTGCGCAAGAATTGCTCGTTGCGACGGGTTGTTTATCTCGTTTGGATTAGTACGCTAACTAATCTCTCGTGAATTCCGCCGCGTCAAGTGGTATCAGAGCAAGGCTTCGCCTGGTTCGATGGCACCTAACACAGAGAAAGACACACCCATTGACGTTGGTCGTGGGCTTACTGACCTAAGGAGGATGGTGGAGGATCAACAAGCACAATTGACTGAGATCCGTCAGGATACCCACACTCAGTTCGCTGAGATCCGTGAGATGCTGTAGGAGATGTCCCTACAAATCCGCCAAAGGCCAGGGAGGGTTGACGAGGATCGTGCGTTGAGATTTGCCCATCGCCAACCTCGTACCCAGGATCGGAATCGTGCCGGAGGATTTGCCCGAGGCGCAACCGGTATTCATCAGATGGTAATACATGATGCTGAGAGTGAAGAATTTGGACCTGAGGATAATGAAAAACAAGAAGACCGTCCCGTCGGGCGACAACGACATAGGTTCGATGATTACCGCATGAAGGTGGACCTTCCCACGTTCAACGGTAATTTACAGATGGAGGAGTTTCTTGATTGGGTTTCAGAGGTTGACAGGTGCCATAATATGATGGAGGTTCCTGAGTCAAAACAAGTAAAGATGGTCGCTTATAAACTAAAGAGCGGCGCTGCAGTGTGGTGGGACCAATTGCAATCGAGACGGCAGAGGCAAGGAAAGGAGTCTGTGGCAACATGGCGCAGAATGAAACAGCTTATGATGGAGAGGTTCTTGCCGTCTGACTATGACCAACATCTGTTCCGGTCATACCAGAACTGTTCGCAGGGATCCAGTCTGTTTTTTATTACACAACTGAATTCAATCGACTCTCAGAACGTAATAATCTGAGTGAGACTGAAAGTCAGCGGGTAGCGCGGTACATGAACAGGTTGAAGCCCTCAATTCAGGAGCGAATAGGGTTGCAGCCAGTTTGGGAAGTTGACGATGCCCTTAACCTTGCAATAAAGGCCGAACAGATAGAGCGTAAACCAACCAATTCAGGGTATCGTCGAGAGTCGTTTGTTCCTGTTGTTGATAAGGGGAAGGAGAAACAGCCAACTGTGCCTTCTTTTCAACCTAACGTTACAGTTGGTGGTGGTTCTAAATTTGGAGGAGCTAATCAGGCAAAAAGCTCTAATAACAGAAACGTGACTAAAGCCCCTAATCCATATGCCAAGCCCTTTGGAGATAAGTGTTTTCGGTGTAGCAAGCCTGGACACCGCTCCAATGAGTGTCCAGATCGGAAGGTGGGCCTGGTAGAAGAGGGTGGCGAAGAAAGTGGGCCTGATGAAGATTGGCCAGAAAAAAATTCTTATGATGTAGATTATGTAGAGGAGGACGGGGAACGAGTGAATTGTGTGGTGCAACGAGTGTTGTTCGCGCCGAGAGCAGAAAATTCCAGTCAGCGTCATAACATCTTTCGGTCAAGTTGTTCCATCAATCAGAAAGTATGTGACCTGATCGTGGACAGTGGGAGTTGTGAGAATTTTGTGGCAAAGAGACTGGTGGACCATCTGAAGTTGCCAACCGAACCTCATCCCTCTCCATACAGCATCGGTTGGATAAAGAAAGGCCCTACGGTGAAGGTAACTAAAATCTGTAAACTTCCTCTTTCAATTGGGAAAATTTATAGATCTGAAGTTATCTGTGATGTAATTGAGATGGATGCTAGCCATGTACTATTAGGTAGACCCTGGCAGTTTGATGTTGATATTGTTTATAAGGGTCGTGATAATACTTATAGTTTTAATTAGGAGTCACGTAAGGTTGTTATGGCTCCTTCCAGTCATAAGGAGCCTGTCAAACCACCTAAAACAGAGGGGTCTTCTTTTCTAACAATTGCTAGTTCCGAAGATAAATTTGTGACAGATTTTAAGGAGTCAGAACAGGTTTATGCTATGGTGGTGAAGTCTCTAGTTGTGGAGGAACTAGACACTTCATCGCTTTCTTTCTCTGATCCACGGTATGGTGCAGCAATTGTAGTTTCAGTGAATTAAATTTAACTGAGCGAGCAAGGTGCTTGTTTTTGAAAAAAAATTATTTGCAAATTTTGAGATTCTAATTTTTCAAAATTCGTTTGGAGTGTTTCTCAAAAATTCTACACAACACATTCTAGGATTCATATATCCTGAAAAGCCAAAAAAGTAAAGAAATTCACAAAATCCCAAAGCTAGGTTTTGGTAGCTTTAGGGATTCTGCAATTCCAATTCTCAAAAAATGAATGAAATTCTCATAATCTTATAGTTCCAACTCTCAAAAAATGAATGAAATTCTCATAATTTTATAGTTGCAACAAACATGTTTCTCATTTTCTACTAAAATTTGGAATATAAAATTTGCAGCGGAATTTAAAGCTAAAATCTATGTTTGCTATGTTTAGTGTTCTCCATTCTGAACCCATATATCTATGTCTGGGTTAAACAATTCGTTGCATTGAATGGATGTAACTGAAAACTACACCTGAAAAATAACTTATCCTCAAAGCTCACCACATTTTCTTTCAAACTAGTGTTATAAACAAAAATGAACAAGCACCTACATGTTGAATTCGGATGTTTTGTGAGGATCCTTCTTTAAGGATCTTACGAAGCTTTTATTGTGGGCTTGACAATACATCAATATGAAGATTTATGTCTTGTTCCCTTCGCGATTCAAAAAGAATTTTTCAAAAAATTCTCCCTAGATTCCCCCTACTTTCCACCTTTTTCTCCCTATCTCTCTCCACTCATTACCCCTACTATTTTTCAAAAACACTTTTCAAATCCCAATCCAAACAAAACATTAATGATCCACAACATCATTCTTTATTTCTAAAGCTCTAATGATCAACAACATCCTTCTTTATTTTTAAAGCAAAACGGTGCCGTTTTTGAGGATAAAAATTTTAACGGAGTTGAGTGCCATTTCTTCTTCCGTTTTATTTTTCTATGCTATGTTTCTTCTTCCCTGTTCCTTCGAAAGCAAAGAAACCCTTTTCAGTTCTCACCTACTCTTCCAAGGTTGAACAATCACGTATTCATCAGGCCATTGCCGACAGGGGTTTCTTGATTTCTCGATTTAAAAGACAGAGTTTCCCGATTTCTAAAGTCTGGGTTTTGTGATGAATTTTTTTTTGATGATTTTGGGAAGAAAAAAAGGTTAGGGTTTTCTGGCATAGTTTCTCGAAGTTAGCTCTCGACCTCCACCGTGCTGCCCTTTTTTCAGAGAATGAGAAAGAAAATGGAGTGGCAAATGGGATCAAAAGAACAAGAGAATTTCGTGAGCTTTGTAGAGATAAAAGAGGGACATTGCTGTTAATGGCAATCTTTTACCAAAACATCGCGTTTGAACTCAGGGTGATTTGTAAAAATGGGCGATTGCTGGTGGTTTTTAATTTGCTCATGTAAAAATGGGCGATTTGTTCCAGAATTAAGCTTGATTTGTTTAATGTCTTGAATATGGACTGATGTTTTTAGATCCAAATGAGAGAGAGAGAGAGAGAGAGAGAGAGAGAGTGAGTTTGATCTCGTCGCCGTCGAGAATAGCCTGTGGAACGGAGAAGAAGAAGAAAACAGTCAGGGACAGAGGAGGACAAGAAAAAGAACGACCGTTTCCTTCCCGTTAGACAAGTATTCCCTATACGGTGCCGTTTGGTTAAAGAAAAAGGCAAATATTGTTGTAGACCGTTGGATCCCTTCATTGATGTGTTGGCAGCTCTACATTAAAAGCGTCACACGATCCTCATAGAGAAATCCTAACAGAAGGGATCCGGATCTTCTGTAAGGATTCTCCTATGAGGATCTTGTGAGGCTTTTGTTGTGGACTTGACAACACACCTATGAGAGATCTAATGGTTAACAACAGTCTTCTTCATTTCTAAACCAAAATGGCGCCGTTCATGGCTGTCTAGATATGAAATAAATTGTTTGGTTAGAAATGTTTCTTCGTGGTACACTTAATTAACATAGTTTGGTTGGAAAACACGGCACATGATAATTATAACAGGCAAAATAACTATAGCTAATTTAATTCCTGAATCTTAACCATTCTCAGCCATACATTAAAAATTGGGAAATTTTAGTCAGTAATAAGAAAATCAATGTTAGACTTACTGGCCTCATAGAGGAGCTTGTATGTCATCTTCGACGGGCGTATCGAGTCCCAAAACATGTACTTCGATGCATCAAAGCAAACATAGGAATCTGGGTTGCATAAAAATAACGTTTCCAATAAGCCTCTTCCACAACATCCACCGCTAACCTCATTGAAATCTAAAAGTAGGCCAAAAAAAAAAGGGTAAAGTACGGATTACCTCCCCGTGATTTGGCGCTTTGGCATATGACCCCCCTGTGTTTTAATTATGACCAATTTGCCTCCTTGTGCTTTTGGAGTAAAGTGCAACTTTAACTCCATTAACAGAAAATGCAAAATGACTTTATTACCCCTATACTTTAGTTGGGATAAGTTAACTCTACATCTATGCTCTCTCTCACATTAAAATCGTAAATTGACAAGAAATTACAATATTTTTCCGTCTAATTATGTTACCTAATTTATTTTCAGTTTTTATTTTTTCAATTTATTAGTTTATTTTATCTAATTGTTAATTTGTTACGGTATGTTTTTTTTTGCTCGGTAAACGGAACTTTTTATTAAATTCGACGGGGTACATCGATCAAAGACAACTACTATTACGTGAAACTACATAGCAGTATCCAACCAAGATTAGATAAGAACACCTCACCGACTACCCTCAATTTCTACCTCCCTACACTTTCACTTTTCGAATCTCATCCAAATACCCTTTGAAGCCCTCCACCGAGTAAAGCTTGATATCAAACTTGGACTTCATCCACATAGCTACCTTGGTTTTAATTAGGTCTGCCACCTCCAAAGCCTTGGTTGTTGCCCCGTTAAAGATATACCCATTCCTCGTTAACCAAATTGACCATAACGTTGCAAAAAAACATACTTCCCAAAATATTTTTCTCCAAGTTTCAGAATCTATTCCCAAACCACCAACTTGCTAACTCTGCTAATGAGGCCGGACAAACCCACTGGATGTGCCACCACTTTAGAATTTCAGACCATACCACCCACGAAAATCAACAATGTAATAGCAAGTGTTGAGGAGTTTCCACATGAAGGGCACACAAGGGGCACACAGCCAAGTGAACCTCCGGGATTACGTTCCTATCAAGAAGAATCGACCGTGTTGCAACTCTATTCTGAATGGTCATCCATGAGAAAATTTCCACTTTAGGAGGGCTCAAATTTCTCCACACCGATCCCAAAATAGTATGTTGTGATTGTGACTGCATTTCCCACTTCTGATAGACCGACTTAACAGAAAAATTTTGTTTGCTGTCCAGTTCCACTGCATCAAGTCAGATTTTGAAGGATCTAATGTCACCCCATTCAATCTTTGCTTCAACTCCTCAACTTGGTGAGACTCCCGTACACGCAATGATCCCCTAAACAGCAAATTCCAGTCCCCATTACTCCCTCCTCCAAAAATATTACTTAGTACCTCATTCTATTGAGTAGAATGTCTATATAGTCTAGGGAATTCGTCTTTAATCGTAGTATTGCCCAGCCACGTGTGCTCCCAAAATAGTGTATCGCAACCAGAATTTACTTGAACCTCGAATCCCTCCCGGATAGAAAACCCAAGGACCGAGTCATTTTCCCCAACTGAGCATATGTCCTTCCATACATTAGAAACTGATCCAGAGGGTTGAGTATACGGGAACCAGCTCCTTCGGTCAAGATTATATTTCCCACGAATAACCTTTACCCACAAGGAATTTTTATCATTACTAAATCGCCACCACCACTTAGCAAGTAGAGCTAAGTTTTGTTGAAGCAATCTCTTGATCCCTAACCCCCCATTTTCCTTCTTCAGGGTAATCCTCTCCCAATGGACCATGTGCATTTTCTTTTTATCTGGTGTAGTTCCCCAAAAAAATTGCCTTTGTAACTTCTCCAGCATTTTTGCACCTGCCATTGGCATTTTGAAATGGGACATGAAATAAATAGGCAGAGTGCTAGAGTTATGGTTGATAAGCGTAAGCCTGCCCCTGGTGGAGATGGTTCTTGTTCTCCATATGCTTAGCCACTTTTGAGTTCGTTCTATAACAGGCTCCCACGTTTTGATCCTCCTCGGATTAGCACCCAGCGGAAGCCCAAGGTATTTAATAGGCAGAGATTCCACTCTGCACCCCATCACCTGTGCAAGTGCTTGAACATCCTCCCGCTGAATCTTTACACCACAAACGGAGCTCTTAGTATAGTTGATCTTCAAACTGGACATTAATTGAAAGCACCTGAGAATTCTCTTAATATTTCCCAACTCCTCCATATCATTGTTGCAAAAAATGGTTGTGTCATCGGCAAATTGGAGGTGAGAAATAGTCACTCCATTACTCCCCAGCTTGACTCCTTTAATTATGTTTTTCTCTCGAGCTCTTTCCAACAAAATATTGAGAGCTTCAGCTACTAAGTTAAACAAAAAAGGAGACAAGGGGTCCCCCTGCCTCAATCCTTTCTGAGTTTGGAACTCTTGTGTAACTGACCCATTAATCAAAACAGACATAGAAACTGTGGAGCAACACTCTTTGATCCACCCACACCACTTATTCCCAAAGCCGACCTTCTTAAATTTGTTAGGGTATTTTCTTCTTACAAAAACTGGTCCAGGCACTGTTTAGGGCATTTGGGCAAGTGTTAATGAAAAATTATGGGTGCCAAAGAAAATTTCCTCCTCTTTTTTTTGGGTATTGCCTATTTTTAATCCATCCTTTCTTGTTTTTCAAAAAAAAAAAATTCCATCTTTTCGTTGTGGATGAGGAACAGGAGAGAGAAAAAAACAGAGGGAACAACAATTGGGAAAATTGAACAGCCGTGGCTGCCCGTCGAGTGCTTGGACGGCGGCCAGAGGTCTGACTCGGAGACAGCTGTGGCTGCCAGTGTGCAGTGTGCTCTATATGTGTGTGTATACATTTATATTTATATATATATAGACAACTATTTAGACACCTAAAAAAACACCCCAAATCTCAATCACATAGTTTTCGATCAAATTTTTATGATCCAAACATTTCAATGTATGCAGCATATGATTTTAGGGGTGCCCGCAAGAAATTAGCAAAAAAAAAGACCAGGAAGTGCTTGTTTTAATCAGTTTTTAATTGAACCGTTCATTAAATTTTAGCTAAAAACTGCTCAGATCAAGCCCTTTTCGGTCTTTTTTTTTTTGCTGATTTCTTGCTGATATCCTTAAAATCACGTTCTGATCATATTGAGCTACTCCAATCATCAAAATTTGATCGGGAACTATGAGGTATTTTTTTAGGTGTCAAAATAGTTGTCCATTGAACTGCGCCGTAAATATATATATATTGTGTAAATACACAATGGAAACTGAGAGGGAGAGACAGACAGAGATTGGCGAGAGGGGAGAGAAAGAACTAGTCGGTGAAGAAGATAAACCTGCTGGGTTTCCTTTTATTTTTCAATTTTCCTTTTGTCTTTAGTAATTATGGGGGATCGAGAAGATGAACAAAGATTGGATTCCCCCATGTGTGATAGGGGCCTTGTTTGACCCAAACCCATGCCTATATCCAGACAAATTTCAAGCATGGCAGGTCAATTTGTTGTATTTTTTTTCCTTCAATTTGAGAGAGAGAGAGAAATGTGAAAGGGGCCTTATTTTATTCCCTTCGATTCAAGTCTGTATTTTTTTCCCTTCGGTTTGGTTATGGGGTGGTGTAGAGATCCGTAATTAGTTAATTATTAAATGCCTAATTGAGAAAATATGAATTTATTTGGTGATTTATTTGATTGGGGCTTGATTTGAAAGAATAAAGAGTTAAGGGAGTGTGTGTGTGATTTAGAGATATAGGAGTATAAATAGGGGTGTGAGAGAAGTAGGAAATCATTTTATCTCCCCTCCTCTCTCTCTCATCCGTTCTCTCCCTCTCTCCACCCGCTATCTCTCTCTCTCCTCTCTTCTCACCCAAAACTCCACTCAATCTCCCAAAATCTTCAAGAAGCAACCTCCCTCCGGCCTTACAATCGCGTTCTTGAGCTCGGAGATCCTTGGGTTGAGTTTAAATAGAAGTTTCGGAGTTCAAAAAGCTAGGGCTCGTTCCAATCGCTTGAATCTCGACCATTATTGCTAGGTAGGGACTTCTTTACTTCTTTTATATGTTTATACGTTGATTTGATGTAGAATCGTGCCCTTGATTGTCGAATTTTGGTTGTTGATCATGTCTGAAAAGCTGCTGAAAGTTCTACCCGAAGCCCCGTGGTATCGATACGGATTAAGGGCCGTATCGATACAGTGAGTTGATCTTTTTGGACAGTTAATTGCGTATCGATACGGATTAAGCGCGTATCGATACAGTAAGCTTATCTCCAGTTTTGCACCTTTTGCTTCTCCGTGGATTGTTTTGACCTCCCATCACTTCTAAACCCTTTTGGACACCTTCTAAACTATCTCAAGCTTGTCTAATTGACTTCCTATGATGACTCGATGTACTCCTTGGTCCGTTGGTCTTCCGTTAGCAATAACCGGATAAGAATTGACTTAGTTAAACGTTGTAATGTACTTTCTATAGATTGTTGGTATTGTGTGATCATCCATGGTGCATTTGTGATGGCTTTGGCATAATGTAGGGTGTTCCATCTATGAATGGGTTCAAGGGGGGAGTCTTAGTTTGCGTGTTGTATGAGAAATAGTTGATTTTGGGTCGAAGGTTGGTTTAGAAAGTCCCGTAACGCAAGTGGTGGTAATACGGAGACTTAGAGGGTTTCATAACGTAAGTGGTGGTAATACGGTAACCCGAGTCATTAGGGAACACCGTGACGCAAGTGGTGGTAACATGGTAATCCTTATGGTGTTATTCCGGTAAAGCAAGTGGTGGAAATACCGATGGTGAAGTTTTGGGTTAGCAAGTCCAGTTGGGATTATTAGAGGGGTTTAGCATCGTAGGCTTCATGCATACGATTTCATTAAGGGTCCATTTGCAAATTGATTGGCTATCGTCTATCGGATTGTATTTCCATAGTCTCTTCGTTTGCACTAACCATCATATTCGCATATAAATTTGGTAAAGATTTTCCTACTGGGCTAGTGTAGCTCAACAAAATCCTTCTTTTCAGGTTCGAACGTTGGGCTATAGACTTCACGTGATGGCGTGCTTGTGCATGAAGACTTTTTGGGAGCTAGCATTGTTTTAGTTACTTAATCATCTTTTGTAATCAATTTGCTTTTGGTAAAGATGAGTATGTAACTAATTATTCTTAAATTCCTTTTGACTAGAAAGTGGTATTAATTTGAGTTGGTTGTACTTGTAACTAAGTTAATTTCGGCCGTGGTGCCAAGGTTATGTTTCTGTAACTATGGGGACTTGTTCGTAAATTTAAACAGGTGAGAACTCTTATGGGTATTAGTTATGTAACGCGAGGTTCTTTTATTAAATTGTATTATTTATTTAAGTTGAAAATCGAGATCGTGACAGGTGGCGTCGGTGGTAGTGGCCGGTGTCGATGGGGGTTTGGGGCAAACGGTTTTGGACCTTTCGGTAGAGGTGGGTCGCGTTCGATTTTTGAGACTGAGAAAGATATGGTTCGGTCTATGGAGTTTGGTACAATTATTGGGGACACTACTACAAAATGGTATAAAGATCATAGTCTATTGAAACAAATAGATTGTCACTTACATATTGTCACTAGTAGTGTTTACAAGACCAAACGCATGCATTTAGTGTTGATAGTTGTGTCACAAAAGTTTTGATTTCTTGCCGAGCAAAGAAAAAAAAAAAGTTTTGATTTCTTATTTTTTGTAACAACCCTTCTTCATGGCAGTAGTGAAGGCAATCTTTTTGTGACAACTTTTATGTTGTAACAAGCAAAATTGTCACTATACTTCAACGTTCTTGTAGTGATGTCCATATTACGTACGTAGCTGAACTAAATGACAATTTACTTAAGTATATGAGTAAGTAGATAATAAAAATAAAATAAACCAGCCCATCAAATTTGCAACCAAAAGAGATATATATTTTATGTAGAGTTTAGTAAGAAATTCTTCTAATATTTTTTGTCACTGCTAAACTAAAATTCAGGAGTCGTGCTGGGTGCCCCCTAAAGTTTTTTGATCCACAAAGGAAAATTTAAATATAATAATTGCAATAGAATGACAAATCCCAAGTGGATGTGAGAAAATAATAAATGCACATTCATGAGGTTACAGGTTCCATTTCCATGGAGGCCAAACATTCTAAATAATGGGGCCATTGGGGGGTTATGCCAGTCCTTATTTTCAGGGTTTCGAAATTAATCGAGATGGGAGCAAAGATAGCTCGGATATCCGGTTATCAGAAAAAATTTAGAATGACAAATCTTTATTGAATAGTTGGGCTATAACGTATCAGATTTGAAGGCTGAATACGTTGTGCCAGATCTTTCGATATACTATTGGAGTATCAGAGTGTTTGAGCTTGGGCAACTAAGGACCCAAGGCCCAAGCTACTGGCCTAGATCAAACGACCAGTGTCACTCAACACCAAACAGATGAGGGAGCATGTACAGTACGTGAAACAGTGTCCATGAAGCTATCCGAAAAAGGAAATGGTAGCTGGTATAGTACGTACATGAAACAGTTTCATATAAGGAAAACATTTTCGAGCACAAGAAGGGGAGTCCACTTACTGTACTTGAGGCTTTGGATGATCATGTCAGAAAGAGGCTCGTATATATCAGTGTAGACAATTCTAATCCTAGAATCAGATGATGCGCTGTATTGCATGGTGTTGAGCTTTGTTTGGAGCAGTAGAGTAGGGGTGCCCGGCAACTAAGGATAAAAAATCGACACACCCACAGTTTAGAATTGCGTTATCCAAATTAACGGTAATAATTGTAGGCAAGTGAAATTACGCGGAAGTATAAACTTGTCCTAGAGGGGGGTGAATAGGACAAATAAAAAAAAACATATATTTAGATTATACCATTTTTTTTTTAAAAGCAGTCATGAAACTAATTAACCTTATATTGTGAGATTGGTTTATCTTAGAACAGCCAACGAAAGAGGACTAAAAGGTTAGAATTTATATGACAAATTTTTGAGTAGATAAAAAGGTTGTTTTGCTTGAGTAAGAAAACAGTTATGCTTGATCCAAAATACAACCTCTTCTAAAATGTCACACACACACTCTTGAGCAATATAATAAAGCAGCAGAAAAATAAACAGAGACAAGACACGCGATATACGTGGAAAACCTTAGGGTTCGAATAACCCTAAGACAAAACCACGGCCTAGTCCACTATTTTCTATTAACCAAAAAGAGTTACAAGTTGCGAAATAGATTACCTTAAGCCTTACCCTTAAGCGTTACCTATGCTCGCCAACTTATGATGCTCCCCGAGCTTCTTTTTGATTCAATAGTCTGCCACGAACCTCAAGTTCGATCTCCGGAATCAACCGGCTCCGAATAGACTTCTCATCAATCCGGCCAACAGCAACAAGGCACGAACGGATTACCAAATGAATGATAAATGATGTGCGGTATGAACAGGACAATCCAAAAACGTTCGAATGAATGCAGGATGCAAGAACGTTGAGACAAGATCGTCACAAACACTCAATATGAGTTGATGTGGTTGTCAACTCATAAAAAACTACGAAATCCGAAACCGTGTAATGATATGTTTCTGCACAAAGGTTCGGTCATGTCCAAAAAATGATTAAGGATATATTAATATGATTTTCTAGTAAAACAAAACCCTAATCAAAATAAGGAAATAAAATATAGGAAATAATAGTCCATATCAAAACAAAATCCTAGCCTCCAATCTTTTTCTATTCTCTGAAAAAATCACCGTTAAATTTGTGTGTATCAAAGGAAAATTACGTGCAATACCAAAAACTCTAAAATTGGTAACAAGATCCACTTAATATAAAAACTTGACCCAAACATGCACAACACGATTTTAATCAAATTTAAGCTTTTTGAACACAAATAAAATATTATGCATGATATGCCGTGAATGATTTTACCTTTGATAAACAGAACTGCTTCACAGGATCAAATTGGCGAAGGCTGGGGGAGGAGCATCATGCGAGAAACTACTCCCTATATAACCTACCCTATTACAATTAAGTGAAGAAGAAATACCAAAGAAATACGGTGCGTTTTGGACAACCCCGGAAAGTGCCAAATAAACTAACAAAGCAACCCATTGGTGGCAATCCAACCACTCCTATTCTTCGAGCCCCTTGTTCCAACAAATCCTACATGCCCAAAACAAGGCAAACTGATCCATGTTCCATTAAACGCACAGTGATAGCCTCAGAAAGCATCATCATTGTTATATATCCCTTCATTTCGTGTATCAGACATTACATAAATTATGTCATTCTTTAACGAAATATTGTTTCAAGTAATCAAGCCTGCATGAATTGCTGGACTTGCTGCAACAAGAACTCCATGTAATCTGGGAGATTGTATCTCTTCCTTCAGATTTTTTTTTATAGGCAAAATGTTTATTAAAAAATCTTGACAAAGGGTACATCAAGATGGGGGGAGGGGAGGGTAATCCAATCGAAAGTTGGATGAAACTCAAAAAACACCCGATGGGACAAAGCCCGAAAACACCAAGGGACTAAGCCCGAAACACCCAAAAAGGCAAAACCAGTACAAAAATGGGCCAAGCCCAATCCAAGAACCCCAAAACCTAACCCTAAGACCCATAAGACCACCACTCCTCTCTCCCTGTCATCTGTTGATAATATATTGAAAACTTTAGCAAGCGGAGGTACTCCTTTGCATAATCACACGCTCCTTCACTTCCATCTCAATCATCTTTCTCATCCTTTGAACATCTCTCTCCCTTATCTTCACTCCTAATCTTTTGCCAAAGTTTGTTGTTAATTGGAGCTCAACATCTATTTCTCCTTGATCTACCCTTGTCCCTTGTGAAGAATATGAGTTTTCGACAAACTCACTATCTCCAGAGCTCATACAATCCTCAAAGGACTAACTTCTTATCCTTTTCCTGAGATCAGCTGGTTTAAGGTCCACTACGAGAATGATCCCCTCCATTTGGAATGCTATGAGGTTGTTCCTTGAATCAACCACTATCTCTTCCTTCGGATTGGTACAGTGAAATAATTCACAACGAAGTCATCCGTACCAGCACTCACAATGTACAGTGCATTTTTTTACCAGATTTGCTGTTCTTTTTCTCCCTATCACCAGCTCCCCTCTCTTTTGATACTCTTTGAAGTATTCCAGTTGCTTTGGCAGCGAGATTACATTCTGGGGAAAAAAAAAAACAGAATTTATCTTCATTAACATACGTAGAAATTTGAAATTGATGACTTAGGCCAAGTTTTGTCAAACATAATTCAAACCAAGCTCTACTTAAACAAATTCTGTTCTCGTAAATTTTGATCTCAGTTCGACTTCGGTTTGATAAGTTTTATGCTCTGTTGGACTATATATGAAAGGCATCAGGGTCAATATAGAGCTCAACTGAAACTAGTTCCTAGTGTAAGCAGAAATCAAACTTTCACCTTTATAACCATGTGTCATCACAATAGAGTGATCATTCGAGTCAGTACAATATTATTCGGGTCTTTTTCTAAATGCCCAAAGTCATCGGGTCTCCACTCGGGTCTTTTTACCCACACAATGACCCAACCCTAATAAAAAAAATAAAATTTGGGAAGTAATTTTTGTTGTGCTTCTACGGTACCATTTAGAGTTTTTTTTGGTTCAATTGTCAAGAGTTTTCGGGTCAGCTTACTCGAAGAAAAAAAAAAGTTCATGCTATTAGGTTAAACAAATTGATTAAAGGAATGTGCTAGGAAGCCCAACAAGCATAGTTTTAAATCGCGGTATCGGTCGCGGTATATCGGTATCGGGACATATCGGTGATACGTCGCGGGAATCGGGTGTCGCGGTCGTGAATTTTTAAAAATCATTAGCAACATGTATAAAACTTGAAAAATATACTTTTGCGGCTTTTAATTTGCCCCCAACATTAGCTTAAATTATCACATTTTAATTAATTTAAGACATGTAATAGCTCATTCTCTTCATTTGAAATATCCAATAATCGCTAGCCACAACTAGTTTATGTTGGAACTTTAGTGTGTATTTATAAAACATGGTATTTTTCTCTAGTCCCACATTGACAAGTTACAAAACTTCTATCTACTTTAAATGAATTTGCACTTTAGTGGGTTTGTAAATGAGGACTGAAGGAAAGGTCTCGCGCGCTCAGGAAAATGGGCGGCAATTTGGAAAACTGATTCGGAAACCAATTAATCGGGTGCGCGTCACGAGTTAATCGCGTAGGGGGGGTGCAAATCCAGGATTTGAGCCTCACGCATGCATACGGATAAGTCCATGTTTTGCTAAAATTCTGAAAATTTCTTTTCTTTCTTCCCTTCTGATTTTTTTTCTTTCTTTACGATCTTTATGATTTGTTTTGTCAATCGATAGAAGATAATATTTTACATCATATATGAATTACAGAGTATAAATTCGGAACATTACAACAATTGTTGAGTCTACGAGACAACAAAACCTAACAAATCAACGAATATAAAAAATAAGCCCATTATAGGAAAAAGCTCTCTAAGGAAAGAACACCCACACGCAGGTAAAGAAATTCAAACTCTAACCTCCTTGTGAGATGCAAGAGTTCTGGACAACTGAACTATCCCCAGTTGGTTTTAGACATCACCAAGTTGCTGGTCCTTTATTGATGGCAGCGGAAAACTGAACTTGCTGCTGCTTTAATTAGTTATAGAATTGATGGCAGCAATATTGGCACCAGCTATAACTGAACTTGCAGCTTCAGTTAGATGCACCGAGTCGAAGAATTCGTACTTTGACCTATCAGAACAAATTGCTGAAAGTGGGTTGCACAGGACTGCCTGCTCCAGCAGACCAGTCCCACAACACCCCTTGTTGATCACATCAAAACCTACAAACAAACAAACAAACAAAAAATAGGAGATTGAGGTGGTTAAAACTTGGGTCCCCGGGTTCTGAAGCTTGCCTGAAAAGAAATTTCTTAAAATAGGAGATTGAAGTGGTTAGAACTTGCTTCCTAACATAAGAAAAGTTTTAAAGTTTATTTCTACGTTTTTTTTTTCTCTGCAAACGAAACTTTTATATCACTCGAAAGGATACATCGAGAAGGCTCGAACACAGTAAGATTACACACTTACTAGTTCAAACAAGAAAAAAGAACTAAAACAAAACCCTAGCCTCCAATAGAAAGTTGGATGGCAACCATCTCACCACCCAATCAAATTATAGTTTTAACAACCTGACACCGTCCAGTAAAATCCTAAAGTCCTCTACCGAATACACCCTTATGTTGAATTTAGCCTTTACCCACATTGCGAGTCTAGTTTTATTTCTAAGTTCTGTACTAATTTTATCTTCGCTTCGTCTTCGTCCTTATACACTAAATTTAACAAAGGATAGCAGACGATGATATTGGTGTGTCCGACATCGGATATGTATGTGTGTGTAACATACTTAACGTGTATACGTTCCTCAAAATATTTGTTCAAGGAAAGTGAACCTGCCCTTAAACTATGTGTCAGAATAATGAATCTCCTGAATATATAATATTTGGCCAATGACAATTGACATACATACATACCATAGTTGGCCGGATTTTGCAAAATGTTAAGCATTGGCGTATATGTATCGAAGTAGGCGAGTTTGAGTCCCTGATTTGCTAAGCTGCTTTGCATGGTGTTCAAAGCTTCTTGAACCTTTGCATTATAATCACTTCCAACAGAATTTAGAGTTTCATTACAAGTACGTGTTACTAGTGCATTCGCAGGGTCTGATGAATAGAGTGTAATGACATTCAGACAACATCCAAACAATGGTACACCAGAGACCGCAATTCTTCGAGCCCCAAGTTCAACTAAACCCTGCAACCATGCAAATATACTGTATTGATTAATTTGAAAATGTTATGGGACATTGATTCATTTGTTTTTCGGTAAATAAAATTAACTTTTCTGGAGCCCCAATAAACAAAAGCAAAATGAACCCAAAAAAAAACAAATAACTTTAATCAAATTTAAATCCCAATTAATACAAGTTGAAACTCCCTAAACGTGACAAATTAATGTCTAGAGCTTCATCCCAAAAACTTCTTTGATTTGTTTCGCACTTTGTTTGTCCGACCACAACAGCTAAATAAATCATCTGCACCAATATTTAATTAGTAATGCATGTTCCTTTTCTACCCAAAAAAAAGGTCAGGTAAATTCTTAGGTAGTATAAAAAAGTATAGTAGGGGCCAAACCTGTATGAATTCTCGCAGTCGTTGTAACACAAACTCTTCATATTGCTCAATAGTTGTCCCATCCGGATGGCCGACGACATTTCCAAGTCCATAGTAATTGATGGCGAAATCGTTCACTGCGCAATTCACAATGAAAACGGCACTCGTGGTCTGATTATCCGCTTCCTCTTGTCCAATGGTGCTTGCAAGTTTTGCTTTGTATTCTTTGAAGTATTCCAATTGCGTTGACATTGGTATTACATTCTAAAGTGCAGAGAACCAAATGATAAAAATATAACAAAAAAAAATCTACAACTCGAAATATATAAAATCTACAACTCGAAATATATAGACCAAAAATCTAGGACCCACCACTGGGGCAATTGAAAAAGAGCCCCACTATCAGGGAAATTGGAAACAAAATCTACAACTCGAAATATATAGACCAAAATTTGAAATAGGGAACACATGTAGTTCAGCCATAGTACTCTTTGGTTATTTCCGATATTGCAAAATGTGAATGTATAAATATTTTTCTTAATCTTCCTTACACATTCTATGTTAATATTCTAGGATGATATATATTCATGGTTGAATCTTTATTTTTTTTAGGTAACCGAGGAACAACCTTGCAGCTTGGCCACTATTGGATTTGACCGCGCAATTCAAACCTCGGGGGAGACTAGCACAGTAACCCACCGCCATGACCCTCTACTTAAAATCATGATTTGCCTCCAAAGGGAAACGAACCCTGCTATGTTGCAAGCGAGTGCTCGACCTTAACAACCCATGGGTGGGTCATGGTTGAAACTTATCGCCTCTTCCTTACACATTCTATGTTAATATTCAAGGATGATATAAATTCATGGTTGAATCTTATCGTCTTTTTTAAAGTAAGCTTTCTTGTGAACTTTTTTGAAGTTTCACTTGGTGAAATCTATGTGAGCTATTTACGACCATGAAGATAGCTAGTTAATTAGCTAGCTGCATATTTAATTGGGGTACGTAGAGCGTTTTGACTAGTGTTGGTGCTCCAAATGAAGGAGGGCAAGAGAGTTGTGTTTGATTTTTAGCCTAATATGGTAATTTTGGCTTTCTTGTGCAGCGGGCCCTCAAGAACGCAACTACAACCTGGCGACCATTGATGGTCATGAAATTGGAAAAACAACAAACCAGACCTATCTGAAAAACAAACAGAGAAATCATACCAAAAAAATAAAACGAATAAGAGAGATGAAGATATACGTGGTTCGGCTTACGACTGTAAACCTAACTCTACGGGCAAGCTAACGAGAGCTAATTCCACTATGTAAAGAGAATGATGCTCCGAAGAGCTACAATGGTGACAAACAAACACAGTTCTCACAAAAAGACTCTCGCCAACTCCAAAATATAAGTTCTCTAACCAAATAAAAAGAAACCCGATTGGAATCTCTCACCAAATACGCTCTCTCATCAAGTCTCACAAAACACCTAAGGGTTTTTAACCAAAAGAGACACAGACGGAACAATGTTCTATAGACGTGACCGGATATCACTCAGAAACAAATAATTCTCATAAAACCCTTTGGTTTCAACTAGAAAGAATTACTGAAACAGATCGATGATTTTCAAATGCTCGAAGGCCTACGGAACTACCATAGAAGAGGCAACCAAATGCACAACACTACTACAAAAATAGATAAAGATCTCGGTCATTTGGTGTGATCTTTCACTTTTAATCTCGCATTCAAAACTGTGGTCTATCAAGGTGTAACTAAAAGTCCGTATCTTTTAACCACGTGATAAAAACCGTGATTGAATCTCAATAAAACCGTAACTAAAAAGTAAAAATTGTGATTAAAAATGATAAAACCGTGACTTTTAACAACTTTACGTCTCAGTTTTATAATAAAACTGTGGTTGTTTAGAGAGAAATAATCTCAGTTTTTGGAAAAACCGAGGTTAAAAATTGTGATTTCCTAAGGGAAAAAATCCCACTTTATTTCTCTTGTGGGGTTTTGAACCCAAGTCTCCTGAATTTTTCATAAAAGCTTCAATCAACTGCACTACACACATTTTTCAATACATAATTGAAATATTTAATATATAACATATGCGTTTAACATTAAAATATATTTTGAATGTCATTTTGAACCTTCAAATATTAAAATTAGCAATTTTGATAAACATGAAAGTTGTAGCCCTTTGTGTTATTGTTCAAACCCAATTTGAATTATCTCAATTGGAATTCTGAGTCTAGAGTTATACTCAAAATACATTTGGCGACAAAACGCAACTTTCATAAATTTTGTCATCAAAGGTACCGATTAAGCAACGAAATATATTTTCATTGTTGAATGTGCCCCATTTGGCGACGAAATCTTTTTTGTAGAATGGTTGGGAGTGAGAGAGACGAACGAGATTAGAGGACGGAATTTTGGAAGTTGATCGTGACATTTATTTAGTTGTATCGCGCGCAGAGTCTATTAAGGGGTAAGTGGTCTTCAACTTTTCCTATACAAGAGTTTTCATCGCAATCCAAATAAAAAAAATGTGATGTATTCTCTAATTTACGATCTCAATTTTTAAATTTACGATCTCAATTTTTAAATGACTGAGATTAAAGATTCTTTTTATCTCAGTTTTTCTTAAATGAGATATATTCTTTTATATACAATCTCAGTTTTCCGAAAACGAGATCTATTCTTTAAGTTATAATCTTACTTTTATATTACTGAGATTAAAAAATCCTTCCATCTCAGTTTTTTCCAAAACAAGATATATTCTTTCATAAATAATCTCAGTTTTTTGGAAATGAGATATATTCTTTAAGTTACAATCTCACTTTTTAGATTACTGGGATTAAAAAATCTTTTCGTCTCAATTTTTTCATATAACTGAGATCAAAACTATAGTCCATAACATTTTATTACGCTTTTTCAAAAAGTGAGATCTTCTTAGTTTTTGGACCGTGATCTTTATACCATTTTGTAGTAGTGCAAGAACATTGAACGGACGAACCCTAGGTTTCAGAGATGAGACCCCCTAGAGGCCTCTCAGAGGGATTCACTTAGGAAGTCCTAATCCTAATGAGAAAACAAGGCTATATTTATGGTCACATATTGCTTCCTAAAGTCATAATCTTTGCCGTATTAAGTTTTTAGAGTCCAAAACCAATAAGAAAACTCCAAAATTAATATTTAGAAATTTTATAATATGACCAAAATAGGCCAAACCGCCTAATTTTTGACCGGGCAGGATTTTTAGGGAACATTGGAGTTCAAAACCTGATTCAACAACCCGGGCGGCTGTGACTCTTCACTACAAGAAAATCTGGATCTCCCAACGGTTTTTTAGCAACGGTTCCAAAAACCGTTGGTATAGACGGGTCTATAGTAACGGTTTTTAAAACGTTACTAGAAACATGACTATAGCAACGGTTTTTATGTGACCGTTGCTAGATTACAACACTATAGCAACGGTTTTCCTTAACCGTTACTAAACACTGGCCTATAGCAACGGTTTTCAATAACCGTTACTATAAACTGGACTCTAGCAACGGTTTTCATTAACCGTTGCTTTTGTTATGGCGATATTTTTTCCGATATTATTTATTTAACGTATTTTTTTAGCATTTTGTGATAATTTCTGAAACTAATCATTCATTTTGGGATTAATCATTCATCTTAATAGGAATAAAAAAAGTATAAAATTGTGGAATGAAATTGAAAAAAAAATCATATAAGATGACACTAAAGACAACAAATGTTAGTTGTTTGATATTTTTTCACCCATATTGATTTTTTATGCTTTTAATTACATTTTTTTAAATTTTTTAGACTCATCTCATAGTAATGATTAACCAATCAAAAAAATTTATGTGAATCTAACAAAAATTTAGAAACGGTAAAATTAATATTGAAAAAAAAAAAGGAAAACAGAGAGGGTTTTTTGTTTTTTTGTTTTTGGAACCTGGTGCATGTCAATTTAATTGATAATGAGTGAATAATGGAACTATTTTGTAAAAAATAGATGCTTCGGATCGAAAAAAATGAAACTAGTAAGCATTTCCATAGTATAAACCGAAATTTTAAAAAAAGGATAAAAAAAATCTGGCTAGTATAGTATAAATATTAAAAGGTGTATTATTCCTCACAAGTCATGGGCTAGCTCAGTTGGTTCACGCGCGCGCGCGAAGGCGGGAGGTCGGGAGTTCGAATCCCAGGAGGTGCAAATATTTCAGGCGCCACGCGGGCGCCACGTCAGCGACACGTCGGCGCCACACGGGCGCCACGTCATTGACACGTGTGACGTGTCAGTGCCACGTGGTGGCTTACATCACACAGTGGTTTGTTTTTAAAAAAAAAGAAAATAGCCTTTAGCAACGGTTATAACCGTTGCTAATGGAACCGTTACTAAAAAAAAATCTGTACCAACGCTTGACAAAACCGTTGCTATAACCCTACAGCAACGGATATATTGCAACGGTTTGGCCAACGGTTCTAAAACCGTTGGTATAGACAAAAGGGGTCTTTACCAACGGTTTTTTCATTTTTTTGCAACGCTTTCGACCGTTGCTATAGAACAATTTTCTTGTAGTGCTTGCTTAGTCGGAATTTAAAAATTAAGAACACTCATATCGAGCCGAAAATCCCACAGGCTTAAGGGATATTAGCCCAGCCGTTACTCAGGCAAATCAGATCATAGCCCCAATCCCCAAAATTAGGCTTATTTTGCGAGGGACGCCCTATGCGGCCGTGTCCTTGCAGGCAATGCCAAGGGCCGGGCTTAACACTTAGAGTATCACACATAAAGTTTTTTTTTTTTTTGATAAGTACACATAATTTGAAATACAATGTAAAATAAGATTCTGTCTTACCAAGAAAATCAGCAATGACCTTCCCATCACTGAACCTGCCAGTGGCCTTCTGGTTCACAAAATCAATTCCATAAGGTGCAAAGTTGCTCTTGGCAATAGAACCAATGTAGTTGTTGTTTCCAGGGTCCACATAAGAGTCTCCAAACACATAGATGATAGGCGCGTAAATGTTCACATTAGCGCCTCTTAATTTATCTTTATTAAGTCTCATTTATCTTATGGCTTGAAGTTTAATGCTTAATTTTTGTATTGTAGGTATTTGGAGGCTTGAGATCATAAAGTCAATTAAATTCATTGAATTGGATATTACAATACTCTTGGCCTTAATAAAGATGTGCACGTGGGTTCCCACGGCAAAAATATTGCTGGCCTTGTTCCATAGTGGGCCAGGCTTATAATTCCAAGAGTAGAAAAATAGGGCTTGGGGGACTTGGCTACGGCACACCTTATAAAAAGGAGAAGCTGCGCACAGTGGCAAGGGGATTTGGACGCGGACGAAACAGAGAAGTTCTGGAAATTATTTTGCAGCTTCGGACTGACGTTCTCTTGTTCAGAGTTTATTTTCCCTTCAAGTTTTTAAAGCTTTCTTCAATTACTTGCACTCCGGTAATTAGTTTTAATTTCTGTTTTTAATTAAAGTTGTTCGTTTGTCTATGTTTGATTTGGATCTCTTATTTATTTTTTTGTTTCGAGTAATTGAAGCATGTCTCAAATTAAGGTTTCTTTTGTTTCTTGCGCAATGTTTAGTGAGTAGTTTTTCTGAGGTTTGGTCGCTGGGTAAAGGTGCGTCGCGACCCAATTAGGATTCGTCTCGCAATTTTCTGCACATTAATTTAATTAAATAATTTAGTTGGTGAAAACTACGTCCGTTGGACGAATCCGAGGCATTGTCAGGGCTCATGTGAGCAGGAACAGGGGACTAAAACCTATTTGCTGCTGTGTACGGGACCGGCAACCTTAGGATTCGCATCTTTCGGAGTTTCCAATTCTCCCTAAATTTAACCGTTTTTAGAACCTTGAAAAGCAAGTGAATTCTGATTGGGTAGCGAGCGTCGGATTCCCTACGACCGTGCCTCTCTTTTTAATTATTTGAGCAAGTTATCTGCTAGTATTAGTTAAATCTCAATCAAAAGACAAGGGGTGGCTACCTAAGAGCCAATTTAATTAATAACAACCCGAGTTTTTAGTCAGCACACATCACCGTCTCTGTGGATTCGACTCCGGACTTACCGGATATTATGCTGCATCAGTCTCAGCCCTACGCTTGGGGTAACCCATTATTTTAGGTCTAGGAATCGGTCAAGCAATAGAAGGCTGCGATCGAGTGGTTGGAAACCTCTCGAGCTTGATTTTGAGATATCAAATTGGGCAAAATAAGCAACAAACCAATAATAAAAACCACGGATTTGATTTTGGAACTCATATTCACTTCAAGTGGATAGAGTAGAGATGAAAAAACTGAACAAGTTTTTTTCCCTACTTCTCGATCCCTGGTTGTGGTATGCGAAACTGAAGCATTGATTCTTTATTTCTAAGTACGTACCGTCGTTGGGTTCATTTTCGTTCATGAAGCACGCACAAAACATAGAAGATTCATTTGATGTGCGATTGATCCCCCCATAGTTATATCCACATGCGAATAAATTCTACACAGAACTTCCAACCAAGTCACTTTGTACTACAAGTGTCGAATAAACTACATCGTGCCGGCCCAGCCCATTTATTTTCGTGCCTAATGTGTTTTGCGTTGTGTTGTGCCAACGCTGAACATGTTGTGCTTGTGCTTGTGCCACCTGGCCCATTTGACATAACAGCCAGTCGGCCAACTACCGGCCATTAGAACTTGACATCTCACCTAATAGGTAATCAATTGTGGGTCAACGACCTTCACGGAAATCAGCCTTAATAGCAACAAACTATACTAACGAACAATTTATAACGTTTTTTTGGGTAAGTCACAAAGAGAAATTGATTTGCTAGATTGAAAATCCAGTGGATATTGGATTTTAGTGAAGGAGCATAGGTTTTAAGAGATTTCTTAGAGAGATTCAACTTTAAAATAGTCGTCAATATGTGAAGTTGTCTCTCTAGATGATATTAACGAAAATTAAGTGGCTTAATTAGGTGAGGTCTGGAATAAAGTTTAACATTCTAATCTCCAGAGTACGACCCAAAGGGACGTGTGTTGATTGAAAAAGTGAGGAAATTAATATTTCTGAAACCTACTTGGCGAAGCAGGCCAACTAACCCAGTTGCGAAAGTGACATGCATTTACAGTTTCCAGTATTCATTAACATGTGAAGTTAGTCTGGTGGCTTGGTCATTACACAATTGATCATGGTTTGATTAAGAGACAATTAAGCTTACTCAGACCCTTGACTGTCGAAAAAACGAAGCTACCATTAGTAAGCCGTTCATACAGCTTCCATTAAAGCCCTTATTTCTAGGTCGGGCAATTAACAAGTTTGTTGAGCCAGTTGGGGCCGAATTTAATGCATACAGCAGTACAGCAGGTGAGATCTATGATCCGGGCACATAGCTAGGTACAATTCTGGTCTCGATGGGTTCAAACTTTATTTTCATGCTTGTAATGGGTTGTTCGACGTCGATTCATCATAAAATTTTATTTGTTTTGGAGTCTCAAAGTCTCTGGGTACGATTTTCAATAAATTTTCTTTATCTATTTCTCTTCATTCATTACTCTCAAAAGCCTCCATCAAAACCCAAACCAAACAGGACCAAAAAAACGACCTCAATTAGTGTAGTTTATACTGTCTGTAGTGCGATAAGATTACCGTAGATGAAAATTAGGGATTTGCATACCTAAATTGACAGTGGATTTTGTGGTATAGTATGTAACAAGACATCGAATCTGGCCTTTACATTTCTTGAGTGAGCTGAATTCGAGGTTGACGAAGTCCTTCAATGAAGTTTGATCAAGTGTCTTGGTTTAATTGGTTCATTATTTGCTTTTAGTCGTTAGCCATGTAGCATGGACACAGGCATGGCGGGGTCATGAACACGAATACAAGACAGATTGTGTGTGCCTATACACATACACAGATGTTTTATATATATTACAATTTTTGTGAAATACTTTCGAATGGGTTATTGGGCTGGTGGCCATCTCAAAGGTATAAGAATGTAGAAAAAAGGTTGTTGGAAACTCTATGTTTCTTTGCAGTCATATGGTCAATCTGGATGTCTAGAAATGATTTTGTTAATTTGGTAAGAAATGTTTCGTCGTGGTACACTTAATTTACAAGCAAAATAACTATAGCTAAATTAATTCCTGAATCGCAGCCATTATCAGCCATACATTAAAAGTTGGAAATGTTAGTCAGCAATAATGAAATCAATGTCAGACTTAGCCGCCACAAAGAGGAGCTTGTATGTCTTTGGCGACGGGTGTATTGAGTTCCAAAAAACATACTTCAATGCATCAGAGCAAGCATATGAATCTGGATTGTATAAAAATACCGTTTTCAGTATGGCAAAAAATATATTGTTAGCCGATGGTTGTAAATCTTCTTGATATCAGGAAATTGTGGACATTTAAACGAGTAGATTGTCACTTACATATTGTCACGAATAGTGTTCACAAGCCAAAAGGCATTCTTTTTAGTGTTGATATTTGTGTCACAATTTTAATGTTGTCACAAAAGTATTTTCTTATTTTTTGTAACAACCTTTTTTCACTGAACTAAAATTCTAGAGTCGCGCTCGACGCCCACAAAAGTTGGTTGTGTTTTCTGTAGTAAAAAGCATAGCATATATGCATAGCCGAAACTTAAGTTTTTTTATCGGGGGAAAAAAAAAATTATTATAATAATCGCAATGTGTAGTGCTGACACATCCAAATTGAATAGTTGGGCTCTAACTTATCAGATTTGAAGTCTGAATACGTTATGCCACATCCTTCAGTTTATTATTGGAGTGTTAATTGTTTGGGCTTGGGAACCTGAGGACCCAAGCTACTGGCCCACATCAAATGTCCAGTGTAAGACAGCAGACAGAAGAGAGAGCTGGTACGGTACAGTACATGAAGCTAGGTCCAAGAAACTGTTTATTGAATAATTCCACGTATCCTAACATGTAAAGATCCGGTATTTTTAATAAATAATAATAATCATCAATACAAAAATATTATTTTTGCTCGTTAGTTTATTTAATACGAAAAATTATTGATGTCATCACATCAATTTTATTTCCGTAATTGATTGTGCACGCGCGTATCCGGCTAGTAATCTTTCCGAGTATGTGCGCGTGTTAACCGGGACCAAAACCCAACCCTTCCCTATTTCTTATAAAGATCTCGGCTGAAAATTGGAGGGAGCAAAATCCCATATTTCCCCTACTTAAAACCCTCCCAATGTGACAACACATCATTGCCCAAGGGTCATTACCCCGTGCTAACCCATTTTTATAGCCTTGATCTCCTTTTCATTTTGTTTCCCAGCCATTCAGCAGAGAGAGGGAGTAATGGACTCTATTCTTCTCCATTCAAAGTTCAACTTTTCTTCTTTTTCCCATTTTCATTTTCGGCTGAGAAGGGAAGTGAGGAAGCACTGCATCTTGTCATCTTTTTCGCCTCCATCACTCCACTATTCGGAAATCTACTCACCACCTCTGGACCAGCTGCCAAACAACTCCAAAAACAGTCGTTCCCACCCCCGAAACCTGCTGCGTTTCAGGCTTTCAGCTCCCTTAAGCCGCCCCAAACCAGCTGCAAGCCGGCCCCGTTCCAGCCTTGTTCTTGCTCCAAACGCAGTCTTGAAAATCAGTGATCCGGAGCCACCAGCACTGGGTCACCACCAGGCGAGCTCCACGCCACTCCGACTGCCACCGAAATCTTTCCGAATCCCGTTTCGCCGGACAAGAGGTAGTCCGAACTCACCTCCCTAAATATATGTTATGTTCCGTATTGATTGTTTTATGTTTTGGTATGATAAGATTCGAATCCGACGTCTTGATCGAAATCCGGCAGAAACCCGGCGGCCACTGTTTTGCCAAACGTGTAGGCTACTTTTTTTTTTTTTTCAAAATATCTTTGGATAAATCACGATTTAGCCCCTCATGATTTAAGAGCTTATAAATCTAACTCTTGAGTAGTAAAAGTTAATATAAAGCCTCGAGGTTAATTAGTTTCGGTTCGATTCTAATCCGGTTAACACCAGAGGAGATTAAGAGTAAATGTAGCATTTTAGTTTCAAGAAAGGAAACGAGAAAAATAAAAATAATCACTTAATTTGTTTTAATCGCATAATTAGTTTTAATGCATGATTAGTTTTATCGCATGCTTACGTGTTGTTAGCATGTTAGATTATTTTTTTTAGTTGAAATGTTAAATCGTGTGGTATTTTATTGTGATGGTAGAATGGACAAATAGGTTCCCGGGGTTGATTGCGATGTGCAGATTTAACATATTAAACGTGAAAGTAGGTTTAATGGAAAATGGATAAAGTGAGACTGTGATTAGGATTCCAGACAAGGAACCCGGGGATTAAATTGTTGGAGGTTGATTGGTGGTGATTTGTTGAAAGTGTGATTTACGAAACCCTGGGTACAGCATGATGGTGGTCGACTCTCGGATGTTGGGACAGGACATAAGGGTGGCATTGTGCTTGCGCCACAACCCGGGCTAGACGGCTAGACGGCGCTTGAGCATTGTCAGTAAAGTTTTATCCGAACTTATGGTCGTGGATGGGATACCGGGTATATAACTTAGGTATCTTTCATCTTAATTTGGAAAGGAGAGTCAGACCACACCAGTGTTTGTGCCAAAGGTTATGGGTAGGAACAGATCTTTGGATAAGATCCAAGATTTCACTTAAGTTAAAGAATAATAATGAATAATGGATTTGTTCTCTTTTGATGTTATTCTTATTGCATTCCTATTATATATCCTGTTGCTTGTAAGTTATGGGTTCGGGTAGGGTTTTGGCTACTGAGCGTCATCGCTCACGATATTATGTTACCCTGGTAACTCGAACGCCAGGTACCGAAGACGGAACAGAAGTGTCGTTTGATTCAATCGAGTTCAATCCTATTGAGGAAGAAGCTGAAAACCTTGGTTTCCGTGAGCATAGTCGCTCTGATAAATTTAAGTCAATTTTATTTTGGAAGCTTCTAAAGTTTATTTTGAAAATTGTAATATTTTCATTTATTCGAAAAAGTTGTAATAAGATGACAGATGCCTTTGAAATAGTGACATAGTAAATCTATGAAATCTTTTTGTGAAAATAATCTTTGAAATGTTTATTAATGTCTCCAAGTTTTCGGGGCGTTTCATAACATTTTTGAGTAGAGGAATGGGAGTCCACTTACCATACTTGAGGCTTTGGATGATCATGTCAAAAAGAGGCTACATACATCGGCATAGGCAATTCTAACCCCGAAATCAGCTCATACATTGGATTGCATGATGCTGAGCTTTGTTTGGAGCATTAGATTGTATTGTGGCAACTCACGAGAAATAATCGACACACCCAAGATTTAGAATTGCATTATCTGAATTAACATGGTAATAACTATAGGCAAGCAACTCATTGGTGGCAATCCAATCACTCTTATTCTTCGAGACCCTTATTCCAACAAACCTTGCACGTCAAAACAATGAAAACTGATCCATGTTTCAATAAACACACAGTGAGATCCACATTGGCAGTGGCAAAAAAACCACGATTTTCAATGATATGGTAACCCCGCAGTTTCGTCTAGAGCCAAGGTTATTATGTATTATCAGTTGTATTATAACTTGTAACATCTCATTTGTTAGAATAGATATGACGAAGTGTCCATGAGTATAAGAGATAATTTTATAAGTAATGTTCGAAAGTTGTTTAAGATTGAGACCGACTCCATCCACATAAACAGATGACAAAGTCGTGACCTGATATTGCATGTTCTTTCCAAGGTTATGAATCTCGTACCAGACCATCCGGCACCGGCCTTTACGTATTGGTATTGTCCAAATCCGGTACCATACATCTCTAATTCCTTTCCACCTCAAATACCGGTCAGTACACCGGCCAGTACCGGACTAATTTTATTTTATGCTTCCATTACCGGACAATAGCAATCGGTGTCGGTAATTACCGAATGGTACAAGACAAATACTAGACTACTTTTTTTTATTTTTAATAAATGTGCGGTTCTGGAGTGATCCGAAGCACCACGTGGCGATACTGCTAAACTACTGAATAATTACTCTTAAGGTGAGTTGTTTTTTTTTTTTTTTTGATCCACCTTAAGGTGAGTTGATCCAGTGTCTTTCAATGTTTCCTAACCGATTTTAAATGTTTTGTAGGGACAGGATCACCGCTGTAATCTGCCCTCCAAACTTTATTTTGCGGATCATATTTGGGACAGAAAACATTGATCAAAAGTCGTTGGTTTTTATTGACACGTGGAGAAGAACTTCTGCAATCAAAAGCATTTTGATCAGATAAAAAATAATACTTTTTTATCAATCTTATCGATCAAATGATATGCAGTCAGATGGATTCGTTGATCTGCATTTTTTTGAGATTTACAAGATGAACGACAAAATCAGCATTACGGGCTTTAGACCCAGAAAATCAAGTTTAAAGAGGTGTTGAACAGGGACACGGTTTTGAGGGGAGGTGGTTGGACGTACGTTTTGGAGAGGTAGTTCCTATATTGCACCCACAATTAACCTAGAGAGAAATTGCCCCATCGCTCCAATGCAAAATAAAGCCAAACTCGATCGCTAGATCTCCTAGAAAAACAATTAATAGTCCATCCTATATATTACTCGGTCAATGGTTCACTCAAAGGTGTTAGAGGTGGTACCAGAGCAAGCATTGTACATGACTATCAATTCGAGTAATTGTGCGGCCATTAGAAAAAAGACCCGATCGAGAGAAGCCCAGGTAACTCTGGAGATTAAGACAAAAAGATCCGAATAAAGTTGTAATGACTTGAATGTCACGGTAAATTCCTACAAGATGGATAATTGCGGTGCAGAATGATGGGACGGTAATTGAAAGTTCGGTGCCGCCTTAATTTCTCAAGGAAAATATTCAGCACTCATAATGTGGTTCATAGAGGAGAAAATAAAGAGCAACAACTCAAGATGATCCTGGATTTAACCACTGTGCTTTGGAATAATTGTTAATTCTTGGTTTTATAAATTATTTTTGGTACAAAAACGATAGACAGTCTATGTAATGATGCAAAATCTATGTGCATGGATAATATTCTCCATACAAAGAACTATGTAAACTATAAGGAGCACGAATGGTAATTCGGGACTCCACGGGCTGCTTTTTGACTGCTCATTCGATTAGTTCGGGCTCAATGGGATCAGCACATTGTGCCGAGGCAGGAGCGTGCAGATCGCCGCGTTGGAGTTTGCTGAGTTTTTGGGGATGAGTAGGAGGATCAGGGTAGAGGGAGACACTCAACAACTTTTAAGGATTATGAACAAGGAGATGCAGTGTCTGACAGAGGTAGAGGTGATTGTGGAAGACATTAGAAGGTGTGCGCAAATTTCAAGATGCTGCAGTTTTCAGTTTGTTCGGCAATGGGCAAAAGGATAAACTCGCCAAGAAGTAAACAAAGCACACGAAAGGTACAGTTTGCAGATATGCAAATTGGGCACGTAGGCCTTATGACCATCGGAGTTCTAGGACGACCCCACCACATACATAACACATGGACTACATAGTTGCTGGCCCTTAATTATTTAGTCATACTAGTATTTACAGCAGCAACAATATTGGCGTCCGCGATAATTGAACTTAAAATTGCTGCTTCTTAACTAGTTATAGAATTGATGGCAGCAACATTGGCGTTCACTATAATGGAAGCTGTTGTTTGAGTTGGATGGACTGAGTCAAAGAATTCGTACTCCGACCTATTAGCACAAAGTGCGGAGAACGAGTTGCAGAGGGGTCCTCCTTCCAGCAAACCAGTCCCGCAGCAACCTCTGTTGGTAACGTCAATACCTACAAACAAACAAGCAAACAAAAATGGGTCTAAGAAATTTAGTCGTATTCATAAAAGAAAGTCGTACTAATAAAAAGGAAGATGTATATGGGAAAATCAAAAAAATAAAAGCTTCGGTAGAAAAAACCGTTTCCCATACTAGGTGTTATATATAAAGTTTGCTCGAAAAATGTAACAACAGTTTTTAAAAATTTATTTGGGTTAAGTTTCGCGCTTTTCGAAAAATTTATTTGCGTTGTACCTAACGCGGATAGCAACCCATGATGGTATTGGTGTTTCCAACAGATAGGTGCAAACGTGTATGCGTTGTTCAAATATTTGTTCGAGCAAAGTGCTATTGCCCTTAAGCTATGTTTCAAAATAATAATGATCACTTATTAAACGACTCTACTGAAGAACTAAGTTTCTGATCATGATCATTGAAGTACCAAACGCGGCCGGGTTTCGCCGAATGTTAACCATTGGCGTATAGGTATCGAAGTAGGCAAGTTTGAGTCCAATATTTGCCGAGCTATTTTGCTGGGTCCTCAATGCTGCTTGAACCTTCATGTTATAATCGTTTCCGACAGCATTTAGGGTGTCATTGCAAGCACGCGTTATCAGTGCATTTGTAATGCTTGACGAGTAGAGAGTAATGACAGAGGGCCAGCATCCAAACAACGGTACTCCAGAGACCGCAATTCTTCGAGCCCCAAGGCTGACCAACCCCTGCAACCAAACAAAAAAAGACAAACAAAATTATGTGGCCGCTGTAAACGAGATGGATGTTTATTCATTTTTATCCGTTAAAAAAAAAAAATTTTAACCAAGTGTCCGGACAATTTTAAGGGCACTTCGACTATAGCACTCGGATAAATCAATATCTTGACTACATACCCTCAAGCACAATACACGCAAAGACAACATATATATCTACCTACTGGATCAAGATAAGCCTAAGAAAAACTATATACAATTTTAGCCCACAAAATATTAGTTTTACCTCCCTAAACGTGAAAAGTTATTCAATTCTTTTGAGCCACCACCATGTGGCGCTCCATGCCTCTCCTCAACCACACATGTCTGTTGAGTCCGAAATTAAATGTGAGAACCCCACAAAAATATAAGATAGGAAAAGGCTTGGGCACCACGTGGTAGTGCCTTAATGGACTCAATAATCACATTCCTCAATAATAATAATAATAATAATAATGATTGCGGGCATAGGAAAATTCACCACCATGAGAATGGTGCCACAAATATCAAAAGTTTCACGCCTAAAACTTTTTTGATTTGTTTCGCATTATGTTTAGCCAACCACAACATCTATATATTTCTTTTAATAAGCAAAGAAGAAGAAACAATCCTCATAAGACAGTACCTCAATATATAAGCCCATTCTTATAAAAAATATTCAGTTGACAAATTAATTATAAAAAAAAAAAGAAAAGAGTATTATCATCACAATGGAACATAACTTGTATTTTATGTTACAGATAGAGTACATTAAGTTTTAGAGGATAATTGCACTTACACCCCTGTGGCAAACTATGTGTGGATACACCCCATAACGTTCAATTTGTTGTACATACACCCCCTGTGCTTTGTGGGTTATGCTCACAGTCATATTTTCTATCCATATTAACAGAGTTTTGAAATAAGGAGAACAGGCCCTGTTGTGCCCTTAATATAGGTTTCATGCTGTAACGACCCTGATTTTTGGTCGGTAAAAATTTCGTTAAGTATTTGAATTTTATTTTAATTACTTGGGTTACTTTTAAAATTCCTTTTAATTTTCTTGTGGTTTGTCAAAATTACATTTTTGCCCTTCAAATTTCATTTCTTGGCATTAAACCCTACTTAGCAAGCCTAGTTAGTTTCTAACCGATTAGCTGGAGAAACCAAGCAACCAACTAACCTAGTTACTAGATGGACCTTTTGAACCTCTTGAACCATTTTGCCTTTACCCTTTGGTCAATAGAAGTTAGGGTAATTTTGTCCATTGGACAATAGGTCTCCCATTAAAATATGTGGATATAGTACATTTATTCTTTGTTTATTGGGTATTTTCCCACCCTCCCATTATCCATTGGATAATAACTACAAGGGAATTTATTACCCATTGGGTAATAGCATTAGTCTTCCAACAAAGTACAAGGTTCTATTTTAATAATCAAGATTTGGATTCCCATGTACATTTATATTATTTTGTGTTGGGGAAAATCAAAAACCCTAGATTATTTAGTACTAACATCTATAAAAGAATAGATTTTTGCACATGTTTAAAAGGACATTTTGATAATTTTAAACATAAAGCTTTCCTAATTACTACTGTCCATTGGACAATAAAAGTTAGGAATTTTATTACCCATTGGGTAATAAGGTTATTCTTTCACCAAGTACTAGAGTTTTATTAAACTAGTATTTTCCTTAATTCCCATGTGAAGAAGTATCTTTATTTTAATATGTGTTGTACCTTGGACTTAAAAGACCTAAGATTCTCCTAGGTACCTTGTTACTATTTTAAATTGGGGTTTTGTACCCAATTAAATTAGTTTAATGGGGAGTTCAACTACCTAGGGTACATTAGTACACTAGTTTATTTTTTTTATGAAGACATGTGCCTAATTGGGATTTCTCTAATAAGATATTGGAAAATCTAGTACTTGTACTTTTATACTTGGCCATTATATATATGTATGTAGTGTACTATGGGAGAAAGAGAGGGAGAGAGAGAGAGAGAGAGAGAGAGAGAGAAGCCGAGAGAGAGAGAGAGAGAGAGAGAGAGAGAGAGAGAGGGAGGGAGAGAAAGAGAGGGAGGAAGAAAGAAGAAGGGATTTGATTGTACTCACCTTGATCTTTCATATCTTTTCAAATCCTTGGGTAATTTCTTCCTAGCTAAGAAACTACCTCCATTGTATAATTATCAATTGTTTAAACAAAGAATCTTGTACAATTTATTCTTTCTCTTCCAAAATCTTCCAAGAAACAAATCCATAGTACAAATCTAGTCTTTCAAAGCTTTTACCCATTGGACAAAGATTGCTAGGGGAAATATTATCCATTGGGTAATAACCAAGACTTTGGCTATAAATAGAGCCATTCCCATGCCAATCAACACACACCTTCTCATTTGCTCCAACTTCTCTCCAGAATTCCTTGTTCTTTCTTTGTTCTTCTTTGTTCTTGAGTTCTTCTTGAGTTCTTCAAGAAACTCATCCAAGGCCGCCACTAAGCCACCACTCGACCACCCTTCGATCCAAAAAGTTTAAGTAGTTTTAGTCAAGAATTAGTTTCAAGAAAAACATTTCTCTTTCGAAGCTACCAGGAGCATTTCGTAGGAAGTAACTCCGTCCGATTACCGACGTACCTTCCGTAGTCGTCACTACTGCCAAGAAGAACGGTAGATTCTCCTTATCTACTACCCCGAATTATATGTCGTTATCCTTATTTACTTTTTATCTCAAGTTTTTGTATTTTGATCTTTAAAATGATTGTGAGCCTATATGAATTGCTTGTATTACTTGTGGTTGTTGCTAAAGCATAAGTGATATTCACTCCAAGAGCGTCCGAACATGTGACGTTATGCTTTAAGTGTTGTTTTGAACATATTTAGCAATATAGAGTTGGATGATCTTATTAGTTTAGTTTCAAGATTACGATGAATGTTGTATGATTGATAATGTGGAAAGTCCTACCACGGAGTCTTTGCATGTAACAAGACATGAGAACCGAGAAAGTATAAACATGGCACCTAGGGTGTGGTTAAATGGGAAAAGTGTTCCGAGGATGGAAATATTTTGAAAAGACATAATGACCGTTTTTGGTGGCATTATGTGTGTGTGTGTGTTCCAATGGGAATCCGGAATAACGGATCCATTGTGAGGTTGTGTGTGTTCCAATGGGAATCCGGAATAGCGGAACCATTATGAGGTTGTGTGCGTTCCCATGGGATCTCGGACCGGCGGAACCATGGTGATGTATGACTTGGTTATCTGCTGTACGGAGCTAATGCATTTGTGTGCCAATGGGAACTCGGCGCGGCGGAACCATTGTGAGGATACTCGGGAACCCGGCGCGGCGGAACCGAGGTTGGGTGTATGGCTTGGTTATCCGCGGTACGGAGCCAATGTCAAATGATTTTGAATGGATGGGTGTGTAGCTTGGTTATCCGAGGTACGGAGCCAATGCAAATGAATTTGAAAGGTTGATTTGTAAATGAAAAATGTTGACACGATCTACGATGAGTCGCGTAGGAGAAACAAAGAGAATCATGGACACCA
Organism: Rhododendron simsii; assembly: GCA_014282245.1. Lineage (NCBI taxonomy): Eukaryota > Viridiplantae > Streptophyta > Magnoliopsida > Ericales > Ericaceae > Rhododendron > Rhododendron simsii. The sequence continues at coordinate 23,962,601 of CM024965.1, read as the reverse complement.
AAGATATTTGAATATTAATTGTGGATGTGTTATTGTTACTGTCTGTTATATATGATCTTTTGTTTGTACGTTATGGGTTAGCTGGTATGAGATTATTCTATTGAGCTCCTGTAGCTCATGGTGTTACCTTTGGTGATCCTAACATATTATATCGGTGGCGACGCTAGTATAATGTATCAGACCTCGTAGACGAACATGGTGAACTCTACACTTTGGAAGCTTTTGGAGCCGAAGAGCTGGCTAGGAGGGAGGAGCAGGCGGAGCTGTAGATAAGAACCCAAGTCTCCCTACCTTTTGTAATGAAAGTACTCTTGTGAGAGTTATGTTGTAATAATGAGCAGTGACTCTATTTTGATGTTTCAATAAAATTGTCTTTTTAACGTACCCAAAATTGGGGGCGTTATACATGCTGATCCAAAAATTGGATCCAAACCGTCATGTCGGAGGCGAAATTACGTACTATTTTGTCGCTAATGGACAGCTTTGGGTGAGTAAACTCATATTTCATTGCCGAATTGAAAGAGAACCTTTTGGTGATGAAATTTGTATTTCGTCGGCAAATAATTAAAGACTAACTATTTTTTGTTTTTAGTATATTCATCTTATTTAAAATAAATAATACGTTGCTTGCATAATGTATACATATTTTTCATCGATTAATTAAAAAATTATTCGTAACAATTTAATATAAATTAAATTAAGCAAAAATTTGAGGGCCAGAGGTCGTGAGTTCGAATAAGAGCAGCGGTAAAATTGATTTATTTCGTTGTTATAATTAGTAATTTTAGGATGACCTTTACGCATGCAGAACACAAGCAGAGGACTAGAGAAACAAATTAAACATGGACAAAAACTTATTCACAGAGGAGCCGTGAATAAGTTTGACGGCGCTAAATCTCTGCTGTCCAAAAGTTTTTTTTTTTTTGAAAGGCGAAAAATTTATTAATCTTTGAAAACAAATTACAAAGATTAAAAGGAACCCAAACAGCTTCAAGTTGGAGGTGTTTTGGACGATCTGGATTAGAAACAATCTATTAACGGTAATAGATTAATTTGTTTCGGACGGCTGAGATTGCATGAAACCGTGAATAACTTTCTCACTGCTCCGCCGTGAATAAGTTTCTCTCTTAAACATAATGATCAAGTCATCTGGGTAGGATACAAAAAAAGTAGGGGCCAAACCTGTATGAATTCTTGCAGTAGTTGTAACACAAAATCTTCATATTGCCCGATAGTTGTCCCAGCCCGGAGGCTTATATGTCCAGGCCCGTAAAATGTGTTGACGAAATCGTTCACCGCACAATTCACAAAGAAAACGGCATTCGTTGTCAGATTATCCGCTCCCTCTTGTCCAATGGTGCTCGCAAGTCTTGCTTTGTATTGTTTGAAGTATTCCAATTGCGTTGACATTGGGATTACATTCTGAAGTAACACAGAATGAAAAGGTTAAAAAAAAAAAAAAAGATTACAAAAAAAGTACCCAGTTTTATACGTTGGCAACGAATCGGAAAACAGTTTTATATTTTGGGGAAAAGGTTTGAAAGGGACGACTTTTCTCACGCATAAACAAATAGGCAAAGCTGCGCGCGCACGAACATCTCTGTTACAGGTTTCTACGTGCCAAGATTGAAGCAGTGAAGCATACGAAAAAGGGCAGGTGAGAAAAACAAGATCTGTGCACAGATCACGGTGTGAGGCCCACTCCAAATCTCTCACAAAGAACCCGAGACATTAATTAAATGTAAAAATAAATAAAAATTTGGAAGGCTCTCGCAAAAAATAAGCTCAATCCAATATATATAGTTGCTCAATCCAATCATTTTGCTTTCCAAAATCTTGAAATCTTAATAAAAATTTAGATGATTGGATAGAAAATTGATTTGATTTTGAATTTCCGTTTGATAAAAAAAAAAAAGAATTGACTTGATTTTTTGCGGGAACTCTTGAGAAAATATTATATAGTTAATGAGCAACTCAAATTGTTTGTGTGATGGGCTACACACTGTGATCTATGCACAATCGCTATGCATTAAATTTATGTGGGTAGCATCTCTCTTACTTTGTCTTTCTTGTAACTTTTTTTCGATATTTATCATACTATTTTACTTTTTAGACATCTTCTCGTTTATATGAATCATTATTCAATAAAAAAATTGATACGAAACTAATAAATGCAAGTTTTTTAAAGTAAAGACAAAAAAAAAAAAAAACAGTACTTCATGATTATTAAATCAAAACCCGACCCGGGCAATTGTCAAGTGTCACAGTAATTATAAATGAAAGATTCCAAACTTTATTGGGGTCAGTCAGAGAGAGAGAGAGAGAGAGAGAGAGACAAGTAATGCTGCAGTGCGATTGTCAAATCCAGAGCCAGCGGAGGCGAAACCAACTGCAGGCTTGGATTGGATGGTGAAATTTGGGGCCAAATATGGCACATAGGAGTTATTCTGAAAACCCAAGAACGAAGCTGAAACAAAACAACACAAACCATACCAAATTAGCTAATACAGTATTTACCGAGGCTGGCCTTATACTCCTTGATAATTAGGTATAAAATTTACGAAAAGATACAATCATGTTTTCTGTTTAATTGTTAAATGAAAATTCCTAAACAATTTTTTTGTGATATGAAGCCTTTAAAATGCAGAAGATTTTTTTTTAAAATTATCTTCGTTAAAAATATCCTAGTTGAATAAACAAAAGCATTTGCAAAATGTTTATCAAAGTACAGATTACCTTGATATGTTTTTCAAAGTACAATTATTAATTAAGCTTGTTATTAAACTTATCAAATACCATATGGGGATAATAATTAGTAAAGTTAGGTTCCAATAATAAAAACAGTAGCGGACAAGTTGTTTGGAACGAAGGGTGTAACAGCCAAATTATTACCATCTTTGTATCAATTTTTCAACTTGAATGTTCATGTCAACAATAGGGATCTAATTAAGAAACAAAAACTATAAAAAAATGTGGATGTATAAATATTTTGCTTAATGTTCCTTATACATTTTATGTTAATGTTTTGGAATGATAGGAGTATATATTTATGGTTGAATCATATCACCTTTTTTAAGGTGAATTATTTTCTTGTGAACTTTGATACTGATTTTGAGTAATATCATTTGGTGAAATCTATGTGAGCTATTTACGACCATGAAGATAGCTAGCTAGTTAATTAGCTAGTTGCATATTTAATTGGGGTTAGAGCCTCTTGACTAGTGTTGGTGTTCCAAACGAAGGAGCTAGGGCAAAAGAGAGTTGTGTTTGATTTTTAGACTAATACGGTGTAAATTCAGCTTGAGGGCTATAATATTAGCCCGGTGGGCCGTTACTCGGGCAAATCAGACCACGGCCCTAATCCCCAAAATTGGGTTTATTTTGTGAGGGGCTTGCAGGCCAGTGCCAAGGACCGGGCTTGACATAATATTTTAATTCAAAAGACAATGTAAAAAAAAAAAAAAAAAGATTATGTCCCACCAAAAAAATCAGCGATGAGCTTCCCATTGCTAAACCTGCCAGTGGCGATGTGGTTCGGATAATCAATTCCATAAGGTGGAAAGTTGCTCTTGGCAATCGAAAGAATGTAGTCGTTGTTTCCAGGGTCCACATAAGAGTCTCCAAACACATAAAAGGCTGGAATCGAGTGGTTGGAAACCTGTTGAGCTTGATTTTGAGATATGAAATTGGGCAAAATAAACAACAAAATAACAATAGAAACCACGGATTTGATTTTGGAACTCATATTCACTTCAAGTGGAGAGAGTAAAGAGGAGAAAGCTAAACAAGTTTTATTCCTACTTCTCCTTGGTTTTGGCATGCGAAAATGAACTATGGATGCTGCTCTATTTATAGGATACTTTCCCGGCCCTATGTATAGTACATTCTCCTTTATATACCCATTAACGATGAGAACCTATGCTAAATAGTAGGAATCGTGTACTCCCATGCATATTAATGAGAATAATTCATATCGCTTTTTCTTTTTCATTTTTGAAAAGAGTCATGCATTCAACATAAGCCAATCGGGCAAACGAATTTTAGAACAGATACAGGAAAGAACCAAAGCAACCTAAACGTCGATCCGGCACCTACTGCCGAAGGAGGGCCCACGATAATGCCGGTACATAAGAACCAATCTCGGTCTAGATTACAGAGGATTTAAAGAAATCCACAGCTCAAACCCTAAAAAATTAAGCATCGCTGAAATTTGAAGGCAAAACAACAACAAATCAACTAAAATCTAACACGTCTCATGGACAAAAACCACAAAGTCACCGGGCTGAACAGAGTGAGAGTTCAAACACCACCGGACCATGGCGACCGAAGACCAGTCTTCATCCAGCCGATTGTTGCTCAGCCCAAACAAACACCACTGGACCACCACCAACCCCAACAACACTACCGAAACCCACCACCCCAACACAAACATCCAGAGACACAGAGACTACCTACACCGGACCATTCCTCAATAGGCGCCGTATTATTCGCCCACCACCATCACCCACCAGATCTGGAACACCCAAACTGGTACAGAATCGAACATGGGGAAACCCGCCAATAGAAAAGGAAAACTGAAAAAAAAAGAAAAGAAAAGAAAAACGGAAACCTTAAACACCAAGCACAAACCTTATTATGCTCGTCACCGGACCAAGAACAAAACGGACTTGGAGACGATGGAAGAGGAACGGGCCAGAGGAGCCACCATCCGCTAGTGAAGCTGGTCGGAGGAACCCTTGCCATCCTAACTAGCCACCGCTCGAAACCCGCAGGTCATGGAGAACACAGCGAAGAGAGGGAGGAGAGGTGATGAGCACCCAATATTGTAGATATTTGGTGCGACTAGTCTTGTTTTATGCTGTTTCATTTTACGTTTATTTAGCTTTTATAACGATATTGCACGTAAGGTGTCTTTTTAGTGTTTTCAGCTAAAACGTGCAAATAAGATGCTTTTCAACGCCATGAACGGCTCAAGTGCTTCCAAGTATCCGAAGACTCTGTCGGCCCCTTAAAATCTGTCTATGGAAAAATGACTTTCTGAAAAAGTTTCGATTTTCGAGATAAAATATGGCGATAATTGATCCTTGAATTTTTCTAAGAGTAATTGCAAAGTTGTAAGGTTTTATTTGAAGAGCAAGGTAATGTTTTGAGCCATTTTCTCTTGAGAAAAATATGCAGTTTTCTGTTTTGTACTAAAAGTGAGGGTTGACATTTTGATATAATTTGAATCTTAAAATTCTGGTAATGCCATTGTTTTCAAATGGAGGGTACTTTCTTATTTTCATTAAATAAATTAAAGTAAATAAAAAGTAAAAGAAATGTTTAAAATATAGTCTTTACTTAAATTTAGAGAATGAAAATAAGATGCTGAGAGCTGTTTGTTGAAGCTGAAGCCAACCGGAAAACTGCAGTTTTGCAGATTGTTATCGATAACATGAAGGAATGCATCGATACCATTTGCTCCATCTTGGTCTTGAAGCTGTCCAGACCTGAGGGTATCGATAACATTTGGTTGTAGTTATCGATAACTTGCTTCTCCGGGGGATCATTTGAAGGATGTTATTGATACCTTACCCTATGGTATCGATAACTTTTGTCTCCTGCATATATTTTTACTGTTTTTTAGACTTTCTATTTATGGAATACTTGCCACTTTTGGCAAGTTCAGAGATATTTTGTGGAGAGAAAATGCTGAGTTGTATAAATACTCATCCTTCTCGTACTTTACATCTATCTATTTTATGTTCTTGTTTAAGTTCTCTCTCTAGGAAAGAACTCCATTAATGTCTTTTCAAGTTTTAAGTCATTTCCTTCAAGAACCTTGGTAAGTTTAAGTTGTTTGTTAATTTTCCAAGCATTAATGTTGTAACTACTCCTTAGATCTTTGTATAAATTAAGTTTGTTTTCATTTCCTACGGTTAAATCTTATGTCTCATTTTTATGCTTTGGTTTATGCTTTAAGTATGTGTGAGTAGTCGTTTATCTAAGTCTCGAGATAATCTTTCCCGAGGACTTAGGCGGTTATTTGGTTCTCCAATCTTTGGGTTTAAAAGCATGATTTTCGGAATAGGGCTTAACTTGCAATTTTTGGTCTACACAAGGGGTGTTAACTCTTTGGTAAGGCGTTAGTCAAGTGGTCTTGGCAAGCAGCTTACCGAGGGCTTGTGGCCCCCTATGTGTTCGATAAATTTATCAAACAAGTTGGCTCGCCTACGTTTAATCACATCTTTCATTAAACATAATCGTTAAAGCTAAACCTTCCGGGCATGAGCACGCGGTCGTGACTCTCGCCTAAGTTATATTGAGAACCGGTAACGGCCTTTGTCAAGGGTTAGACAATTCCTAAACTTGCCTCTTTTAGTTTATAAAACTCATTTCTAGCCTTTTCCATTTTTACTTTCACCGTTTAAAGCAAAACCTAGTTGGCCGTCCTAAACGCCGCAATCCACCTTATAAAATCTTCAATTTGAGCAAGCTATCTTCGAATTCCCTGTGGTACGATCCTGGTCTTACTGTTTTATTATGCTACCGACAACCTAGCCCTACGCTTGAGATTTTCTCACCCTTATTGGAAGGCGATGTTTGAAGGCTAAGCAAGAGGCGAGATAATGTTGACTTTCATTGTGGCGGAAGAAATGAAAAGTAAGAATCTATGCTACGCCATGGTTGACACGGCATGACACAGGCACGATTGAATTGCATGCTTGTATTTCAATATGAACGCAGATTTCCTCCTGCCCTATTAGGAGGAGTTTCTTCAACCTCGGACACATGGCAACCTTTTATTGGCACAAGTCACTTTCGCCATAAAATTTCAATTTAATCTGCCTAGCTTCTACCTAACGAAAGTTAACCCATCCCATATTCCACCGATAATTAATCATTTTCACCGTTAACTCCAACAATTCAACGTCCTATTTTTAAGGGAAGCTCCTCCATGATAGGTAATTTGAATCGCATTATTCTAGGAATAGAGTAGGAATAGATTACCCCATACACCTAGCATTATGGATTCTAACGTGAGTAAAGAAATCAATTCAAGCTGGGTCTCTAAAACTAAACAACCTTAATCATCATAACAGTAGTAGGTCGATCGGATCACTTTGAAGAAAAAACTAAGTAGTTACGCTTGCTATTGTTCATCAGGGAATAAATCCTAAGGTTCTTTCTTTGTCTAAATATATAGTAACAAAGAATCCAAAAAACTCAATAAAAAGCACAATACCAACACAACCCAATAAGTAAACACCAACGGCAAGCCTTTAAAACATAAAAAATTAGAATAGCTACTTTGAATGTTCAATCAAATTTAAAAGAGTCTGGCGCAAAAATGTCATGGTTTTTCGAATTTCGACAATGTCTCACCGCAATTGAAAAATATTCTCATCGGCGTAGATCAAAAAATTGATATCGGTAACTCATTTTGCAGTGGCATGAAGTTGGCCTATGATTCATCGAATAACAAGATTATGCAATTTGATTGATTCTTGTGAGATTAGAATAAGGGTTGATGAATTCCTTTAGATTTTTCCTCTCTTTTTTTTTAAACCAAGTTTTCTCCATTCTTTTCCTTTTGCTTTGTTGAGAATATATGGGGTAGAGAGAAACTAAAATTTTCTAATAAAAAGCAAGAGATTTGTAGCATCTAACGTTAGATTTAAGGAATTACCATTAAAAATAAAAATAAAAACGATAGATTTAAGGAGTTTATGGTGGAATATGGGTTGGGTTAACTTTGTTTATGTAAAAGCTAGCTAGGCAGATTATTGGAATTTTAAGAAAAAAGGGACTTAGCCAATGAAATGTTGTCTTGTGTCCGATGTTGAAGAACCTCGTGCTACTACCCTTAGGGTAGGAGAAAATCCAAGTTCTGCTAGAACCCATACTGCTAGGTGTACAAGATAATCTATTCCTAATCTATCTCTAGTCTATTCCTAGAATAATGGGATTCAAATTTCCTAGGAGCTTCCCTTAAAAATAGGACGTTAAATTGGGGAGTTAACAATGAAAATGATTAATTATCAATGGAATGTGGGTTGGGTTAACTTTCGTTAGATAGAAGCTAGGCAGATTAAAATGGGGAAAGTAACGGCCAATGACGGTGTTTTGATAATTAATACACGCTAATGACATTTTAGTATTAACAAATATTCTCAGTATGTCCTTAGCGGGTATTAATTATCAAAACACATCCTAAGCCGTTATTTTCCCTAAATTCTGATTTTATGGAGAAAATGACTTGGGCCAATGAAAGGTTACCTTGTGTCCGATGTTGAAGAAACTCCTCCTCATCTATCACCAAAATTACACTTGTGCTATCCTACCCTTATCTCCATCTTCTTCATCTAGACTGGTGTAAACAGCTCCGATTCATAGGCGCAATTGGTAACAACTATGGACAATTTTTCCCCCTACAGCTCTATTGCAAACCCTTTACCCAAACCCACGGTGGTGGCTAAATCCATGAAATGCATGTTGCTGTGAGATGCCGGAACTCCAAAATCCATAGCCACCGTGTGGTGTCAGGCAGCCATGGATTCCGGCGAGCAATTTTTTTCAAAATTTTTCTTTTTTCGCCTCCTTTCATCTCCTCTTCTTCTTCGTTCTACCTTCAAGCTAGCTCATCTTAAAAACTCGTTGATTGGAGCTAACCTCAAGGAATCGACATAAATTGTAGCACTAATGAATTATGTTTAATTTCACCCTCTAGAAGTGGGTCTGTATTTCCGGCAAACTCAATTGTAAACTGCAGCAAAAGCACTTCACATGTGTTCATTTCAGGCTGGCATGTAGTGCGGCTCCGATATTTGGGTTTCCCTAGCCCAACCCTATATTTTGTTGCCCATTTACTATTAAATCATATCAAAAAAAAAATACACGTACAAAAAAAAAATCAAAATTAGGTTGTTCATTTAGTTTGAATAACATCAAAATGTTAACCCCAGTTATTTTTACATTTAGCACGATTCGATTCAAAAATAATAATTTTTCCATGCTTTTTTTGCAGCAAAATTTTTAATTGAGTCATCGTACTTTACTTTTTCAGAAACTCGGGCCCCTGCTAACTTTTGATTTTTTTTTTTTTGGGCTTTTTGGAATTTTTAGTAGATATATGTAGAATGATCTGTCTCAAAAAACATTAAAAAAAAAAGTTTAAAAAATTCCCAAAATTACTCTTTAGCAGTTTACTGGAATGAATGACGTCTCATATTCAATTGAGACCATAGCCAATTTTTTAATCTCTCTTGCAAAATGATAGTTTGAAAGTAAAAGTAAAAATCTTGTTAGCTCGTTCAATTTATTTTAACTATCACTTTTTTTTGGATCAAATGTCATGTCACTTATACATTACTCTCGTGTTTGTTAAATCGGGAATTTCAAAAAAAGTAATTTATTTTTCGCAAAACAAAAAGAGGTAGAACAAAAATAAATAAATGAAAATAATTTTCACAATATTGTGAATTGAGAGAAAAATAAAAAGAAATAAAGGAGCTGATTGCCCAACACAAAGTAACTGACCAGCAAAACAAAAATGGAAACCAAGTAAAGGTAAGACGCGTGGGCCGGGAATCGAAATTGACACTCCTGGAATTCTCCGGCTTGTAGTGACCAAAACACCAACAACTAATTTGTGTTACTAAGGGTCCGTTTGTTTGAACGTAAAATATTTTCTGGTAAAATGTTTTATCTATTTTGCAGTGTTCCATTGTGTAAAAAATGAGGAAAATATTTTACAAGTAAAACACTTGTCATCAATTGGATGAAAATTAATGACTTACCCTTAAATCTTCTGTAAGTTATTTTTCCAAATGAGCCCGCTGCCTTTTACTGCAATTCTCACTGCTCAGTTTTCTCGATCGTCAGTCCTAATCCACGTTCAATTCCAATAATCCCATATCTCTCTACAGTTTAAACTCCCCATCTCCCTCTCTGCACTATTTTGTTGATTTCCAAAAATATTTTCAAGTGTCACCAAACACCGGAAAATAAAAGTTTGAAATTTATTTTCTGAAAAATATTTTACATGTAAAACATTTTATGTACATCGAAATAAATGGAGCCTAAATGAAACTCTTTTACCGCTTTTGTAAGGCGGTAAAAGAGTTTCATTTAGGCTCCGTTTATTTCGATGTACACCTACAATCTATGTTTATATCTCTATTATAAAACAGAGTGATTTTTCACCAGAATGTTTACACCTACAAATATAAATACATCTACCGTTGTTCAATCGTACTTAGTGATAAGGTTATAGTCGTTGGATCAAATGAATGAAGGTTTCTTAATGTATTAACCTAAGGATTGAATGTTTCGTAATGTATTTATAACCTACATTGCTCTCTCTCTCTCTCTCTCTCTCTCTCTCTCTCTCTCTCTCTCTCTCTCTCTCTCTCTCTCTCTCTCTCTCTCTCCTAAATTACTCCCATTAAGGCATTGTAATCAAAATCACCCATTAAGGCATTATTCAAATGTAAACCAAAATCATATCTCTCCCATAAATTATTCCCATTAAGGCATTGTAATCAAATCACCCATTAAGGCATTATTCAAATGTAAACCAAAATCATATATAATATCTGTACAAAATCGAAATCAAAGCCACTGAGATCACTGAAATCAAAGCCAACATTCCTTTTCCTATTTCTAGGCTATCAAACGTACATGACGGAAATCACCGAAAGTAGAATTTTGTATACATTGTTCATATCATTTTCACATTCTTCTTCTTTACTCTCTCTCTCTCTCTCTCTCTCTCTCTCTCTCTCGGGTAGTTCAATACCACCAAAATCTATTTCACCGAAATTACCGAGGTGAGTTCTTCCATCATTCTTTGTATATTTGCTACCCTTTCCCTTTTCATTAAGATTATGATGTTTATCAATGGATATGTTGCGTTATTATTTATCGCATAGTTGAATCTGTTGGACATGAGTTTGTATATTACACGCAAGTTTAATGTTAATTTGCGTGTGGTAATTGTTTGAGTCGTATATTACACGTGAGTTCAGTATTAGTTTTCGTGTGCTGATTGTTCGAGAGGCACAGGAATACGCTAGTGTAAGATAAAGTTTAGCACTCTCCGATTGTGCAATCTGATAGCACCTCGAGGTACATATAAGGATTTAGAATACGAAGAAATAGTTTATTTTTCAAAAAAATACCCTACACAATAGAGATATGGTCATGCGCTATTTGATTGGCGCATGCTTAAATGTGGTTTTCCATTCGTGTGTATTGCAGACCTTAAAAAAAAAAAAAACAAAAAACAAAAAACAAAACAAAACAAAACAAAACCAATGGTTGTGTGGTCTTTGATTGGCGCATGCTTAAATGTGTCTCCATTCGTGCCTTGTGTCCACTGTACAAGGTACGATGGTCATTGTTGGACGTTGGTCGAACAGAGAATAAGATTTTCAAAAAAAATATCTTACACAATAGAGAAATGGTTGTGTGCTCTTTGATTGGCGAGTGCTTAAATGTGATCTCCCGTCATGTGTATTGCAGACTTTCAAAACAAAGAAATGGTTGTGTGGTTTTTGATTGGCGCGCGCTTAGGAATGGAAAATCTTATAGGGCGTTTTGTCTTGTAGGGTCTGTAGGGTGGCTAATCTGGACGTTCATTTTGTCACGAACGGCTTGGATTTAATCCAGACTCCTATTACTCTAGATCATCAATTTATCAGAATATAATTCAAGCCATCCATTGTCAAGATGGACAGCCCGAATCTGTCTTACAGGGGCTGTAGGACGCCTTGCCCTACAAGATTCCTCAGTCCGGTCGAACAGAGTAATTGTTCTATAGTGGATTGGCCTGTACTAAGGAGGCGTTTCCTCTTAAAGTTAGAAGTCGTGGACTACTTGTGTTAATCTTGAGACAAGTTATTTTCTCTAAACTATAAGTGGCCGGCTCTATAGAAATTAATGATATTGTTTGGTCATAAATGTTTCTTCGTGGTACACTTAATTTACATACTTTGGTTGGAAAACACTGCGCAAGATAATTATAACAAACAAAATAACTGTAGCTAATTTAATTCCTGAATCACAGCCATAATCAGCTAGCCATACATTAAGTTGGGAGTGTTAGTCAGCAATAAGAAAATCAATGTCAGACTTAGCGGCCTCAAAGAGGAGCTTGTATGTCTTCTCCGACGGGTGTATCGAGTCCCAAAAAACATACTTCAAAGCATTAGAGCAAACATATGAATCTGGATTGGACAAAAATGCCGTTTCCAGTAAGCTTGTCCCACAACATCCACTGCTCACCTCATCGAAATCTAAATGTATGACAAAAAATACATTATTAGCTAATGGTTGTAAATCTTGGTATCCAGAAATTGTGGACGTTTAAACGAATAGATTGTCACTAAAAGTGTTTACAAGCCAGAAGGCATGCTTTTAGTGTTGATATTTGACACAAAAGTTTTGAGTTCTTATTTTTGCAACAACCCTTCTTCACGTCACTGAAGGCAACCTTTTTGTCACAAGCAAAATTGTCACTATACCCCAACTTTCTTTTAGTGATATTGAGATATATGAAAATTAAATGAAAATTTACTTAAGTTTATGAATAAGTAGATAATTTAAACAAAACAAATCGGCCCATTAAATTTACAACTAATAGAGATATATATTTTATGTAGAGCTTAGTATAAAATTCTTTTAATGCTTTTGGTCACTATTTAACTAAAATTTTGGGGCCGTGCTCAGCGCCACCTGAAGTTTGTTGTGTTTTTTAGTAAAAAGCATAGCATCCATAGCCGAAACTTAAGGTTTTTGATGGGAAAAAAAATTATTATAATAATCGCAATATAGTACTGGCACATCTAAATTGAATAGTTGGGCTCTAACTTATCATATTTGTCTCAATACGTTGTGCCAGATCCTTCAATTTATTATTGGAGTATTAAATGTTTGGGCATGGGCAACTAGGGACCCAAGCTACCGGCCCACATCAAATGTCCAGTGTAAGACAGCAAACAAAGGCGAGAGCTGGGACAAGTACATGAAACTGCGTCCATGAAATTGTTCGGGAAAGAAAATGCATGAATGGTTCCTGGACAATTTCATAGACGCAGTTTCATGTATCCTAACTTTTTTCGAGCAGAAGAAGGGGAGTCCACTTACCGTACTTGAGGCTTTGGATGATCATGTCAGAAAGAGATTCATATACATCAATGTACACAATTCTAACCCCATAATCAGCTAATACATTGAATTGCATGGTGTTGAGCTTTGTTTGGAGCATTAGATTGTATTGCCTGGCAACTAAGGAGAAAAAATTGACACACCCACGGTATAAGATTGCATTATCCAAATTAACCGTAATAACTATAGGCAAGCAACCCATTGGTGGCAATCCAACCACTCTTATTATTCGAGCCCCTTGTTCCAACAAATCCTACAAGCCCAAAACAAGGTAAACTGATCCATGTTCCAATAAACGCACAATGACGACCACAAAATACATCATCATTAATTATTATTCGTCCTTTCATTTCGTGCATCAGACATCACGTAAATTATGTTAAGTTGTTGTTTAAAAAACTAATGTTTCAAGTAATCAAACCTGCATGAATAGCTGGACTTGCTGCAACAAGAACTCCATGTAATCTGGGAGACCGTATCTGTTCCTTAGGATTGGTACAGTGTAATAATTCACAACAAAGTCATTCGAACCAGCACTCACAATGTACAGTGCATTTTTTACCAGATTTGTTGTTCTTTTTCTCCCTATTACCAGCTCCACTCTCTTTTGATACTCTTTGAAGTAGTCCAGCTGCTTTGGCAGTGAGATTACATTCTAAAAAAACGCAAATCGATCAATTCGAATTAGCGTGCATACGTAGAAACTCGAAATTGATGGCGTAGGCCACGTTTTGTGAAACTTTTTTTTCCGGGCTTGTTTTTCGTTATTAGTTTCCACACTTCTTAGGTCATGTTCCACTTTCTCTTAAAGTTTCTTTTTTGTTCAAAAAGTAGGCTTGTTCCAGATCTCTGAACCTTTCTTTTTTTCAAAAATGTTCGACCAAAACGACGTCATTTTTGGTCTCTGTTCCCCATAGCCCCTGAGTGAAATGATAATACTACTCTTGCCCCATTTCATCTCCTAGGGCTTCACACACGGCGCTGTTCTCTCTGATCATCTTCTTTTCACTCTTTTTTTCCTTTCTTCCTTTTCTTTCTTTTTTGGATCAAGTCTCTCTTTCTTCTTTGGTGGTGGGCTTTATAGCATGATGAAAGAGAAAGATGAGGCTTAATTGATCGCGCCCATAAAAGAGAAAGACAGAGTGATACGGATCCGACCCACGAGTTGGAACCAGCGGAAATAATGACGAAGATATATGTGGTTCGGCATACGGCTGTAAACCTACTCTACGGGCAAGCTAACAAGAGGTGATTCCCCAATGTAAAGAGAATGATGTTCTGAAGAGTTACAATGGTGACAAACAAACAATGTCCTCACAAAAAGACTCTTGCCAACTCCAAAATACAAGTTCTCTAACCAAATAAAAAAAACCAAATTGAAATCTCTCACCAAATACAGACGCTCTTTCATCAAGTCTCACAAAACCCCTAAGGGTTTTTAACCAAGAGACACAGACAAAATGATGTTATACAGATGTGATCGGATATCACACAGAAACAGATAATTCTCATAAAACCCTTTTGTTTCAACCAGAAAGAATTACTGAAACAGATGATCTTCTAAATGCTCAAAGGCCTACATAACCCACCATAGAAGAGGCAATCAGATGCACAAGAACATTAAACAGACGAACCCTAGGTTTCACAAATGAGACCCCCTAGAGGTCTCTCAGAGGGATTCACTCAAGAAGTCCTAATCCTAATGAGAGAACAAGGGCTATATTTATGGCCACATATTGCTTCCTAAAGTCATAATCTTTGCCATATTAGGTGGTGTTCCACTTTCTCCAAAAGGAACTTTTTGAAAAAAGAAGATAATTTCAAACTCAAATATAATGAAAATGAAAAATATCTTTTCAATATTTTTTGCACCGTTTAAAAGATCTTAGTGAGATCTATCAAACAAGATCCATATTGATAGGAAAATTATTTGGGTAAACACATGATTTTGAGCTTGAAATTGCCTTCTTTTTCAAAAAGGTACTTTTCTTCAAAAGCGGAACACCTCCTAGTTCCTTTGCACAGGGTTTCATTTGGGGGGAGGGGCTGCCGCCCCCCTCCTCTCCTTCTTTCCTCACCATTTTTCCCTAATCTCCCCCCTCCTTTCTCTCTCCTCTGTTGTTTCCTCTTCTCCGATTTCAGCTTTTCCAGTTGTACTTGTCGAGTCCGGCTGGGACTCCGGCCATGGCGTGTGGGTCTTTTCTTTCCGGTCTCGCAGTGGGAGCTCAGATCTGGTAGCTGGTGGTCGACAGAGGGGTTCAATAAGGTGAGGTTTGTGGAGTTAGGTTTCCGGCGGTCCTCCGTCTCTTCTACCGGCTGGTTTCCCAGTCCGGTTGTGTACCGATTCGGGTCTCCCCCGGATCTGGTGAGGCTGTGGTGGTGGGTAAATAATTTCTTGGTGTGAATAGTTTTAGTTAGGTTTTCGGTGGTCTAGCCGAAGTAGAGCGTTTTGGTGGTTCGGCGGCAATCATGGATGGGTACTGGGGTTTCCCCAGGCAACGGCAGTGGTGGTAGGTGGTGGCTGTATTGGGGTTTTCTGAGATCTGTTTCGGTTGTTTGGTCGGCTGCTTCTCTCTGTTTTGGTGGTGGTCAACAGCAGGTCCAGAACCTTTTCTGCGGCTGGGCGAATAAGTTTGCGGCTGATGTGGGCTGCTCCGGCAGAGGTGCATTTCGCTGGTTTGTAGTGGCTGCTCCTCGGTGTTTCTTCCTAGTCCGCATGTTATGAGTATAGTAATGACCAGCGATGGCAATGTCCTCTCTTGGCTTGGCGGATTTCACCGGCTCGTGGGTTAGTCGCTTAGGCCCTTATTGTTTTTGTGCGCTTATTGTAATCCAGGATTTTGATTTTTGGAGTTTTCGATGCCTGGTACTCGGGGTGTTGTCCCCTGCTTGTGTGGTTTTCTCTGTAAATTGATCCTCTGGATCCTTATTCAATATTGATGAAGTTCATTTTCAAAAAAAAAAAAAAAGTGTTCAAAACCAAGAGTTAGAAATTTTGATTATAATATGACCAAGATAGGCCAAACTGCCTGATTTTTGATCGGGTGGGAATTTCAGGGAACATTGGAGTTCAAAACCTGATTCAACAACCCAGGTGGCTGTGACTTCTGCCCGGACGGAATTTAAAATTTAAGAACACTCATATCTAGCCGAAAATCCCATAGGCTTAAGGGCTGATCATATTTATCAAATTAATGATACAAAGATTAGTGGAAACTAATAATATGAACTATACTTACCGATGAGTTGTTTTCTTTGGTTGATTCCTTGCCAAAATTTAGTTTGCATGACTAGTACTTTGGGGACCACATTATGGGTACCATGTAATGTGTTATCAATATATTGGTAGAATGTGCCCCATTTGTCATTTATTGGAGCGTATTCAACCAATGCAATGGGGACACATCACATGGTATCCAAAATGTTGTACCTAAATATGGTCACCCTAGCATTGTTCATTGAGTTTTCCTATGCTAGCATGTGCTTTGGATGCCATACATTGTTGTTTCAAGTCTCACAAATGCAATTTGCAGTTTGCCTATTATTAGTCTAAGTCTGTAATGTGATATCTTTTGTTGTTGATATACCTTAGTTGTTGCATCTATGTATTCGAGCAATCACTTATGACTGTTTTCGGTATGGATTAGTTAGTCTAGAGAGGGCTTGAAATGCAATAACAATGTGGAGAGATGTATAGGAAACAGAGAGGGCAGATGTGGTCATCATTCTAAACAGCAAGTGGGGTTATACTTTTTGAGCTTTTGGGACTCTGCTGATGAGGTCATCCTTCAGTTAAGCTTTGAAGGAGATGTGATGGTAAACTTTATCAAAGATATTGGAAGTTAAGAAATGTTGGAACTCCGATAGAGATCTTCTGGCATATTTCGGGGCGTTACATAACATTTTCGAGTAGAGGAATGGGAGTCCACTTACCATACTTGAGGCTTTAGATGATCATGTCAAAAAGAGGCTCACATACATCAGTATAGGCAATTCTAACCCCGGAATCGGCTCATACTTTGAATTGCATGGTGCTAAGCTTTGTTTGGAGCATTAGATTGTACTCCTATTGTGGCAACTTAGGAGAAAAAATCGACACATCCAAGATTTAGAATTGCATTATCCGAATTAACATGGTAATAACTATAGGCAAGCAACTCATTGTTGGCAATCCAATCACTCTTATTCTTCAAGCCCCTTGTTCCAACAAACCTTGCACGTCAAAACAATGCAAACTGATCCATGTTTCAATAGACGCACGGTGAGTTCCACATTGGCAGTGGCAAAAAAACCACAATTTTCAGTGATATGGTAACCCCGCAGTTTCATCTAGAGCCAAGGTTATTATGTATTATCAGTTCTATTATTAACTTGTAAAATCTCATTTGTTAGAATAGATGACGAAGTGTTCATGAGTATAAGAGATAATTTTATAAATAATGTTCGAAAGTTGTTTAAGATTGTGACTGCCTCCATCCACATAAACAGATGACAAAGTCGTGACCTGATATTGCATGTTCTTTCCAAGGTTATGAATCTCGTACCATACCATCCGGCATCGGCCTGTACGTATCGGTATTATCCAAATCCGGTACCATACATCTCTAATTCCTTTCCACCTCAAATACCGGTCGGTACACCGGCCAGTACCGGACTAATTTTATTTTATGCTTCCATTACCGGACAATACCCATTGGTATCGGTAATTACCGGTTGGTATAGGACAAATACTAGACTACTTTTTTTGTTTTTAATAAATGTGTAGTTCTGGTGTAATCCGGAGCACCATGTAACGATACTGCGAGACTATTGAATAATTACTCTTAAGTTGAGTTGATCCAGTGTCTTTCAAGGTTTCCTAACCGATTTTAAATGTTTTGCAGGGACAGGATCACCGCTATAATCTGCCCTCCAAACTTTATTTTGCGGATCATATTTGGGACAGAAAACATTGATCACACTTCGTTGGTTTTTATTGACACGTAGAGAAGAACTTCTGTAATCAAAAGCATTTTGATCAGATAAAAAATAAAACTTTTTTATTGATCTTATCGATCAAATGATATCTAGTCAGATGGATTCGTTGATCTGCATTTTTTTGGAGATCTACAAGATGAACAACAAAATCAGCATTACGGGCTCTAGACCCAGAAAATCAAGTTTAAAGAGGTGTTGATCAGGGACACGGTTTTGAGGGGAGGTGGTTGGACGTACGTTTTGGAGAGGTAGTTCCTATATTGCACCCACAATTAACATAGAGAGAAATTGCCCCATCGCTCCAATGCAAAATAAAGCCAAACTCGATCGCAAGATCTCCTAGAAAAACAATTAATAGTCCATCCTATATATTACTCGGTCAATGGTTCACTCAAAGGTGTTAGCGGTGGTACCAGAGCAAGCATTGTACATGACTATCAATTCGAGTAATGGTGCGGCCATTAGAAAAAAGACCCGAATCGAGAGAAGCCCAGATAACTCTGGAGATTAAGACAAAAAGACCCGAATAAAGTTGTAATGACTTGAATGCCCCGGTAAATTCCTACAAGATGGATAATTGCGGTGCATAATGATGGGACGGTAATTGAAAGTTCGGTGCCTCATTAATTTCTCAAGGAAAATATTCAGCACTCATAAAAGGAGAGAAGGGTTTTGCTTTTGGGGAACTTCTACAAGCACAAACAGAGAGGCGGCTACGGCACGAACATTCGATTAATGTGGTTCATAGAGGAGAAAATAAAGAGCAACAACTCAACGATGATCCTGGATTAATCACTGTGCTTTGGAATAATTGTTAATTCTTAGTTTTATAAATTATTTTTGGTACAGAAACGACAGACAGACTGTGTAATGATCCAAAATCTATGTGCATGTATAATATTCTCCATTTAAAGAACTATGTAAACTATAAGGAGCGGGAATGGTAATTCGGGACTCCACGGGCTGCTTTTTGGCTGCTCATTTGAATAGTTCGGGCTCAACGGGATCAGCACATTGTGCCGAGGCAGGAGCGTGCAGAGCCGCGTTGGAGTTTGCTGAGTTTTTTGGGATGAGTAGGAGGATCAGGGTAGAGAGTGACCCGCAACAACTCGTAAGGATTATGAATAAGTAGATGCAGTGTCTGACAGAGGTAGAGGTGATTGTGGAAGACAATAGAAGGTGTGCGCGAATTTCAGGAAGCTGCAGTTTTCAGTTCGTTCCGCAATGGGTAAATGGAAATTGGGCACATGGGCCTTATGACCATAAGAGTTCTAGGACGACCCCACCATATACATAACACATGGACGACATAGTTGCTGGCCCTTAATTATTTAGTCAAACTAGTATTTATAGCAGCAACAATATTGGCGTCCGCGATACTTGAACTTAAAATTGCTGCTTCTTAACTAGTTATAGAATTGATGGCAGCAACATTGGCGTTCACTATAATGGAAGCTGTTGTTTGAGTTGGATGGACTGAGTCAAAGAATTCGTACCCCGACCTATTAGCAGAAAGTGCGGAGAATGAGTTGCAGAGGGGTCCTCCTTCCAGCAAACCAGTCCCGCAGCAACCTCTATTAGGGGTGCTCGCGGTCCGGTTCGGTTCGGATTTCTAGGAATCCAAGGACCGAACCGCTAGTCACGGTTTTTACAAAATGAAATCCATGTCCGAACCAAAAGTCCTACGGTTCGGTTCCAATCCAATCCGTAACTCACGGATCGGTTACGGTTTTATCCACGGATTTTGGCAAAAATAAAGCTCAAACTTATATCCCACACTAAAAGTGAAGAAGGTTATATTCAGAATTAAGTTTAACACCGGCCACCAGAAAGTACTTGTTACTTTGAAGAAACGGAGAGAGAGAGAGAGAGAGAGAGAGAGAGAGAGAGAGAGGAGGAGGAGGAAGAGGTGAAGAAGCAAGAACGGTGCGGTGGCGACTA
Organism: Rhododendron simsii; assembly: GCA_014282245.1. NCBI lineage: Eukaryota > Viridiplantae > Streptophyta > Magnoliopsida > Ericales > Ericaceae > Rhododendron > Rhododendron simsii. Next base: position 23,942,534 of record CM024965.1, on the reverse strand, counting down.
CGGTGTGGCGGCGACTTGAACAAGAAATGGAAATTAGGAAAACTGGAAAAGAAACGAAATAGTGAAACTAAATTAGGATTACCCGTAACTTATATAAAAAACAAACTACGATTTACCCTATATATTTTATACATCTACGCTATATCCCATTATTAAGATAAAATAGTAAAATTGGTAGAAAAAAGTTTTAACATTACTAACAATTAATTATATAAATACACACATATATTTATATATTTATTTATTATTTATATGAAATAAATATCTCACGGTCCGGTTCGGTTAATCCACGGTTTCGTAATGAAAATCCGTGGACTGAACCGCGAGTCACGGTTTTCTAATTTTTCAATCCGTGTCCGGACCATTAATCCACGGACAAAATCCAAAAGGTACGGATCGGTTCGGTCCGGACCAGTTTCACGGTTCACCGGATTTTTTGAGCAGCCCTAACCTCTATTGGTAACGTCAATACCTACAAACAAACAAACAAACAAACAAACAAACAAAAATGGGACTAAGAAATTTAGTCGTATTCATAAAAGAAAGTCGTACTAATAAAAAGGAAGATGTATATGGGAAAATCAAAAAAATAGAAGCTTCGGTAGAAAAAACCGTTTCCCATACTAGGTGTAATACATAAAGTTTGCTCGAAAAACGTAACAACAGTTTTAAAAAATTTATTTGGGTTAAGTTTCGTGCTTTTATATTCATCGTCCTTCTTCTCTATGTTGTACCTAACGCGGATAGCAACCGATGATGGTATTGGTGTTTCCGACGGATAGGGGCAAACGTGTATGCGTTGGTCAAATATTTGTTCGAGCAAAGTGCTATTGCCCCCGAGCCATGTTTCAAAATAATAGTGATCACTTATTAAACGACGTCATCTCCAACCCATGGCTTCATATTGGAGATATTAAACGTTTTTTGAAGGCTGACGTGGCATTTTAGCATCTCCAATTTAACATCAAAAATAATTCGAACCGCTCATTATTTTTAAAATATTTTTTATGGAGCCTCGTAAAAAATCAGCTTAATCCGATATTGGAAAGGATTTTTTCAGAATGAGTAGAGACAAAACTGAGCAGTTAAGTAGTTTCATCATTGCAAATTTAGAAAAATCCTTACCAATATCGGATTGAGCTAATTTTATCACAGGGCTCCATAAAAAAGTATTTTAAAAATAATACTCCCTCCGTCCCTTTTTTTAGGTCCAGTATTCCATTTTGGGCTGTCCCTTAATAAGTGTCCATTTTGTAAAGATAGTGGGTAAAAGTTAATGTATTGTCTATTTTGCCCCTAAAAGTAGATTTCTTTTTAAAAAGTAAGTGAGTAAAAGTGTAATGATGATGGGTAAGTAAGGAAAGTGGAGGAAAAAGTTGATGTGAAAGGTATAATGATGATGTCTTTTTAATAAGTTGGAATTACGAAGTAGGACATTTAAAAAGGGACGGAGGGAGTAGATGGTTTGAATTGTTTTTATGGGATCCGAAATGAGTTCCACAAAACTCATATATACATTCTCATATGTACTCATAATTTTATTCTAACATTAAATTGTACTCCCTCCATTCCAAAATGAGGGACCTTTTTGTGAAAGTGTGTCATTTTCAATTGCTTATATCTTTCAATATGAATGTCAAAAAATATGCAATATCGATCTTGTTTCATAGATTATAATTAGTTCTATTAAACAAAGTTTTCAAAATCATATAAAACTTCATAAATCGAAAGATAGAAGCATTTGAAAATGGCACGGAATCTCAAAAAGGTCACTTATTTTGAAATGGAGGGAGTATTAGGTAGGTATTCTTGAAATATTAATCTCTTGTTATCTACTGTACTACTAAGAACCCACGCAGACTAGACTGTTTGGCTGAATGTAGACTCTTTTTTTTTTTTTTTTGTCAATATTGTATACATCTGCGAAGGGTTAGTGGGTATAATTAGTGAGTTAGTCCGCAGAAAATTCAGAGACTATCCATAGTTCTGAACCCACAGATCACCCAGAGCGGAGCTCAAACTTGGTCTCCCACAAGGGAGAGTCAAGATTTGCCAACTGGGCTGCATATCCATTGGTTGTTTACTTATTACGGTCCGGCTAATGGGATGTACAGTCAAGATGCTAGATAACCCATCAAAGGATATGTACTTTCCAGTTCCAAACTCTGTGTAAAAAAGGTTTTTTTAATTTTTTTGTCTTTATTCAAAATAATATGAGTTTCGATCATAACTTTTTACTTTTTCAATTTCTCTCATTGAAATGAATTAATAAGTCAAAAAAATTGATACAAAACTACCAACGTGAAAAAATTTGAATAAAGACACAAAAGAAGAAGTCATCTTTACTTTTTATACATAGACCGTTAATAATTGAAACATGCAAACATTTAGTGTGTAAAACTCTAGAAATGATTTTCACACTCCCTTTGTTTATATTTTCTTTTTTCGTCTTTTAGCAAAAAAATACATGCACTTTCAACAATAAAAAAATAATAAAAAGTTTGAATATCAAAAATAGGGATGTGATGCTCTCCTAAAATTCATTCACAATAATATAAAATTCACATTGAAAAATTTAAATTTTAGTTTTAAATAATCTTATATTCAATATAGATCTCATTTAGTAGATACGAGTAGAGTTGTCAGTTGAGTATATAATTTGTGTAAAAAATGAATATGTATAATAGTGGAAGTTATAAAAGCCTTGTTTGGTTGGTAGTTTAGTTTAGTTTTTGTAGAGTGTGGAGAGAGGAGTAGAGTAATGATAAAGAGATATGAGAAAGTAATAATTGGAGAAATAGAATAATAATTGAAGAAAGAGGTAGGGTAATGATTGAAAACTAAACTAAAATTAAAAATAAAAGGTTAACCGAAAGCCAAACATTTATAGAACAAAAATAAAAAATGAGATACAGAACAGTGAGGAAGAGAGAGAAACGGAAAGAAGAGAGAGAGAGAGAGAGAGAGAGAGAGAGAGTAGGCCCCGTTTCGGAAACACAAATAAGTATTTATTTTTTAAGAAGACAATTTCAAGCTTAAAAATCATGTGTTTAAACAAATAATTTTTCTATCAATATAAATCTTATTTGATAGATCTCATCGAGATATTGTAATACGGAAATTATTTTTTATTTACATTATTTTTAAATTTAAAAATGTGAAATAAGTATTTATTTTTTAAGAAAGTGTTCTGAAACGGGGCCCAAAGAACTTGTAATAGTAAGGAGGTGCACATGGTAAAAGTAATGCTACACTGACATTGAGTTGACTTTCCGAGCAAAAAAGTTGCAAATTACTTTTTCTAATTTGGTTATTGGTTATTTTGTTATTAGTTACAAAACTAAGGGTAAATTTGTAAAGCAATTAAAAGTGCTTTGTAATAGTAGTATCATTGTTTAGTACGGAGAACACTGGAAAGCCGGCCAACTGGACCCACATATCCGGTGCAATATTGCACCGGTTAGCATTTGCCTACTTATTAAATCACCCATTAATTTAATAGGCTTCGGTCCAATCAATTGCAGATTCCCAAAAATCGTACAATATTATTTTCACCCACCAAAAGTCCTTAAATTCTGCAGCCGATTAATGGGGCGACTTTGAAAGGTTAATATGGGACGGGGGCAGCCTGAAATTGAAGCCGAAACTGATGTGCGGTGGATAAAATTTCTATAGCATTATCTGTTAGTACTTTAAGAGCAAGTAATAATTTTTCCAGCAGGGAATCCCGAACGGAGCTAATTAATTTGGTACAACTTGGTAAGGTGAAATTATTCAATAATCTGAAAGCACCGTCACATGATGCACTGAATCACTCTAACACCCCACCTTCTTGTAGCAACCACAACGTATTACATGTATGGATCTCATATAAGTATTGCCGGACTACCGAATAATTACTCGTAAGGTGAGTTACCCTGTGTCTTTCAATGTTTTGCAGGGACAGGATCAGCTCTGTAATCTCCCTTCCAAACTTGATTTTGTGGACCATATTGGGGATAGAAAACATTGATTCGAATTCTAGACATTAATAGAAAAAGACTTGAATCAAGTTTTTTCTTTTTAACAGCAAAAATAAATTTTATTAACTCAATACATGAAGTACAAAGATAATAGGAACTTTGGTACAGTAGCCTGACCACGCAAGACCCTCTTCTCCAAACCACATGGAGGAACAAGTTTAGGCCCAACAAGCTGAGCCCAAACTAGAAGAAACCAGAATAAAGTTGTAATGACTCGAATGCTCAATCTCTAGGAAGGGGACTCTCTAAAAGTGCAAATCTCGTGCATCCTGTGATAGGTGCGTAAATATACCTTTTTGCGCCTCCTAATTACTTAGGCTTGTTATGTCCGTTTAATGAATTACTTGGAGTTTGATATTCATTTTCCTTGTTTCAGGACCCACAGAGCCGTTGGGTAACATTTTTAACTAAATCGGCAAAATAGATGATTAATGACGCAAAGCGAGCTCGAAGGTCATGCTTAGAGAATGTTATACTTGCGGATCAAATTAATCAAGAAGTTGGACCAAGCTTATAATGGATGGAAGAGAGAAGCACTCCGTCAAGGCGTTAAAAAATACTTGGTTGATTCAACTCGATTGTGAGACTTGGTTGATTCATAAGTACATTTTATGAAGTTAATTTTTCTCAATCTTCGAACATGTTTGTATCCATGATTTCAAGCACAGTATTACAATGGTTTCACATGTTTCGACATAGGCTTTGAGATAGACTATACAATGTGAAACGGATCGTGCTATTGGTTAAATCTAGTGAGACAATCCGTATCGTGTTGCAATAACTTATATGGAGTACAAATCTTGATTAAATTTTTGGAACGCTGCTACAGGTACAGGAGGTGGTGTACAGCAACCGCGCACAGACCGCTTTTGCGCCCGTCTCGGGTCCCACGAAAATGATCGGAGTCACTCATTTTGTTCAAAATACTTCATTTAGGATCCCTGTAAAAAATCACATCAATCCGATATCGGGAAGGGCGTTTACGAATCATCCAACTTTGCTTCAAATTTTACCTGCGCCCGTCTCGGGTCCCACGAAGATGATCGGAGCCGCTCATTTTGTTCAAAATACTTCGTTTAGGTTCCCTGTAAAAAAATCACCTCAATCTGATATCGGGAAGGGTGTTTACGGATCATCCAATTTTGCTTCAACTTTTGAACACAATGAGCGACTCTGATCATCTTCGCGAGACCCGAGACGGGCGCAAAAGCGGTCTATGTGTTGCTGCTATACCTGTAGCTTTAATGATATTTTTGGAGATTATCGATAGGAATTTCTACCTTACGGTGGTCTGGTTTAGTGTTGAATATAAACTCTAGGTTTCAAAACAATTATGTTACGAGGGGATCGAGACAGAATCAAAAGCCCTGGTCCCTTCTTTAATCTGTTTTCAAAACCTTTAATTGCTAGCTAGTTTAGTAATTACTAATTAGTTTAATCAAATCAACTCAAATCCAAACTTCAATTTCCTTTCATAATTAAATTAAAAATTAATTAAAGTATTGCAACTCAACTTTTTCTACCTCCAAATGATCCTAAATTTAACCATTGCTCTTTGGAATAATTGTTAATTCTTGGTTTTATAAATCATTTTTGATACAGAAACGACAAACAGTCTGTATAATGATACAAAATCTACATGCATGGATAATATTTCGCATATAAAGAACTATGTAAACTATATGGAGCGGAAATGGTAATTCGGGACTCCACGGGCATGGGAGGACCCAGGATAGGGCAAGTGGGGTCACTTGACCCCACTGAGTTCCAAAATGCCTCTAGAGCATGTATAGTTTTGAGGAGTATTTTATAATTTTGCCCCAAAAGGATCACATTAATCTTGCCCCGAAGATCCCATGAAATTTTTAATTCTTGTCTACTTTAATTGTAACGTTATGCAAAGAACTCAATATTTTTTCTATCTGCACAAAGTCAACGAGTCTATAGACTCTTATTTTATAGTCTGTTCTTGTATCTCTCTTTAAAGACAAAAGCAAGCATATGGTTTTATGAAGGCAAAAACAAGCACTCTTTCTAAATGAAAGCTAGGTCAGACAATTACCAATTAAGGGGTTCTGACTGGCCGGTCCTCTTTTGTCATTGTCTACTCATCCAAACCCACTACATGTCAAGCCCATTCCATATAAGCCCTGTTTTAAGTAAACTACCAAAAATACTGCACCTCTTCGTCGCTCATACGCGACCATCACCGGATCCAAAGGATCTCCTACTCCTTCTCTTCCCCTTCTCACCCACTGCCACTCCTACTCCTTTTCAAGCACCAGCCGCTCACACCCCAACTCCCTCACCCTCTCCTACGCCGGCGACTCCTTCCCCTTCTCCGTCGCCGTCTCCAATCCACACCCCAACCCCATCACCTGCCCCCGCCCCTGTTCGGGATTCGAGCGCGCAAACCCACAATCAACACACACACAATCGAAGAATAAACCAACGAAGAGAAAACAATCACAAACAGAGAGAAGAGAGACACAGAGATTTACGTGGTTCCGATTTGAGCGATGAACTCAATCGTACGTCCACGGGGTGCTGGGGTGTTTCACTATGATGTAAAATATGTCAGAGTTACAAAAGGAGGCAGCCCTAGTTTTGCTTTTATATCATAAGCATACAATAGACTGAAACCCTAAAAAGGCTGGCCCACGCGCATCTCGGTTCGCGCTCAGCTTAAATAGATTTCATCTTAACAATTCTCCCACTTGAAAACTGTTTACAGCGGCACCCCCAAACATCAACTGTCATCTTCAGACATCACCAATCATAAACACTACCAGCACCAAGTCTCCCACTCAAGCTTGGAGACCCACGGAAGCTGAACAAGTCTTCAGCTTCCCCACAGTAACCACCTTTGTGAACATGTCTGCCGGATTTTTACTTGTGTGAATTTTCTCCAAAGTGAACTGTCCTTCCTCCAACAGAGAGCGAATAAAGTGATACTTTATGTTGATATGTTTGGTCCTCGAATGAAAGGCTGCATTTTTTGCCAGATGTATAGCACTCTGACTGTCACTGAACAATTTGCATATGTCTTGCTCTTTACCCAACTCTTTCATGAAGCTCCTCAACCATACCATCTCTTTGCACGCCTCCATGGCTGCAACATACTCTGCCTCTGTCGTGGAAATAGTCACTATTCTCTGTAGCCGTGAGACCTAACTGACTGTTGCACTCCCCAAAGTAAACACATACCCAGTAGTGCTCTTCCTGCTGTCAATGTCCCCTGCTAAATCTGAATCCACAAAACCTTGCAAACAAATATCAGAACCCCCTAACACAAAGCCAAATCCGTAGTACCTTTCAGATAACGCAGAATTTACTTGACTGCTTCCCAATGCTCCTTGTTCGGATTTGCCATGAACCTACTGACAACTCCCACTGCATGAGCAATGTCTGGCCTTGTATTAACCATGGCATACATCAAACTGCCTACTGCCGAGGCATATGGAACACTTGCCATGTAGCTCTGTTCTTCATCAGTTACTGCATTCTTTTCACTTGAAAGCTTGAAGTGACTTGCCAAAGGTGTGCTAACTAGCTTAGCATTCTCCATGTTAAAACGTTTCAGCACCTTTTTAACATACTCTTCCTATGACAACTTCAAATTTCCCCTTGCTCTGTCCCTACTAATTCGCATCCCGAGGATTTTCTTTGCAGAACCCAAATCCTTCATTGCAAATTCTTTGGACAGTTGTGCCTTGAGATTCACAATCTCATCCATGCTTGAACCTACAACAAGCATATCATCTACATACAATAAAAGTATGAGATACGATGTACCAAACTTTTTAAAGTAACGACAGTGATCCCCATGACACCTACTAAAACCCGTATTAGTCATAAAAGTATCAAACTTTTTATACCACTGTCTGGGAGCCTATTTCAACCCATACAAGCTATTCTTAAGCTTGCATACTTGATTCTCCTTCCCTTCCACAACATAACCTTCTGGTTGATACATATAGATGTCCTCCTCCAAGTCTCATGAAGGAAAGCAATTTTGACATCTAACTGCTCTAAGTGCAAGTTCTCAACAGCCACAATATTAAGAACACATCTGATAGTACAAATCTTCACAACAGGTGAAAAAATTTCAGTGAAGTCGATACCTGGTTTCTGCTTAAAACCCTTCACTACCAACCTTGCCTTGAACCGTTTGCTACCATCAGATTCTTCCTTAATCCTGTAAACCCATTTGTTGTACAAAGCTCTCTTCCCCTTAGGCAACTGAACCAATTCCCAAGTTTGGTTTGATGAGAGAGAATCCATCTCATCATCCATAGCGTGCTCCCACTCCTCCCTGGTCTCAACCTGCAATGCTTCTTTAAAACATTCTGGTTCACCACTATCTGTTAGCAACAAATAATGTAAAGATGGAGAATAACGTATTGGAGGTTTAGCAACACGTGTAGACCTCCTAGGAGGGGGAGTCTGTGGATTTTCCTGTGGAATGGATTCGGTATTAATATCCTGAGGCTGCAGGACTTTGCTGTCTGGGATCCCTTCAAACTCTACCAAGTCTGAATTTTCCTCAGCCTCTTCGAGTTAACTGTTCCTGTTTCTATACAGAGCAGATTCATTAAATACCACATCCACACTCCTGCGTGTTTTCTTATTTTCAAAATCATACAGCCTATAACCATAACTATCAGTACCATAGCCTATGAACACACACTTACGAGACTTGGCATCAAGTTTACCCCTTTCTTTCAGTTTTATATGCATATAAGCAATGCAACCAAAAACTCGTAAATGGGATAAATTTACCTCTTTGCCTGTCTAAGCCTCTTCTGGTAATCCACAATTCAAAGGAACTGAATGTCCCCTATTGATCAAGTACACGGCCATATCTACTGTATGAGCCCAGAACTGTTTAGGCAACCCAGCATGTAACCTCATGCTCTTCGCACGCTCTAGGATCGTCCTATTCATGCGTTCAGCAACTCCGTTCTGCCTTGGCTTTCTTGGGACTGTTTTTATCCTACGAATCCCTTCCGCAGCGCAATGAGCCTCAAACTCATCACTACAATACTCGCCAGCGTTATCTGATTTCAGGCACTTCAACTTCTTTCCTGTTTCATTCTCAACTAGTGCTCTCCAATTCTTAAAGACACTAAACACATCAGATTTATGTTTAAGAAAATAAACCCACAATTTTCTAGTAGCGTCATCAATGAAAGTAACAAAATAATTAGCACCGCCACGAGAGGTTACCTTAGAAGGACCCCACACATCGGTGTGCACAAGCTCCAGCTTCTCTGTTTTCAGGGTCCTAGCCACCTTCGTAAAGCTAACTTTCCTCTGTTTCCCGAGAACACAGTCCTCACAGAACTCCAAGTCCAGCGACTTACAACCCGGCAATTTCCCCTTTGACAACATTACTTTCATCCCCTTTTCGCTCATGTGACCCAGCCTACGATGCCACGTAGTGCAATCAATCCCTTTTGCTGCCACCGCGATGCTACTATATGTACCTGTAGATACATAGAGGGTTCCATCTTTCTTACCACGAGCAAGAGTCAAGGCCCCATTGCTCATCTTCCATGTGTCTGAAGAAAGTGATGTAACAACTCCACCCTCTGACAACCCACTGAAATAAGATTCCGTGTTAGACTAGGCACATGTCTAACATTCCTCAATTTCAGAATTGTCCCATATGTCTGAGTAATCTGTACATCTCCTTTCCCAACTATGCTGCAAGCTTCATCATCGCCCAAATACACTTTGTCAAAATTTCTTTGCACATAATTTTGTAACACATCCATGCGTGGAGGAGCATGGAATGAGGCTCCAGAGTCTACAATCCAAGACTTACTGCGAGAATTTAGCGAACAAATCAAGCAATCATTATCAGACTCATCAGATACCTAGGCAGTGTTCTTACCCCATTGATTTTTCCCGTTCTGCAGCTTTACCGGTGCTTTACAATCTCGCCTCCAATGCCCCCTTCTGACCACAGTTGAAGCACTTCTCAGTCTTCGTATCTCTTCCTCGAGATTTAGTACGGCCCTTGTTCTTTGAAGCCGCTCTGCCCTTATTTTTGTTCTTATTGTTTCCCCTATTAACAGACCTGCCCCTATCCTCTGTACTCAATGCTGAACCCAAAGCAGTATCCTCACCCGATACCCTCCTCCGAGCCTCTTCGCCTAATATCAAACCAATAACATCCTCCAGTTTTATCTTTTCAGACCCAAAATAATTGCTTACTGCCACAACAAGTCCATTCCAACTTTCTGGCAAACTTGATACTAAAACAATAGCTCTAATTTCATCATCGAAATTAATACCCACAGATTCTAGCTGATTCGTGACCGTATTAAATTCATTGAGATGTTCAGCAACATTAGAATTTTCAGGCATCTTTAGGTTAAACAACTTTTTCATAAAATATACCTTATTCACCGCTGAAGGCTTTTCGTACATCTTTTCTAGGGCTTTGAACAAATTTGTTGTAGTCTTTTCTTTGGCAATATTTGACGCAACCGACGGCTCAAGGGTTAATCGCACAGTCCCCAAAGCTTTGCGATCCAAAATATCCCAATCTGCTTGTTTTATGCTTTCTGGCTTAACGCCGCAGATCGGATGATATAGATCCTTCTGATACAGAATATCCTCCATCTGCATCTTCCAGAAAGCATAGTTCATACCATTGATCTTCTCGATCTTGACTTTGTCTTCTGCCATTGCGTGAAACCCTAGATCTCCTAACCCGAAGCTCTGATACCAGTTGTTGGGGATTTGAGCCCACAAACCCACAATCAACGCACACACAATCGAAGAACAAACCAACGAAGAGAAAACAATCACAAACAGAGAGAAGAGAGACACAGAGATTTTACGTGGTTCCGATTTGAGCGATAAACTCAATCGTACGTCCGTGGGGTACTGGGGTGTTTCACTATGATGTAAAATATGTCAAAGTTACAAAAGGAGGCAGCCCTAGTTTTGCTTTTATATCATAAGCATACAATAGACTGAAACCCTAAAAAGGCTGGCCCACGCGCATCTCGATTCGCGCTCAGCTTAAATAGATTTCATCCTAACAGCCCCAGCCCTGCCGCTGTACAGCATGGTCGCCGGAGTTTGCCTCACTTCACACTTGGCCGTCGACGTGCGGGCTTGCTACAAGCTGTATAAAGGTAACTGGAAAAATTGAAGCAATAATTGATTCATGTTTTTTTCTTAATTCTGAAATTCGATCGAATCGATTTGACCGTCAAGATAGACATATATACATATAAGACTTTCGTTTATAAACGTATATATCAACGGTCTGTGAGTCTCTCCATTTCTGATTTGCATATTCAATCCAATCAATTTTGTTTAATTTTCTTCTGCATTTGTCTTGTTTGATTGATAATGGAATTCTATTGCGTTAATATATTGGCCACCCAAAGCAAAAGAGAATTTGGTTGTGAAAAGTGTAGTTGGAATGTGAAATCTGTTTTTTTTGAAGGTGTGAATTCTTCATTTGAGTATGAATTGTGTCTTTTTTGAACGTGTGAATTGTGTCTTTTTAAAGATGTGAAATCTGTCTTTTTTAAAGATATGAATTCTTCATTTGGAGGTGAATTGTGTCCTTTTTAAAGATGTGAAATCTGTTTTTTTTGAAGATATGAATTCTTCATTTGCGTTTAAATTTTGTTTTTTCAAACGTGTGAATTCTCATTTGGGGACGTGAATTCTATCTTTCTCATTTTTTTTCTGTGAATTCTTTGACACCTCCTCCCGAATTTTTTGTATGTAGGAGTAATTTAATAATATTGTGAATGAAGGCGTTGATGTGAAAAGTTAAGAACTACCTGTGTTTTTGTTTTTATCCAGATTAAGTGTTTGTTTGTGAATTATTTTAAAGGGGTGTGAATTTTGAATTTAGAGTTGTGAATTTGTGTAATTTGAATGTGCATAAATTCTAGAGGTGTGAATAAGAGAGAAGGGTGTGAATTCGTGGAAGTGTGAATTCTTAAAAGGGGTGTGAATTCTGTGGGATGTGAAATTTTGAAGGTGTGAATTCTGTGGGTGGGGTGTGAATTTGTGGACGTGTGAATTCTGTGGGGTGTGAATTCTTGAAGGTATGAATTCTTGGGGTGTGAATTCTGTAGGTGGGGTGTGAATTTTGGAAGGTCTGAATTCGTGGAGGTGTGAATTCTGTGGGTTGTGAATTCTTGAAGATGTGAATTCTGTGGGGTGTGAAATCTGTGGGTCGGGTGTGAATTCTATGGGCGTGTGAATTCTGTGGGTGAGGTGTGAATTCTGGGAGTGTTGAAATAGTGACAAGGGTAAAATAGTAAAAGCATCTTTAAAAAGGGGCTGAATGAGATAGCTTTACAAAATAGGGTTTACATGGAACTCTATGTAAAAAAAGGGACCAGCCAGAAATTTCCTGTTAGTTTCAGCTCAACAGGATCAGCACATTATGCCGAGGCAGGAGTGTGCAGAGCGGCGTTGGAGTTTGCTGCGTTTTTGGGGATGAGTAGGATCAGCGTAGAGGGAGACTTGTAACAACTTGTAAGGATTGTTGAGAGGTCACGATGTAAAGAGTACTTGGGAAGCCAAACCTCCCGAATGGTTATTTGGTTCATTAGAACAAGATAATCAATCTTTCTTAATTTGTTGGTTCGTTGTTATTAATAAAATTTGTTATACCATTTGAGAAAAAGGAAAAAAAAAAAGGTACTCCTACTAGTACCTGATATTTCAGCTCATGTTAGAGCATGTACACCAGAATAGCCAAACTAGGCATTTGAACTATTTTAGCTACCAAAATGAGAGAAAGGCTCCCACACCAGCCTCTGTTAATACATCAGTATATTACCTCAGCCTTTTGACCTAGCTTCTTCTAGAAGAACCGTTCAGGAGCAATCCAATATTCTATTAATTTATTCTCCCGCGCTACACTTCTCCAGCAATGATTTTCTCCCGCCTTCTCTTGCTTTTTCTCCTCTCTCTCTCTCTCTCTCTCTCTCTCTCTCTCTCTTTGTGGTAAGATTTCCTTTCATCCTTGGAACTTCTTCTCTCGTTTTATGTTTGGTTTGCAACTTAGGTATGAAATCCCTAACTTTTATTGTATTTTTTTTTGTATGTGTCTGATAGAGAAATTAGTATACAATGAATCCATGATCATAGTTGGGGCTTAAAATCTTGTACGAAACAACATGAAAAACTGTATTCAGATCACTAAGAGAAAACATGAAACCCTATATAAACCAAACCATTCAACTGAGAGATGGACATAGATGAGTGCGAGAGATGCAATTCTCTAATTTTTGTGCATAATACCTGCTACTGTTTTTTCCTTGCATAAGATTGGAGCTTTTGTTGGGAGTCATGTTGATGAACAAAATTGTTGAAGAAAACTGCTCATTAACTGTTTCATAAATTTACTGAGTGAGTTTTAAGGGGCGCGAGTTTTAAGCATGGGGTTGGGAGTTCAATTCTTGGCCTCTTCACTTTTTAGTTAACAGTTCACAACTCTGATTAATCCTAACCAGGGACTTGCATCTCCTAGTTCTCTGTTCCTAATGATTGGCAGGCCTCTCCGCTTGAGAGTCAGTCTCCCTTTATGTTCATTAGTAGGAGTATCGGGCAACGTGGATCAATTCTGGTTCACTTTCTTCCGGCATACCTTTGATCCGTTGGGAAAACATATGATCAGGAGCAAGAGAAAATTTGTATCAAACAAGAACTGCTTGAAATGAAACGATTCAAAGCGGATGAGAGAGTAATGATGATGGATCTCAATTGCTTGTTAGAAGAGCAACAAGAATTCTATAGGCTTTGGAGGTCAGAAATCCTTTAAAATAGAAGAAGGGTTCAGTAATCTGTGGAATGTGGAACCAAAAACTTATTTTGAACTCTGTAAATGTGAAGTTAGCACTCACTTTTTGATAGTTTCAAAGTCATAGCTATATCTTAGGTACTTGTTTTGATGCTTTAAAAACTATGGCAGGAGTTCTATTTTGTGAACTGTCTAAAGGACGCCTTGAATAGCAGGCTGTGGGGCTTATCCATTTTGTGGTTTGCATGTATCCACCATACAAGTGAAAGAAGCTACTTTTTGGCATATCTTTTGTACTCTTGTCCCTAGCTTCTTATATTCCTTTGTGTGTAGCTACTTTAGGAGCTGCATTATCGTGCGATACTTCCACACGAGGAGTATGGTCTAATGGATCAAAGTCAAGATTAGCTACTCCATTATGATAACAGTGCAATGTCAGCTTAAGCTTGAACTCCCCTCTACATTATGCTCTTGATACCTCGCAATTGCTTCTAATAACTCCAACTCATTGTCAGAGTCAGAAAAATCCGAGTCGTTCATTATGAGATCACGTAGGTGATTGGGCGCCATGGATAGCTGATGAAGGAGCGAATAAATGGATTAAACAAGGAAGTAAATCTTTTTCTCAAAGAAGGAAGGAGAGCAAAGGTTGAATGATGGTTAATAAGAAGACAAGGACCCATTTTGTAGGTGGAAAATTTTACTGTTGGAAGCTTGAAAGAATCATCCTTGATGTAAATGGAAGAAGTTGTAGCAGCCAGAAGGTTACCGTTTGGAAGGAGGAGAGAAAAAAAAAATGAAAGAATACATATTTTAATAAGTCATACGTAAAATAGAGATGGTTTGTGTAGTTCTGACACAAAAATTGCCGAGGTAAAATAGAATTTCGGGTTGTTAGGTAGCTAAATTACCTATTCCTTAGTGTACTTGCTCTTATTCAATAGATATCACTCATCATTTTATTAAAGGAAAGTGCTAAGAAGGACCAAGTAAAAAAGCACACGAAAGTTACAAATTGGGCACTTAGGCCTTATGACCATAGGAGTTCTAGGACGACCCCACCATATACATGACACATGGACAAATTTGCTGGCCCTTATTCAGTCATACTAGTATTTATGGCAGCAACAATATTGGCGTCTGCGATAATTGAACTTAAAATTACTGCTTTCTTAACTAGTTATAGAATTGATGGCAGCAACATTGGCATCCAATATAATGGAAGCTGTTGTTTGAGTTGGATGGGCTGAGTCAAAGAATTCGTACTCTGTCCTATTAGCACAAAGTGCGGAGAGCGAGTTGCAAAGGGGTCCAAATTCCAGCAAACCAGTCCCGCAGCAACCCTTGTTGGTAACATCAATACCTACAAACAAACAAACAAACAAAAAAGGGACTAAGAAATTTAATCGTATTCATAAAAAGAAAGTCGTATTAATAAAAAGGAAAGATGTATATGGGAAAATCACAAAAATTGAAGCATCGGCTGAAAAAACCGTTTCCCATACTAGGTGTGATATATAAAGCTTGCTTGAAAAATGTAACAACAGTTTTAAAATTTTATTTGGGTTAAGTTTCTTGCCTTTATCTTCATCGTTCTTCTTCTTTATGTTGTACCTAACGCGGATAGCAACCGATGATGGTATTGGTGTCTCCAACGGATAAGTGCAAACGTGTATGCGTTGGTCAAATATTTGTTCGAGCAAAGTGCTATTGCCCTTTAAGCTATGTTTCAAGATAATAAGAGTTTTTTTCTTTTTATCCCTCAAATTATGCAATTTTTCTCTACTTTGTCCCTAAACTATCAATTTGGCGATTTCATTCTCTCAACTTTTAATTCGTTACCTATGTGATCCAATACATAACAGAAGTCAGAATTTGGACAGAAAAGAACCTCACGTGCCTCTCACGTGCAATCCCAACCCAGGAGCCAAGGGCAAAATAGACAATCCATGTCTCACAAGCACCAACTACACACATCTGTATCCCTTCAAATGTGAAAAAAAAAAAAAAAAAACAAAGCAACCCAATCTCTCTCTCTCTCTCTCTTGGCTTCTTCTTCCTATGACTCATTATATGGGTAACCTGCCACGAAAAAACAGAGTAAAGCAACCCAAATCTCCCTCTCCCTCTCCCTCTCTGGGGAAAAGAAATTAAAAAAAAAAAAACCTTTAAGGAAAGATTGGAGGAAAATTTTGTGTTAAAAAAAAAAAACTTAATTTCTGCTATTTTAAAAAAACTCAATCTGAAGGCCCTGTATATTTATATATATAAAAAAAAAAAACTTTCTATTTTTTGTGGAACCAAACATAGATTTCAAACGACCATAAGAGAAATATTTGCCAAGGGGATGATTTTGAAGCCATAGGACAAACAGGGCACCTCCAATCTTGAACAGAGAGAGAGAGAGAGAGAGAGAGAGAGAGAGAGCTACGAAGAATGGATTGTGGAAACAATTCTGTTGCAGAAATCAAAAGACTGATTTGGCCGGGAACAAAATCTTTCTCACCAACAAAAAGGTTTAGCAGCCCATGAAAGAACTCCAATCACATCCCAGTTTATGATGTAATCACAGAAAGTGCACAAAAAGTTCACCGAAATAAGCCTAAATTGCACTAAAACAGATTTTTGCCCCAGATCAACTCATCCATCCCGAACTAATGCACTCCTATGCTTGCCTTCCCAGTGAATCAACCGAAGATTTTGCACCAAAACCCTTGCCTTCCCTTTGATTTTTGCTCCAGATCAACCCCGAACTCATGATCCAACCAGATGAGAGAGGGAGAGAATTGAGAAGTAGTGGAGAGAGAGACGGGTGAAAAAATGATGTAGCAGGTGAGGTAATATGTCGGTCTACCTGAATTGTCTATTTTGCCCTTGGCTCCTGGGTTGGGATCGTATGTAAGAGGCACATGAGGTTCTTTTCCGTCCAAATTCTAACTTCTGTTATGCATTGGATCACATACGTAACGGAGTAAAAGTTGAAGGAATAAAATCGCCAAATAGATAGTTTAGGAACAAAGTAGAGAAAAGCTGTATGGTTTAGGAGATAAAAAGAAAAAAAACCTCAAATAATAATGATCACTCATTAAACGACTCTACTGAAGAATTAAGTTCCTGATCATGATCATTGACGTACCAAACACGGCCGGGTTTTGCCGAATGTTAAGCATTGGCGTATAGGTATCGAAGTAGGCAAGTTTGAGTCCAATATTTGCCGAGTTATTTTTCTGGGTCCTCAATGCTGCTTGAACCTTCATGTTATAATCGTTTCCGACAGCATTTAGGGTGTCATTGCAAGCACGCGTTACCAGTGCATTTGTGGGGTTTGACGAGTAGAGAGTAATGACAATGGGCCAGCATCCGAACAATGGTACTCCAGAGACCGCAATTCTTCGAGCCCCAAGGCTGACCAACCCCTGCAACCAAACAAAAAATACAAACAAAATTATTTGGCCGCTGTAAACGGGGTGGATGTTTATTCATTTTTACCCGTTAAAAAAAAATATTATAACCAAGTATCCTGACAATTTTGAGGGCACTTCGACTATAGCACTCAGATAAATCAATATCGTGACTACACACCTTCAAACACAATACACGCTAATAAGTAAAATTTCCCCACCAACAAAATTAATAGCAAAGACAACATATCTACGTACTGGATCAAGATAAAGCCTAAGAAAAACTATATACAATTTTAGCCCACAAAATATTAGTTTTACCTCCCTAAACATGGAAAATTGTTCAACTCTGCTGAGCCACCACCACGTGGCGCTCCAGGCCTCTCCTCAACCACACATTTTAGTGATGAAATTTGTATTTCGTTGGCAAATAATTAAAGACTAACTATTTTTTGTTTTTAGTATATTCATCTTATTTAAAATAAATAATACATTGCTTGTATAATATATACATATTGTCCATCGATTAATTAAAAAATTCTTCGTAACAGGTTAATTTAAATTAAATTAAGCAAAAATAACAACAAAAATTTGGGAACCAGACCGAGGTCGTTCGAATAAGAGCAACGGTAAAATTGAATACTCCATTATTTTTCTGGTTTGGTCACATTTAGAGACGAAAGTAACTACATCGCCAAAATGTTACGTTAGGTGTCAAAATTTTTCATTGTCAAAACCTAAGATACACTTTTTGCGACAATTGATAGGTGAAGAAACATGGTGACAAAACATTTCCTCACTAATACTTTTGCCAACGAAATTGTGTCGTCACCAAAAGACTTTTTTTTTTGGTCAAAATGTTAGGAGTTTTCATTGATAGGAGAAACAATACATCAAAAAGAGTAAGATTCTCACAACACAATGGGCGAATCAAGCCACAATGGAGATGCCAGCAAGAAAGCACCCCACTCCCACACACCTTCTGGGCACAATATACGCCGCAGAAAGAACGCATAACCAAACCAAAAGAAACTCTCGAAGGGGAGGAAACAACCCCATCAGGGGTAGAAAACCAAAAAAACAAATGCAGCAGAGAAAACAAACCAACACCTACAGAAACAGATTTACACTCTTAAATCTGATCAACGCAGCAACCACACCCCACCATCCAGCAACACCAACATCTATCTCCGTCCCACAACAATAACCTTGTTAGGGCTCGAACAAGCGACACCCAAACGACAAGGCCGGGCTGGCTTGATAATGCCAATAAAACTTGCATGGTTGGCGCCATCGACGGGAAGCACCAAACTCAGGGAGGGACAGATCTGGAGCGATAGAGATGAGGAGAAAATAGAACCCCAGCCGTAATCATGTCACCCGACAAACCGTCGCTCCGGTTCCGGGGGCTTATTCACCGGAAGATCTCACCAAGCGGCCCAACAATTCATCATAGCAGGGAGTAGATGGCCGGTGATGGAGGGGTGTGGGGTGGGGTGAGGCGGTAGCCCAGCCCCCTACCAGGAAACCCTACCAGATGCTTGTAGAGAGAAGGCAAAGAAAAAAAAAAGTTAGCCCAGCCCCGTACCAGGAAACCCTACCAGATGTTTGTAGAAAGAAGGCAAAGAAAAAAAAAGTTAGAGAGAGAGAGAGAGAGTGTTTGTGTGTGGGGGGGGGGGGGGGGGGGGGGGGGGGGGGGGGGGGGGGGGGGGGGGGGGGGTTGTGCGCGTGGTTGGTTGGGGGGCAAAAGGCATTGTGGTAAGTACAATTATGAGAATTCATGTTGATTTGTTTAGTTGTTATAGAATTAGGCCATGTTCCGCAACCTTAAATAAGTATTTATTTTTTAAGAAGGCAATTTTAAGCTCAAAAATAATGTGTTTATGCAAATAATTTTCCTACCAATATGGATCTTATTTGATAGATCTCATCAAGATCTTTTATACGGTGCAAAAAAAATCAAAAAAATATTTTTCATTTACATTATTTTTGAGTTTGAAAATGTGAAATAAGCTGCTTATTTTTTAAGAAGGATCTGGAACGGAGCCTTAGTTTTAGGATGACCTTTACGCATGCTGAACACAAGCGGAGGACAAGAGAAACAAATTAAACATGGCGGCTCCTCCATGAATAAGTTTTACGGTGTTAAATCTCGGCCGTCCAAAAGTATTTTGGACGATCCGGATTAGAAACAATCTATTAGCCGTAATAGATTAATTTTGTTTTGGACGGCTGAGATTGCGTGAAACCGTGAATAACTTTTTCAATGCTCCGTCGTGAATAAATTTCTCCCTTAGGCCATCCACAGTGGTATAATCAAAAGCTAATTATTTTTAAAGTTAACAATATTGGTGCAAAAGATAGCTCACAATGGTATAATCAAACTTAGCAACATTCTTAGAAATAATCAAATTTTGGGTTTTGGATAACCAAAACTTGCAACCTTTTTCAATAGTTAAAATTTGTGGACCTCACACTACATCATAAGCTAACTGATTCCAAAATTTGTATACATGCGTGTTTCAATTGGTATTTTCTTCTTCTCTTCTTTGCATGCTCTATATTTTCTTTACTTCACCCAAACTATTTCTCTTTCTTTGTCCTACAATTCAACCCATCGTCACCAGATTAAAATATTTCACTCTTTCTTTTTCGTTTCTATTTTATTCTTTTTTTTTCCAAAATTAAGGGAGGAAATTGATATTCTTTTACCAAAAAAAAAAACGTAATGGAGGAAAATGAATGGCAGGAAACAAATGGAGAGAATCACCATGTTTGGTTCAACTTTTTGAAAGTTATTTTTGATATAATGAGTAGAGAGAGATAGAGAGAAAGAGGTATTGAGAAACATATAGAATGAAAAATGAGATGAGATAAGAGTTGAACCAAACAAGGTGAATGAAATTGCAGTGGATCATTTATTTTGGTTATTGATTTAAAGTGACAATTGTGGACCTTAACATTGTTAAGCTTAACAATCTTTTAAATGAATAATCAAAAGTTGATGTGTCAACTTTTGATTATCCATTTTTGATTATACTACTGTGGATAGCCTTTGACATAATGATCAAGTCATCTAAATTGTTAGGTAGGATAAAAAAAGTCGGGGCCAAATTAAACCTGTATGAATTCTTGCAGTAGTTGTAACACAAAATCTTCATATTGCCCGATAGTTGTCCCAGCCGGAAGGAGTGTATGTCCGGGCCCGTAAAATGTGATGAGGAAATCGTTCACCGCACAATTCACAAAGTAAACGGCATTCGTTGTCAGATTATCCGCTCCCTCTTGTCCAATGGTGCTCGCAAGTCTTGCTTTGTATTCTCTGAAGTATTCCAATTGCGTTGACATTGAGATTACATTCTGAGGGATACAGAACGGAAAGGTAAAAAAAAAAAAAAGATTACAAAAAAAGTACCCATTTTTATACATTGGCAACGAATCGGAAAAGATAAGCATGATAGTAAAAATAAGGATGTCAAGATTATTGGAATTAAACGTGAGTCAGGACTGAAGATTGAGGAAACTGAGCAATGAGAATTGTAGTAGAAGCCAGCGGGTTCATTTCGGAAAATAACTTACGGAAGATTTAAGGGTAAATCATTTTCATCCAATTGATAGAAAATGTTTTACATGTAAAATATTTTTTTCATTTTTTACACAACCAAACACCGGAAAACAAGTAAAAACATTTTACCGGAAAATAGTTTACATCCAAACAAACGGAGCCTTAGTTAATTCTGCATCAATTTGTAGTGGATTATTGGTTCGTCTCGGCTAGAGGATTCAAAAAATTATAAAAATATGAACAGAACTAAAAATTATAAAATAAACTCAAAAAATAGAGTTTTTAAATATCCATAATCAGACCTCATCCCTTGTAAGTATTCATCCCGGTTATTTTGAACAGTTATATTTCCATCCTTTCAAATGGTGAATTACCGATGTTACCCTTTTAATAAGATATTCATATGTGTGTATATTGCATTCCTAAATTAGTGGAATTCAATTATTTTCTAATTTAGTGAGATTCAATCACAATAATTATGGGAGACAATTACAAAAGAGGATTTCAAAATTTTAAAAACATAATAACCAAATCCCGGCCACCAATTTATTTTTCACCGATTTAAATTCGATAACTATATTTGTTTTTTTCATATCTACCATGTGTTATCATGAAACCTTCATAAAAAACATTTTGAAACATAGACAATATTCAAACCGACCATGTTTTTCATGGTTAATTCTACAAATTCAACATAAACATATAAAATAAAATAAAAAAAAACCTTTCAACTATGATTGCTCACAATGAGATATTTTATACTCAATTATCATGAAAATTGATGACATGCATCCCATGATTTATTTTTTCATATTTACCATGTATTATCATGAAACATTTGAGAACATGATGGAATCGAACATATTTTTTATGAATTATTTTATTGCAAAATGACCATAAAAAACATTTCAGAACATAGATAATATTCAAATTAACCAACTATACTTTTTCATGGTTAATTCTGTAATTTCACCATAAACATGCAAAGAAAACCTTTCCAATACCTATGTAATCAAAATCCAAAAAACACCCCTTGTAAGCACCTCGTGCCACAACCATGCACAAAAGATTTGGTGCTGCTCTCGGGCTTGTTTGTTTTGGTATTTGGTACTCCCTCCGTTCCACAAAATGAGGGACATTTTTTGGGAGTGTGTCATTTTCAATTATTTATATCTTTCAATATGAATGTCAAAAAATTCAATATGGATCTTGTTTCATAGATTATAATTAATTCTATTAAACAAAGTTTTCAAAGTCACATAAAACTTCATAAATCGAAAGATATAAACATTTGAAAATGATACAGAATTCCAAAAAGGTCACTCATTTTGGAACGGAGGGAGTATTTGAATTTTGAGTGGAGAAAAATAAGAATAATAATTGAGAGAAAATCTATTGAAAATCGTGCGTCGAAGAAATCCAAAATTTCAAAACTCAAAACAAACAAGCTCAGTCGATGTCACCATTATAAAAGAAAAGAAAAAGGGTTTGAAGGGGACGACTTTTCTCACGCAAAAACAGAGAGGAGAAGCTGCGCACGAATATCGCTGTTACGGATTTCTACGTACCACGAGTGAAGCAGTACAGCATAAGAAAAAGGGCAGGTGAGGAAAACAAGCTGTGTGCACATATCACGGTCCATACGCCTTAGGCTCCGTTTCGGAAATCTTCTTAAAAAATAAGTACTTATTTTATCACTTTTTATGCAAAAACAAGAAGAGTTATTCCACAAAATCCAAATAAAAGGTTCCTTTCACATTTTCAAACTCAAAAAATAATGTAAATGAAAAAAAAATCAATTTTTTTCGCACCGTATTAAAGATCTCAATGAGATCTATCAAATAAGATCTATAGTGGTAGGAAAATTATTTGCTTAAACACATGATTTTTGAGCTTGAAGTTGCCTTATAACAACCCGAGACGTTAATTAAATGTAAAAATAAATAAATAAATTTAAAGGCTCTTACAAAAAATAAGTTCAATCCAATACCTATAGGTGCTCAATCCAATCATTTAGCTCTCCAGAATCTTGAAATTTAATGAAAATTTAGATGATTGGATTGAGCACTTTAACGTATCAAATTGACCTGATTTTGAATTTCTGTTTGACCAAAGAAAAAAAAAAGAATTGGCCTGATTTTTTGCAGGAACTCTCGAAAAAATATTTTATAGTTAATGAACGACTCAAATAGTTTGTGTGAGACCCGAAGTAGGCTACACACCGTGATCTGTGCATAATCGCTATGCACATAATCTATGTAGGTAGCATCTCTCTTACTTTTGTCTTTCCTATGCCTTTTTTTCGATTTTTATCGAACTATTTTATTTTTTAGATGTCCTCTCGTTGATACGACTCATTATTCAATAAAAAATTGATCCGAAACTAATAGATAAAATTATTTTTAAATAAAGAGAGAAAAACAATACTACATGATTATTAACTCAAAATGGGCCTCAAGGGAGAGAGAGATATACCAGTGTCATTTGTCACAGTAATGATAAATGGACGATTCCAAACTTTAAGGGGGTCAGTCGGAGAGAGAGAGAGAGAGAGAGAGAGAGAGAGAGAGAGAGAGAGATACAAGGAATGCTGCAGTGCGATTGTCAAATCCAGCGCCAGCGGAGGCGAAACCAACCGCACGCTGGGATTGGATGGTGAAATTTGGGGCCAAATATGGCACATAGGAGTAATTCTGAAAACCCAAGAAGGAAGCTGCAACAAAACAACACAAACCATACCAAAGTTAATACAGTATTTTGCCGAGGCTGGCCCTATACTCCTAAAAATTAAAAAAACACATAATAGTTTCATGCTAATTATAAGCTATTAATCATTAGTCATACATGTCAATCCGGGAATAGTTGAAGAAGAAAAGAAGCAAAACGTATGATTATTGATGACTACCTCACCTCCATTCCAGGTGAGGTCACATACTGATTAATTTTGTTTATCAACTTATTTTATCTTTTAGAAAAAATTTATGTTTAATTACAATTAATCTCAAAAGAAGCAATAAAAAAAAGTGAAACAAATAGATTAGTTCTTTTCTCACCTCTTTGTAAACTTTTCTTTAATTTTTTTTTTCAAGAAAGGACCCACTACGGGCAATTGAAAAAGAGCTCCACTATCAGGGAAATTGGAAACAAAATCTACAACTCGAAATATATAGACCAAAATTTGAAATAGGGAACACATGTAGTTCAGCCATAGTACTCTTTGGTTATTTCCGATATTGCAAAATGTGAATGTATAAATATTTTGCTTAATGATCGATAGGATCGGAGTATATATTTATGGTTGAATTTTATCACCTTTTTTAACTTTGATACTAGTTTAGAGTAATATCATTTGGTGAAATCTATGTTAGCTATTACGACCACAAAGATGTGTTTGCATATTTAGCTAGCTAATTAGCTAGTTGCATATTTAATTGGGGTACGTAGAGCGTTTTGACTAGTGTTGGTGTTCCAAACGAAGGAGGGCAAGAGAGTTGTGTTTGATTTTTAGACTAATGCGGTGTAAATTCGGCTTGAAGGCTATAATATTAGCCCGGACATTACTCGGGCAAATCAGACCGCGGTCCCAATCCCAAAATTGTGCTTATTTTGCGAGGGGCGAAGTAGGCCGGCCATGTCCTTGCAGGCCAGGGCCATGTCCTTGCAGGCCAGTGCCAAGGGCCAAGCTTGACATAATATTTTAATTCAAAAGACAATGTAAATTAAAAAAAAAGATTTTGTCCCACCAAAAAAATCAGCAATGAGCTTCCCATTGCTGAACCTGCCAGTGGCGATCTGGTTCGGAAAATCAATTCCATAAGGTGGAGAGTTGCTCTTGGCAATCGAAAGAATGTAGTCGTTGTTTCCAGGGTCCACATAAGAGTCTCCAAAAACATAAAAGGCTGCAATCGAGTGGTTGGAAACTTGTTGAGCTTGATTTTGAGATATGAAATTGGACAAAATAAACAACAAATTAAAGTAACAATAGAAACCACGGATTTGATTTTGGAACTCATATTCACTTCAAGTGGAGAGAGTAGAAAGGAAAAAGCTAAACAAGTTTTATTCCTACTTCTCCTTGGTTGTGGCATGCGAAAATGAACTATGGATGCTGCTCTATTTATAGGGATCAAGTACTTCCATGCACTTTAATGAGATGGGAAAGTCTATAATACACACTCCTTAAAAGAGTGTACTATATGCACCTATTTTAAAGTTTATTCATAACATTTTGGTATGTTTCGTAACTTTTGTTATAGAATTCATAACCTTTTAGCAGTACGATTCGTAACATTTTCATTTTAATTCAGGTGTATATCGTAACCTTTATATGATTCGTAACTTTTCAGCAATATGATTCGTAACATTTTCTCTACAATTCATAACATTTTGGGGGTGCATATGATACACACCCAAATAAGGGGTGTGTATTGTAGTCTTTCCCGAATGAGATTAATTCATATTCCATTAACACCAACTAACAATGTTGACTTTCGTTGTGGCGGAAGAAAAGAAAAGTAAGAATCTATGCTATGTATGCCATGGTTGACACGGCACGGCATAGGCACGATTGAATTACATGATTGTATTTCAATATGAACGCAAATTTCCTCCTGCCCTGTTATGAGGAGTTTCTTCAACCTCGAACACATGGCAACCTTTCATTGGCCCAATTATGGATTCTAGCGTGAGTAAAGAAATCAATTCAAGCTGGGTCTCTAAAACTAAACCTTAATCATAATAGCAGTAGATCGATTGGATCACTTTGAAGAAAAAACTGATTTGTTACGCTTGCTATTGTTCACCAGGGAATAAATCCTAATTAAGGTTCTTTCTTTGTCTAAATATATAACAAAGAATCCCAAAAAGCTCAATAAAAAATACAAAACCAACACAACCGAAGAAGTAAATACCAACGGTAAGCCTTTAAAACATAAAAAATTAGAATAGCTACTTTGAATGTTCAATCAAATTCAAAAGAATCTGGAGCAAAAATGTCATTGTTTTTCGAGTTCTTTTTTTTTTTTTTGATAAATAATGCATTTTATAGCCAACGAAGTAAAAACTCAGGGGAGAAAAACCCCATTACAATCAAACTTTACAAAGAAAACCTACAAACAAACTACTAAATGTCAAAACCCCTAACCCTAAGGGACAGAATTCCCCATGCAACATTTTCGAAGAGCTAGATTTGCCAAAGATTACAAATACTTTGGTTCTCAACTTTGTTGGGGATATTCCTTCAAGTACAGATTCTAAGCCTCAAATTATCCTGAATGTAGGCCATTAGGACTCTTAGAGCCCCCACCAAAAACTCGAGAGTTCCTTTCGAGCCAAATAAAGTACACCCCAGCGGCAAAAGCTAGCTTGAATGTAAGAGCCCAAAAAGCTGACCCTTTACTGAAATTGAGAGCCCAATCTAGTTCATCCTCCCATTGTTTTTCGAATTCTGATGATGTCTCACCGCAATTGAAGAATATTCTCATTGGCATAGATCGGGAAATTGATATCGGTATATCATTTTGCAGTGGCAAGAAATTAGCCTATGCCATCGAATAACAAGATTTTGCAATTTGATTGATTCTTGTGAGATTAGGATAAGGGTTGATAAATTCCATTAGATTTTTTCTCTCTTTCGTTCTCTAAACAAAGGTTTTCTCCATTCTTTTTCTTTTTACTTTTTTGAGAATATATGGAATAGAGAGGAACTAAAATTTTCTTAAAAAAACAAGAGATTTGTAGCATTTAACGTTAGATTTAAGGAGTTGCCATTAAAAACAAAACGTTAGATTTAAGGAGTTAACGGTGAAATATGAGTTGGGTTAACTTCGGTCAAGTAAAAGCTAGCTAGGTAGATTATTGGAACAATGTGAGAGTTGGTGTACAATATGCACATGTTTGAGAAGTATTAACATCTACATCGTGATGTGAATGCAAGACATACGTAGGTGGGTTTCCTAAACCCCGGGGTCGTATACTGTGAATCTGTCTCTTTCCAGCGTTGGACACACCTGTTTCCCGAAGAAAATCCTGACAAGACACTTAATCACTCACAAAGACGTATGGGTCCTATACACACTGCACGCGTCTAGTGTTTTTGCTCGTGGTTATAGAATTTTCGTTCATAAATCGGCACAAACGCGTCTAATTATTATCTCCATCTCTTCATCAGGTCAATAAAGTCTCTCAATCGACAAATAAGCAGAATAGAAGAGCTCCTGGAGAGGGCAAATTCTTCAATTCTCGGGAATTCTCTCCTCTACCACGGTGCATATCAGAAGAATACGGTTTTCTTTTCGGTGAAGAAGATTACGGTTTTGGGGGATTATTTTTTTTGGCAGTTACGGTTTCTGATTAGCAATGTGGCTGAGTAGTAGAATTGTAAACTTACCATTTTGCCCAAAGTGTAACTGCCCATAACAAAAATGGTTACACTAAAATAAGGGGACAATTGTGGAAAACACTTTTATAACATAGCTTTCACAAAATGGTTACACCAAAAATGTGTTCTCCCTTGATATATTAGAATAGATGTGCGACGCCCTCACTTGTCCCAACGCCATTTTCGCTACTCTTGTTAGATTCCACGAAGTATTGAAAAATTGCAATCTCTCGAGTTTCGACGGATGAAGATGAATCCAGAGTCGTGCAAGTTTTTTGTTGCGTAAATGTTGTACAGTCCTCCCGTAGTTAAGCTTAATTTCAGATAGACCCCTGTACTTATTTCAGAAAAGTTAAAAGGACTTTAAAAGCTTGACATTTGGAAGTTAAAATTGGGAGTCAAACGGTGTAAAGGATTGTGTCCTTTTTTCTAAATTCTCTATGGCCGCGTTTGATAACAATGATAGATGGATTAGATTCGCAAAAAGATGGGATTAGGATTGTGATTGGTAATGAGAAGAGCTTGTTAATGAGAATAAATTGATAATGAGTATGTTTCTTTGGGATGTGATTAGATGATAAAATTATTAATATCATATTTGTTTGAGATGAGATTAGATGATGAGATTGGATTGATAAAAAAAAATGGTAATGAGAAGAGTTTGGGATTGAATTATGAATACCAAGTCCCAAAGGGTATTGTCAATACCCCCTAAAATCCAACTTTCTCATCTTATGGAATTCACAATCTAGAGCCATTTGTGTTACCAAACAAGAAATTAATAGTCCGAATGGACTATTAGTCCAGTCTCATGGCCGAATCAAGTTATCAAACGGGGCCTATATGTACAAAGACCGTTTTAGTTGAGATATCATTATCTCATTCATTGTTCTTGAAGAAACAGACATTGTTTCAGTTGAATAGTGTTATCTCTTGTTTTATTTTTGTAAATACATGGACTATTTTAATTGAGATACCGTTATCTCTTACTTTATTTTTTAGTATATGCAGAGAGTGTAGAAGCTTAAATATCGTTACCTCTTGTTTTGGTTTTGTAGATAGAGAGATCGTTTTAGCTGAGATATTCTTATCTTGGTCTTTATTTTTGAAAAAACATAGACTATTTCAGTTGACATAGCTCTATCTCTTGCTTCTTTTTTTCTTGTTGTATAGATACAGAAACTTTTTAGCTGAGATACCGTTCCCCTTCTTTTAGTTTTGTAAATGCCATTACATGTAAGTAACTTCAAAAGCAAACGTTAGACAATTTTTTTTTAATCTCTTGCTTTATTTTTAAATATACAAAGGCTAATGAAGCTGATATGTCGTTGTCTTTCATTATTTTTGTTTATACAAAGATTGTTCTAGTTGAGATATTGTTATCTTGTTCATTGTTTTTGAAAAAATAAATACTGTTTCAGTTGAGATAGTGTTATCTGTTGTTTTATTTTTTAGATACATAGACTATATATTATAGTTGAGATACCGTTATTTTCTAATCTCTTACTTTGATTTTGTAGATCAAGAAACTGTTTTAGCTAAGATATCCTTATCTCGATTTTTCTTTTTGAGTATATATACAGGAATTGTATAAGTTAAGATATCGTTATCTCTTACTTTGATTTTGTAGATGTTTTAGCTGAGATATCCTTATCTCGCCATCTCGGTCTTCATTTTTGTGGAAACAGAGACTGTTTCAGTTGAGATAGTGGTATCTCTCTCTCTCTCTCTCTCTCTCTTTTTTTTTTTTTAGATACATAGACTATTTTACCTGAGATATCGTTATCGCTTACTTTATTTTTGTGTTTAAGCCGAGATATCCTTATCTCTTGCTTTGATTTTGTAGATTTTATTTTTTTTGACAAAAGGGAGAAGATTTTATTAATCTGAAAGACGGAAAAACTCCTAAACATCAGAGAGAGAGGAACCCCATGGGGGCAAGGTAGTTGTCCACAGACCGGACAACCTACAAGAAAGGGTTTTCTTTGCACAAGCATGTGCAGCCCTATTACAATCACATTTGACAAAACTAAATTTACACAATTGAAACGAATCCTTCAATGCTAAACAATCTTGTACCAAAACTGCGATATCCAAGGGTAGATCGTTTGACATGGGACAGCTTCGGACAATCGACTTCACATCTGATTCAATAAGAACATGACCTACATTCAGAGCAATATCCAAATTCATACCATTTCTAATTGCCATAGCCTCCGCAAGGCGTGGAGAGGTGAGGCCTTCATATGACTTAATAACGATTTCCAAAATGGAGTCGTTCGCGTCCCGAGCAATTGCCCCTATTCCAATAGTGCTCGTTGCCTTTGATACCGCTGCATCAACATTAATTTTTATCATGCCTTAGGTCTCCTCCAAACCAAAGTCTTAGGATTTGAAGAAGCCACTTGAGTAGGGGAAGGCTTGACATTATCCTCTAGATCAAAAAAATTTGCTTGTGCCTTTCCATTAATTGCCTCTGCAGGCCAACTTGTACCATTAAACACCAAATCATTTCGGGATTTCCAGATCCACCAGCAATACGAAAGGCCGAGACCCAATGTTGAAGAGGGGAGATGAGCTAATCGGATACGGTCGCAAATACAAAGCCACCAATCAGACATATGACTACAGTCTTCAAGATCCTCAGGTCTAAGGCGAAAAGGCGAAAGAATCCACACTTTTGAAGCAAAATCACACCGGAACAACAAATGACAAATATATAGATTCCTCCGCTTTTCCACACAGTGAGCAGATTGGATCAGAATGTACCTTCTTTGCGGTTAGGGCTGCGTTGGTTGCTAGGGCTTCATTGAAACACTTCCAAGCAAAAAATTTGATCTTTGGGCGGATAAGCAAGCCCCATAACTTCTTCCAAATCTATGCCATCATATTAGCAGAACTAGATTGAGCTGCATGATTATCCAGCTCAATGATCAAGCTCTCTTTTTCCAAGCAATATACAGATTTTACAGTGAATACGCCATTTGGGGAGTAGTGCCATACTTTGCGATCCCTTCTTTGCGTGGTACTAAAGGCAAAGAAAGTATAACGGCTGCCTCTTCCTCATTGAAACTTTCTTTGATCAGTTGCATCTACAATCGTCAATACGATCAGAAACATAAGTTATGGTGCTACTCCTTACTGAACTCGGGCTGACCTTAAAAGCCGATGGTTTTGGCAGCAAAGGGTCCTCCCAAATTCGAATGTCTTTTCCTGAATGAATCTGCGACCTCCAACCTTTATTGAGTAATTCCCTAGCCCAACAAATGCTTTTCCAAGCCCACGATGCCCAGTTGCTCACATTTGCATTGAAGAAAGTTGTGTTGGGAAAGTATTTACCCTTGAAATTTCGTTTGAAGAGAGACGGTTCACCATAAATCAATTTCCACCCTTGTTTAGCTATCAAGGCCCTGTTAAAAGCTTCCAAGTCACAAAACCCCAATCCACCTTTGCCTTTGCACCGACTCAGCTTATCCCATTTTATCCAGTGAATTTTGTGTTCCCCATCTTTCAAACCCCACCAAAATTTTACAATCTCGGCAGAGATTTGATTCATGAGCTGTTTGGACAATTGGAAACAGGACGTAGCATAGCTCAGAATTGTCAAGAGGACTGATTTGATTAAGACTTCCCTACCAGCCGAGTTTGGTCTTAAATCTGTCCATGATCTTAACCATTTAATTGTACAGTCTTTCACATATGAGAAAAGCTCACGCTTGGAATTTCCAAGGAAGACAACGAGGCCTAAGTACTTTGCCTCTTTGGCTTCCATGGAGATCCTGACACGATTGGCTAATGTAAGACAAGCTTCAGGTGAGATGTTTCGACTGAAAAAAAACCGACGACTTGCCTTTGTTAACTTTCTGACCGGAAGCAACTTCATACAACTCCAGAATATTATAAAGGGCAGCACAATCGCGCTCCATTGTTTGACAATACACAACAGAATCATCGGCAAATAATAAATGGGAAACAACCGTGCAATGACGATTAATGCGAAAGCTATAGAGAAGCTTTTTACTTACATAATCATTGCAAAGCGCTGTAAATCCCTCACCACACAACATAAATAAATAAGGCGATAAAGGGCAACCTTGGCAAATACCTCTACTCGGGTGAAAAGACCCCCAGCTTCCCCATTCACGGTTATAGAGAAGGATACCGTTTTTACGCATTCCATGACCCATCCAATCCATAAGTCGTGGAAACCTAACTACCTCATTACCTGCTTAAGATAATGCCAATCCACTTGATCGTATGCCTTGGCCATATCAAGTTTAAATGCAGCCACCCCTTTTGTGCCAGACCATTTATGCCGAATGTAATGTGTTAGTTCATGTGCAATGAGTACATTTTCCGTTATATGGTGACCACCAACAAAAGCACTTTGGTTTTCCAAAATGATAGAGGGCAGAAACTGACGAAGACGGTTAGCCAAGACTTTTGCAATGACTTTGTAAATTGTGGTACAAAGACTAATGGGCCGAAACTGACTAACCTTGGCGGGAGTTGGAATCTTTGGAATTAAGACAATATTAGTGCTATTCAAGCTTCCGAGCATCTTCCCACCTTGAAAAAAACTCCGCACAGCCCGACAAACATCCAAGCCCACTATTTCCTAGTATTTCTGAAAGAAACCTGGAGTCATTCCATCATGTCCTGGTGCTTTGTTGGGAAGCATATCAAATAAGGCAGCTTTGATCTCTCCTATGGAAAAAGCTCTGATTAGAGAACTATTCATAAATGTCGTGACCCGCCTAGGGATAAAGTGCACAACCCCATTATCCTGTTGATCGTCCTCAAGAGTGAACAGCCCGGTAAAGAAACTTTGAAACTCTGCTAGAACAGTCTTTTGCTCTGAAATTTTGTAGATCAAGAGACTATTTTAGCTGAGATATCACTACAACAAAAAACACCTATGATGATAAAAAATTAATGTTGACACGAAATATACTCTATAGTGACTAAAAATTTTAGTGTTTGTCACCGAAACCCTTGGGTAACCAGCAGCTGGCGCGCCAAATAAAGAGGAGATTCGGTGACAAAAAATCTATTGTTGAAGACATGTTTCGGTGACAAGCATAAAGCTGTCACTAAAAGATCTAAATTTCCGCACTCCTGGTTGCTATTCATTTCGGCACATTTAAATGAAAAGTTATACCACGTAAAATGATGTCGTTTCATGCCTCTTTGCTTGTCGCAAAAAATAAACCCTAACTTTGCTCTACTCACACGCTGCCTCACGCTGAAGACTCAAACTTGGCCCCCTTCCTTGCCGAACTCGGCAGTACCCCCACCACCGTGGGTGGATACTCCATAGTTGAGGTACATCTCCTCTCTCTCTCTCTCCCCCCCTTCCCCCCCCCCCCCCCCTCTCTCTCGGAACATTGTATCTATAGGTGGACTAAGATTCTCAGTTCGAGGGTTTCGGATTTTATTTGGATGTTTAGAAATTAGGGTTTCAAGAATTGGTGGTAGGGTTTACCAGTCGTTCTGTTCAATATTAAGCTTAGTACAATGGCATGCATGCAAAATGGAGTGAATGGACTCGTACAGATCTTTTTTTGTGAAACCAAACGACCATTTTTTTTGTTCTATAGCCAAAGATTTTATGTATTGGCGTGTGTATGTATATACAGGTGACGGGGATTTATATAGGGAGGCATATGCAGGTGGGTTATGGGTTCTATAGCCAGAGATTTGTTGGATTTTTTGATTATAGGGTTATTATTTGATTGTTCTGTACATGTTTATTTGCTTAGTTTTTTCAGTAGTGATTTATTTGCTTAGTTCTTTCAATACATCCTCTTTGGTCGATGTTTGTTTTTTCTCTTTTGAGAAAAACCTTAAACTTACATATATGGGTCTAATTAGTTTATACCACAAGGCTTGGGAAAGAATCTCGTGTCGTGATTTATTTGCTTTAGTTCTTTCAATACAACCTCTTAGTCCCTGACTGCTTGCTTTAGTATGTTTGAGTTCAGACATAGAGCAGAGCTCAGGGTCCCAAAAAGGGGGCCGAGGGAACTAATGGCTGAGAGTTGGTTTTTTACTCTTTAGTTAGAACCCCCCTGGAAGAGCTACGTGTAGATACCCTATTCTGGACTGTCCAGATTAGTTTACTTACAGTCTTTGATTCCCTAATGATGAATAAGGTTGAGAACTCCCTGAGGTTGTTGGTGTGCTTTGAGTTTCGAGCATTCTGAGCCTTATTCAAACCCTTTCAAATTCCATTTCGAACCCTTCAAGCCAGAACCAAACGGCCTCAACAGAACCCCACTTGCTTACGCCAGTATTGTGCTGGCATGCGCTGGTAAACCGTCACGTGTCGGTCATCGACCGTTGACTCAGTTACCACTGGCGCACGCAGGTACAATGTTGGCGTACGCTAGTCAAAGCCAGTCAAGTCATCACTTTTCTATCACGTGCTGGAGACTTTTGTGGCTCCCCAGTATAGTGAACAGTCTCCTTGATGATTATATTCGGCTGAGCTGTCCCCTTCTCTCCCACGTCCTCCATCAAGCCAAGTCCCATGCATTTAATGCATAGGAGGCTCCTTCACTAACCTAACCAACCCTTAACCCCAACTGATCACTCCTCTCTCAGTCACCTTTTGGCTATAAATACCCCCCTTGCATTCATTTGCAAGGGGTTACCACCATTAAGACTCCAAGTCTCTTCTTCCCTTTGTTTCTTGCTTCTTCTTTCTCCATCATTTGAAAAAGAAGGCAAGAGGCTCCCTTGCATCCTTTCTCGCCACTTTCATCATCCACACCCCCATCTTCAACCTCAACGCTTTGTCATCCCACCAACCTCAAGAACAAAGGTATACCACCTTTTTTGGTTCTCTATTCTGACCCCTGAGGGGATCCAATGAGGCCCAAGTTGGTAATCAATACCAGTCCTGACCTTAAAACTGGAACAAACATTAAAAATAGTATGAGGTAATTTGCAATTAAACAACGTTTGGGCTTCCGAGGCTTCGACCGGTCCAATTGATCATGAAATTGGGCCTCCACGTGTTCTACATCAAGTATTAATTGTTGGGGCTTGGGCATCTATTGACCCAAGCTATTGGCCCACATCAAACGTCCAGTGTAAGACAGCAGACAGAAGAGAGAGTTGGTACTGTACAGTACATGAAGCTAAGTCCATGAAACTATTTATTGAACAATTTCACGTATGTATCCTAACATTTTCGAGCAAATGAATGGGAGTCCACTTACCGTACTTGAGGCTTTGGATGATCATGTCAAAAAGAGGCTCACATACATCGGTATAGGCAATTCTAACCCCGGAATCGGCTCATACATTGAATTGCATGGTGCTGAGTTTTGTTTGGAGCATTAGATTGTATTGTGGCAACTCAGGAGAAAAAATTGACACACCCAAGATTTAGAATTGCATTATCCGAATTAACATTGTAATAACTATAGGCAAGCAACTCATTGGTGGGAATTCAATCACTCTTATTCTTCGAGCTCCTTGATCTAACAAACCTTGCACGTCAAAACAATGTAAATTGATCCATGTTTCAAAAAACGCACAGTGAGATCCACATTGGAAGTGGCAAAAAAACCACGATTTTCAGTGATATGGTAACCCCGCAGTTTCGTCTAGAGCCAAGGTTATTATGTATTATCAGTTCTATTAACTTGTAACATCTCCTTTGTTAGAATAGATGACGAAGTGTTCATGAGTATAAGAGATAATTTCATAAGTAATGTTCGAAAGTTGTTTAAGATTGAGACTGGACTCCATCCACATAACAGATGGCAAAGTCGTGACCTGATATTGCACATGTTCTTTCCAAGGTTATGAATCTCGTACCATATTGGCCGGCACCGGCTTGTACATATCGGCATTGTCCAAATCCGGTATCATACACCTCTAATTCCTTCCCACCTCAAATACCGGTCGATCGGTACCGGCCAGTATCGGACTAATTTTATTTTATGCTTCCATTACAGGACAATATCGGTCGGTACCGGTAGTTACCGAACGGTACAGGATAAATACCAGACTACTTTTTATTTTTATTTTTAATAAATGTGTGATTCTGGAGTGATCCGGAACACCACGAAGCGATCGATATTGACTACTGAATAATTACTCTTACGGTGAGTTGATCTAGTGTCTTTCAAGGTTTCCTAACCGATTTTAAATGTTTTGCGGGGATAGGATCACCGTTGTAATCTCCCCCACAAACTTTATTTTGCGGATCATATTTGGGATAGAAAACATTGACTAAAATTTGTTGGTTTTTATTGACACGTGGAGAAGAACTTCTGTAATCAAAAGCATTTTGATCAGATAAAAAATACAACATTTTTATCGATCAAATGATATCCGGTCTGATGGATTCATTGATCGGCATGTTTTTTTGAGATCTACAAGATGAACAACAAAACCAGCATTACGGGCTCTAGACCCACAAAATCAAAGTTTAAAGAGGTGTTGATCAGGGACACGGTTTTGAGGGGAGGTGGTTGGACGACCGTTTTGGAGAGGTAGTTCCTATATTGCACCCACAATTAACCTAGCGAGAAATTGCCCCATCGCTCCAATGCAAAATAAAGCCAAACTCGATCGCTAGATCTCCTAGAAAAACAATTACTCCATTCCATGATAGGTGCGTAAATATACCTTTTGCACTCCATAACTTGGCCTTGTTATGTCTGTTTAATGTATTATTTGAAGCTTGATATTCGTTTTCCTTGTTTCAAGACCCACAAAGTCGTTGGATAATCTTTGGAGCTAAATCAACAAAAAAGAAAAAAAGATTAGTGACGCAAAGCGAGCTCGAAGATGATGCTTAGAGAATGTTATACTCGCGGATGATCAAATTACGTAAAAAAGGAGTTGGACCAAGCTTATAATGGATGGAAGAGAGAAGCACCCCGTCAAATTCCTACAATATGGATAATTGCGGTGCATAATGATGGGCCGGTAATTGAAAGTTCGGTGCCTCCTTAATTTCTCAAGGAAAATATTCAGCACTCATTAAAAGGAGAGAAGGGTTTTGCTTTGGGGGAACTTCTACGTACACGCACAAACAGAGAGGCGGCTGCGGCTTCCGATTAATGTGGTTCATAGAGGAGAAAAATAAAGAGCAACAGCTCAACGATGATTGGCCAATCTCCTCGACTAGGGTAACGAGGACATGTCTTCAAGTAGCGTAGTTGTTAGATTTTTAGGGCTTTATATTCAACTCAATTGTGAGACTTGGTTGATTCATAACATTTTATGAAGTTCTATATTTTTCGCAATATCTTCGAACGTATTTGTGTCTATGGTTTCAAACACAGTCTTACAATGATTTCTCATGTTTCGAGATATGATTTGAGATACACTATACAATGTAAGACGGGTCATGCTGTTGGTTAAATCTAGTGAGACGATCCGTGTCGTATTGAGATAACTGATATGGAGTACGAATCTTGATTGTATTTTTGGGGATTGTCGATAGAAATTGCTACCCTACGGTGGTCTAGTTGAGTTTTGAATATGGACTCTAGGTTTCGAAACAATTACGTTACAAGGGGA
Organism: Rhododendron simsii; assembly: GCA_014282245.1. Lineage (NCBI taxonomy): Eukaryota > Viridiplantae > Streptophyta > Magnoliopsida > Ericales > Ericaceae > Rhododendron > Rhododendron simsii. The sequence goes on along the minus strand of CM024965.1, from coordinate 23,905,828 downwards.
TCGAGATAGAATTAGAAGCCCTGGTCCCTTCTCTAATCAGTTTTCAAATCCTTTAATTGCTTGCTAGTTTAGTAATTAGTTTAATCAAATCAACTCAAATCCAAACTTCACTTTCCTTTCAGGATTAAATTAAAAATTAATTAAAGTATTGCGACTCAATTTTTACTACCTACGAATGATCCTGGATTTAACCACTATTCTTTGGAATAATTGTTAATTCTTGGTTTTATAAATTATTTTTGGTACAGAAACGACAGACAGTATGTGTAATGATGCAAAATCTACTTGCATAGATAATATTATGCATATAAAGAACTATGTAAACTATAAGGAGCAGGAATGGTAATTCGGGACTCCACGGGTTGCTTTGTGGCTGCTCATTCGGTTAGTTTGCAAGGGCTCAACAGGATCAGCACATTGTGCCGAGGCAGGAGCGTGCAGAGCGGCGTTGGAGTTTGCTAAGTTTTTGGGGATGAGTAGGATCAGGGTAGAGGGAGACCCGCAACAACTTGTAAGGATTATGAACAAGGAGATGCAGTGTCTGACAGAGGTAGAGGTGATTGTGGAAGACATTAGAAGGTGTGCGTAAATTTCAAGATGCTGCAGTTTTCAGTTTGTTCGGCAATGGGCAAATGGATAAACTCGCACGGTTCGGATGAGAGATCACGGTACTGTAAAGAGTACTTGAGAAGTTAGGCCTCCCGAATGGTTATTTGATTCATTAGAACAAGATAATCAATCTTTCTTAATTTGAGAAAGAGAAAAAAAGCACATGTTATTGAATGAAGGTCACATACTCCATTAGAATTAGAGTCAATAGATATATCACACATCATTTTATTAACGGAAAGTGCTAAGAAGCACCAAGAAGTAAAAAAAGCACACGAAAGGTAAAGTTTGCAGATATGCAAATTGGGCACATAGGCCTTATGACCATAGGAGTTCTAGGACGACCCCACCATATACATAACACCTGGACGACAAAGTTGCTGGCCTTTATTTAGTCATACTAGTATTTATGGCAGCAACAATACTGCGTCCGCGATAATTGAACTTAAAATTGCTGCTTCTTAACTAGTTATAGAATTGATGGCAGCAACATTGGCGTTCAATATAATGGAAGCTGTTGTTTGAGTTGGATGGACTGAGTCAAAGAATTCGTACTCTGACCTATTAGCACAAAGTGCGGAGAGTGAGTTGCAGAGGGGTCCTTGTTCTAGCAAACCAGTCCCGCAGCAACCCCTATTGGTAACGTCAATACCTACAAACAAACATACAAACAAAAATGGGACTAAGAAATTTAGTCGTATTCATGAGAAGAAAGTCGTTTAAATAAAAAGGAAGATGTATATGGGAAAATCAAAAAAAAAAAAAAATAGAAGCTTCGGTAGAAAAAACAGTTTTAAAAATCAAAAAAAATAGAAGCTTCCCATACTAGGTGTGATATATAAAGTTTGCTTGAAAAATGTAACAGTTTTAAAATTTATTTGGGTTAAGTTTCGTGCTTTTATATTCATCGTTCTTCTTCTCTATGTTGTACCTAACGCGGATAGCAACCGATGATGGTATTGGTGCTTCCGACAGATAGGTACAAATTAAACGTGTATGCGTTGGTCAAATAATTGTTCGAGCAAAGTGCTATTACCCTTAAGCTGTGTTTCAAAATAATAATGATCACTTATTAAACGACTCTACCGAAGAACTAAGTTTCTGATCATGATCATTGAAGTACCAAACGCAGCCGGGTTTCGCCGAATGTTAACCATTGGCGTATAGGTATCGAAGTAGGCAAGTTTGAGTCCAATATTTGCGGCGCTATTTTGCTGGGTCCTCAATGCTGCTTGAACCTTCATGTTATAATCATTTCCGACAGCATTTAGGGTGTCATTGCAAGCACGCGTTACCAGTGCATTTGTGATGCTTGACGAGTAGAGAGTAATGACAATGGGCCAGCATCCGAACAACGGTACTCCAGAGACCGCAATTCTTCGAGCCCCAAGGCCGACCAACCCCTGCAACCAAACAAAAAAAACAAACAAAATTATTTGGCCACTGTAAAAGGGATCGATGTTTATTCATTTTTATCCGTAAAAAATAAAATAAAAAAATTTATAACCAAGTGTCCGGACAATTTTGAGGGCACTTCGACTATAGCACTCGGTGAAATCAATATCTTGACTACAAACCCTCAAACACAATACACGCCAAGTAAAATTTCTCCACCAACAAAATTAATAGCAAAGACAACATATATACCTACTGGATCAAGATAAAGCCTAAGAAAAACTATATACAATTTTAGCCCACAAAATATTAGTTTTAGCTCCCTAAACGTGGAAAATTATTCAATTCTTCTGAGCCACCACCATGTGGCGCTCCAAACCTCTCCTCAATCACACATGTCTGTTGAGTCCGAAACTAAGTGTGAGAACCTCACAAAAATATATGATGGAAAGAGGCTTGGGCACCACGTGGCGGTATCCCAAGGGACTCAATAATCACATTCCTCAATAAAAAAATGATTGCGGGCATAGGAGAATTCACCACCATGAGAATGGTGCCACAAATATCAAAAGTTTCACGCCTAAAACTTATGGATAATGCTACTCACGCAACGATCCAAACACAACAACTTACACAACCTCTCACATACATGTGGGGCTCACACATAGTAGTGTGTGTGGAGCCCACATGAATGTGAGAGGTTGTGTAAGTTGTTGTGCTTGGATTGTTGTGTGAGTATCATTTTTGTTTTTGATTTGTTTCGCATTATGTTTAGCCAACCACATCTAAATATTCCTTTTAATAGGCAAAGAAGAAGAAACAATCCTCATAAGATATATATGCCCATTCTTATCAAAAATATTCAGTTGACAAATTAATTGTAAAAAAAAAAAAAAACAAATTGATTATTATCATCACAATGGAACATAACTTATATTTTATGTTCTAGAGTGCACTAAAGTTTTAGAGGATAATTGCACTTACACCCCGTGTGGCAAACTATGTGTGGATACACCCCCTAACGTTCAATTTGTTGTACATACACCCCTGTGCTTTGTGGGTTATGCTCACACTCATATTATCCATTCATATTAATAGAGTTTGGACATCAGGAGGATAGGCCTATTGTGCCCTTAATATAGTTTTCATGCTGATCCAAAAATTGGATCTAGACCGTCATGTCGGAGTCGAAATTACTATTTTTGTCACTAATGGACAACTTTGGGCGAGTAAGCTCATATTTCGTTGCCGAATTGAAAGAGAACCTTTTAGTGATGAAATTTGTATTTCATCAGCAAATAATTAAAGACTAACTATTTTTTGTTTTTAGTATATTCATCTTATTTAAAATAAATAATACGTTGCTTGCATAAGATTGTAGCATCCTGTATTTTCCTAAATATTAATTTTACTTTAGACAAATTAAAAAAAAAAATAAAAGAAGGCATTCGGTTGTGGTGAGAGTAGCTTGGTGTGAGTGTCATTCTTGGAGGCAGAGATGTGGCAGTAAGTAAGCTAGGTGTACATGTTAGGCTATGTGGCAAGTGTACCATAACTGGGTCTTGTGATTAAATAAAAGAAATGGGATCGAGTCGGCAGCTTGTGTTTTTTATATATACATTCATGAATTTAGTTTTACTTATAATTAGAGAGCACTAGTCACAATGGCATTTAAGAGAATTAGACGCCTTCTTCTCTAAGGTCAGGCCATTTGGCCGTGGAATTCTTCTTGAGTTATTGAAGGTTTTTATACACTTCAGACCTTTTTTTTTTTTTTTGCTCGGCAAAAGAAATTTTTTATTAAACTCGAAGGGGTACATCGAGGGGAAACAAACAAAGGAATAGAAGTACAGAAAGAGCATCCAACCGAGAAGTTGGATGATACAACACCTCACATCCTAAGTTACAACTTTAGTTTACGGATTCCACCTAGGAAGCTCCTAAAATCCTCCACCGAATATACCTTAATGTCGAACTTTGCTTTCATCCATATAGCCACCCTTGTCTTGATTAAATCCCCAACTTCACTTGCTGACCTTGATACATTGTTGAAAATGAGGTCATTCCGCGCAAGCCACAAAGACCACAAAGATGCAAAGAACGTCACCTCCCACACATGCCTCTCTAAATTTCGGAAAGAATTGCTAAACCACCAAGTTGCTAGGTTTGGCAAAGAAGAAGAGCAGACCCAAACCACCTGCCACCATTGCATTATACTCGACCAAGTGTTCCACGCAAACACACAATGCAAAAATAAATGCTCAGGGGTTTCCTCAGAGAGAGAACAAAAAGAGCAAAGTGGCAATTGACCCTCTTGAAGCATATTTCTATGAGCAAGAACTGATCGAGTGGCTACCCTTCCTTGTAAAGCCATCCAAGAAAATATTTCCACCTTTGGTGGGCTTAGATTCTTCCATAATGACCCCAACACCTCATCCCCAATCTGAACGCCTTGCTCCCATTGTCCATACAAAGACTTAACTGAAAAACACCTATTTTATACACTTCAGACCTTGATGTCTCGGATCAGAGAGAGTATAATTTTTAGGATGGTTCTCATATCGGCGAGGTGATATTCAAGCATAACTTAAGGTACCGGGTAGTGTGCAATACATTCCTAGCTAAATCTTTTTGCAAAGAGTATTCTTTGATTCTCTTATATTTGTACTCATTTGATGTCTAAGGTTTCTTGATTCAGTTATTATCACTTCTTGTATCGTGACACAAAAAGTATTTGGCTGAAAGCTAAGTCATGGAACAAATTGGTACATGTTTAAGCTCACCGGGTCGCAGAGTTATGAAAGATGTACGATGGACTGCCCCACGGGGAGTCCAGAATGTTTATGGGCCTATGTGCCCAATACAGAGTTTAGACCGCGGTGGTGCTTCTCATGTTATTGAGATGAGCCAGGTATGAAACTACAAATGAAAAGAGTTCAAAATGATCCTACTTGATTTATTATCCTCATTTACTGAACATATTCTTATTGCTAGCCATGTTATTGTCCTCGTATTGCATATACTACCCGGACGTTTTGTATTTTTCAGGTGTAGAACAGATTAGTGGGGACCCGAGTTGGAGTATTAAAAGACTCAGTTTGAGAGATTGCTTAGGAAATCCGTATCATTTTTGGAGGTTTTTAGGGCCCACCATGTATATTTATCTTGAGGACTTGTAATTATTGGAGATGTATTATTTTTGAGGCAATGTAAAAATTCGGGTCGTCACAAATATATACATATTGTCCATCGATTAATTGAAAAATTATTTGTAACAGGTTAATATAAATTAAATTAAGCAAAAATAACTACAAAAATTTGGGAACCAGAGGTCGAGAGTTCGAATAAGAGCAGCGGTAAAATTGAATACTCCATTATTTTTCTGGTTTAGTCGCATTTAGAGACGAAAATAACTACATCCCCAAAATGTAACATCAAGCGTGAGAATTTTTCATTGCCAAAACCTAAGATACACTTTTTGCGACAATCGATGGGTGAAGAAACATGGTGACAAAATATTTCCTTGCTAATACTTTTGCCGAGATTGCGTGGAACCGTGAATAACTTTCTCACTACTCCGCCGTGAATAAGTTTCTCTCTTAAACATAATGATCAAGTCATCTAGGTAGGATTAAAAAAAAAAGTAGGGGCCAAACCTGTATGAATTGTAGCAGTTGTTGTAACACAAAATCTTCATATTGCCCGATAGTTGTCCCAGCCGGAAGGGTTATACGTCCAGGCCCGTAAAATGTGTTGACGAAATCGTTCACCGCACAATTCACAAAGAAAACGGCATTCGTTGTCAGATTATCCGCTCCCTCTTGTCCAATGGTGCTCGCAAGTCTTGCTTTGTATTCTTTGAAGTATTGCAATTGCGTTGACATTGGAATTACATTCTGAAGTAACACAGAACCAAAAAAAAAAAAAAAGATGACAAAAAAAGCACCCAATTTTATTCATTGGCAACGAATCGGAAAACAGTTTTATACTTTGTTTGGTTGGATTTAATTTGGCCCACTCATGTAATTGTTCAGCGAAGACCGTTCCAATGCCCCTTTTTGTCATGCATAAACTAAACTAACAACTAAGATAAGCATGATAGTACAAATAAGGATGTCGAGAAAAATATTAGGACCATTTTTGTCTTTGTTAAAAAAAATCACACTTAGTTAATTCCGCATCAATTTGTAGTGGATTATTGGTTTGTCTTGACAAGATGATTCAAAAAAATATAAAAATATGAACGGAACCAAAAATTATAAAATAAACACAAAAAATAGAGTTTTAAATATCCATCATCAGACCTCATCCCAAGTAAGTATTCATCCTGGTTATTTTGAACATTTATATTTCCATCCTTTCAGATGATGAATTACATATCTTAACCTTTTAATAAGATATTCATATGTGTGTGTCTTTTGCATTTCTAAATTAGTAGAATTCAATTATTTCTTAATTTAGTGAGATTCAATCACAATAATATTGGGAAATAGTTACAAAAGAGGATTTCAAAATTTTTAAAAGCTTAATAACCAAATCCCGCCAATTTATTTTTCACTGATTTAAATTCGATAACTATATTTGGTTCTTTCATATCTACCATTGTTATCATGAAACCTTCATAAAAAATATTTCGAAACGTAGGCAATACTCAAACCGATCATGTTTTTCATGGTTAATTCTACAAATTCACTATAGACATATAAAAAAAAAATCCTTTCCACTATGATTGACCAGAATTAGATATTTTATACACAATTATCATGAAAATTGATGACATGTGCGCATTCCATGATTTATTTTTTCATATCCACCATGTATTATCATGAAACATTTGAGAACATGATGGAATCGACCATGTTTTTTATGAATTATTTTTTTGCAAAATGACCATAATAAACATTTCGGGAAAGAGGGTTTGAAAGGGATGACTTTTCTCACGCAATAACAGATAGGCGAAGCTGCGCACGAACATCTCTGTTACAGGTTTCTACGTGCCACGATTGAAGCAGTGAAGCATACGAAAAAGGGCAGGTGAGGAAAACAAGGTCTATGCACAGATCACGGTGTAAGGCCCACTCCAAATCTCTCACAAAGAACCCGAGACGTTAATTAAATGTAAAAATAAATAAAAATTTGGAAGACTCTCTCGTAAAAAATAAGCTCAATCTAATATATGTGCTCAATCCAATCATTTTGCTTTCCAAAATCTTGAAATCTTAAAAAAAATTTAGATGATTGGATCGAAAATTGACCTGATTTTGAATTTCCGTTTAAAAAAAAAAAGAAAAAGAATTGACTTGATTTTTTGCGGGAACTCTTGAAAAAAAAATTTTAGTTAATGAACGACTCAAATTGTTTGTGTGGTGGGCTACACACCGTAATCTATGCACAATCGCTATGCACAAAATCTATGTGGGTAGTATCACTCTTACTTTGTCTTTCCTGTAACTTTTTTTCGATATTTATCATACTATTTTATTTTTTAGATATCCTCTCGTTTATACGAATCATTATTCAATAAAAAATTGATCCGAAACTAATAAATGAAAGTTTTTCTAAGTAAAAAAAAAAAAAAAACAATACTTCTTGATTATTAAATCAAAACGGGACTCAGGCAATTGTCAAGAGTCACAATGATGATAAATGGACGATTCCAAACATTATTGGGGTCAATCAAAGAGAGAGAGAGAGAGAGAGAGAGAGAGGGACAAGTAATGCTGCAGTGCGATTGTCAAATCCAGTGCCAGCGGAGGCGAAACCAACTGCAGGCTTGGACTGGATGGTGAAATTTGGGGCCAAATATGGCACATAGGAGTTATTCTGAAAACCCAAGAAGGAAGCTGAAACAAAACAACACAAACCATACCAAATTAGTTAATACAGTATTTACCGAGGCTGGCCTTATACTCCTTGATAATTAGGTACAAAATTTACGAATAGATACAATCATGTTTTCTGTTTAATTGTTAAATGAAAATTCCTAAATAATTTTTTTGTGATATGTAGCGTTTAAAATGCAGAAGAATTTTTTTAAAATTATCTTCGATAAAAATATCCTAGTTGAATAAACAAAAGCATTTGCAAAATGTTTATCAAAGTACAGATTACCCTGATATGTTTTTCAAAGTACAATTATTAATTAAGCTTGTTATTAAACTTATCAAATACCATATGGGGACAATAATTCGTAAAGTTAGGCTCGTACAATAAAAACAGTAGTGGACAAGTTGTTTGGAACGAAGGGTGTAACAGCCAAATTATTACCATCTTTGTATCAAATTTTCAACTTGAATGTTCATGTCAACAATAGGGATCTAATTAAGAAATAAAAACTATAACAAAATGTGGATGTATATATATTTTGCTTAATGTTCCTTACACATTTTATGTGACTAATACGGTGTAAATTCGGCTGTTACTCAGACAAATCAGACCACGGCCCCAGTCCCCAAAATTGGGCTTATTTTGCAAGGGACGCCATAGGCCGGCCGTGTCCTTGCAGGCCAATGCCAAGGACCGGGCTTGACATAATATTTCAATTCAAAAGACAATTAAAAAGCGGATCAAAAAAAAAAAGACAATTAAAAAAAAAAAGATTTTGTCCCACCAAAAAAATCAGCGATGAGCTTCCCATTGCTAAACCTGCCAGTGGCTATCTTGTTCAGATAATCAATTCCATAAGGTGGAAAGTTGCTCTTGGCAATCGAAAGAATGTAGTCGTTGTTTCCAGGGTCCACATAAGAGTCTCCAAACACATAAAAGGCTGGAATTGAGTGGTTAGAAACCTGTTGAGCTTGATTTTGAGATATGAAATTGGGCAAAATAAACAACAAAGTAACAATAGAAATCATGGATTTGATTTTGGAACTCATATTCACTTCAAGTGGAGAGAGTAGAGAGGAAAAATTAAAGCTACACAGGTTTTATTCCTACTTCTCCTTGGTTGTGGCATGCGAAAATGAACTATTGATGCTGCTCTATTTATAGGATACTTTCCCATGTATAGTACATTCTCCTTTATATACCCATTAATGATAAAAGAACCAATGCTAAGTAGTAGGAATCATGTAACACTTTTTTGAGTCCTGTGTTCCTAGCGGTCAACTCTCTCTCTCTCTCTCTCTCTCTCTCTCTAGCGAAAAAAGTGCCCCAAACAGATCTGAGTTTTTTTGGGGGAGGGGGCTGCCGCCTCCTCTTCTCCCCTTCCTCCTCCCCTCCCCCCCATCTCTCTCCTCCTTTCCTCTCCTCTCCTCTCCTCAAAGGTCTTGTTTCAACTTCTCTCCGTTTTTGGGTGCTGTCCATGGTTGTTGAGATCCGGCGTTCAGATTCTAGCCGGTGGCTTGTGATTCTGGTTTTGACGGGCTCCTCCGTGGTCTCCCTGATCTGGTGGCAGAGGCCGGCGGGTTCAATGAGTGGCGAATGTGGCGGTGGATAATGATCGTGAGATGGGGTTTGAGATCTCCTTTTTGTTTCCGATTTATGGGTTTTTATTGTTTTCTCCTGACTGGTTTCCCCAATTCGGTGTCTGTACCGGTCTGGTTTTGCTAGATCCGGTGGGTGATGGTGGTGGCCAAACAACCCGGCGCCTATTGAGGAGTGGTCTGGAGTTGGTGGTCTTTGTGTCTCTAGATGTCTGTTTTGGGGCTGGTAGGTTTCGGTGGTGTTGTTGGGGTTGGTGGTGGCCGTCCGGTGGTGTTTGATTGGGCTACGCAGTAGTTTCGGCGGGAAGAAGACTGGTCTTCGGTCCCCGTGATTCGGTGGTGTTCAATTCTCATCCTGTTCAGGTCGGTAACCCTTGTGGTTTTGTCCATGAGACCTGTTAGATTTCAGTTGAATTGTTGTTGTTTTGCCTTCAGATTTCAGTTTTGCTTAATTGTTTAGGATTTGATCCTCTGTTATCTAGACTGAGATTGGTTCTTATGTACCGACGTTATCGCTGGGCCTGCTTCGGTAGTAGGTGCCGGAGATCGACATTTAGGTTGCTTTTGGTTCATTCCTATATCTGTTCTGGAATCTGTTTGCCTGATAGGCTTGTGATGAATGAATGACTCTTTTCACACAAAAAAAAATGCATTTTAATGAGATTAAGGCCCTGTTTCAGAAACCTTCTTAAAAAATAAGCAGCTTATTTTACATTTTCAAACTCAAAAATAATGTACATGCAAAATAATTTTTCAATTTTTTTGCATCATATAAAAGATCTCAATGAGATGTTTGCAAACAAGATCCATATTGCATATTTTTAGATTTCACCAAGCCCATAATTTTTGAGTTTGAAATTGTCTTTTTTAAAAATAAGAACTTTTTTTGAGTTTGAAATTGTCTTCTTAAGAATCTATGCTACGCCATGGTTGACACGGCACAACACAGGCACGATTGAATTGCATGCTTTTATTTCAATATGAACGCAGATTTCCTCCTGCCCTATTAGGAGGAGTTTCTTCAACCTCGGACACTTGGCAACCTTTCATTGGCCCAAGTCACTTTCTCCATAAAATTTCAATTTAATCTGCCTAGCTTCTACCTAACAAAAGTTAACCCATCCCATATTCCACCCATAAGTAATCATTTTCACTGTGAACTCCAACAATTCAACGTCCTATTTTTAAGGGAAGCTCCTCCATGATAGGTAATTTGAATCGCATTATTCTAGGAATAGATTATCCTGTACACCTAGCATTGTGGATTCTAACGGGAGTAAAGAAATCAATTCAAGCTGGGTCTCTAAAACTAAACAACCTTAATCATAATAGCAATAGATCGATCGGATCACTTTGAAGAAAAAACTTAGTTACGCTGGCTATTGTTCATCAGGGAATAAATCCTAAGGTTCTTTCTTTGACTAAATATATAACAAAGAATCCAAAAAACTCAAAAAAAAAACACAATACAAACACAACCCAATAAGTAAACACCAACGGTAAGCCTTTAAAACATAAAAAATTAGAATAGCTACTTTGAATATTCAATCAAATTTGCCGAGCAAAAAAAAAAAAAATGTTCAATCAAATTTAGAAGAGTCTGGAGCAAAAATATCATTGTTTTTCGAATTCCAACGATGTCTCAGCGCAATTGAATATTCTCATCAGCGTAGATCGAAAAATTGATATCGGTAACTCATTTTGCGCTGGCAAAAAGTTGCCTATGATTCATCGAATAACAAGATTATGCAATTTGATTGATTCTTGTGAGATTAGGATAAGGGTTGATAAATTCCATTAGATTTTTCCTCTCTTTTTTTTTAAACGATGGTTTTCTCCATTCTTTTTATTTTTGCTTTGTTGAGAATATATGGAATAGAGAGAAATTGAAATTTTCTTTAAAAAATCAAGAGATTTGTAGCATTTAACGTTAGATTTAAATAAAAACTATAACAAAATGTGGATGTATAAATATTTTGCTTAGTGTTCCTTACACATTTTATGTTAATGTTTTGGAATGATAGGAGTCAAAGTTGTCAATTCCGTTCCGTACCGGCCGGTACGTACCGTACCGGTGCATAAACGAAACCCAAAAAGTCATGTTCTGTTCCGGTTGAAATACCGGCCTGTTCCGGTCAATACCGGACGTACCGGACAATACCGGTCTGTTCCGGGCATTTTCCGGCGTTCCGTACCGGTTTTTTTTTTTTTTTTTTTACATTTTGTTTATGTTTACACTTAAAATTTTAAAATATGGTAGATATATATTAAATATATATATAATATTAATTGCGGTAAATCCGGAACGGTACCGGGATACAGTCCGGTACCGGTACGTACCATTCCAGTAGTGAAAACGGTATGCTGACCGGTACGGTATTGACAACTTTGATGGGAGTATATATTTACGGTTGAATCTTTTTTAAAGTGAATTACTTTTTTTTTTTTGGTAAGAAAAGTGAATTACTTGTGAACTTTGATACTGGTTTAGAGTAATATCATTTGGTGAAATCTATGTGAGCTATTTACGACCATGAAGATAGCTAGTTAATTAGCTAGTTGCATATTTAATTGGGGTTAGAGCTGCCTTTTGACTAGTGTTGGCGTTTCAAACGAAGGAGCTAGGGCAAAAGAGTTGTGTTTGATTTTTAGACTAATACGGTGTAAATTCGGCTTGAGGGCTATAATGTTAACCCGGCGGGCCATTACTCGGGCAAATCAGACCACGGCCCCAATCCCCAAAATTGGGCTTATTTTGCGAGGGGCGCTATAGGCGGCCGTGTCCTTGCAGGCCAGTGCCAAGGACCGGGCTTGACATAATATTTTTTAATTTAAAAGAAAATGTAAAAAAAAAGATTTTGTCCCACCAAAAAAATCAGCGATGAGCTTCCCATTGCTGAACTTGCCAGTGGCGATGCGGTTCAGATAATCAATTCCATAAGGTGGAAAGTTGCTCTTGACAGTCGAAAGAATGTAGTCGTTGTTTCCAGGGTCCACATAATTGTCTCCAAACACATAAAAGGCTGCGATCGAGCGGTTGGAAACCTGTTGAGCTTGATTTTGAGATATGAAATTGGGCAAAATAAACAACAAAGTAACAATAGAAACCACGGATTTGATTTCGGAACTCATATTCACTTCAAGTGAAGAGAGTAGAGAGGAAAAAGCTAAACAGGTTTTATTCCTACTTCTCCTCGGTTGTGGCATGCGAAAATGAACTATTGATTCTGCACTATTTATAGGATACTTTCCCCAGGTATAGTACATTCTCCTTTTTTTTTTGCTCGGCAAAGAGAATTTTATTGACTCGAAATGGGTACATCAAGAGAGGAACTCACTAAGCACACATGCTTACCGAGTGGAGAAAAGAAAGCGAGAAAACAGGAAAATAAACAAAGGACCCTCCAACAGAAAATTGGATCACCCCCAACCTCACCGCATTAATGAAAAGCGCCCCAAACAGATCTGAGTTTTCATGGGGGGAGGGTGCCGCCGCCTACTTTTCTGCCCTCCTCCCCCACGACACACACAACCCCCCCCCCCCCCCCCCCCCCCCCCCCCCCCAATCTCTCTCCTCCTTTTCTCTCCTTTCCCCTCCTCTCCTCTCCTCAAAGGTCCTGTTTCGACTTCTCTCCGTTTTTGGGTGCGGTCCATGGTTGTTGAGATTCGGCGTTCAGATTCCGGCCGGTGGCTTGTGATTCTGGTTTTGACGGGCTCCTCCATGGTCTCCCTAATCTGGTGGCAGAGGCCGGCGGGTTCAATGAGTGGCGGATGTGGCGGTGGATAATAATCGTGAGATGGGGTTTGAGATCTCCTTTTTGTTTTCGATTTACGAGTTTTTATTGTTTTCTCCTAACTGGTTTCCCCAATTCGGTGTTTGTACCGGTCTGGTTTTGCTAGATCCGGTGGGTGATGGTGGTGGGCAAATAACTTGGCGCCTATTGAGGAGTGGTCCAGAGTTCGTGGTCTTTGTGTCTCTGGATGTCTGTTTTGGGCTAGTAGGTTTCGGTGGTGTTGTTAGGGTTGGTGGTGGTCTAGTAGTGTTTGATTGGGCTGTACAGCAGTTTCGGCTGGAAGAAGACTGGTCTTCGGTCCCCATGGTCCGGTGGTGTTCAATTCTCATCCTGTTCAGGCCGGTAACCCTTACGGTTTTGTCCATGTGACCTGTTAGATTTTAGTTGAATTGTTGTTGTTTTGACTTCAGATTTCAGATTTGCTTAATTGTTTAGGGTTTAAGTTGTGGATTTCTTTATATCCTCTGTTATCTAGACCGAGATTGGTTCTTATGTACCGGCGTTAACGCGGGGCCTGCTTCGGCAATAGATGCCTGAGATTGACGTTTAGGTTGCTTTTGGTTCATTCCTGTATCTGTTCTAGAATTTATTTGCCTGATGGGCTTGTGATGAATAAATGACTCTTTTCAAAAAAAAAATGCATTTTAATGAGATTAATTCATATTACATTAACACCAACAATGTTGACTTTTATTGTGGCGGAAGAAAAAAAAGTAAGAATCTATGCTACACCATGGTTGACACGGCATGGCACCGGCACGATTGAATTGCAAGCTTGTATTTCAATATAAATGCAGATTTCCTCCTGCCCTATTAGGAGAAGTTTCTTCAACCTCGGACACATGGCAACCTTTCATAGGCACAAGTCACTTTCTCCATAAAATTTCAATTTAATCTGCCTAGCTTCTAACTAACGAAAGTTAACCCATCCCATATTCCACCCATAATTAATCATTTTCACCGTTAACTCCAGCAATTCAATGTCGTTATTTTAAGGGAAGCTCCTCCATGATAGGTAATTTGAATCTCATTATTCTAGGAATAGAGTAGGAATAGATTACCCTATACACCTAGCATTATGGATTCTAACGTGAGCAAAGAAATCAATTCAAGCTGGGTCTCTAAAACTAAACAACCTTAATCATCATAATAGCAGTAGATCGATCGGATCTCTTTGAAGAAAAAACTAAGTAGTTACGCTTGCTGTTGTTCATCGTGAATAAATCCTAAGGTTCTTTCTTTGTCTAAATATATGACAAAGAATCCAGAAAACTCAATAAAAAAACACAATACAAACTCAACCCAATAAGTAAACACCAACGGTAAGCCTTTAAATCATAAAAAATTAGAATAGCTACTTTGAATATTCAATCAAATTTAAAAGAGTCTAGAGCAAAATGTCATTGTTTTTTGAATTCCGACGATGTTTCACTGCAATTGAAGAATATTCTCATCGGCGTAGATCGAAAAATTGATATCGATAACTCATTTTGCAGTGGCATGAAGTTGGCCTATGATGCATCGAATAACAAGATTATGCAATTTGATTGATTCTTGTGAGATTAGGATAAGGGTTGATAAATTCCATTTGATTTTTCCTCTCTTTTTTTTTTAAATGAAGGTTTTCTCCATTCTTTTTCTTTTTGCTTTGTTGAGAATGTATGGAATAGAGAGAAACTGAAATTTTCTTAAAAAAAGCAAGAGATTTGTAGCATTTAACGTTAGATTTAAGGAGTTTATGGTGGATATGGGTTGGGTTAACTTTGATTATGTAAAAGCTAGCTAGGCAGATTATTGGAATTTTAAGAAAAAAGTCACTTAGCTAATGAAATGTTGTCATTTGTCCGATGTTGAAGGACCTCGTGCTACTAGGGCAGGAGGAAATCCAAATTCTGCTAGAACCCATAACGCTTGGTGTACAAGGTAATCTATTCCTAGTCTATTCCTAGAATAATGGGATTCAAATTTCCTAGGAGCTTCCCTTAAAAATAGGATGTTGAATTTTCGGAGTTAACAATGAAAATGATTAATTATCAATAGAATATGGATTGGGTTAACTTTCATTAGATAGAAGCTAGGCAGATTAAATTGGGGGGAAATGACGGCTAATGACGTGTTTTGATAATTAATATCTGTCAATAACAATTTCAGCATTAACAAATGTTATCAGTATGTCTTTGGCAGGTATTAATAATCAAAACACGTCATGGACCGTCATTTTTCCTAAATTGGGATTTTATGGAGAAAATGACTTGGGCCAATGAAAGGTTACCTTGTGTCCGATGTTGAAGAAACTCCTCTTAATCTATCACCAAAATTACACTTGTGCTATCCTACCCTTATCTCCATCTTCTTCATCTAGACCGGTGAAAACAGCTCCGATTCAAAGGCGCAATTGGTAACAACTATGGACAATTTTTCCCCCTACAGCTCTATTGCAAACCCTTTACCCAAACCCACGGTGGTGGCTAAATCCATGAAATGCTTGTTGCTGTGAGATGCCAGAACTCCAAAATCCATAGCCACCGTGTGGTGTCAGGCAGCCATGGATTCCGGCGAGCAATTTTTTTCAAAATTTTTCTTTTTTTGCCTCCTTTCATCTCCTCTTCTTCTTCGTTCTACCTTCAAGCTAGCTCATCTTAAAAACTCGTTGATGGGAGCTAACCTCAAGGAATCGACATAAAATGTAGCACTAATGAATTATGTTTAATTTCACCCTCTAGAAGTGGGTCTGTATTTCCGGCAAACTCAATTGTAAACTGCAGCAAAAGCACTTCACATGTGTTCATTTCAGGCTAGCATGTAGTGTGGCTCCGATATTTGGGTTTCCCTAGCCCAACCCTATATTTTGTTGCCCATTTACTATAAAATCATATCAAAAAAAAATACAAGTACAAAAAAAAAAATTCAAAATTAGGTTGTTCATTTAGTTTGAATAACATCAAAATGTTAACCCCAGTAATTTTTACATTTAGCATGATCCGATTCAAAAATAATAATTTTTCCATGCTTTTTTTGCATCAAAATTTTTAATTGAGTCATCGTACTTTACTTTTTCAGGAACTCGGGCCCCGTTCTGCTAACTTTTGATTTTTTCCTTCTTTTTTTTTGGGCTTTTTGGAATTTTTAGTAGATATATGTAGAATGATCTGCCTCAAAAAACATTAAAAAAAAAAAGGGTTTAAAAAATTCCCAAAATTACTCTTTAGCAGTTTAGCGGAATGAATGACGTCTCATATTCAATTGAGACCATAGCCAATTTTTTAATCTCTCTTGCGAAATGGTAGTTTGAAAGTAAAAGTAAAAATCGTGTTAGCTCGTTCAATTTATTTTAATTATCACTTTTTTTTGGATCAAATGTCATGTCACTTATACATTACTCTCGTGTTTGTTAAATCGGGAATTTCAAACAAAGTAATTTATTTTTCGCAATATTGTGGATTGAGAGGAAAACAAAAATAGGTAGAACAAAAATGAAGAAATGAAGATAATTTTCACAATATTGTGAATTGAGAGAAAAATAAAAAGAAATAAAGGAGCTGTTTGCCCAACACAAAGTAACTGACCAGCAAAACAAAAAGGAAAAACAAGTAAAGGCAAGACGCGTGGGCCGGGAATCAAAATTGACACTCCTGGAATTCTCCGGCTTGTAGTGACCAAAACACCAACAACTAATTTGTGCTACTAAAGATCCGTTAGTTTGGACGTAAAATTTTTTTTGGTAAAATATTTTATCCATTTTTCGGTGTTTAGTTGTATAAAAAATGAAGAAAATATTTCACAAGTAAAACTTTTTCCATCAATTGGATGAAAATGACTTACCCTTAAATCTTCCGTAAGTTATTTTCCGAAATGAGCCCGCTGCCTTCTACTGCAATTCTCACTGCTTAGTTTCCTCGATCGTCAGTCCTAATCCACGTTCAATTCCAATAATCTCATATCTCTCTACCGTTTAAACTCCTCATCTCCCTCTCTGCACTATTTTGTTGATTTCCAAAAATATTTTCAAGTATCAACCAAACACCGGAAAATAAAAGTTTGAAAATTGTTTTTGGAAAAAATATTTTACATGTAAAACATTTTACATCGAAACAAACGGAGCCTAAATGAAACTCTTTTACCGGCTTACAAAAGCAATCTATATCTATATCTATTATAAAACAGAGTGATTTTTCACCAAAATGTCTACACATACAAATATAAATACATCTATAGTTGTTCAATCGTACTTAGTGATAAGGTTATAGCCTTTGGATCAAATGAATGAAGGTTTCCTAATGTGTTAACCTAAGGATTGAATGTTTCCTAATGTATTAACCTACATTTCTCTCTCTCTCTCTCTCTCTCTCTCTCTCTCTCTCTCTCTCTCTCTCTCTCTCTCTCTCTCTCTCTCTCTCTCTCTCTTAAATTACTCCCATGAAGGCATTGTAATCAAAAAACCACCCATTAAGACATTATTCAAATGTAAACCAAAATCACATATAATCTTTGTACAAAATCGAAATCAAAGCCACCGAGATCACCGAAATCAAAGCCCACATTCCTTTTCCTTTTTCTAGGCTATCAAACGTACATGACGAAAATCACCGAAAATAGAATTTTCTATACATTGTTCATATCATTTTCACATTCTTCTTCTTTACTCTCTCTCTCTCTCTCTCTCTCTCTCTCTCTCTCTCTCTCTCGGGAAGTTCAATGCCACCAAAAACTACCTCACCGAAACTACCGAGGTGAGTTCTTCCATCATTCTTTGTATATTTGCTACCCATTCCCTTTTCATTAAGATTATGATGTTTATCAATGGATATGTTGCTTTATTGTTTATTGCATAATTGAATGACACGGGTTTGTATATTGCACGCAAGTTTAATATTAATTTGCGTATGGTGATTGTTTGAGTCGTATATTACACGCGAGTTCAGTATTAGTTTTCATCTGCTGATTGTTCGAGAGGCACGAGCATACGCTAGTGTAAGATAAAGTTTAGCACTCTCCCCATGTGCAGTCTGATAGCGCCTGGAGGTACATATAAGGATTTAGAATACGAAGAAATAGTTTATTTTTCAAAAAAAATACCCTACACAATAGAGAAATGGTTGTGCGCTATTTGATTGGCGCATGCTTAAATGTGGTCACCATTCGTGCCGTGTGTCCACTGTAAGAGGTATGATGTTCATTGTTGGACGTTGGTATGGAAAATCCTATAGGGCGCTCTGTCTTGTAGGGTCTGTAAGGTGGCTAATCTGGACATTCATTTTGCCACGAACGGCTCGGATTTAATCCGAACTCCTATTACTCTAGATCATCCATTGATCAGAATAAAATTCAAGCCATCCATTATTGAGATAGACGGCCAAGATCTGTCTTACAGGGACTGTAGGACACCTTGCCCTACAAGATTCCTCGGTCTGGTCGAACAGAGTAATTGTTCTATAGTGGATTGGCCTGTACTACGGGGGCGTTTCCTCTTAAAGTTAGAAGTCGTAGACTACTTGTATTAATCTTGAGACATGCTATTTTCTCTAAACTATAAGTGGCCGGCTGTCTAGAAATGACATTGTTTGGTCAGAAATGTTTCTTCGTGGTACACTTAATTTACATAGTCTGGTTGGAAAACACTGCGCAAGATAATTATAACAAACAAAATAACTGTAGCTAATTTAATTCCTGAATCACAGCCATAATCAGCCATGCATTAAGTTGGGAGTGTTAGTCAGCAATAAGAAAATCAATGTCAGATTTAGCGGCCTCAAAGAGGAGCTTGTATGTCTTCTCCGACGGGTGTATCGAGTCCCAAAAAACATACTTCAAAGCATTAGGGCAAACATATGAATCCGGATTGCATAAAAATGCCGTTTCCAGTAAGCCTGTCCCGCAACATCCACTGCTCACCTCATCGAAACCTAAAAGTATGACAAAAAATACATTATTAGCTAATGGTTGTAAATCTTGATATCCAGAAATTGTGGACGTTTAAACAAATAGATTGTTACTTACATATTGTTCTTTTAGTGATATTGAGCATGCGTAGGTAGCTAAACTAAATGAAAATACTAAAGTTTATGAATAAGTAGATAATATAAACAAAACAAATCAGCCCATCAAATTTCCAACTAATAGAGATATATATTTTATGTAGAGCTTAGTATATAATTCTTTTAATGCTTTTGGTCACTATTGAACTAAAATTCTAGAACCGTGCTCGGCGCCACCTAAAGTTAGTTGTGTTTTTTAGTAAAAAGCATAGCATCCATAGCCGAAACTTAAGGTTTTTGACGGAAAAAAAAAAAAATATTATAATAATCGCAATGTAGTACTGACACATCTAAATTGAATAGTTGGGCCCTAACTTATCGGATTTGATGAAATCTGAATACGTTGTGCCAGATCCTTCAATTTATTATTGGAGTATTAAATGCTTGGGCTTGGGCAACTAGGGACCCAAGCTACCGGCCCGCATCAAATGTCCAGTGTAAGACAGCAAACAAAAGAGAGAGCAGGGACAGTACATGAAACTGCGTTCATGAAATTGTTCGGGAAAGGAAATGAATGAATGGTTCCTGGACAATTTTACGGACGCAGTTTCATGTATCCTAACATTTTTCGAGCAGAAGAAGGGGAGTCCACTTACCATACTTGAAGCTTTGGATGATCATGTCAGAAAGAGATTCATATACATCAGTGTACACAATTCTAACCCCAGAATCAGCTGATACGCTGAATTGCATGGTGTTGAGCTTTGTTTGGAGCATTAGATTGTATTGCCTGGCAACTAAGGAGAAAAAATCGACACACCCACGGTTTAAGATTGCATTATCCGAATTAACGGTAATAACTATAGGCAAGCAACCCATTGGTGGCAATCCAACCACTCCTATTCTTCGAGCCCCTTGTTCCAACAAATCCTACAAGCCCAAAACAAGATAAACTAATTCATGTTCAAATAAATGCACAATGAGGACCACAAAATGCATCATCATTATTATGTCATTTCATTTCGTGTATTAGACGTCACGTAAATTATGTTGTTATAACGAAATAATGTTTCAAGTAATCAAACCTGCATGAATTGCTGGACATGCTGCAACAAGAACTCCATGTATTCTGGGAGACTGTATCTCTTCCTCCGGATTGGTACGGTAAAATAATTGACAACAAAGTCATTCGTACCAGCACTCACAATGTACAGAGCATTTTTTACCAGATTTTTTGTTTTTTGTCTCCCTATCACCAGCTCCACTCTCTTTTGATACTCTTTGAAGTATTCCAGTTGCTTTGGCAGCGAGATTACATTCTGGAAAAAAAAAAAAAAAGAAAAAGACAGAATTTATCTTCATTAGCATACGTAGAAACTCGAAATTGATGACGTAGGCCAAGTTTTGTCAAACTTTTTTTCCGGGCTTGTTTTTCGTTATTAGTTTCCAAACTTCTTAGGTCATATGTTTCACTCTCTTAAAGTTTCATTTTTTTTGTCCAAAAAGTAGGCTTGTTCCAGATCTCTTTTAACCTTTTTTTTTTCAAAAATGTTTGACCAAAACGTCGTTTTTGGTCTCTGTTCCCCATAGCCTCGAGTGAAATGACAATACTGCCCTTGCCCCATTTCCATCTCCTAGGGCTTCACATATAGCGTTGTTCCCTCTCCTCTTTTCACTCTGTTTTTCCTTTTCTTTCTTTTTTGGATCAAGTCTCTCTTTCTGCTCTGGGGGTGGGCTTTATAGCATGATGAAAGAGAAAGATGAGGCTTAATTGATTGCGCCCTAAAAGAGAAAGACAGAGTGATAGGGATCCGACCAATGAGTTGGAACCAGAAATAATGACTCGGGCTGGGGAAGTTGAATTGATAGAAGGGTCATTATGGTCATTACGACAATGATCTTTTTAAAAAAGAACTTATTAAGGAAAAGTGGATTGATCTTTTTGGTTACTGTTCATTACCGAAAAAGGAACTTCGAGAAACAGAAGCAAATCTGGAACCGCGTCTTATAATCATTGATCAATTTGTTTATTACATATTAATTTTTCTTGACGAGAAGAATGTGAAAATAGAAAACTACGATCTAATGCTTAAAAAAAAAGTCCGTTAATCAAAAAACCTAATTCAAACCATGCACTGCTTGAACAAATTCTGTTCTCGTAAATTTTGATCTCAGCTCAACTTCAGTTTGATGAGTTTTATGAAAGACATCAAGTTCAATACAGAGCTCGACTAAAACTAGTTCTAAAGACAAAATTGTTTATAATTAAGCATATTTTATATATCATATCAAATTCACGGGAAGAATCAAGTAATCAGTTTGACTCCATTAGTTTACGGAAATTTAGAGATGAAAAAGAGAGAGACTTACACTTAATTGGGGTGTAAGTGGGTCAAATCCAGATGCGGCAGAGGCGAAACTAACTCCGGTGATTAGCTCCTCAATGCTAAGTGTTGGGTCCAAATATGGAGGCACATACTCTTTGATACCCACATAACTAGCTGCATTGGAAAACAAGTTATCCCCTTCAAGATCACTTTCTTAAACGAAACAACCATTCAATCTCCTTAGATAATTACACGAGAAATAAAAAGCTAGCAAAAACTGGGATATATCAAACTCACCAATGAAGTCGTTTGCCAGGCGTCCATTGCTAAACCTTCCGGTTGGGACTTGATTTGGAAAATCTCTCCCGTAGGGCGGGAAATTGCCCTTGAAAACAGTCGTTACGTAGTTGTTGTTTCCAGGGTCAGATGTCGAGTCCCCAAACACAAAGATTGCATGAACTGAGGTGTTCGAAGCCTTTTGCCTGGTTAGTTCTTCAGCCTGGAGTCGAGCTTCGGATATGCCGAACAAGACACATGAGAACAATACAAGAGAAAAACATTGAAAATGAATGGCAACGTTTAACCAATGTTTGTGAGAGGAACTCATATTGGTGGGATTGATTGGAAAACAAAAACTTGCTGATTAAAGTACATAGAACAGAGTGAGTGAGTTCCCCATCTTTTGACCTTCTAATAGCGATTAGGTAAAAAAAAGAACCCTTGGATTGTCATCTGGGTGTTAGATGTGGTTCGGAAAAACCAAGTCTCTGAATAGTCTGGAATTCCCAACCACCTTGGACAAATTAATTAATTTGGTGATGTTGACAAGAAAATGGTAAAAAGTACTATACGTAGGGGGTAGGGTAAGGGTCGTCATTATCGGGCTGGCCCGGCCCCATTTAACCCACCAAGTCATTACCCAAGCCCGCCCGTTTCATAGGCTCAGGCTGGAAAAATGCCCAATGGGCCGAGCAGGCTTCAGGTTAAATGATGACCCTTAGGGTAGGGTTACCATGTTGAACAAAAATCTACTTCAGAAAACAATAATGTTACATACACAATCATCCAAACATAACACTAAATACAATCTCTCACATACATGTGAGGCCTACCACCCACACACACTAGTCCAGATCATCTTTTGAGTGAATCTGGACCCTTAAGTTATTTTGAGTACTGCTATAGGTACATATATATACATTGTACATACCTTTTCTCTTCTTTTTTTTGGGTACAGATACATTGTACATACCATGTACATATAAATTTTGTGGGGCCCACCTGGGGTCCTACAAAAATGATTCAAATCGCTCATTATTTTTAAAATATTTTTCATGGAGCCCCGTAAAAAATCAGCTCAATCCAATATTGATAAAGATTTTTTCGGAATACGTAGAGACAAAATTGAGCAGTTAAGTAGTTTCATCCTTACAAATTTAGAAAAATCCTTACCAATATCGGATTGAACTGATTTTTTACAGGACTCCATAAAAAAATATTTTAAAAATAATAGGCGGTTTGAATTATTTTGTGGGACCTGAGATGAGCTTCACAAAACTCATATATACATAACATATACATTCTCATATGTACTCATAACTTTATTCTAACATTACATAGTAGGTAGGTTTTCTTGAAATATTAATCCCTTTGTTCTCTTCCCTTTTTAAAAAGAATTTTTCAAAAAATCCACCCTAGATTTTTTCTATTTTCAACATTTCCCTTTTTATCTCTCTTCACTTATTATCCATACTATTTTTCAAAAAAAAATTCAAAACACAAATCAAACAAAGCATTCTTGTTATCTACTTGGAACCCACGTAGACTAGACTGTTTGGCTGACTGTAGACTTATTAATTTAATAGGCTTCGGTCCCATCTTAATTGCACATTCCCAAAAATCGTACAATATTACTCGGAAGAGTATTAATTGGGTGCGTACAAAATTATTTTCACCCACCAAAAGTCCATAAATTCTGCATCCCATTAATGGGGCGATTTTGAAAGGTTAATTTGGGACGGAGGGAGCCTGAAATTGAAGCCGAAACTGATGTGTGGTGGATAAAATTGCTGAAGCGTTATCTGTCAGTGCTTCACAAGCAAGTAACAATCTTTCCAGCATGGCACCAGTGACAGATAGTACTTCGTAATTAATATGGTACAACTTGGTAAGGTGAAATTATTAAATAGTCCAGGGGTGTTCTGGTTTCTCCAAAAAAAAACTTTTAAAAAAACGAAGGTAATTTTAAAGCAAAAAATTATATGTTTACATAAATAATTTTTTTACCAATATAGATCTTGTTTGATAAATCTCATTGAGATTTTTTAAACAGTGCAAAAAAATTTAAAAAAATATTTTTCATTTTCATTATATTTGAACTTAAAATTACCTTTTTTGTAAAAAACAATTTAAAAAAAAAGTGAAACGACACCTAAGAGCATCGTCACATGGTGCTCTAAATCACATTTAAGTCTCCAACACAACACGTTCTTGTAGCAACCACAACTATATGTATAGGCCACATATAAGTACTGACGGACTACTGAATAATTACTTGTATCCATGGTTTCAAGCACAGTCTTACCATGGTTTCTCATGTTTCGACATAGACTATACTACGTGAGACGAATTGGGTCGTTGGTTAAATTTAGTGAGACAATCTATTTCATGTCTACGTTACTATTCAAAGTACGAATATTGATTATATTGTTGGGGATTATCAATAGGAATTGCTACCCTACGGTGTCTGGTTGAGTGTTGAGTATGAACTCTAGTTTCGAAATAATTACGTTACGAGGAGAGACAAAATCAGCAACCCTAGTTCCTTCTCTAATCAGTTTTCAAATCTTTTAATTGCTTGCTAGTTTAGTAATTAATTTAATCAAATCAACTCAACTCAAATCCAAACTTCTCTTTCCTTTCAGAATTAAATTAAAAATTAATTGAAAATATTGCGACCCAAACTATTTGTGAATGATTCTGGACTTAACTATTGTTCTTTGAAATAATTGTTAATTCTTGATTTTTATAAATTATTTTTTGTTACAGAAACGACAGACCCTTTGTGTAATGACACAAAATCTATGTGCATGAATAATATTCTGCATATAAAGAACTATGTAAAGTGTAAGGAGCGGGAATGGTAATTCGGGACTCCACGGGCTGCCTTGTGGCTGCTCGTTCGATTAGTTTGGGCTCAACAGGATGAACACTTCGTGTCGAGGCAGGAGCATGCAAAGCGGCGTTGGAGTTTGCTCAGTTTTTGTGGATGAGTAGGATCAGGGTAGAGGGAGACTAGCAACAACTTGTAAGCATTCTGAACAAGGAGATGATGCAGTGTCCGGCAGAAGTATAGGTGATTGTGGTCCTGTGGAAAACATTAGAAGGTGTGCATGAATTTTCAGAAGCTACAGTTTTCTGTTTGTTCGTTCGGCGATCAGCAAATGTCATTGGTAGCTGATAAACTCTCAAGGTTCAGATATTGAGAGGTCACGGTGTGAAGACTTGGAAAACCAAACCTTTATTGGGTTCATTAAAACAACATAATCATCTTTTTCAATTTGTTGGTTCGTTGTTACGCAGTATCAGTAAAATTTTACCATTTGGGTGGGCGGGGTGGGGGAGGAATTAAGTACTACTAGTACCTTACTGGTTAGGGAATGACTTCGGTGTCCCCGGTCATTTTAGGAACACCGTAACTTTTGGCATAACAAAACCATTATGAGCATAACCAAAACTCATTACAAACATAACAGAACCATAGTAAGGCATAACCAAAACCATAGTAAGGCATAACTTGTTTGTACCTTAGTTAGGTTTGGTTATGCCTTGGTTGGTTTTTTGGATATTCCTTGGTTATGCCATGTTTGAGTTCTGTTATGCTTGTAATGGGTTTAGTTATACTCGTAATGGTAAAATTATACCAAAAATTACGGTGTCTCCAAAATGACTGGGGACACCATAGCATCATCCGGTTGGTTATATATACTACATATTAATTTGGGAATGACTTCGGTGTCCCCGGTCATTTTGGGGACACCGTAACTTTTGGCATAACAAAACCATTATAAGTATAACCAAATTCATTACAAGCATAACCAAAACCATTATAAGCATAACCAAAACCATAACAATGCATAACTTGGTTGGTTATGCCTTGATTGATTTTTGGTTATGCCTTGATTGGTTTTGGTTATGCCTTGGTTATGCCATGTTATGGTTCTATTATACTTGTAATGATTTTTGTTATGCTTGTAATGGTTCTGTTATGCCAAAAATTACGGTGTCCCCAAAATGATCGGGGACACCATAGCATCATCACGTACGACATTAGAATTAGAGTCAAGGATGATGGTATGATGTCCCCGGTCATTTTGAGGACAGCGTAATTTTTGGCATAACTTTACCATTAGAAGTATAACTAAAATCAATTACAAGCATAACAGAACCCAAACAAGGTATAACCAAGTAATATCCAAAAAATCAACCAAGGCATAACTAAACCCAACCAAGGCATAACAAATAAGTTATGCCTTGCTATGGTTTTGGTTATGCCTTGCTATAGTTTTGTTATGCTTGTAATGGATTTTGGTTATACTCATAATGGTTTTGCTATACCAAAAGTTACGATATCCCCAAAATAACCGGAGACACCGAAGTCATTCCCTAGAGTCAATATATATCACGCATCATTTTTATTAAAGGAAACCGCTAAGAATCGAACAAGTAAATTAAAAAGCACACGAAAGGTACACTTTGCAGACATACAAATTGGGCACATAGGCCTTATGACCATAGGAGTTCTAGGACGACCCCACCATATACTTTAAGTAACATAACACATGGACAAAGTTGCTGGTCCGTTATTTAGTCATAGTATATTTATGGCAGCAACATTCGCGCCCATGATAATTGAACTTAATAGCTACTTCTTAACTAGTTAATTATAGAGTCGATGGCAGCGATATAGGCGTCCACTATACTGGAACCTGTTACTTCAATTGGATGGATCAAGTCAAAGAATTCATACTCCGACCTATTAGCACAAAGTGCAGAGAGTGAGTTGCTGAGGGGTCCTGTTTCCAGCAAATCAGTCCAGCAGCAACCCCTGTTGGTAATGTCAATACCTACAAACAAACAAATAATACTGACTTATTAAACGACTCTACCAAAGAATTAAGTTTCTGATCATGATCATTCAGCCGGATTTTGCCAAATGTTAGTGTATACGTATCGAAATAGGCGAGTTTGAGTCCAATAATTGCCGAGCTGTTTTGCAAGGTCCTCAATGCTGCTTGAACCTTTCATGTTATAATCGTTTCCGACAGCAATTAGGATGTCATTGCAAGCACGCATTACCAGTGCATTTGTGGGGTTTGCCGAGTAGAGAGTAATGACAAAGGACCAGCATCCAAACAACGATATTCCAGAGACGACAATTCTTCGAGCCCCAAGGTCGACCAACCCCTGCAACTGAACAAAAAAACCAAAAAAAATTCTTTGACTGCGGTAAACGGGATGGATGTTTATTCATTTTTATCTATAAAAAAAAATTATATGCAACCAGCCACCAAGTATCCGGATCAATTTAAGCGCACTTCAACTATAGCACTCAGAGTAATCAATATCTGATTAGCTACACACCATCAAACACAATACAGGCCAAGTAAAATTATCTGTGCATGGGACCAACTGCCTCAATCAATTATCTGTGCCAAGGACAAACTGCCTCAATCAATTATCTGCGCATGGGCCCCTTCTTTTTAAGAGGCAAAGAAGAAGAAACAATCCTCATAAGACACTAAGACAGTTGACAAATTAATTATACAAAAAAAAAAAGAAGGGGTATTCTCTTCACAATTGAACATAATAACTTGTATTTGTATAAACACATGATTTTTGAGCTTGAAATTACCTTCATTTTCTAAAACTTCCTTTTTAACAAAACTGGAACACCATCTAAGTTTTAGAGGATAATAGCACTTACACCCCATGTGGCAAACTATGTGTGGATACACCCCATAACGTTCAATTTGCTGTACATACACCCCCTGTGCTTTGTGGACTTATGCTCACAGTCATATTTTTTATCCATATTAACAGAGTTTAATGTAAAGAGAATAGGCCCTATTAATATAGTTTTTATGCTTATCCAAAAATTGGATCCAAACCGTCATGTCGGAGGCGAAATTACTATTTTGTTGCTAATCGACAACTTAGGGCGAGTTAACTCATATTTTGTCGCTGAATTGAAAGAGAACCTTTTGGCGATGAATTTTGTATTTCATCAGCAAATAATTAAAGACTAACTAATTTTTGTTTTTAGTAGATTCATCGTATTTAAAATAAATAATACGTTACTTGTATAATATATACATTGTGCATCGATTAATTAAAAAATTATTCCTAACAAGTCATATAAATTAAATTAAGCAAAACAATTTTTAAAAAAATGTTTAAGTGTTTTAGCGGAAGTGGTAGTTTGGGAACCAGAGTTCATGAGTTCAAATAAGAGCAGTTGTAAAACTAAATACTATTTTTCTTGTTTGGTCGCTTTTAGAGACGAAAATATCTATGTCGCCAAAATGTTACATTAGGCGTCAAAAATTCTCAGTGCCAAAACGTAAGATACACTTTTTGCAACAATCCATAGGTGAAGAAACATGGTGATGAAATCTTTCCTTGCTAACACTTTTGCGAACAAAATCGATTCGTCACCAAAAGACATTGTGGTAATACTTTGTACTCCCTCCGTCCATTTTTAAATGTCCTGCTTCGTAATTCCAACTTATTAAAAAGACATCATCATTATACCTTTCACATCAACTTTTTCCTCCACTTTCCTTACTTACCCATCATCATTACACTTTTACTCACTTACTTTTCAAAATAGAATCTACTTTTAGGGACAAAATAGACAATTCACCAACTTTTACCTACTAACTTTACAAAATAGACACTTATTAAGGGACAGCCCAAAATGGAATACTGGACTATAAATAAGGGACGGAGGGAGTAGTAGGTACTATATATAGCTAAGAATTCAAGTTTTCTTTTCTTTTTTCTTTTTTTTTTTTTTGCTAAGCATGCAGAATTCAAGTTGATTTCTTTCGTTGTTATAATTTCTTTTTGGATGACCTATATGGATGCAGAAACCAAGCGGAGAACTAGAGAAACAAATAAACCAAATGATCAAGTCATTAAATTGTTTGGTAAGGATAAAAAAGTAGGGGCCAAACCTGCATGAATTCCGGTAGTAGTTGTAACACAAACTCCTCATATTGCTCAATAGTTGTCCCAACCGGAAGGAGTATATGTCCAGGTCCGTAAAATGTTGAAAAATCCTAGTTCGCTTAGGCTTATAAATATTTACTATATATGAATTCTTTAATTAATAAACCGCCAATCAATATATCAATCCAATAGCAAGAACGAAAAGCAATGAACAGATAACACTAGGATATAAGTGGAAAACTCTAAATGGGAAAAAAAAAATCACAGGAATAAATCAAGCACTGTAAACATTGTGCAGTTACAAGTAATCTTACCCTATGATTCTGAATCCTCACAAATCGCCCTAAGACTTACTTGCCGAAACCATGTTCACCACACCCAGTACTTGACCGTCACTACCTTGAATTCACAAGCCTTCCAAGATGCTTCCAGAAATCTACCGGAAGATGACTGAATTAGTTGAAGCAAGTATGACAAAACTTCTTGGAGTTATCATTGAATCCCACGGGTCAATAAACCTCAATCACGCTCCAAGACCCACAAGCAACACCCTCCTTTTAATATTCTCTAAGTCATAAAATATGATCTGAGGTTGCTCTGTAATCTCTCATACAAAATGTGATATAGAGTGGCTGTATATATATGGTGTCGCCAACCCTAAAAGCCTTTTATTTCCCTTGATTTGTTTCACCTTGATTTCCTTGTCCATGATTTGGTTCCACTTTGTTTCCTAAAAACTCAACCTCTCAATTACAAAAGATTTATTTCTTTCCACTTCTTAAACAGACACTCTAGAAATAAATGAAAAATAAATACAACTAGATAAATGGGGATACAAATAAATGCGTGTTTTGTTGTGGAATTTGCCAACACAGAGAGACCGTAGCCCATGGTCCTAACAAATGTGTTGACGAAATCGTTCACCACACAATTCACAAAGAAAACAGCATTCGTTGTCAGATTATCCGCTTCCTCTTCTCCATTGGTGCTCGCAAGTCTTGCTTTGTATTCTCTGAAGTATTCCAATTGCGTTGACATTGGGATTACATTCTGAAGTAAAATAGAACAAAAGGATGAAAATATTACAAACAAGTACCCAGTTTTATATTTTGGCAACGACTCGGAAAACAGTTTTTATATTTCATTGGAAAAAGATCTCGAAATTGAGGGTCTTGGGGGGTTTGGTGAGGGTGGTTAATTAGCAAGGATCTGGGGAGTGAGGGTGGTTTGGGGGTTTTCGTTTTCATTTTCATCTGTCATGATCTTCTGCTGTTGCTGCTGCTACATATGAAGTCACAGCTCGTTTTCAACCGGATTGCTGCTTTCTGATGCCGCTATGGATATCAAGAGATTAAATGGTTGGGTGTTCCGGGCTTGGCCCAGGGGTGTTTGAGCTTCGGCTTCTAAACTATTTTTTTTTTCATCCAACCTTTGGTTAGATTTCTCTCCCCTTTCCGCCAACTAGATGTATCCTCTATCAAGTTTTTCCTAATAAAATGTTAGTTTTACTGATAAAAGAGTGGTGCTACTATATCAAGGTTCAAGCTCTGGAGTCTGGAATGGTAATCTAATTGCTGACTCAACAAACAACAATGCTGGTGTGACTAATGGCTACTTCTTTACACCACATTTTATTACAAGTCGATATAGACAGAAGGTGGACATTATGAGAATGCTACCTATATTATTAACTTTTTTTTATTATTATTAGTATTTATATTATTGTTGTTTGTATTTTTATTACATGTGCAGGACATTAGCTTAGCCCTATTCACATGAAAGTTGAAAAGACACATGGCATCGCTCTACACATTTAGAAGTTGAAGAGAAGTTATTTAATTGGACAAGTGGAAGCAAAAGATTGGAAGATGAAAAGTAGTTAATACTGTAGAAGTTATTTCCTACACTTTTTGTTTTCTATAAAAAGTCTCTTTAGGCTTAATTATAAAGGATCTCCAACAAATCAAAGAATCTATCTTTATTTGTTTTCCAATTTTTGGTAGGAGTAACTTAGAATTCTATGTATCGTTTTTTGGTCTTGAAAATTGGTGTTTCCTTTGCATCACTGATATTCTTTTATGTGTCAATACCCCATTGAAGGTTAATGGGAGACTATTTCGTTGGTCTTCAATTTTGTTCTTGCGATCAATTTTGTATTTGATTCGATTGCCACTTCACATCCGATGAATTCACCTTTGCAAACACACCGCATTGCCATGTTGTTGACTTTTGTTTTCCAAACCTCTGTCGAATATGGATTGAGGGGAAAAAATAGGTAAACACTACTAATATCACTTTCAACTACATCACTGCTGCTACAATATATACAGAGGAATGCACTTTCAATTCTGATGTGGCCGTTCTGATCGGACATTGGTTTAGGCCATTATTTTGAGGATTGTTTTTTGTATGTGACTTATCCTAAGGTCTTGGTGCCATTATGTCTCTGGCGTCATGGGGTTTTTTAGTTTTCTTTTCATTCCGTTGATCTCTTATCAACCTTGTTTGGAGCTTGTTTGGCAAATCATTGTCTCAAGGATTGGGTGTCAACCTTGCTGAAATGTCTCCCTAGCGTTGTGATACCATCACGGTCTCTACCTTGTATAGTACTATTTTTCCTTCATCAAAATATTCTTCTCTTTTGCTATCCCAAAAAAAAAAAAAAAACCCCCCATAACTTTCCTTTGCTCATTAGTCATTATTGAAGGTTTCAAGCAAGTTCTTTTTTCAAGAAATTAAATGCACCATATGCAAATCAATAATGAAGCATACTCCAGATAATTAAGTTAACCCATTTATTTGTCAAGGCGGTTGTAGCGAAGGTATGGGCAGGTCTTAATTACTTTCCAACAATAAACATTACAGTACTTATTAAGTAGGGAGTAAAAATTGATTAAAAAAAAAACGGAATTGAACTAATGAAGTAGCAATCCAATATCTTCAATTACAGGCTCTAGGAATTAGTCAGCACTCGAGGCGTATCGTTTCGCCCATCGAAATATTGCTTCAAAACAAGCTACCATTTTTGCGTTTGGGCTCAATTTTGGAAAAATCAAAGCTGGTGTCTCAATTTCGAATAAAAAATGAGACACTTTAATTAATTTGCTTGTAATTTTTTTTTAAATATTCACATCAAATTAACAATGTCAATTGTTTTTTTAATTTGATGTGATAATTAGAATTAATCAACGAAATATGTACGAAAGTTAGTTTGTGACTCGAAAAGTAGCACAATTATTCGTGATTGACTATCAATTAAGAACAGAGGGAATAATAAACTTTACACTGATCGTAAATTAATAAGGTCAGAAATGTTTCTTTGTGGTACACTAAATCTACTTTGTTTGGTTGGAAGACAGTACTGCACTACACTATCATACTCCACAAACAGAATAACCATAGATAATTTAATTCGTGAATTGCAGCCGTAATCAGCGATACGTACATTTTGTTGGAAATGTTAATCAGTCGGTAATAAGGAAATCAATGTGAGGCTTAGTGGCCTCAAAGAGGAGCTTGTATGCCTTCTCCGACGGGTGTATCGAGTCCCAAAAAACATACTTTGATGCATCAGAACAAACATATGAATTCGGGTTGCATAAATATGACGCTTCCAGTAAGCCCGTGCCACAACATCCACTGCTTACCTTGTCAAAATCTAAAAGTATGACAGAAGAAAATATTGTTAGATAAGGGAGTAATTGCTAAAACAACTATATGACTTTAAACATACAGATCTTCATGTGGGGTAAAGGCTGAGAAAGGATAAGAACTAGTATCATATATTTTCATTACATTAAGTTGGTTGTTTTTGGTATAAATAACGTAGATTACTTGGTCGAAACTTAAGTGAGGTTGAAGACTGAATATGTTAGGTCAAACTTCACTCACATCCCTTGTGGTTTGGACAGTCTGCGGATATACCTCCTAACGTTCACTTTGTTCCATCCACATGTTCTTTGTGAAATTATAATTGCATCCAATTAATTAACATAAATAATTTAGAATCCACGTTGCACTGTCAACGGTAATGATGAGAAGTCCAATATGCACCTCACCTCATCTTCTTCCTTGATTCTTCGTCTTCCTCGAATCGATCTAACCAATTCATCCCCTGTACCAGACCCCAATCAAGAATCCAATCCAAAATCAAGCCCAATTGCAAATTGAACCAATAACAAGGACGAAAACAGGAGAATCCCCCACCTTAGACCTATTTCTTCCCCTCTGAATCGTCCAAATGGGTTTGTTTTCAGCTTGATTTTCGGATTTTGCACATGGACTTCACCTATAGTTGGCCCAGACAAAGAAACTTTCTTAATCTTCCTTCGTCCTCCAACGACTTAGATCTACGATAGGGCTTGATTTCTGATTGAATTTTTTATTGGGGCTTAATTTCGAATTGGTGGTGTATCTATCCATTAATTCAAGAACATGGCAATTTCGTAATTTTGAGGATTGCTAGAGGTAGTTTTGTCATAAATTAATTGTCGTAACCATCCCTACTCTTAGAAGAGGTGTGTGAGGTACACCTCAATTAACATGAACGGAATTTGGTGCGGATAAAATTTGTCACAATGCACAAGGGGGGCGGGTGCAACAAAGTGAACATGAAAGGATGTATTCCACAGATCGCCCAAATTAAGCACAGGGTGTCTAAGTGAAGTTTGCCCAACATGTTACCATTGGAGAATGAATTGTTGGGCCATGTACGGGCCGGTATGGTAACAAGCCGTAAACTGATTGGGCTTGGGCCCCTAAATTGATAAACTAAAGGATCCCAAGTGAACAGTGGCTAGGGAGATGTAGAAAGACACTATTCACAAATGTACTCTACCTAGCCGGTTTGTTGAGGCTGGTGCACTTGATTTTCTTGATTTTGGCTAGGTAAAATGGCTAAAATGCTCATTTTACCTACTCCCTGTGCACATGCTATAAGGACTGCAAGCATAGGAAGAAAAAGAGTAAGACACTTACTGAACTTGAGGCTTTGGATGATCATGTCAGAAAGAGGCCAATATACATCCACTACTACAATAAAGCATAACAATCACAGCTATTAGCAGTGATTGTTAGTTTTCCATCACACTCGCGCTACCGTGATAGATTTGAGTGTGATTGTAAATCACTCTTTTTTATCACTGTTTTAAGCCGTGATTGAAAGATAGAAACAATCACACCCAAAAAGTGTGATCGTTTCTAGGCAAAACCGAGATGGAAACTCTCCCGCGTGTTCCGTCCTGGGTTTTTTATCACGCTTTTCTTAAAAAACCGTGATTGTATGTAGATAACAATCACCACAAAAAACTGTGATCTTTTATGTCTAAAAAATGAGATGAAAATTAGTTAGGTGTGGTCTTTTGTGGTTTTTAGATCACGGTTTTTGTCTAAAAGTGTGATTAAATGTTCCTTTCATCACAGTCTAGAACCGTGATTGAAAGATACTTTTTTTTTTTTGCATTTAAAAATGCCCAAATCTCTAACCAATAATAGATACACATAAAATATGTATTCAGCCTGTAGCTATCTTCTCCAAAACAAAAGACATAGCAATACGAAATATGCATAACTGATATTACATCTTGCACAAAACATGTCATAGATAAAAATATCGTGCCAGAAAGCCTGCTTTCAATCTAAGATCAATCAAATTTCTGAAAATGCATAAAAACTGCAGAACAAAAACTTCAATAAGAAAAAGGACAAAGAAAACTTGAACCACAAGCATGGAGTTATGTCCTAAGCTACAATGAATAGAACTTCGTCATTCTCTGAAGCCAATTTCAAGCACTTCGTCATTCTCTGAAGCCAATTTCAAGCACTTCGTCATTCTCAGAGCATGCCTAAATCCACCAGAAAACAAAAAGTAGGAGCATCAAGAACTCCAAGCAAAAAGTAGCAGAAAATACATCTATAGAACCAAACTCAGGCATATATAAGATCAAGAACTCCGAGGAACTCCAAGCAAAAAGCAGCAGCATCAATAGAAGTAGAAACAGCAGCAAAAATTTGTGTCTTGTTGTTCTGCTTTGAAATCCCCACCAAAAAACAGCCCAAATTCCAGCCATATGTTACGTACCAATCAGTTCTAGAATAACACAATAAATAGCATAGCGTAGGCCCGGACCACTGGATGACTTTGATAAATAGCATAGCTTAGGCCCAGACCAAATTGCTTCAGGACCATAACCAAAATCCAAGAGAAGTATAAGCTAGGACACCTGCCTGGCTGTCTACCAGGGTTTCTACTATAGGAAGGCAAGTAACTAGCCAACACTTAACAAATATACCTGAATATGTGAAGCTGCTGCTGGAACTCAAAGTCTCCAGGAAACAAAGCTTGTCTCCTTGCCATTTCAGCTTCAAGGAATAATCATGGAAAGGTAACAGCGTAATATTAGTTAAAGTGGAACAAAGATCCAAGGTAAATCGAAAACAGACTTCAAATGGTCAACCAAAGAAAGAAAATCAAAATCAGCTATACACTACAGGCAACAAAGAGTCAAACACTTATCCATATTAAGGCAGTAACGACCGATAGACCACAGTTTGCTGAACTTTTACATTCAAGAAGTATAACTGGCATAAATCCACTGGTAATGTTATACTAGGATTATGACAAAATCAGTTTGCTCATAAAAAAGCAGAGATGGACTGAAAACTGACTATGGGGGTATAACCCTAGCTCCTTATTAAGTATTTGACCCTAGCTGATGTGTTGTTTGGGCTTTAGGATAAACGGTGACGGACACTTAGTATACATTTTTGCTCAATGTTCGAAGAGTATGATTACCTGATCAAGATTATCAAGAGCTTTCACCAATACAGAATAGTATACCTTCTGCACCTTTCCATTATCCCTCTCCTCAACTTCGTCGATATATGCCACACAGAGGGATGGATTGCTAAATAGGAAACAGTAGGATTTAGGTTCACAGATAAATGAACCAAGGAACCAAGCACTTAGAAGAAATAAATTTGCAGAAAAGTTCCACTGAATTGGAGGGAAACGTACTTAACCATCAAATTCAAAATATCTGTTCCGTGACGATCTCCGCTCCGCTTCTGATTTCCATAGTTCTGACAGGTTGCAACGTAAGTAAATTTCATGTCTGCTAAGCCTCTAATTGAGCATATAAGGACCTCTGACTCTTCTTATCTTCCTCCGATGCAACTGTGACAGCTTTGTAGCCTTCAAGTATTTCTACGTGATTAAATATAAAGTGTCAGAAGAAGCCAGCATATGGACTCTGAAAGGTTAAGGTCCCTGAAGGCCCCAAAATACAACAATTGAAATTTCTTTGAGCACTCATAATGTAAATTAATTATCAAATGGCTTGAGATCTAACAGAATGAAGGTGGTTCAGCCACAATTAAATGTTGAAAGTAATATACGCAAACCAAAAGATATCTTGCTCTTACCACTTTCGGAAGCCATGTCAAGAAAAGCCTGAAGCTTTAAAGCCCTCCGGTAGTACATCATTCCTCTGACTGCACCATTAGTTATCTATAACAACTGGAAGGGAAGATAAACAAATTTGAAGGAGAAAATATTGTCCAAGGTACCTGTTCTGCATAGAGTCTGTCCTCTTAATGTGAAAGCTACAAGAGAAAGTCAGAAATCAATGAGAAATCTATTGAGGGGGCAAGTACACACAAATCTACTCAAGCCTAATCTCTAGTCTCTTGATGGCAATTCAATCGAGCAAATAGCAATTGCAAACGAGAGAAAACATATGGAGTAGAAGGATTTTACCAAATATGCAACCCACAGACCACATATCCACTCCAGTAGAGTAATGAGAAGATCCCAACAAGACCTCTGGAGCTCTGTACCAGAGAGTAACAATCTGTGGAAACAACAAAAGAAAGGTAAAACAAAAGAGCAGTATGCTAATCAAATCCAACGAAACAAAACTTATGGATAATTGAGTAATGCCAACTGATAAGAAGACAGACCTCATGAGTGTAGCTCTTGAGAGGAACAGTGAAGGCCCTTCCAAGGCCGAGTGTTCATTTAGCATCAACGAATTTCCTTTCTTGGATAAATGTCCATCAAATAGCATGAAGATTAAGATCTTATCACACAACAAAAGCACACTCATATTCTTGGTTCGCCAATATTGCCTACATCCACAGCTCATACCAAGTGTCCCTTTTAACTCTTATCTGTGTCCCAAAGCCTAGTGGATTTTTTCACTTGTGTATGTAAATATATTCCTTTATGAGTGTTAAAAAAAAACTTGTACTAGTATAGTGACGATTTGCATCTCTAAATTAATACCCAAATTTAATCTTAGATAATGCTATTAACCTCCCAAGAACTAGATTCTAAGTGCATGTTTCTCAACACATGCTCTACAATCCAATGTCCTAAATTGATCAGTACAAGACTTGGATAGGGGGAAGAGGTAAGGAACTGGTCCATAAGTAAAGCAATTTACATGATGGCGGAGTGGTCACAATGTAATTCAGCAAGGTGGGGCAAAAGAGTAATCTATAAGACCAAAATCAATTTAACTGATTGACCCACTAAGGTTGGATCTTTGGAGTATACAACTAAAATTAAGAGCCCGAGAGTATCACATTTAGTAAGAATACAGTACTAATGACAAAAAGTAATGACAATACAACTAGTACAGGCATGTTTAAATCTTCCATTTCTACATGTAGCAAGATATGGGTACCTAGAAATTGAACAAAATTTGACATTACAACACTAAGCATCTAAGCAATGAGAAAGAACATAGATTCTTTTACACCACATGAGCTATAAATTTAGAAAGTACCATCTACATAAGATCAAGCAATATTTTAGTCATTCTAGAGTGGATCGAATCACCAATAATAAATAGAGAAGTTCCATAACCATTTGGAAAATTTAACCAACTTACAAAATTTAACAAACTGACTAGAAACAGCTATGTATGGCATCCAAAAGCACATGCTAGCATATGAGTACCCAATTTCGGCAGGGAATCAACCAAGAAAACAACCCATAAGTTCATATATTGCATATTATACATTAATTCCTACTTAATCTTTTCTGTCATCTGATAAATACGAAGGCAAATTAGATTTCAAGGACACCTCAACTCACTCTTCAATACTAATCTTTGCAAGAGTAATTGCCCCCCCTTTTTTTTTTGGAAGATAGAGTAATTGTCCTTCGACCTGCAATTCACGAACTATAAGGATCATCAAAATGTAAAGTTAAGCATATAACCAACACACCATACTTAAAATCTCATCATATTTCAAGGCATGACTACAATCTATCTATACTAATATATAACCATTTTGTGAAGGCGTGTCACAAAAGTGTTTTTCACAAGTGTTCTTTGAGAAATAAGTTTTTACAATTATCAAAAGGTATAGTATCGAATAACTACTCGGACAAAGAGGTAAAACTACTATGCCCAACTTAAGTGGCTCTCATCGCCCAAGTCTCCTTTCCTCACCCCCACGTCCCCTTT
Organism: Rhododendron simsii; assembly: GCA_014282245.1. Lineage (NCBI taxonomy): Eukaryota > Viridiplantae > Streptophyta > Magnoliopsida > Ericales > Ericaceae > Rhododendron > Rhododendron simsii. The sequence goes on along the minus strand of CM024965.1, from coordinate 23,867,595 downwards.
ATCCTATTTGGACTAGACACAGTTTGTAACTCCCATATTCTCTTCATTTCAATGGAACACTGACAATCAAAAGGTTCAGTCACACATTACAGATTATCTCTAACTATTTAAATAAACAAATTAATATAACAAGCAACACGTAATAAAAAAAATCCAGAACACTCTATTGAATGGAATTAGAGCAGAACACTCTCAAAGGTATCAATTCTTCTCCGTGAATGCATAAATTACTCTTAAGCACATAATGAAATCCAAACCATATATACAAATTTATACAAACCAGGAGTTTATGTAGGGCTAGATAAGAGAACTAGGATTTACACTTTGGGTTTAATTTTTGGAAACAACTAAGGGTTTTCGAATCTGGTTTCTTCTCTAGAAAAAATCTAGGGTTTTCTGAAATTGGTAGTTATAGATTTTTCCGTATATGTATAGCAAGAGAGGGAGGGACCGAGAGAGAGAGAAAAGCAACCAGGTTGTCGTATCTGTGGCGGCTGTTGCTACTCGTGGGTTCTCTCAAATTGGGCTTGATTTTTGGAAACTTCTCTCGCTCGTAAATGGCGGAGACCGATGGTGCTTAATCCCCGCTTATCTGTGTCACGACACACCCACAGACTAACAGGGGAGAAGGAGGAGAGTGGGAGGAAGGGGGAAAGGGGGGACGAAGGTTTTCAGAGAGAGAGAGTGAGAGAGAGACCTTGTTTGTGCAACACCTTGCTTGTCCAGTTAGACATGCACTCCTAGAGAAATTCTTTGGTGAAGGATAATGGAGGAATACAAGAAATAACAAAGCGGGAGCGCTCCGTTTCTTGCTTCATGGTGGTGGTAGAGAGAGATGAGGCGGCGGCGGCAGCGTGTGAGGATGGGGGCGAAGAGTCGGCGGCATGTGAGGATGGGGATGAAGATGAAACGTGTACCGAAGAGGGCCGAGAGGCCAAGAGGATGAGCGAGCTTCAATGTGTGAGGGGAGAGTAATTATGGCTTATTTTAGGATGGTGTGAAACGACGTAGTTTTGAGCACCCTTTCAATTACTTTTCCTTTTCCAAGCGCGCCTAAATGAGCACAAAAATTCAGAAGTTCCCGGTTTTATTATAGTTTTTTATCTCGCCATAAGAGCGAGATCTTTTATCTCGCACTTTTTCGCACCAACGTTTTTTATCACGCCATAAGGGTGAGATCTTTTTTCTTTTATCTCACCGCAGAAGCGAGATCTTTATTCCGCGCTAAAGTCTTTTATCACACTGTAATGGTGAGATCTTTTTTCTTTTATCTCATTGTAAGAGTGAGATCTATTATCTTGCTCTTTTCTTTGGCTAAGCACCACTTTTTATCTCAGCTTTTGATTTAAACTGAGATTAAAAAGTTAGCCTACAATTTTTTATCACACTTTCACTGAAAACCGTGATCTTTGTGAACCTCCTTAGTGTGGTATTTATCTATTATTGTAGTAGTGATCAATGTAGATAATTCTGACCCCGGATTCAAATAAGTTGGATTGCATGGTGTTGAGCTTTGATTGGAGCATTAGATTGTGGTGCCTAGCAACTGAGGAGGAATAATCGACGCACCCACAGTTTAGAATTGCATTATTTGAATTAATGGTGATGACTATAGGCAAACAACCCATTGGTGGCCATCCAACCACTCCTATTCTTCGAGCCCCTTGTCCCAACAAACCCTACAAGCCCAAAACAAGGTAAAACTGATCCATATTTCAATAAATGCATGGTGAAATCCAAATTGGTGGTGGCGAAAAATTCACAATTTTCACTGCCGGCGGAAAGAATTTAATCTTAAAACATATGTCGATTTAATGCATCATCATTCTTATATATCCTTTTAGTTCGTGTACCAGACATTATATAAATTATGTAGTTGTTTAATGAAATTAATAATGTTTCAAGTAATCAAACCTGCATGAATTGCTGGACTTGCTGCAACAAGAACTCCATGTAATCTGGGAGACTGTATCTCTTCCTCCGGATTGGTACAGTGAAATAATTCACAACAAAGTCATTCGTACCAGCACTCACAATGTACAGAGCATTTTTTACCAGATTTTTTGTTCTTTTTCTCCCTATCACCAGCTCCACTCTCTTTTGATACTCTTCGAAGTAGTCCAGCTGCTTTGGCCGTGAGATTACATTCTAAAAATACGCAAATCGATCGATCCGAATTAGCATGCATATATACGTAGAAACTCGAGGTAGATAACATACATGCATGATACATATTAGCATTTTTTTTTATTTATGAAAAGACTCAGTATGATGTAAATGATCAATACGTACAATGTTTTTCTAAGTTGGTTATAAATTTCCTATCAAACTGGAACTATAAAACAATTAATCAGCTAAATTCACCTAATACAGAAAAATATAACGACACAAAGGAGAGACCTACACTTAACTGTGGTGTAAGTGGGTCAAACCCTGATCCAGCAGAGGCGAAACTGACTCCGGTGATTAGCTCCTCAATGCTAAGTGTTGGGTCCAAATATGGAGGCACGTACTCTTTGATACCCACATAACTAGCTGCATCCAAAAGCACACTATCCTGGTTAATTAAGATCACATTTTTTTCCTCATGGTAAAAAGGTGGCATGGATTGAACCAGTGCAACAATCCCTCAGCCAAGATCACTTTCTAACCATTTAGTTTCCTTAAAATCAGAAATAAAAAGTTCAAACTGGTATCGAAATCTCACCAACAAAGTCGTACGCTAGGCGTCCATTTGTAAACCTTCCGGTTGGGACTCGATTTGGAAAATCTCTCCCGTAAGGCTGGAAATTGCCCTTGAAAACAGTGGTTACGTAGTTGTTGTTTCCAGGGTCAGCTGTCGAGTCTCCGAACACAAAAATGGCATTAACTGAAATTTTCAAAGCCTTTTGCCTAGCTACTGTTCCTTGAGCTTGAGCTTTGGATACGTTGAACAGAACCCATGCATACATTACAAGAGAAAAACATTGAAGATGAAGAGCGTTTAACCAATGTATGCGAGAGGAACTCAAATTGGTGAGACTGCTTGGAAAACAGGGGAAACTTGCTCTGATTATATAGCCCCACTGTTTAGCCTCGTAGGTACGAGAAAGCAACTAAGGGGCTCGCAATTCAAATTCCATGATAAGGTCAAACATTTTAAATTTTAGAGCCACTGGACGTTTGTCTGGTCATTAAAAACAATGCTATTATCAGCTTCAAGCAAAGTACAGAGTGTCCGGTCCCCTCTCTGCGTCTCTGATGAACTACAGTCGTGGTGGTTAGGGAAGCAAAACAGGTCCCCCCGGCTCAATTGTTTTCTTACTTCTTGTTCTGTTTGTATATAACATTTAATACAGTAGGTTTAACGGACAACTAACTTTATCCTAGAATTATTGTCTTTGGCTTTTCACATAAATGGCATTGATGTTTGGATATTATTGAATTATTAATCTCTGGCAATCTAGAACCCACGTAGAGTCTCGTTTTTTTTTTTTTTTTTCTGTTCTCAATCGAAAAGGTGGGCTAGATTGGATCAGCGTAGAAACTTTATAATCAAATGGGGAACACACCTAACCTAAAATATTCGGACTTAAGCCATAGTTGACCCAATTAGGGAGAAAATATTGTTCTATCACCTAACCACGTCGAGTTTTGTTTGTCTAGATGTATACTTGATAATTCATAGCCCTCAGTCCCATGGGCGGAGGCACTAAGGGACAATTGGGATGAAGTGACCCACTCACATTAATTTTCCAGAAGAACAATTGATAGATTACAGCAAATTTTGCTATATTGACCCAATAAAATTTCACAACGAAACGCAAACATTCCAATTAAAATATACGTAGTATTTTTCTTCCTAAGCAAAAATAATTTATTAATCTTTATAAAGAATTATAAATTAAGATTAAAAGGATCAAAGGCACACCGGCACAAAGCCACCCGAGACCTAAAGGTAGATAAGACGCCAACCAGACACCAAAAATCAAAAACAGCCAAAAACCAAGAACCAAAACAAACAAAAGCCTCAAAGCAGCCCAAACAACTAGACAAACACCAAAAAAATAAAAACACTGAAAGCTAAACACCCAGCAAATCCGAACACAAGGAGCACACCCCAAATCCACCAAAAACTCGATATTAAAAATCCAGAGGGAGAGACGCTCCATCTTCCAAGTCGCCTTCTCCCTCCGAGAAAGACTACCTCCAAGTGAACATTCCAATTATGTTGGAAGCCTTGCATTGCACCGGACATTATTTGCCTTCAAAAGCCTGGAAAGGAAATATCAAGAACATATATACGCACAGCTGGCATGGTACCGACCAAAATAAAACAGAACATCTAAGAAATACAAGGAAAACCAAAACCCGATGCGAACAATATTCCCTCCATTCTTTCTTCTTTTTTTCCTAGGTGAAACTCAATATTATTGTAATAGTAAGATTAGCACCATGAAAAATGACATGATCTTCTGTATCATGGCACCGAAGCGCATTCTTGACGCTGTCCAAAGGGATCTGGGCTCTGCTCCTATATGTTAGTTCAATTTCGGTAATCCAACTTTTTTAGAAAAAATAATGATTCCATCTAATAAAAAATGTAAGACCCGACTTTCAAGGGTCAGCTTCAAAAGGCCAACGATCAAAAACAGTGCAATATATTAGACTCTCATGTCTTTGCCATGACCAAATGCACTTTTTCAGGCCTTTTGAGTCTTGGCTAGCTGTTCAAAAACAAATCTAGAATAATTGAACTCTCCAACATTTAGCATTCAATTTTTTTTTTTTTGAAAAGTTACTTCATTTTAAATTTTTAAAAGCAAGAGTAAAATAGCTATTTGATTTATCCAAATTATAATGCAAAAAAAAAAATTGGATACGCAAAAGTCCAAAAAGAGACGAAAAAAATTGGGACATAAGTACAAGTCCACCAGACGATTCGGAGAATGCGGCGATGTACTAATGCATAAATGCCACTGGTACAGCAGTTGGGGCACAGACAGCTGGTACATTGCGCGTTTGGGCCCGTCTTGGATCCAACAAAACTAATCGGAGCCGCTTATTTTGTTCAATATATTTTGTTTAAGGTTCCTGCAAAAAATCAGCTCCATCCGACAGAGATAAAAGCATTTACAAAGCGTCCAAAACTGCTTAAGAAAACTTCTAAAGCCATTTTGGATGCTTCATAAATGCCCTTATTGACGTCGGATGAAGCTGAGTTTTTACAAGGAACTTAAGCAAAATACATTGAACAAAATGAGCGCCTCCAATTATCTTTGTTGGACTCGAGACGGGTCCAAACGCGAGCTATCTGTGCCCAATCTACTGTACCAGTTGCAGCATTCGTACTATAGTAGGTTCTCTGTTCCAAACATTTCTCTCTCTCTCACACAGGGACGGAGTTCTGTGTGCCAGTGCCATTCTACTCTACAACCAAAGTCAATGGTGTCCTCTCTCTCTCTCTCTCTCTCTCTCTCTCTCTCTCTCTCTCTCTCTCTCTCTCTGACGGAATTCTGTGTGCCAGTGCCATTCTACTCTACAACCAAAGTCAATGGTGTCCCCTCTCTCTCTCTCTCTCTGAAGGAGTTCTGTGTGCCAGTGCCGTTCTACTCTACAACCAAAGTTAATGGTGTCCTCTCCCTCCCTCTCTCTCTCTCTCTCTCCATGCTAGTTATTAGTACCACGAACTCAATCATTTGATCATCCTTTAGAATTCAGAAATCCGAAATCATACGTTACCGTTTATACACAGCTAATAATTCAGAACCAAAGTCTCTCTGTTTTCTGTTTAGACATATATTCAAGTTAGGGGGGGAAAATCAGCTGAAACAAATTGATATAGTGTGCAGGTTTTGATGTTAATTAACCTTCTACAGTAATGGATCTTTTTGTTCAAAGATTTAGTTAATAATCATTTGTTGAAAATTGTGGAGCATAATAGGCTTCCAAGCTAAGCACATTTCCCCATTGACTGGATTCCATGCATTATTGTACAAACAGGGGAAATAAGAAGAAGGGGTAGTTGTTGTTCGTTTGGCCGTAAGACATAAATTGAACTCCTTACAGGCATACAACTGTTCTTTTCAATAACCACGTGCATATGTCTGGGTCAGCTTGAAAGCACTTCGACTAATTCTGGAACCCTGAAGTTAGCGACTGAACAAACCATCCAATGGTCCCAACTCCCAAGGTTTGAAGTGTTTTGGCCTCTATGAGATTCAAACATGTGCTCAACTTCATGGAGGACAAACACTTACTCGATCATTTTCTCATGTCCACTTGGCCAAACTCTTATGTTTGAATTAATGGCGATTTCCGGATACGACAAACCATTAGAGTTTGTATTCATTATTTTTCCATTGGGGTTTGGGAGGTGTTTTTACTTTGTCTAGATTAGATACTCCATTGGTTCAAGACTTGATTGAGAATGCCTAGCAATGCAATTTGCTTGGAAATTCGATTGGAAAGGTATATGCATCTCATACGCATTTAACTTGACGTTGTTCCATGCATCATAAGTTTTTCAAATGTCTTCTCTCAAATAATTAACTGACCTATTATTTCTTTGTACCGTACTTCTTTTTTCTTTTTACAAATAAGCTGGCAGACGTTGACGTTTTCAACACAATTTTTTGCAGACCTCTCTGAGATAAATAGTCATTTTTGTACAATTCCAGATGTTAGAAAAGTCTTCATATCTTATTGGTGAAACGGAAATCTTTGTAGAAGTCTCATATTTGCACTAGACTTATTTTATTGGCAAACAAATTGCACGGCAAGGCATTCTCAATCAAGTCTTGAACCAACAGAGTATCTAATCTAGACTAATTTTATTGGCCTTGGTTTGTTGAAGGGAAATTTATCTAAGGCCTTACAAGTGCTCTGTATGTGTATTGGCATGAGAAAGCATGGTTTCCCTTAGGCTTGTTTACAGTTTCAGAGAGCTTGTGCCTCTAAACGGTGTCAAGCCGCCTTTCTAGCAGGTTTTGTTTGTCTGGTCTTTTTTTTCATATTCAGAAAGCACGCGCCGCGGCAGTGCCTTAGTAATGACTGAGGCCCTTGCAAGCGCATTAGAAGCGTTCTCAATCATATATATTTCTTTTCATTGTGATTGGTGGAAAGATTTTTGGCGTACCTTATTCATATATAAGCATATTTTTTATCATTTTAGGTTACAAGGGTTACATCAGCCCACTTCAGAGAGAGAAAGCATTTGCTTTTTTACAATTGTGAATTCATTAGCATTTTGATGATCTTAAATCTTGTATCTGATCATCCAAGTTCAATTCAGAGAAATACTCGATCTAATTCTCATGTATTCTCTTCAGGTTTATTTTGTTTTTGCAATAACCTTTCATTTTTCAAAATTCATACATTCATGCCTATTTATGAAACTACATACATAGCCGGAACCAAACAAGCGGAGGAACAAACTTTAATTTTCCCTTCTTTTCCTTTCCACATGCTCCGAACAATATCCAAGACAACTGAAAACCTTTTCTTTTCTTTTCTTTTCTTTTTCACATGAAACCAAGAAAATTGAAAACTTAAAGAGCAACAACCTACATGCATGAAGACAATGGAACATCTTTTCTCCTCTTCTCTTAGCGTCTGTACAATTGTAAAATATGGATGTGACATAATAATCATCGTTAACGAATAAAGCAAAATAGACAAATGTTCCAATTTCTGTAAGAAAATTTGCTCCTAAACATTTAGTACTATCAACTATTCTCCTTGGGGGCTGAGTCATCCTCTTTTCTCCACGTTCGCTTGATCAGGCTGGTCTACAACCATTACAAAGGAAAAATAAAAATCAAAGAGAGAATATGACACAAGATGCCGATCAAAAAAAAAAAAAAAAGAATATAACACAAGATTATTACATAGACATATATATATATATATATATATTGTATCTTTTCAAAACAAAACAAAAAAGAAGTAGAAGAAGAAGAATGTTAGGGACATGATTTTATAACATTATTTCGGACACAATTGTGTCCATCTTGTGGAGTCGCATACATCAAACAGTTGTGAATGCAATTGAGTCCAGAGTTATAAAAAAAGAAAAAAAGAAAAATCATGATCGTAAACTGAAAAAAGAAATAGAGACCAAAACAACCAACATATATGTAAACGCAAAATTGAGCATCATCCACCATTACGTGTTAATATGCATGGGCGGAGCTAGGAAAGTACCGGTGGGGTCACTTAACCCCACTAGCTTTTTTTCTCATAAGTATATTTTGATAGTTTGCAACCAAATTTTTATCCTTCTTTGACCCCACAAGAAATTTGTTAACTGCCTCGACTTGCTTCAAATGCAAAGAAATTCTAGAGAATATGATGCTTGGGTTTCATAATATAGTAAGTCTTTAAGACCAATGAAAAGTAAAATCATATTTATCAACATATATCTACCTCTTAAATTGGTTACTCTTTGAATTAGTAAATGAAAATAAAATAAAACATCTTGCGCTCGTACGAATCTACTTTCTGACCCTATCAATCAAAATTTCTGGCTCTGCCCCTACGTGCTATGTGGTATGTATAGAAGCCAAAGGATTCCCAATAGCCACTAATGGACAAGGAGTTAAACCACAAACATAAATAGAGAGTAAACCCAATATGCATGGAGAATCGTTGGAGCGAGCAGGAGACGGTTATAGCCCATTGCCCTCCACATGTTTGATTTAATCACAAACAGAAGAGAAGAAACTGAGGAGAGAAAAATATATGATCATAACCTAAACAATGTTGTTGAAGACCATAATCAAAAACCTTCAATGGGCACCCAATCAAGAAAAACGAACCCAACTCGTCCCCCCTCCTTCTACCTCGCCCGCTGCATCCCCCTCTTGCTCTTCCTCTTCGTCTTCGCCTTCCTCTTCTTCTTCAACATCGACACTTTTGTTTACCGCACCAAGTCCATCGCCCTCAACACCTTCACCGAACAATCCCGCCTCCTCATGAACGCCGAGGGCGGTACCCTCCACCGCGACTTTGACATCACATGGGGAGACGGCCGCGGCAAAGTCCACAACAACGGCGGCCTCCTCACCCTCTCCCTGGACCAAAACTCAGGCTCTGGGTTTCGGTCACGGAACGAGTATCTCTTCGGGAAAATAGAAATACAAATCAAGCTCATCGCAGGAAACTCTGCTGGCACCGTCACCACTTACTACTTATCCTCGGAAGGCGAAAACCACGACGAGATCGATTTCGAGTTTTTAGGAAATTCAAGTGGGGATCCCTACACCCTTCACACCAATGTGTATTGCCAAGGCAAAGGAAATAGAGAACAACAGTTTTACTTATGGTTTGACCCCACTTTGGATTTCCACACTTATTCCATCAACTGGAACCCAAAAAGGATTCTTTTCTATGTTGATGGGACCCCCATTAGGGAATTCAAAAATTTGGGCTCAAATGGAATTCCATTTCCCAAGAACCAGCCCATGAGGGTGTACTCGAGTTTATGGAATGCCGATGATTGGGCCACGAGGGGCGGGCTCGTGAAAACGGACTGGACGAAAGCACCCTTTACGGCTTCGTACCGGAACTATAAAGCCGAGGCATGCGTTATGTCGGGCGGATTATCGTCTTGCGGTACTAAGTTTTCGAATTTGAACTTAACGGAGAATTCGTGGGCCACAGAGAAGTTGAATTCGACGGGCTTAGAGAGATTGAAATGGGTGCAGAAGAATCATATGGTGTATAATTATTGCGTGGATAAAATGCGGTTTCAAGAGGGACTCCCTCCGGAATGCAAGATGTCGTCTTAGGAAAGTGAGAAAACAAAACCCACAACGTAGTTTTGTTGGTTTTTTTTTTTTTTGGAAAATAAATATTCATTAAAACTCGACAAATGATACATCGAGAAAGGACGCTACCTCGAACTCAGGCACCATTCATGTTGGTCTAGGTTAATTTGTTTTTAATTTTTGTAATGTAGTGAATTGTAAATGTCGATTTTTTTTTTTCTTCAAATTACTAAATTGTGCCCAAATGATGTCTACTAGTACCTTTTAATGCTATGAACTATTGTTCTTGAAATTTGACATCAGAGTTTTGATTTTTTTTTTCTTCTAAATGATAGCTAAAATTTCCCACAGTTATGGATTTATCCTTTTAAACACCAGTTCTGCCACACTGGATCAAATTCATCAAACCAATTTTTACAATAAGTAAATTCATTTCAAAGACATTATTGTTCAATATCCGATTTTTATGATATTTGACAGGGTTAATGTTATTGACAAGCTCTTCAAAATTAATTCAAGTTCAATATGTAATCGGGTTAATGGATCGATGGATTGCATCTCACATTTCATAAATGTGTTGGGTTAGATATGAATTTTAATTATCTAAACTAATTAGGTTGCAAATGGGTCAATAACTCGGTTTATTTGTCCTAACGTACCCAAATCCACTCGGTTGACACCGCAAGAAAAACTAAAGTTGTTTTGTAAGAGTTTTCATAATGAACGTCATGGGTTATAAAGGTCATTATGTATTATATTGGTCATTATGTAATGGAATTTTGGACTTCTGATATTGTTATTTATCTTGTATGCAGCTCCATCACCAATGCCATTACGTTTTTCACCAATGGACATAATAAAACAACTTTTCGATCTTGCAATAGACCTATATGCCCTTAAAAAAAAAAAAAAGAACTAATACGAGGTAGGGTGTTAGCTTTATAGAATAGTATTTCTTCAAACAAATAAACCCATACAAAATCCTTTTGTAGGCGCAAAGATAATACCGGTTGGTTCGTGCGTTTGCTTCCTTTGAGGAGGGTTCAATTTTTGGAATCAGGCCGCAAGAAAGTAATTTCTTAAGAATCTCCTAGCTCTGGCGACCGATGTTAATGGTCTGCCTTTGACCAGACCGGTTGGTTGAGGTGCCAGGTGCATATATATCTAATAAGAGAGTTTTAATAAAGATAGGTGAACAATTAGTGTTGGACATGTGTCCACTTTGAGCTCATTACGTTTTGTATAAAGGAAGGGCAATTGGAATTAAGTTTTGGGTAGAATCAGTGGAAAGCCTAGGGAGGAGGAAGTATGGTGGTGCACGGTTTCAGTATGTTAGTAAAGGAGAAACTGAAAGAAGAGAAATCGGAACTATAGCAGAGGCTTCTGAGATGAACTTAGGTGCGATATTCAAGGCGATTTGAGGGTGAGTATGAGATACATATTTCTTGTACAATATTAATGATGCTACATAATCTTTGGTAAATTGTTCTATTTTAGTTAAAGCGATAGACCGCGAAATGTGTTAAAACTTGTTTCTAGCTAGGGTTGGAAATATTTATTAGAACCTAATTAAGGGCAAACCAATTGGTTGAGGTGCCAGGTGCATATAAGCTATCTCGAACATCTCTTACTATCGAAAAAAATTTGAAAAAGAAAACCCTTTCGTACTTGGTAGTTTATATTTTACTGAAGCTACATAATTTAAATTGTTCTATTTTAGTTAAAGCGATAGACCGCGAAAAACTTGTTTCTAGCTAGGGTTGGAAATATTTATTAGAACCTAATTAAGGGCAAACAATTAATTTTACCAAAGTACGCAATGAGAGAGAAATCAGGCAAATTAAATTAAATTAAATTAAATTTTAATTACCTGGCAAGTTGTTGTTCTGGTTAAAAGAAGAAAAACGAGAAGCCGCATATTGCATTATTCCTCCATGATGATGATGATGATCTCCAAAAACCCTAACTCTCTCTCCTCCTCCTCTTGCCAAAACACCACTAGCAATACTGCTATTATTCTGTCCAACAGCAACAGTGCTCCTCCAGCCTTCGCCATATCCACTCCCTCTCCCTTGTCCAAAACCACCGCTATAAATAGCTCCACCACCACTACTACTACTCCCTCTTTCTCTCTCTTGCTGTTCTTGTCCAAAAGAACCACTGTGATAGTTGAAATCACTAGGGTTCACGCCTTGAACAAACCCTCTTCCTTGAACAAACCCACCCATTAGTCCACTCCCGTCTTTTTCTTCGAAAACACTAGCGTAGTTATTCACATTCCTGGCCGATGATTCCGCAATTAACGTCGCGTTGTCGGGGCTGAAATTCGCCACACCACTGTCCCATTGCGATAAAAGTTGACGCTGCATGTTTTGGATGACAGCCTCTTGCTGCTTCTTCTCTTCCTCCAGGGACCTGATACTGTCCCGCAACCTTGCCACCTCCTGGTAAGGCCCGCGGACTGGGTCTTTGTCCCACGCCATCGCCTCCCAGATAAACGACTTGATCGCCTCCCGCTGTCCCGCGATATCCAGGGCCTTGATCATCCTCGTCACGTTGGCGATGCCGAAGATCTTGTGCACTGCTTGGAACTCGACCGTCAGGCGCTGCGGGAAGTGCGGCGCCATGACGCAACTCTCTTGACACCTCTTCCTCTGGTGCTTGCACGACGCGCACGCCACGCGGTTCATCGGCCCTTCGTTGTCGCTCATTGTTAATCGAACGCGAAAAAAATCTTGAAGAAAAGATGTAGAAGGAAAGAAAATAACTAATTAAAGAGAACCCTAACTTTCCTTTTTCCCTAGCTCCTCATGCCTTTTAAGGTAACGGTGATATAATTCAGAGAGAGAGAGAGAGAAGACGGAGAAGACTAAAGAAGAAGAAGAAAGAGTGGCGATGATGTGGGATTGGAGAAGAAAGAGGAGGAGGCAAGAAAAGGATAGTTTCGGACTAATTAGAAGTTGTACGGGATTGCACTTATACGTGATTCAGGGACTAGGGTTCTCTACATCAACTAAAATAAATTTTATCCGCCGCCGGTGTAAGACGTTATTTTTTCACCACCGTCCATTATGGGTCCTACCGAGTGTCTATTTTTGTAATTTGAACTATTCATATTAAAAGACCTGCAGTATAGTATTGCCATGCAAAAAATCAGCTTTATCGAAAGTCGCTAGATATATCAAAATTTGAATTTTGGATTGTAAAATAAACTACCTGATTTCTGTCAATAATAATAAATATAAATTGTCCATTGAACAAAGCAAAATTCAATTTTTAATATTCTTATCAATGTCCGATCAAGTTTATTTTTTGTATTGATACACTATTATATGGGGTCTAGATGATGAACGGTTCAGATCAACAATAAGTACACGGTAAAACCGAAAAAGTCAGTAGTGGAAAAGTGGGCTTTTCCACCGCCGATGGAAAGAATTTAATCTCTACATTAACTGGCATTCCAATAAATAATTGATTCTTGAGAATAATAGAGAATCCTCTTGTTTTCCTAAGTCATCCATGGCATCAATTAATCTAACAACTAATTAAATAGTAATTGCCTGATTCTATTATTTTGGTAAAAATCCAACAGACAAGATCGTGTCATAAATAAGTCATCAATTTTGAGCGAAGCCCTTAGATGGAAGTTACTTAAATATTCCAAATTTATTTGTTGCTTGATATATTTGTTCTGGATAAATCAGAATTAAATAGACTGTGTCGACCGTGCCCAACGAAAACTATGTGATATAGTAGAATTATAATTGGACTTCTCCTCTGTTAAGCTGGGAGCCTGGGAGTGATGTACTTGGCCTCCATTCTTGTGATTTATTTTTCTTCTTCGTTGTTTTTGGGTTTTGTTCGTCTTTTTAAAATTTTTGTTAATTTCGAGTGATACTTTTTGGATTAATTATCCGTCTCGACGAGAGAAATCTAAAAAATACAAAATTATGACCAAAAGCAAAAAAAAAATCACTAAAGACGAAAAAATTATCAAAAGGTGTTTTATTTGTCTAAAGTGTCGTTGTATTTGAATGCTTTTTAACATCAGTCCATATTTTTATATTTTTTCGATTCGTCTCATAAACGAACAATTAACCCCAAAATGTTTATACTTTTTCCATTTGACAATATTTTAAAACCCAACTACATGTACCAAAATCATCCAGAAAACGAAATAAAATGATTAGACACTACTAGTCTCTCCACAACATTATTATACTTAAATATGACCAAAAATTCACACGGTGTAAATAACTATTACAACGGCGTGAATTTTTTGAAGGACCAAACTTTAAAGTGATGTAGACATACCAATTCGGGCCTCTAGGGTTTTTTAAATGTCCCCATGATGAAATAAAGAAAACAAAACCTTCAAGAGCTTGAATATGAACTCTCATAAGCCAACAAAACCTAAAAGCCCAGAAAAAGCCCAAGTAGCCCCAAAGTCGGCCGGAGCCCAGAATTGGACCTTGAATAACGTACTACACGGCACGGTGTAGTAAAATTTATTACACCGCACAAGGTAATGAGGTACCCCGCACGGCATTTTGGGAAAGGTTTTGATTGGCTCAGAAAGCTGTCGGCCACGCTAATTTGAGCCACAGTTCAAAAATGGCTTGGCAGGGAATAATACACTTCTAGCAAGCCTAGAAGTCACCTCTCCCTTGTGCATTGATAATCTTTGGTCTTTGCCTATAAATACATCTTTACTCTTGAGAGAAAATGACTACACACTCTACTACCCCATATTCCTTGGCTCTTGACTCTTGAAATCTCATCCTTACATCCCACATTCCCTGTCGAAAAATATTTCATCATTCCTCACTTCCAAAGCTTAGTACACAATTAGTTTTGGAACTCCACCACTTCAAAACTCCAAGTTCTTCAATCATCCACACTCATCCATCCCCTTTCAAGCTTAAAACCGAAGGTCAAAGCAAGTTTCCTTGGGTCAAGCTTTATCTTGGTCCTGAGGGGACTTTCTGTAGTCACACTTGACCTGTTTTTGCTAAGTGTCGACTCAAAAATCATTTTTAGAAACAAAATCAATGATTGTACTGGAAATATTACACCATGCGGTGTTACATTCCACCGCACGATGCAGTGTAGTTCAATGTACGGCGTTATGATGTCCACTATTTATCTGTTTTGTTTGTTCTGATCACATTCATCTTCTAATGATTATACTATTATTGCTCATGGATCGTTATTGATGCATTCCAACACGTAGTTTTATCTAAAAACTATGCCTTTGGCTTATTGAAATGGATTTTTATGATCATTCATGATGATCAAGTGCATTAAAAAGGGTTTTACAAACTGTTTTTCAATAAAGACAATAAGAAAGATGCCTGGGTCCATGGCTTGCTTCAATCTAAAAATACAAAAACATTCTGAGATGAGTAGGGAGTTAAACCGTACGATATTTTAAGGAATATCGTACAAGGTATCTAATACACCGTGCGAGCATTTGAGCAATAACAGTGGTCCGACAGTAGGGTAGTATACCACGCGGTATACCAAGAGACCATGCAAGGTAGTAAGGCATACCGTGCAATGTCATTTGTGATCAAGGCAGTTTGTTGTTATTTTATTTTTTGCACATCACTCATTATCATCCACTGTACAGTATGCACGTCACCATGATATATTCAATCTCATGTCCCTTTCCTTTATGTGTTTATTAAAAGTTTAATCTTCCAAAAGACATTTAAAGTTTTTCCCTTTGAAAATGTTAAGTAGAGACCGGTTTCGACCGGGCGAATGGGATACTTTTTGAACAAAATCTTCCCCATTCATAACGTGTCCTCCAAATCCAAAATCTCAACGTTTTCGCTACGTCAAAAGCCTCTTCCTCAAAAATAAACTCTCGATTTCTCGGATTATCCCTCTCAAAAATCCGGATGGCGACTCTCGAGCATTCCGGTCGGAGAGCCCACAAGTGATCAAACAACAATTCACAGATGTGTGAATTTGGGAATTTAATACAAATTCACAAGGGTTCATCAACAATTCACATGGGTGTGAATTTTGACCTCACATGAGGCCGGATCAAATCCGAATCTTAACCGACGACAAAATAATCCCGATCCACTCTGCATCCATGAGTACGATCTACCAGTACGTTTTAATTAAAAGTATTTTGAAATAAACATATATGTTCCGGCGCCATATCTGATGAGAGAGTGCTTCCAGAATATTTGATGAGAGAAAAAGAGTTTTCTGTATAATTAAACAAAAAACAGAGTTAGTAGTTCCAATGTAAAAGAGCTCTGAGTATTGTTGGGGAAAAGAGAGTTTTTGTGTTTATGCTGCTTTTCGCTTGGAAAAGAGTTTTAAAAATAATAATAATTATAAGACAAGGCTTCTGTTTCGCTTTTTTTTTTTTTTAAAAAAAAGTTCATCGGATTAGGATAAAACACGGTCCAATACGTTTCGGATTAGGATAAAACACATTATCGAATTCGAACTTTGTTGGATTAGATTCAGATTCAGATTCAATCCAATCCACTGATGGGCCTACTTGGACATATTCATGACCCTTTTTTAAAAAAACTTTGGGAAAATAATGGCCAATGACGTATTTTGATAATTAATACCCGTCAAGAACATTTTTAGCATGTTCTTGGCCGATATTAATTGTCAAAAAACATCTTGGATCGGGCCTTAAGTGTGTAACTAGGCCCTGTGTAATCTGTCACTGAAATTGGCCCAGGCCTGCACAAAGCCACCCACAATAATAGGACCCCCAACCCCCCAGCATATTTTTAGGTCACAACTGTGGGAATAATAATCTCTAGCCATTTAAGTTAGGAGAAGATTTATCCTTAATCTAGCTATTCGTCCTCTTAATCTTGACTATTGGAGATATCAATTCGGTATAAAATCTTTCCTTGTGTACCTCAACCAAAGTACATTTATACAAATTAGTATCAAATATCATAATATAGACTATAGTTCTTCTCTTCTAATAATCCACGCTTTGTTATCATTATAATCAAGAAGATATTATATAGAAACCTTTGGACTCACGGATGAGACTTTTAGGGACAAGTACCATAGACTACGATGGTTAAAATAGCGTCTTAGGCCCAGATTGAAAGTAATCTGAATCCTATTAAAAGTACAGGTTCCAGTACTATTTTAACTAATCACATGAATATTGTCCACCAACTCAGACAATTAATTGATATATAGTACTATTGTTCACCAACTTATTAGAAAAATGAGATTCTACAAAGCACTTTTAATTAGGACACATCTAGTTTTTGGCTTCTTGTCCAAAATTGTTTCAACTTAGAGCCGTGTTGTATTGGTTAATTTAGGCCATTCTTCCTCTTTCAATCCCTTCATTCTCCCTTCCTAGCTTCTCCATCACTTAACCCAACCAACCCCGCCACCCTACCTAATTTTGTTTGCAATCTCAATCGGCATTGGCCTTGCACTTAAAGCAAACGAAAAGCCTATGAAGCAAAATGATTTATTTGATGTGTGTAGGTTGTTGACAGCCCAACCTCTCAATCAAATTATCTTCAAAATTGGTATTCTTCTTGTACTAATTGCTAATAGTTGCAAAATACAGAGCAGTTACAATTTGGAGGAGGGTATATAAATAGAGATAAGTATGGTACAGAATTTTTATAGTTGAAAAGTACACTTCTAATACACAGATCGATTACAAGGGAGAAAATATTACTACTAATAAAATGAGCTCCGCTAGGTTCATCAAATGTGTGACCGTAGGCGATGGCGCGGTAGGGAAGACGTGCATGTTGATTTCCTACACTAGCAATACTTTCCCCACGGTACGAATTACGTTTCTTTTTTTTGGCATTTTGATTTCTACAACCATCAGTTTCTGATTGTGATTCTGCTTCTTTTTTTTTTTCTTTTCCAACTATGCTCTCTGATAATAAACAGGATTATGTTCCAACTGTGTTTGACAACTTCAGTGCTAACGTTGCGGTGGGTGGTAGCGTAGTGAATCTTGGCCTGTGGGATACTGCAGGTAGGTCAAAATTCCTGCAACTTTGAAACTTCAGTTTCCGATAACGCCGTTTGAATTTTCGTAACAAATATATCTCTTGTGAAAGTATGTTTCTTTAGAAATCATGTGCACAATATTGGGAGTTTCATATTGGGTACTTGATTAGCTTAATCTGGGAGATAATTGCAGGACAAGAAGATTACAACAGGCTTAGGCCTCTCAGTTACAGAGGAGCTGATGTGTTTCTTTTGGCTTTCTCTCTTATTAGCAAGGCTAGTTATGAGAACATCTACAAAAAGGTTCTTCCATCTCCTTCCCAATTTCGATGACTCAAGTGTTCGGACCAGTTTACGCGCACCTCAACTAATTCTGACAATTTCGTCAAACAAATTTTCAATTTTCAATTGTAATTAATGCAGTTAACAGTTGATATCTGATAAATAAATAAAAACTTGCTTATTTGACTGACAGTGGATCCCTGAGCTAAGACACTATGCCGCAGCTGTACCCATTGTGCTGGTAGGAACCAAGCTTGGTAAGACATTTTGATCTTATTATACCATTACCAGTTTTGTTCCAATATTTTCCGTTTTCCTTTTCTTTTCGCGAAAATTATTTATGTGGCTAGTTCGTTTGACCGGATATGAAGGTTGGAGTGTATCATTTATTCAAGGGGAAAACACGTACATATGTTGTTTGATTAAAGTTCTTATAGGCTTGATTAATTGTACACGTTATATATAGTGCCGCAAAATGTGAGATACCATAGGACGTGTAGCATTGTTAATCTGACCGCTATTAATCTCTCATGGCAGAAGATTTCCTGTGAGATTATATATCGCTTCCCCATTAATTCCATCAAATAAACGAGCCATGAGGTATATATCTGGGAAAAAAGCACAAAGATGCTAGTACAATTGAAGACCCTGTTTGGTGAACTAAAATTCTAGCCGCTGGGCTCCTCTGTTAATATTTTTTGTTTCGGATCATGATCCTAACAAGTAACAATCAGCCCCCTAGTCACAAGCTTGGACAATCAATATTGCTATGTTTGTCAGAGGGTAAAGATGATCAGTAACGAAACAAAAAAAAAAAAAAAAAGATGCATTTTTTTTTTTTTTTTTGCGAATAAGCACATTTTGTAGTGGCATGCATTTTTCTAATTCAACAAAATAAAAAGAGAATTTTTTATATAATAGAATAAATACACATCTGGGCACAATTTGATTAGTCGGACAACTAATGATGAACATGTAACATTTTATGATGAATATTCGGATTTTAAAAGATTTTGGAACTTATTACTGTAATGTAAGCAGACTTGAGAGAAGACAAGCAGTATTTGAGAGATCATCCTAATGCAACACCTATAACAAGAGCCCAGGTATGCCAAAGTACCCTTTAATGAATAAAAGAAACTTCTTTTTTCTTATTTCCTTTGTCCCATAATAGTTGTCTATATTTTACTATTTAAATTTTTCAAAACATTATTTCTATGATTTAATTTGTAATTAATGTATTTTATAACATTAAAAACTTTTTCTAATGAAGCTAAGTAATTAATTGTATAAAATAAGATCGACATTGTATATAAAAAAAAAATATAGGCATTTTTTTCAAGAGGTTCAAATAGCAAATTATTACCTTTAGCAATTATAAATCCCTGCATGTTTGAACAGGGAGAAGAATTGGAAAAGATGATAGGTGCAGTTGCTTACATTGAATGTAGTTCCAAAACTCAGCAGGCAAGCACTCATCCTTTTTTACTTAACATTGTACTCCCTCCGTACCCTTTTTAAACTCCAGTATTTTATTTTGAGCTATCCCTTAATAAGTGTCCATTTTGTAAAGTTAGTGGATAAAAATTGGTACATTTTCTATTATGCCCCTAAAAGTAGATTTCATTTTAAAAAGTTAGTGGATAAAATTGTAATGATAATGTTTCTATAGAGGATAAGTAGGGAAAGTAAAGATAAAAATTAATGTATAAAATGTAATGATGATATTTTCTTAATAAAATAACGGAGGGAGTACCCTTTTTAATAAATGGGCCTCAAATTTTATTTCATAGTTTACTTGGAAAGTTGTGTTACGTGTAATTTTTATTTTTAAGCGTTACGGATCGCATTTTATGGAAAAATGTGGTACAAAAGTTATAATCTCTTACTTTTCAACAGGTGAAATGTAATTACCTCAAATGCAGGCGCATATGAAATTGACTACTGCTATTTTCGATCAGTGTTTATGGTTTAAATTAAACTACTGTATTGTGCATAATTACTAAATTAATTAATTTCAAAGACAGTCAATATTATTGTTTGTTGAACATTTTTCGAATTTTTCTCAAATTTTTTTACGAATTAATCATTCATCGAAATCAAGAAAGTATACAAATATGGTGACATGAAGTTGAAAAATTCAAATCAAACAATCCTAAGGACACCAAAGAAATCTCTTTCCAAATTTCTTTTGTCTTTAGCAAACTCTTTTCTTCTTTTTTTTTTTTTTTTTTTTGCTTTTGATCATAGTTGCATTTGCCTTTTAAACTCTGCTGGTCAAGACGAATGATTAATTAAAACCATTTGATGCGAGTCTAACAAATTAAATGTCACATTGTCCAATATTAAAGATAATAAACCTAAATTTAGGCGAGGGCGCCGCGCTAAATCTCTAATTTGATTTACAGTTTTCTTCTTTTGGCATTTCAGAACGTGAAGGGGGTATTTGATACTGCAATAAAGGTTGCTTTGCGCCCACAAAAACTGAAGAAAAAGCCACCCAGGCCGAGGCCATGCACATTTCTTTGAATCAACACTCTTGTCTTGATTAATAATACAATAACATATAGGAATTGATTTCTACACTCTCCTTTTTACCATAAACACTTCTTTTTTTGTCTTTATTTGGTGTGAATTTACTCTATTGCCCCTTAATGTGTAAAAATTTGAACTTGTGAAAACTTAAAAAGGTAAATTCACATGAATAAAGACAAAAGGAAAAAAAAAAAAAAAAGAAAAAAAAGAAAAAAGGGAGTGTTTATGGTAAAAAGGGGAGTGTGGAATCAATTCCCTAACATATCTATCCAAAATTTTCAATATTGTCACGGTTATTGAGCTTTCCAATTCTGTAATCTCAAAATTTCAATTTAATCTGCATAATCTTAAGAGGTGTTGGAGTTATGTTTTTTTGGTTGAGCTTTAACAATTGGAACAAGTGAAATGTTGTTTTGCTAGTACTCTCTATACTTTATGGTAAACATTATACTATTTTATGGTTGGGCTTTTTGTTACCCTATTTGTATTTTTTTGGTTACGACTTCTCTGGATATTTCCGGTGGTGGAGTCTATAGCGTTTAGGGTTTCGGGTGTTGGTTTGGGTGGGTCGGTCCTTGGTTGGACCGGGTTTGGGTGTTTTGGGCTTCATCTGTTTTGTTTGGGTTGTGCTGTCTTGTTTAATTGTTGTTGACCCTTGTAGACCTTTGGATGTTTGGGCTTTGCCCTTAAGGTATATTTCCAACATTTTGTTGGATCATCTTTCTCCTTCTCCGTTTTTAATAAAATTTCATCTTTTGCCGATAAAAAAAACAAACATCAACGAAAATACAGTATCCCAGACAAGGAAAGGCATCATAGCGCTTCCCATTGATATGTGGAGAGAAGGAGTAAATTGTCGATCGATCCCATACAACTCCTAACAACCTTACAATTCAAAGTCCTCTCTCTCTCTCTCTCTCTCTCTCTCTCTCTCTCTCTCTCTCTCTCAATTTTCTGTGCCAAAAGTACTATTTTATATACACAACTTTGGTCTTGAATGTTTCAACATATAAAAAACTTTGTTCAAAACATTTTGGTAGCATGTGCAACAAATTTGTGCATTAAACCAGGCATGTTCTGTATTTACTACATGCACGTTTGCCTTAGTGAATGCTGTTGGGCGCATTTCAAGCTGGCAAAGACACACATACCCATTTCACCAATTCATTTTAGTAGAAAAAAAAAAAGTGGACACAACATTCATTGAAACCATGTGCCAAGTTCAAATTGGACTACTTAAAAAATCGGCTTCTGTAAAAATGTCTGTTGGACTTTGATCGCTTCAATACGTATGTACTTTTTATTTTGATAACCGGATGTTCAGGTCAGTTTTACGCACACCTCGACTTTTCTCGGGACCCTGAAGTTAACCGAGAAAACCCTCCAGTGGCCTCGCACGAGGTTTGAAAATATTTGGCCTTGGTAGAATTCAAACGTGTGATCTCGGTGGAAGACAAATATTTATTAGCTTTCTCAAACCCATTTGGCTCCACTGTATATACTGGAGTAATAGGTAGGCTCAAAATGAAATGGAAGGATCTTTTGTTGTATATTTTCTGTATTTACATTACCAATTCATGGGGTTTTAGTGATTCCCAATAGATGTAACTTGAAAGAGGTATGTTTGTCAAAGGGTCTGCTTGGAAATGGTTAATTTAAACCTGCATTAGGCTTCATTTATCGATGCGATCTTCGTTACCAAAGTTATTTGTGTTTGCTACAATATATAGGAAACATTTTTGCTTCTTTTTTTTTTTTTTTGGGCAAACAGACGATTCATTAAAATAAGAAAAACATAATTAAACGTTTACAATTCTATGGTACGAGGCCCCAATCAAGTCCACATAAAGGAAACTAGAAATACAACTAGGAATAACCAGGTAGATGTATAAATCTCCCACCAAAATCGGAGCATCATTTTAACAATGCATTTGCATTCCGATTAACTTTGCGATAGATATGCTTGATAGAAATATTTTTGCTTCTCAATATTCGAAAGTGATAACTTTGTTTGATTTTGCAAATTTGAGATTTATTTTTGAGATAAAAAAGTTCTTTAGATTTGCATATTTTTTTGTCTTTAGTAAATTTTTTTAACATTTTGACAAACTCTTTTACTTTTTGAATAGAGCTACGTTTTGTACATCCAAAAAATATAAAATAAGTAAAAAAATTTGGCAAAAATTCACTAAAGAAGAAAAAGTCCGGATGACAAAATAGTCAAAAAATTTGAAGAGATTATTTTTGAAAGAAGAACCAAACAAAGTGAGTATATTGCAGCAATGTCAAGTCAATTTGTTCAATAATAGAAATGTTACGTATCCGTTTGCAAAGTGAAAAACTTGTTTCATGCCTAACGAGGCAGACAAAATACATTAAAATAAGGAAAGACTAGATATGGCTAGCTTTATGGTAGGTTAAACACAAAAGCATATGGGATTAGAGCTGGGCAACAGACACGAAATACGATAACACAACATGAATCAGACATAAAGTTAGCGGGTTAGGGTTGAATATTTCTGACACGAAACACGAAAATGACACGACTCGAGAACACGAATTCTAAATGGGTCGGGTTCAGGTTGAACACGCGAGACACGAAATTGACACGACCAACACGGTTACTGGTCTGTGTCACCCATTAACACAAACATATATATAATATATAGTATATCTGTAATTCTATATAGAGTTGGGCAACGGACACAATAACACGAAATGAAGTTAACGAGTTAGGGTTAAGCATTTTTGACACGAAACATGAAAATGACATGACTCGAGAAACACGAATTCTAAATGGGTTGGGTTCGGGTTGGATGGTTTGTGACACGAACCCGACTGACCCGACACGACCTATTACCCAGGTCTATATGGGATTAGGTTCACAGACTAGCTAATACCACCGGCGTAAGAGCATCCGCATCACCCTCTTTATATTTTGAAACAAATTACACCTTAAAAGGTAATTTTATTACTTTAGCTACTCATTTTTTAAATGTTTATTGCATCTAACTCTTTGTATTAAAACTATCCTATTAAAAATATTGCTTCTTTATTCTTAGGGAAAAAAAAAGAGAGAGGCAGCAAACCAATAAAAGAAGGGAAGGTAGGGACAACATCATAACAAAATAGTAAAATATATGTAACTTGTGAACAGTGGCTCGTGTAAAGCTGCGAGCTACTGTAGCGAAAATAAATTTTTTTTGCAAAGTAGTGATGATGTAAGCAAGTCTGATATTGTTGACTTTTCAACATTGTATTCAATAAAGTAGCGCATAGGGATTTTTGCCTCCCCTGATGTGAATGCTCTAACAACTCCTAACGAGCAATACAATACTAATATGGGCGCAATACAATACTATAATGGGAGGATATGACGGAAGTAATCATGGCTCACCTCACCTCACTTAATTCGTCTTGGATTGTGATATATGAGTGAGCACATTTGAGACAAATTAGCTAGACATCATAGTTTAATTAAAGAGGCCAAAATAAGTGTAGATAATAAATGGCTTTTGAAAATACAACTCATAGATTAGCATATAAAATAACACACCAATGAAGATCAATAAGACCACAATCACGTACGTCAATGATTCATGTAATCTACTTGAATGACAATCTACCTTTATGTTTACCAAAATTTGCAAAAATAAATGTCCTTTACCTAATTTAATTAGTAGAACTAGTAGTTTTATGCAATACTTGTTGGTATTGGTATCGCTTGAATATGAATATAATATATCGCAGATCTATTTCTAAATCTTCAATATCAAGTGGGGCATTTTCTATAAATATGCGGTACTCAAAGATTATACAAATCTTGTCACTATACTAAATAAAAATTGAGAGGATCATGACCCCCTGTAACCTTCATCATTGATTTTTGTGTAATGCGCACCGCAAGTATATTTTATAGCTACATGTGTGTGCATTAATAAGGGGACAAATGATGGAAGTCTAAAACAACATCAATTGTCACCCTTATTTTCTAATAAACATGGATGAATGGCCAGAATTGGTACAATTTCAAAAGTGTAGGGACTAGTGTGAAAAAAGGTGAAAGTTCAGGGTCTGATTTGTTGCAAGGCTTGAACCCGAGGTTATTTATGTAATTTTCCTTCTATATATGTTTAGACTCTGTGGCTGCTACTATAATTCAAAGGCATCAATGCTAAACTCAGTGGCGGAACCACACTATGTCAAGCGGGGTCACGTGACCCCGCTGAGTTCTAAAATACCCCTAGAGCAGATATAGATTTGAGGAGTATTTGGTAATTTTGTCCAAAAAGATAATATTTTTGTTCTGAAGATCCCAAAAAATTATATGTGTGGTAGATATTTGACCCCACTGCAATCAAATCCTGGTTCCGCCCAACTTGAAGGCGAGGTGATGAAGAAGAAGCAAGGTTGGTTCAAGAGCTTCGAGGGCAAAGATGGAAATTCGACCTTAGACGCGGAGCAGAGGAAAATCAAGAGTACGAAGAGTTTGGTGGACTTAAAAGCCCAATGTGACATTTTTGTCCAGACAAAATGGTGGAAACAGAAAAAGGAAGGTTGAGGTGAAAGGGGAAAAGTAGACATGGATTCGGTAAGGAGATCAATAAATTGAGGATTGTACGGGTGTTTACTTGTATCAGTTGGATCACCTACACAATTGTACTACAGAGTTATGGAGTGGGAGAGGGAATGGGTGTTCGAGTACTGCTATACACACGTACACATATATTCGGATTAGTTTGCGAACATCTTGACTAGCGACGGAATCAGGATTTTGTACACGAGGGGGCCATACACAACATGAACAAAAAAGATTTTGAAATTTCAATCAAGCAAGAATATAAAATATTTAAACTACCAAATAATATCCAATACTCAATAAATTTGGGATAAAAAAATGTGATTTTGTCTATTGAATTGCCAACCATAAGGGAACGGCTTTTTGGAGCTAACAAACACAATATCTAGGTGATTTCAACAAACAAAAAAATCTAAAAATTGAAAAAAAAAATATAAGTTTCTCAATACGGTATACCTAAAGCATGTTTCAAAATCGAATTTAACGATATCTTACATTCAAAAATAATATATGACTGAGTTGGAACTAACTTTTTTGCTGTAAGTTTATTCTCAATTAATATAGTAATTAAAACATTTGTGAAAAACTCATCATCCATCGGAAGTAAGAGTTCTGACTATATTTGTAGCTGAAAATGCCCTTTTTGGTTCCATTATTTTTATTCGGTGAGGAGCCACCATGTATAATTTTGATGTTTAGGCAAAAAAAATACTTAGATAATTATGAAAATTCAGGACCACGAGGAGGCCCTGGCCCCCATAAGACCACATATGCATCCGCCTTTGATCTGGACGAATTCCGTGACTCTATAATGAACAACTAATTAAGCAAACACTCCAATGGCTCCAAGATTCGAAATATTTGGCTTCTATGAGATTCGTACATGCGATCTCTTGAAAATAAACACTTATTCTAGTTCTCATGCCACTTGACCAAATATTTGGGATTATCTATACATGAGTTTTCTTTTCTTTTTTTTTTTTTTTGCTAATGTCGTAGTAGGGGAGTTAGTTAGTTAGCCCACAGGAAGTTTCACTACAAGAAAATCGGGATCTAGCATCCGTGGTGGGTGAACGTGAGTGGGCCGCGATCAAGAGACGGGTGCAGGGATGGAGGGTGAAGTGATAACCTAGGTTTGGAGGGGTTCGCCTCTCGCCTCTCTGCTAGATAACCTGGGTTTGAAATTATTTTTTTTTATCTAACCTAGGTTTGAAATTTGAAAATAGGTTTGAGTAAGACTGATGGCATTTGTATAATAAACTAAGAAAGTATGGACACTTTGTTAAGGGTAGCATTTGTAGTGATCTCAGCCACTGATCTGAAATTACTCTTGACTATCCGAAGATACTTTTATATATTAAAAATATAGTTAAAAGATTAAGTGTTATAATTTTTAATCTGTTTGAAGCGATGCAAATATCTTAATTAATTGATTATTTTACCATAAAGGGACGTAACTAATTTTTGACTCTACAACTTTTCTATTAAAGCCCTAAGATAAATGTAGAATCAATTATAGTTAAAAGATTAAGATAAAATGAAAGTCTTATAATCAAAAATTAATAATGACCCTTTCGAATAAAATGATCAGGAAAAAAAGATTTTCGCACCGGTTCAAAAGGATTGAAAATTGGAACAGTTAATCTTTAGGATAAAATAATCATGAAAATAAGATCTTCACACCGGTTCAAATGTATTGAAAATTGAAACACTTAATCTTTTAACTATTTTTTAATACTATAATCTCGTCAGTTTTGTATCGAAACGGCGTCGTAACATTCTGAGAAGAGTTTTAGTTATAAGATTAAGATAAAATAAAAGCTTTATAATCAAAAATTAATTACTATCTTTTAGGATAAAATGATCAGGAAAATAAGATTTTCACACCAGTTCAAACGGATTGAAAATTAGAACACTTAATATTTTAACTATTTTTTTAATATATAAAACTCTTTGGGATCCGGGCAATGAATGCACACTATTTTCAAAACATGCCATAAAAAATTGGCGAGATAATGTAAGTTATTTACGAAGATACCATTGGTTTGTATGTGAAGGGTGAAAAATCTGGACCGTTGGATTTGTTTGTATGGATAGATAAAATTTGAGTCAAAAAAAATCTGAACCGTTGAGAGAGAATATTCCTAAACACTTTTGTATTTTATTAGATAGATTATGGGTGAAACAGCGGCACTGTTAATGTGCACACAAAAAAAAAAAAAAAGCATAGTAAAATAAGATCTTTCAAAACAAAGGGATTCAGAACCAAGTCTTGCGAGCTCACATTTTATTAGTATTACTGTTCCCAAAAAAAAATGTTCAAACAGTTAATCTTTAGGATAAAATAATCAAAAAAAATAAGATTTTCGCAGCGGTTTAAATGGATTGAAAATTGGAACGCTTAATTTTTTAACTATTTTTTTAATATTATAATCTCATTAATTTTGTATCGAAACGGCGCCGTAACATTCTGACGAGAGTTATAGTTATAAGATTAAGATAAAATAAGATGCCATAAAAAATTTGGCCAAATAATGTAAATTATTTACGAAGATACCATTGGTTTGAATGTGAAGGGTGGAGATTTGTGTCAGGGAGAAATCTAAACCGTTGAAAGAGAGTATTCCTAAACACCATTGTGTTTTATTAGATAGATTGTTAAAGACAATTTTTTTTTTTTTTGAAAAATCACCGTTGTGGGATGTAATGGCCACGTGTCCTCCACGTGGTGCTAACGTGGCACCCTCATGTCACCCGCGTGGTGCTGATGTGTCAACCCCTTGTCGCCCGTGTTACGGGGTGCAACAAATTTTGCTCCTCCTGAAAATCAAACCCAGGACCTCGTGTTTTTACGCACGCGCGCGAACCAACTGGACTAGCACAGCACTTGTGTAAAATGAAGCACCTACTAATATTTATACTATATTAGCCAGATATTTCTTAATCCAATTTTTTAGTAACGGTTATTGAAAGCCGTCGCCATACTCTTGTAATTTAGTAACGGTTGCATGAAAACCGTCGCTATAGTCCTGTTTTTTGTAACGTTTTACAAACCATCACTTTACACCATCTATATCGACGGTTTTTTCAAACGTTACTAAAAAAACTGTTGAAAGATTCCAAATTTCTTATAGTGTCTAGAAGCTGTTCATAATCTTGAATTGCAAACACCTCTGCCCAAAGGTTCTAACTCTGGCCTCCCTTGTAAGAGTACCAGGCCGCTGGACTACAAGCCCATTGGTTGGGTTTCCAGTCAATGGCAAAAATTTGGAAGGGGAGTTAATTGAAAGCCGAAAGTACCGGTAGTAGATTAGTAGATTACCATATCCAGTACTCGTAGGGTCCCGTCAGTACTGGGAGGGACTACTTTTGATTGATGAGTTCCTATTTCCACTGAATAAATACTCCTATTACAACTACGCATGACTTTCTGTCTCTCTGAGGCCATGCAGGTCCCCTCCACATCATTTTTTCTTATGTACTCTCTATTTTGATTCATTTTGATAAATATATTTGGCTGGAATTTTTATTAGGATACGTACTCCTAATTGGTTTTATGCCTCTGTGACACCCTTGTGCATGGGCTAATTTGAGAACTTCAACGCATTCACAGCAGACTTCTGTTTTGCAGTTTTGGAACAAAATATACTTTAAAAAAATTTAAGTCATTTTTCTATTTTAGCGACTCGCTTTAGACTCTATGGTCCAAGAGGAAAGATCGATTAAAGTTTAATATTTGTTACTTCAATTTTAGAAAATTGGTATATCAACTTCCATAATTAAGTTGGGCTAATATATCCTAATTTCCAATATATTTGTTGTTTTTAATCCACTTAATTTCGTTGAGTAATCAACATTTGATAGGATTTTAGCAGGTTCAATGTTCAAAAAACTCAAGATTTCTTGTTTAGAAGGTACGTATAACAAGAATTGTATATGGACATTAAAACAGTGGACAAAGAGAGATTTAGTGACACAAGTGGTTCGCCTTGTGATAGGGCCAGAGGCTTATAAATTTACTCTTCTTATCCTGTTCGTTTTGGAATTTTGGGTTTGGATTTGAATTTGTAAGTAATGAATGTGGAGAGAAATAAAGTAATAATTAGAAATAGGAATAATGATTGGAGAAAGATAAAGAGAAAAATAAGAGTAATGATTGGAGAGAAATAAGATAACGATTAGAATTCAAAACTCTTAAATGAACGTGATCGTCTCAAGTTTGAAAGGACGAACCTGATCTCAAGTGCGAATCTAACTCTTTTGGAATTTGTCTATACAAATCTTTGCTCTCACTTTAATCGGGACCCCACAAATGGTGTCGGTGGGATTTGTACCCCAGAATTAGTCGAGGGCTCAAATATCTTAGTTTTCAATTGAGGCCCAAACACACGGGTTATCATGAATCGAACGGTTCCAAGTACAGATGCGTCCGAAATTGTTCTGTAGTTGTGTACGTGTCATTACTTCCTAAACCACGTGGCGTTACATAGAAATGGGGAGGGAGCTGAGCTCTGATGTCGGAATCACACCGACACCACGTAGACCATTACTTCCCAAACCCTCATGGCCCATTTAACACTTCTCCATTGCACGAGACTACGAGAGAGAGAGAGAGAGAGAGAGAGAGAGATTTTGCTTTGGTCAGTCCACCAGTACTTGCTGAGCCCGAAACGCTTCTCTGTATAATTAATACTCCTAACGATACTAAACCAAATTTAAGAAAATTTAGGAAAAGATAAAGATAATTCAAAATTTGTGTTTGTTTTGAATTAGTTTTGTCTCTATTGAATCCTTTTAAAATTTTATCCTAATTTTTATTTTGTAAATTTTTCTTAGCGAGAAATTTTTCTAACAAAGTAATAATAAAATTTTAAAAACTCAAAATAAGAAATCGCACCAGTTAACAGGGAGAACGATTTTCACACCACTCTTTTGAACGGTACGTTCTATTCTTTGCCAACCACACATGTAGGAGTACCCTTTCATTAAGTACTTGTGGCCAAAAAAAATTCAGGACTTGTCCGAAAATTGCTCCTTCTAACGCAAATTTTTAGGTCCGCCTCAGAGGTGAGTTTACCGTTCGGAGTGGCGTGGTTGGATTTTGTGGGTCGGAGGAGTCCTCGACGCTATCGCTGTCGGTGGGGTGAGAGTAGAAGGTGACGATTCTGGAAATGCCGTCTGCAAGGGACTCAGGGGGCCTGCTCTCCCCCTTGGGGGAGCAGCGTCCTGCTGTTCCCGTTTTTCGGGCCCGTCCCGATCTCGCTCCGATGATCCGAATCGTTCACTTTGTAGAGATCGTCGAGTAGAACGACTATGCAAAAAATCAGCTTAATTGGATATCATTAAGTACTTGATCGGAGCCTTTTTACTTTGAAAAGAATGGATCCGAAACACTGGATCAAATCCATTATTCCCAATGGACCAAGAGTTATATAGGCTCCGATCAAGCACTTAATGATATCCAATTAAGCTGATTTTTTGCATAGTCGTTCTACTCGACGATCTCTACAAAGTGAACGATTCGGATCATCGGAGCGAGATCGGGACGGGCCCGAAAAACGGGGGCAGCAGGACGCTGCTCCCCCAAGGGGGAGAGCAGGCCCCCTGAGTCCGTCTGCAAGTGCGTGAAGTCGTGGTAACAGATGGTGAAGATAAAGGTGAAGGGCGAGAGATTGGGTGCGGTTTGACCTTTCGGGTTTTGGTAAGACGGACACGTGTCGCTTGATAAAGACTGGGATAGGGAGGTCAGACAGGGGATCCAAAGCCATGATAATGTCACTCCTTTTTTATCAATGTCACTCCCCCTTTTTGTCGTATAGTGTTTGAATTTACATAATAGTTCATATATTTTGTAAAAAATTAGAGGGATAAATTAATAAATTCACCTAATTAAAAGACAAAAAGGAAGTGACATTGATAAAAAGGAGAATGACATTATTATCATTTGCCTTTTGTTTAGGGAAAAATTCAAAATACCCCCCAACCTATACACCCAAATTCAATTAGACTCCCAACCTTTTAAAAACTTCAATTTTACTCCCAACGTTATATTCCGTTATCAAAATGCCCCCTTCCGTCCAATTACTAACGGATTCCGTTAAAGGCTCCGTTAAATAGTATTTTGATCGAATTTAGATGATCCGAGCCGCTCAATATGTTCAAAATGTGATTTTAAGGGTACACGCGAGAAATCAGCAAAAAAAATGATCCGGAAGGGCTTCATCTGAATAGTTTTTTATTGAACCATTCAATAAAAAACTATTCAGATGAAGCCCTTCCGATCATTTTTTTTTTCTGATTTCTCGCGAGTACCCTTAAAATCACCTTCTAATCACATTGAGCGGCTCGGATCATCGAAATTCGATCGGAAAAGGGGAGGTACAAACCGAAGCAAAATTCGGACGTCCGTACTTGAATAAAATCCGGATCGATCCACATCTCCTCTTTTCCAATCGAATTTTGATGATCCGAGCAGCTCAATGTGTTTAAAACGCGATTTTAAGGGTACCTTCAAGAAATCAACAAAAAAAATGACCGGGAAGGGCTTCATCTGAACAATTTTTTATTGAATAGTTCAATAAAAAACTGTTCAGATGAAGCCCTTCCCGGTCATTTTTTTTGTTGATTTTTTGCAAGTACCCTTAAAATCACGTTTTAAACACATTGAGCGGCTCGTATCATCGAAATTCGATCAAAATACTATTTAACGGAGCCTTTAACGGAATCCGTTAGTAATTTGGACGGAAGGGGGCATTTTGATAACGGAATATAACGTTGGGAGTAAAATTGAAGTTTTTAAAAGGTTGGGAGTCTAATTGAATTTGGGTGTATAGGTTGGGGGGTATTTTGAATTTTTCCCTTTTGTTTATATGCTCTTAATTAATTAATAAATACTACGTGAATTTGTGTAGAAAACGAAAGGCACCGATTAATCAAGTTTGGCCGCCCCCTCGAGTCAATCCAAAAAGCAAGCCCATTCTTAGTACTTACTTTGCCCAAATTAATTAGTAACCGAACTAGTAGCAATAACTCTGCCACCACCACCGGTTTCCAATCAAACCTTACATGCCTTCTTGACTTTCAAACACCCTTATTTATTTCAATCAACAACTTCTTCCATTAGAATAATCAATTAAATAAATATATCTCACATATATAAATTACTCCATGTGTATCTTCCTTCTTCAACCCCTCCTCATTTATTATGCTAATAAAAACTCTCCAAAAAAACCCAACACCCAAGTGAACGAAAAGACAATCCTATCCTCTCCCATTCAAAAACAAAATCGCAGTAGAGATACATATTATGAGAAAGAGAAACAAAGAGACAAAACTCATCAGAAACCCTGTCTCTCTCTCTCTCTCTGTCTCCCTCTCTCTCTCTCTCTACTGTAATATGAGATCGAACCAGCAAGTACTCCTTTGAATGCTCTGTTAGCTTCTCTTCCGGGGGAATTGGCTTGTACTTTTGAGTAGTGTGCAAGTATATCAATTTTAATGCAAGAGAACTGTGAGGAGTATGGGAGAAGTGTACTAGCTTCCATCTTCCCTCTAGCATTCAATTCGGTTTCTATTCTTGTTTATGGCTTCACAGGCGATTCCTGTGGGTTTTGTCTATTTTATTTCCGGTGCTAGCTGTTTCTAAATTGTGCTTTTTTTTTTTCTTTTTCTTTCTTTCTTCTAGGAGATGGGTTTTTATTCTTAGTTACTCCAGTATTTATTAAAGTGAAAAAATGAACTGAACCACAGGGGTAGGTGAGCAGGCTATAAGAGGAGATGGTATGTTGGGCTAGTGGTTTCCTCCATTGAGACTTGAGAGATAGAGCAACAAAAGGGATTTTTGTTTCTTTGGTGTTCTCTCTCTCTCTCTCTCTCTCTCTCTCTCTCTCACATAAAATCAATCATCAACACTATCATGGCTTCATCAAACAAGCACTGGCCTAGCATGTTTAAGTCCAAACCCTGTAACACCACCACCGCCCACCACCACCAGTGGCAGCATGACGTCATCAACCCTTCTTCTTCACTCTTGTCATCTGGCTTTCCCCACAGAACCCCTTACGCAGCAGGTAATCTTCTTAAGAATTACTCATCTCTTGTGCGGTCCAATTTTCTGGTGGACGCTGTTTTTTTCATGTCTCTTGTGCTTGTAAGCGTCTGTACTTAACAAGCTTGCCTCTCGATGTACCTATTTCGAGATAATAAATTCTTCGTTTTGTCGAGCAAAAAAAAAAAAATTACTCATCTCATCGTTAGAAATTTGTATCATTAATTTTTTTTTTTTTTTTTGGGGAGGTAAGTAATTTGTATTATTCGGCTCTCTCTGTCTCCCTTACTCT
Source organism: Rhododendron simsii (assembly GCA_014282245.1). Taxonomy (NCBI): domain Eukaryota; kingdom Viridiplantae; phylum Streptophyta; class Magnoliopsida; order Ericales; family Ericaceae; genus Rhododendron; species Rhododendron simsii. The sequence goes on along the minus strand of CM024965.1, from coordinate 23,834,125 downwards.
TGTATGTGCTGTAAACAACACGAGAGATGAAGAGAGACAAAAATGAATTGGACTTCTTTATATGCGCTCATAGAAATTTGGAAAACTTTTCAATGGTGCATATATTAAGAGATGCAACTTATATCAGTTGACAACTTGACAGTGACTATACATGATTTTTGAATTTTATAATTACGTTTTGTAACTCACTCATGAATTATTCCTGGGCCCATTATTCCTTAAAAAAAAAAAAATTAACCCATGTCTTTTCTTTTCATAATTCAAATCTTCAATTTTTTTAGTTATTCATAATGTGCCGCTTCCACAAAATTCTCCTGAAATGAGTTCCTTAAACTGTTCATAGCCAAAGAGTTTTTGTTTGTGTTCAAAAAATATAAGAAATTTCCCACAAAAAAAAAAAAAAAAGGATGAGAAGAAAGATGGATGCTACATACACCAAAAATGGTTGCTCTTCACTACGCTTCTTTGAGTACAAGTTTTTTCAATGCAATTGTTCTTGCAATTTCCACAATCCGCTCAATCGAAAAAATGAGAGACTTAAATCTTACTTGAATTTTTTTTTTTATCGGCAACAAATTTATTGAGGAAAACTTGAACATGGTCCACAGCATACCAGTTAGAATGTGTAAATTGTTTTGCAAATCTTGTGTGGCGGAGGTTTCATTTTTCAATGCTGATCAAAACAGAAAACGAAAACGATACCAAGAGAGAAGGTGATTGGAATCATTTCTTGAGTGTTTGTGTGTTTGTTTGTTGTGATATCAAACAGTGCCCGGGTGCGAAGAAAGAACTCCAGAGCCAAAACCGCGGTGGAACCCTAAACCGGAACAAATCCGGATCCTGGAATCCATATTCAACTCCGGAATGGTGAACCCTCCGAGAGACGAGATAAGGAAAATCAGAGCCCAACTCCAAGAGTTTGGCCAAGTAGGCGACGCCAACGTCTTCTACTGGTTCCAGAACAGGAAATCCAGAAGCAAGCACAAGCAGCAACAACGCCACCTCCAAACCACCACCGGAACCTCCAACAAACAACCACAACAACAACAAAACTCCCCCACCACCAACTCCGCAACAACCACCACCGCCCCGTCCTCCTCCTCGTCTTCGTCGGACAAATCTTCCCCGACCAAGTCGGTTAACCAGACCTACTTCCAGATCAACACCCCGCCCGAGATCGTGCCGGCCCAGCAACCCTTCTGTTTCCAAACCACGAACAACACTGGTGGTTCCCTTTTCATGAGTCAAGGAGGGTTTGGATTCTCCGCGGAGATGTCTGGTAGTCTTGGAGGACAGGGTGGTGGTGGCGGCGGCGATGAGAACCAGACGGACGGGAGTTGTTCTGGGATGTTGCTCAGCGAGTTGATGATGATGAAGAAGGTGGTGGAGGATGAGAAGTTGATGAGTTACAACAGCACTGTTAGCGCTAATACAACTCCTCCTCCTCCTAATCCCATTAGTACTTGTGCTACTGGAGCTGCAAATCACGTTTTTCATCCTTCCACTGCCACTACAGCTCCTGCTGCTGTCAGTGTTCCATCTATCATCAGTCAAATTCTGGGTACGTGTCATTGCACATCTCTTTTTGTTTGGATGTGGTAGAATAATCTCCGGCAACAGGTCTACCTTTCAGTAGCTTTTAAATCACTCCATTGCCAAACAGCATGAATAATTGAACAGAGCCATAAAAACGTACTTTTAGGCTTTGTTTGGAAGTTGTGGAAAAGAAAAGAAAAAGAAGGAAATTTTTAAAAATTTCTCTTCTATTGTTTTGTTGGGAGAGAAAATAATGGCTATGTTCGTTTACATACTTAGTTTTGTTTTTATTTTGTTTTTCAATCATTACTCTACTTCTTTTTCCAATCATTACCTTATTTCTTTAATTATTACTTTCTCATCTCTCTCTATCTCTCTCAATTTTCTCCCATTTTCCTTTCTTTACTTGCTCACACTTTTTTCAAGTTCCAAACAAAGCCTTCACATTTGGAAAGAGTAGGTGGCTCGATGTGGCCTAAAATACAGATCGTACCACTAAAAGAAATAGGAACCGAAATGTGATACACCACATAGCTCAATTGTGATATGCTAAGTGTATTCTTCTTAAGATTATAAAGTTAGAACTTATCGATTAACCCTAACAACTTGCCACGCAAAAGTTATAACTCAAGTTAATAATACCTTTTATACCACTCAACATTCTCGTATCTAACTAGGGAGGGGTTTTCACAAACGCGTTGAATCGTTATTCGACCTTGGTATAGTGTGACTAATGCACATAATGAATCAAGGACCCTCCTTTTGATTTAGGCATTTATTTTCTTGTGAATTTGTATGGGAATGTAGTAGGATGGGGATCTTGGCCGGGTCCATGAAATCATTTACCTTCTAAGCTCAGCGAAGAATATTAATTACTTCAAAAATCATGTAAATAATGTTTTTAACAGTGAACAATTTCAATTTTGTTTGGTTTGGCTTGAGGGAGGTTTTTGGAGTAATAAGTAGAAAGAGATTAAAAAAAAAAGAGTAATAATTAAAAATAATTAGTAAAAATCGTACGCAAATAGAAAGAATTGGGTCTCTAAACCCAAACCATACATAGAGGTTGTTCTAATTTTTTAAAAAGTTACTTTTTGAAAAATAAGGTAAATTTTAGAATAAAAAATCATGTGTTTACGCGAATAATTTTTCTAACAATATGAATCTTTTTTGATAAATTTCATTGAGATCTTTTAAACGGTGTAAAAAAAATTTAAAAATTTATTTTTTATTTTCATTATATTTAAATTTAAAATTATTTTCTTTAAAGAAGAAAATTTTTAAAGAAAGCGGAAAAAGGTCACAGTCCACCTCATGAATGAAGGTAACACTCCAATTTAGGAAGAAAAGATTCTGATCATCCAAGTAGGCCTTAAATAAGATCCACAAATTGACTTGGACAGAAACATCCAATCACTCTTACAATTCCTGTCCAATATAACGTGTTTATTTAAAATTGAAAACTGGATGCATGAGTGCAGATGGAAGTCAAATCACCAGTACCCAAAAAAACTCAAAACATCTAAAAAATACTCTATTTTTAAGCGACCTTGCCACAAAAATTACTCGAAAAAAAATTCACCACCTTTACAAGGACATGACTGATTTATACACCACTTTTTGGCATGTGAAGTGAGGCAAGTACCATTGGGATCCCAACAAATTTAGAACCACACAAATACTTATTATACACATACTCATAATAAATGTGGGATCCATACACATTGGAAGGTATGCGGTGTGTGAGGCTCATCTCTATTGGAGTGTGTGCATAAGTGTTTGTATATATTTGTGTGTGATTGTAGTATTGTTGGGATCCTGTTTCAGTTGGTAACTCATGTCCTCATGTGGGAGACTACACTGTTGTGGGCGTTTGGAATTCAAGGCTATGAATAGCCTCTGAAAGTCTCTGTGGACTACTAAAACTCTGCTAACCTCCGCTAATGGAAAAATATTGACAACAACAACACAAAAAAAAAAAAAGAAGAAGGCAAGGCAAGAATAGATGGGGGAAACAATGACGAGGGTACAATTGTCTTTTTCCCCGGAATTGGCGATGTAATGTCTAGATGGACGTGTGCATGGTTCCCCGCAGCGTTGGTTTTCATTGACGACTGCTGCTTTGGTCTCGTGCACATTACTACTAGTACTGCCGCTCCAGTCCCAGTTGATGACAGGAAATGATTACCTGTTTCGCAGGTGCAGGTGTTGCCGAACCAGCCGCGGCGTTGGGCCCGGCCGCTAAATCGACGGTGTTCATAAACGACGTGGCATTTGAGGTGGCCGTGGGGCCCTTCAACGTGCGCGAGGCGTTCGGAGATGATGCGGTGCTCATCCACTCCAGCGGTCACCCTGTGCTCACCAATGAGTGGGGCGTCACCCTCCAGTCGCTCCACCACGGGGGTTTCTACTACCTGGTGCGCACGTTAACTCCCATCAGCTCTACTGCTTCAGAAAACACCACTCATATGGTACAATCCACCTCATGAATGTTTTTTCCTATATTTTTTTTCAATTTGTAACATATTCTCCTTCCTGCCCATCGTAGTAATGTTCGATACTTTCGGAATTGCATGCCGTTTTTATACTATTGTCTGCATCTTTCGATTGATAATGTTTTATGTAATTTTTAAAACTTTGTTTACTATAACTAATTTGTAAAAGACATTACTGATTAAAAAATATAGACAAATTTTTCATAGAATTAGAATGGTCGAAGTGTCCAATTTTAAAATGATACGGCGAAGAGGTAATATATCAAAATAATTGGTTTGATGAATGATTTACTAGGACCTGAACTGCAAGTCATGGCAATTGAATTCGTGATGCGCTCAGAATCCTAAAATTGTACAATATCCTTTTTGTGTGGACTGTAGAGAAGTTTTTTTCATGGGCATTTATAACCTTCTTTCAAGCTGCTAATTAGCACCTGGTTTTGCTTATTTGTGTTCTTGATTGCAGATATAGGAAATAGAGTGAAAGTTGAAGAGATAGGCTAGCTGTGTTTTTAATCAGGGTTTGCTTAATTTGGTCTCATCTCTCTCTCTCTCTCTCTCTCTCTCTCTCTCTCTCTCTCTCTCTCTCTCTCTCTCTCTCTCTCTCTCTCTCTCTCTCTCTCTCTCTCAATGCATGTGTTAATCGAAGAATCTTCGAAAATGTTTAGATTAATGGACGAGTTAATGTATTCCTTTTCATGTGTGATCTAGTATTATATACTGCATTATTTATGCTAGTTGGGATATGCTTTCTTGATATTCATGAGGCCAATGGTTAATTGTTATAAACGTTATGTGTTGATAAACTAAAAACATGCGTACATAGTTGCGCATGAATCAACGGTGTCATCTTTCATTCTCCTCCGTCTCGTTAAGTTGGTCTTCTTCGAAAGTATGTGCAATTTCGAACTTAAAAATAATGTAGTATTTACTAAATTAAACTTCCTGGTTTTGCTTATTTGTGTTCTTGATTGCAGATATAGGAAATAGAGTGAAAGTTGAAGAGATAGGCCAGCTGTGTTTTTCATCAGAGTTGCTTAATTTGGTTTCATCTCTCTCTCTCTCTCTCTCTCTCTCTCTCTCTCTCTCTCTCTCTCTCTCTCTCTCTCTCTCTCTCTCTCTCTCTCTCTCTCTCAATGCATGTGTTAATCGAAGAATCTTCGAAAATGTTTAGATTAATGGACGAGTTAATGTATTCCTTTTCATGTGTGATCTAGTATTATATACTGCATTATTTATGCTAGTTGGGATATGCTTTCTTGATATTCATGAGGCCAATGGTTAATTGTTATAAACGTTATGTGTTGATAAACTAAAAACATGCGTACATAGTTGCGCATGAATCAACGGTGTCATCTTTCATTCTCCTCCGTCTCGTTAAGTTGGTCTTCTTCGAAAGTATGTGCAATTTCGAACTTAAAAATAATGTAGTATTTACTAAATTAAACTTTGGATTTTTTTTTTGCACCGTTTAAAAAGATTTTATCGACATTTACGAAACAAGATTCATATTGCAAAAAATATTATTTCGGTAAGTACATTATTTTTTTAGTTTAAAAGTTGCACGTAATTTTGTAGGGAACTAATTTTGTGGAATAGAGAGCAAGGGGTTGTTCTTCTTAATAAGCCAATGGCTTTCCCGCCAAAAATGAGCCAAAGAAAGCCAAAAAAAATGAAAATAAGCCAATAAGCCAATTGTTTCGTCTTTATTCAAAAAAAGTTGGATTCGGTCAAAAAAATTTACTTTTTAGATTTCTCTTGTCATGAGAATGCAATAATCCTCAAAAAATTGACAATAAGCCAAATGATACGAAACAAATTTGAATAAGGACAAAAAATAAGCCACTTTGGCTTATTTATCCGAACACCTCTTAATATTTCCTACCTACAGTTGTAATGGGATTAAGGTGCTCAATTTAGTCTTTGTAGTTTTTTTTCTTTTAAATCATCCACTTAAAAAACTAGCTTGATCCATTTGATAACCGCATATTCATAACAAGTGAACAAAATAGATTTGTTGACAATAAGCAAATTTGCTAGAAAAATGGGGTTACCACCTTAGAAGGAAGTGTGGCTGCGTGGTGTCGTATTCGTGTCATCTCGCTTTCTTGTTAGAATTCTCTCAACCACAGCTCAACCTGTTTAGCTTTTCGTGATATTGTATCGTGTTAGTTTTGTATTCCGTATCAAAAATAACTGACACCTTGATAACCCGCCAACTTAATATTGGGTTTTCGTACAGTGTAGGAAAATTCCTAACCCTAATCATCTGAAAAGACCCTACAAAAAGTTGTGTAGGGGACCATGGCCACACGAAACGTGTGTTTGTGTGTCTGTAGGAACTGATCGAAGTACCTCCAATCGACCCTGTAGACTGTAGTTTTTATTTTATTTTATATATATATCTCATTGTCATGGTACTGTATCTTCCTTTTGCACGAATCAGGAGGTCTGGCCCTGAAACGGAAATGAGTTAAAATGTTTCACGATTACGGCTGTTTTTTCCAACCTAAAAGTGAATCAGAACCCCAACTGCCATATATTTGACCATATATATTATCCACTACTACTCCTACGTACAATTTTGGCTCTTATTATAATTTGGGAAAGTCTACAATACACATCATTTAAAATTGTGTATCATATGCATCTATTTTATTGTTTATTCATAACATTTTAGTACGTTTCGTAATTTTTATTCTAGAATTCATAATCTTTCTGCAGTACGATTCGTAACATTTTGGTGTATCTCGTAACCTTTATACGATTCGTAACTTTTTAGCAATATGATTCGTAACATTTTCTATATAATTCATAATATTTTAATGATGTATATGATATACACCCAAATAAGATGTGTATTTTAGTCTTTCCCTTATAGACGAGTTAGCAAGAGGTTCCTGAGCTCAGTCTCCCTTCGACCGGAAGAGTTCCATTACGATAAGTTTCCGCCTTCGGGCGGTTCCCTTATTAAAATTAAAGGGGGTAGTTAGATTCCTCCCTTGCTTCGAGCACCCGAGCACAAAAGAGAGAATGTGAAGAGCTAGCTAGCTACACTAACCTTACTGTGTTTATGTTACGTGTAAATTGATAGGGATGTAAACGAGTCGAGTCGAGAGTTTTGTAGCGTTCTGATTTGGCTCATTTTACTAAGTAAGCCTAAAACTCAAGTTCAAGCCCTTAACGAGCTATAAGCTCAGTTCATTTACCGAAATTCAATTCCTTAACGAGCTATAAGCTCAATTCATTTACCAAATGAACCTCTATAAACAAGCCGAGCTTTAGAGTGGTGAGCTAGGCTTATTTACTACATGATCCTAAAACTCAAGTTCCAACTCGGTTCAATTACTAAACAAATCGAGCAAAGCTTGAGCTGCTCGTGGTCAATTTGTTTGCAGCCCTAGGTGTACGTTAAGCACACCTTAATTAATATTTAAAATTATCTAAAACAATGAACAAACTACCCTACATAACCCACGAGCTTCTAGCTCAATGGTATTACCCAATGGCTGCCTTAGTGGAGGCCAGGGTTCAACTCCATATAGGGCGCTTTGGGTGTGATGCCCCTTCCCCTTTCCATAGGGTAGGTGCTAATATCTGACAGAAAAAAACATACCCTACATTAGAGGAGGACCTAAATTAATTGGGAGAATGCTACGGTGTCCATCCGTCATTTGGGGACACCGTAATTTTTGGCATAACCGACCATTACAAGCATAACCAAGACCAGTGATGTGTATAACCAAAACCTTACAAAAGCATAACCCCAAAATCCCCAAAAGTTCTAATTGGGATACAAAACGGTGATATTTAACGGCTCTCTTTAGAGTATTTCAAATTTGGTTAAAAATTGTGATTCATTGCTTTCAACTAGTCACATAAGGCGTGTTATTCATTATTTTCTAAAGTAAATAAACAAAATATTAGACTCGTCCACTAATGTTTTCCTGCCTGGCCAAAGTGACGTTCTTAATTATATCCATATAATCCCTTTGTCTTATAAAATTAGTCTCTGTATTCCATTTTTAGCTATTTCACAATTCATTTTTCTTTGCAGAATGCAATGTCTAACCTTTTATACATTTCCCATTTTATCCTTTCTACTAGCAACCAAGCAAAATTCATGACCAAGTACTAAAATAATGGTAAAAGGCAATTGTGGCAAGTAATAAATTTGTACATGTAACGATTATGTCTCAATAAAAAGTTGAGTTCGACGGCCTAATTTTTTGGGACGATGAGAGTATCTCGTATTGAATTGTCCTTTCAATTTTCAAGAATGTAGATACACTAGTACATGAAATACGATTCCATCAGAAAAATTATGTTCAGAACAGAAAGTTATTGAGACCCCGTTTGTTAACCTCTCTCGACCTTGGGATTGTTAGTGATTGGACTAACAATCCCAAGAGACAAGCACTTCGGTGTCTCTCTTCAAAAAGGAGATACCGTAACTTTTGGAATAACAAAATCATTATGATCATAATTAAAATTCATTACAAGCATAACAGAATCATAACAAGGTATAAGTAAGGAATATTCAAAAAATCAACTAACACTACTACAAAAACCTTAAAAGATGACACTCAAAAAATTGAAACAATGACAATTTTTGTAAAACTGTCGTCGAAAATATGATGGTAGACTTTTGATGACAGTCCATCTTACAAACTGTCATCTTTGCGATATAAGATGACGGTTTAGAATAAAAGTGACATTATTATCTTTTTCTTTAATGTCAGTTTTTGCTTAAAACTAAGATTAAAACATGCGCTTCCGGAAGCCCATATGGAAAACCTTTTAATGACAGTTTTCCTTAAAAGCGACATTGAAACTAAGCCCTTTTAATGACAGTTTTAGTTAAAACTGACATTGCAGTTGATCATAAAAGATGATAGTCAAAAAGTGTCATAAAAATATATAAGATGATAGTTTAAAACTGTCATCTCATACTTTCAATGTCTACGATAACAGTTTCATCCAAAACTGATATTAAAAGTGCTCATCTTAAAATTTTCGAAAATATACTATACATGTTTTTGTTTGTCTTTTGTTAACAATAAGCGTGCCAGCTCAGGTGGTAACACGCGCGCGAGGAACTGAAGTTCTTGAGTTCAAGTCCTGGGGCAAGCAAATATTTGCTGGCCACACAAGTACTAAGTAGGCGACACACAAGTGCCACTGGGCGGCCATGCGAGAGGCACGTGGGTGCCACGTGGGCGGCCAAGCATTCCAAAGAGAATTGGTTTTTTTTTTCGTGAATGGAGAACAGATAAGATGACAGTTTAAATCCGTCATCTTTGCGATTAAAGATGACAGATTAAGACTATCATCTTTTATCACAAATATGACAGGTTTAAACTGTCATCTTATATGTTTAATGACAGTTTTTTATTGTCATAACAAATCTAGACTTTTAATGACAGTTCCATAGATGACAGTTTCAAAACTGTCATCTTTCACGTTTAATGACACTTTTAAACTGTCATCTTTAACGATTATTGTAGTAGTGTAAGGCATAACCAAAACCAACCAAGACATAACCAAATAAGTTATGCATTATTATGCTCGGCAAATTTATGTCTTATTATGGTTTTGTTATGTTTGTAATGTGTTTTAGTTATGCTCATAATAGTTTTGTTATGCCAAAAGTTACAATGTCTCCTTTTTGAAAGAAGACACCGAAGTAATTCCCCTAATTTCCTTTGTTGGGAATGACTCTGGTGTCTCCGATCATTTTGGGGACACCGTAACTTTTGTCATAACAAAACCATTATGAGTATAACCAAAACTCATTACAAACATAATAGAATCATAACAAGGCATAACTTCTTTGTTATGCCTTGGATAGGTTTGGTTATGCCTTGATTGATTTTTGGGATATTTTTTGGTTATGCCTTGTTTGGGTTCTGTTATGCTTGTAATAAGTTTTAGTTGTTCTCATAATGGTGAAGTTATGTCAAAAATTACGGTGTCACCGAAATGACCGGGGACACCATAGCATCATTCTCCTTTGTTTGTTTTCGCAATGAAGAGGTGGACTATTTAGTCTTATGAGCATGTGAATCCCCTCTTATTAGAGGGATTAACAATACCTTGGGGGACTTGGTATTCATAGTCCTAACCCAAGGGACTAAATTACGCTGGCCCAATTACCCTTTGCTACTTGACTATTTGTTTTTTACTCTCAATGAAAATGGGATGTGTTAATGTTTATTGATGCTACATTTGGGTTGTTAGTTGTGCTCGAAATGGTCAAATCTATCAACGACTCTTAGATTGGGTTAATGGGTATTGAAATCTAATTAAGTAATTTTTCGGAAATGGGTTATGTTCAATGGCAGAACAGGAGCTATTTTCAATGAGAAAATGGGTCAGAATAAATGTGGTGGCCTTACAAAAACATTCACGAGCAAACAAGCAATATTTTTCAAATTTATGTTGGGTTTTATTTTCACAAGTTGTCAAATTTATTGACTTGTAAAAGTAAGATACACAACAAGCAAATAGATTAAAGTGTACATCCTCATTTTCTCTCAATAATAATTTGATTTTGGTGCGACAGATTTTATGTTTCCATTAACCCCCCCCCCCCCCCCCCAAAAAAAAAAAAAAAAAACAGAGGGAAGAAATACAGTAATTATATACTATGTATTAGTTTTGTACCAAAGGAGGCGCTTGAAACAGGAGGATATGATTGTCATGCTTGGGTTTTGCACAATGGTACTTTCTATCCAATTCTATTTTATGTGAAACAAATTTGGTAATAACAATCATATCTTTTTATCCCATGTACAATAAATATACAAATTGTCAATCTATTTTATTACCTATCAATCTCTTTTCATTATCAATCTTAATCAAAATCTCATTTTCTTACGAATTTTACTCTTCTATCATTGTTATCAAACGAAACCTGAAATTTTTATAATATTTCAAATAAAATATAACTATAATAATCATCTTCGGGGGATCTAATACGCGTCTCAAAACCATTGGGTAGGTACTTTTTGATATGTACTCATATTCTTTTCGGTTCACCACTTGTCCGGATTGAATGGTCTTGTTTTTACATGAGAGAGAGAGAGAGAGAGAGAGAGAGAGAGAAGTTTTTGACGGGTCAATTGGGTGGACTGTATGCAGTGCAAATAATTTACGTGCACCCCGGTGGCGACAGTTTGTGTGGTGTATTTGATGCTACTTTCGTTTGATTGAGTGATATTGATATGTCCTTCTGCAAAAAGAATTCCCCGTCCCGTCTCTCTCTCTCTCTCTCTCTCTCTCTCTCTCTCTCACAACTGTGTTGCATGAACGGTCTCGTTCTGTAATCATCAGGAATCATGACCAACACCACGCCCAGATTAATCTCTCTCTCTCTCCCTCTCTCATGGTGTCGGGGGGACGAAGATCAACGTGGAGTGGGGAGCCAGAAATCAAAATCGAAGGAGCCCAACCGATAACAAGAAAGAAATGTCAGTGCGATGATTTTTTAAGATTAAATAATTTTTCGTGCTTTGTAAGAGCATCTTTAATGGAGATATAAAATCAAGTGCTATAGCATAGCACCCATATGTAAAAAAAAAAATTGCTTCAATGGGAATGTAAAATAGAATTTTCGGAGATGTAAAATAGTACAAATGAAAAGAAAGATGTATATTTGCATTTCCTTTTAGCTGCAGCTATAAATGGACAGGTCATCACCAACTAATTGTACTAGACTTTTAGAGAGCCGGAGTTACCTAATCTCGTCGGAAAGTCAGTCAAAATTTGCAAGAACACGCCGAAAACTCGAAAATTGATTCCAGGTCTGGAGATCACCGTCTCCAACCCCGATTCTTGATGATCCATGGACGACGCAAGTCCAGAGATCACCATCTCCAGCGGCTGTGCTCCTTCCAAAACCCTCGTCAATTTCTCCAACCAATATTTCCCCAATCTTCGTCGGGGGGGGGGGGGGGGGGGGGCGTCTGCTTCAGAGAGGGAGAGAGGGGTGGTCTGGTTCGGGGGGGGGGGGGGTGGTCTAGTTGTGTTCAGAGAGAGAGAGAGAGAGAGAGAGAATAGATGAAAGGCAAAATTGGGTTGGGTTTATCTCAACCAACGGGTCTTTCATCCGACCGTTGGTTTTTTTTTTTTAATTAGGATCCGATCGTTGGCTTCCCAACGGATGTTTTGATGAAAACAATTTGCAAGTCATTTTTTTGTTCATACCTATAAATGTGTGTTTTGAATAGGATTTTACACACACACAAAAAAAAAAAAAATTCTCCATTCTTCACAATCACCCTCGAAAAAAAATAGTGTATCAATTATGACAGACGGAAGTCGTAGTGCGAGAGGAAAATCGTTCAACTCTGATCAAGATGAAGCAATTTGTAATGCTTACTTGTGCGTTAGTCAATATCCGATTAAATGACTGAAATAAATAGTGTAATTGAGAGTGGATGAGAGTAAATGATGTAGTTGAGAGTGGATATGAGTAAATGATTATAGTAAATGGTGTAGTTGAGAGTGGATGAGAGTAAATGACTGAAATAAATGGTGTAATTGAGAGTAGGGAGTAAATGGATCAAGTAAATGACATGATTGAGAATTGATAGGAGTAAATAGATGAAGTAAATGGTGTAATTGAAGTGGATGGGAAGTTTAAAAAAAAAATTGAGACGGAAGTAATTTTTTTTTTTCGGAATAATTTTTTTTTAAGTCCTTGATTAAGCGGATACCAAAGTTATTTTCCAACAGAAATAGTAATTTTTTTTTTCGGGATATGAATTTTGTACCAATAAGATGTGTGATTGAATTTGATTTGTGGGTTTAATTTTAAGGTTTGATTTGGTTCATAAGTTTGATTTTGTATTTATGGGTTGAGGTCCGTGGATTGGTTTTGTTTTCTCTATTGAATCAATTTTGTTTGTTTTCCTTTTGAAGGTCACGAATAGAGGGCTTTGCTCGGTTTGTGTAGAGAGAGAGAGAGAGGGGGTGGAAGGATTGATTTGGTGCAAAGGGCATTTTTGTCCAAAAAAATGCCCAATTTGCTGACATGTGACCTTCCAGCAAACAGTTCAGAGACGGAAGGGTATTACTTGGGTAACGGGAATAGGTGAGGGGGTCTTCATGGACTCTTTTTAATGTGAGGGGATGTTTACGAGAATCAGTGATAATTGAGGGGGTGTTTATGTACTTTTACCTATGTAGATTAAGAATTAGACAAATTGATCAAGAATGCTTTCCAGATTATTCTCTTCAAATTTTACATTTTAATGATCTATGTGGCGTCCAGTGTAAACCCCAAACATTCAACTGATAAAAAATTGGGAAAAATTCAAAATACCCCCCAACCTTTATACCCAAATTCAATTAGACTCCCAATCTTTTAACAACTTCAATTTTACTCCCAACGTTATATTCCGTTAATCAAAATGCCCCCTTCCGTCCGAATTACTAACAAATTCAGTTAAAGGCTCCGTTAAATAATTTTCCGATGGAATTTCGATCATCCAAGCCGTTCAATGTGTTCAAAAAGTGATTTTAAGGGTACCTACGAGAAATCAACAAAAAAATGACCGAAAAGAGCTTCATCTGAACAGTTTTCTATTGAATAGTTCAATAAAAAACTGTTCAGATAAAGCCCTTCGCGGTCATTTTTTTTACCGATTTTTAGCGGGTACCCTTCAAATCACATTCTAATCACATTGAGCGGCTCGGATCATCGAAATTCGATCGGAAAAGAGGAGGTGCAGACCAAAGCAAAATCCGGACGTCCGGACTTGAACAAAATTCGAATCAATTCGCACCTCCCCTTTCCCAATCGAATTTCAATGATCCGAGCCGCTCAATGTGATTTAGACATGAGAAATCAACAAAAAAAATGATCGGGAAGGGCTTCATTTAAACAGTTTTTTATTGAACTATTCAATAGAAAACTGTTCAGATGAAGCCATTTTCGGTCATTTTTTTGTTGATATCTCACGAGTACCCTTACAATCACGTTTTGAACACATTGAACGGCTTGGATCATCGAAATTCCATCGGGATATTATTTAACGGAGCCTTTAACGGAATCCGTTAGTAATTCGGACGGAAGGGGGCATTTTGATTAACGGAATATAACGTTGGGAGTAAAATTGAAGTTTTTAAAAGGTTGGGAGTCTAATTGAATTTGGGTGTAAAGGTTGGGGGGTATTTTGAATTTTTCCCTAAAAAATTTGTAGCCCTCGATTGGTACTGATACTGAAATATTGTTGATTTTCGAATGTGAAGTTCATGGAGCACTATTATACACACTACCGGAATCCCAATCCTTACAAAGTAAACTGAAATAGATGAACATGAAAATCAAACCCAACCTTGTAAACAATAGTTTTAAAACAGATTCACCACCTCACTGGAGGGTGTTGGAGGTTAACCAGCATCTATTTCCTAGGATAGAACGGCTAAACCACAACCGTCAGAACACTATCGAAAGCCACCTTGGCGAGCTGAGTTTTGCTTTGGCAACCTCTGGAAACATTCCAAGCTACTCCTAAAATTCGCGAAGCAAGTATTGATAGCAGAAGCACAAAGTGAGAGCGAAGGTCCCATTGAAGGAGGACTGTGACCCTCCACTATTGTATCACAGAAGACCCATTGGCTATAAGCATAGTTATTCAAGTTTCATTGTTTATTCTTCTGTTTTTGTAATAAGAAACTAACATAAAATGAAGAACAGTTGAAGGCCTGCAGTTTAGGAAGGAAACCATCAACATAAAAGTTATCAAGACTTGGAATTCAAGCCATACACCCCACAATCTAAACGACAATTTCAAAACAACTCACGTTCGCACACATACATCGACATAGTGCAAGCCCTGGAAAATCGGCTTTGTCAAAGTGATGTCAATCCTAAAAGTCCTTGCAGTTTCTGAATGAAACTATCAATGTAAGAGCTATCAAGACTTTTCCTTGACAGGAACTCACTCAATTTAGCACGGTTGGCTCTTACCTTCTTCCCAACTTCACTATCAACCTCCATCACCAATCTTATTGCCTTGCATACACCTTCACTGGTAAACGACCCGTCTTCCTCCTCTCTCTCGACCTCCACTCCAACCTCCAAATCTCCGCCCATCAATCTCGAATTGATGAATTGATCACCATACTGCGGCATTAGCACCAATTCACACTCAGTTATCATAGCCTCCAATAACGAACCATAACCACAGTGTGTCACAATGCACCCCACAGAAGGGTGTGCCAAAATTAGTTGTTGTTGGACCCAACCTCCATAAACTATCCCTCTTCCTTGAGTTTTCTCTAAAAACCCTACCGGCAATGCGTGCTCGATCTTTTCCACCCCTAGAGGTGGTTTTAGGGCAGCAAAGAATGGCATACCAGTGACCTCCAAACCCAGAACCAGTTCTTGAAACTGCTCCTTCCGTAGTATACACTCGCTTCCAAATGAACAGAAAATCACTGTTTTGGGTTCAAAACTTACCAGCCACTTTTCCCATCTTTCTTCCAAGGTTGCAGCGAGTGGTGGATCCGGCACTACGGGGCCTGCCAAAATAACTGTCTTTTTGAACTGCTTTTCAATGTAATCACAGAAAGGCCCTTCAATTTCCATGCAAGTTTTGCAACTGATGGCATCACAATCACTGAGGGCGATAGAAAGACGTTCCATAAAGGTTATTCCACCACCAAATTCGTTTACTACCAGACCAACCATGGCATGAGCTTCATATGAACGTAACTTAATGGATGAAGCAGGGTAACCCGGTGGCTGTTTCATCAATTCAGATTGCGCCCACTGTTTTTCATGGAGTTCTCTTTCCGAGCCAAACAGGTAAGCCACAGTTGCAGGGCTTACAACAGAATAATGTATAGACTTAATGTCCAAACGGCGAGCCAAGGCAGGTATCCAGTGAGCCGAATCAAAGAATACAAAGTCGGGTTTCAGATGTTTCAGAGCAGCTTCAACGGAGGGTTGGGTAAGATCCATCGCGGTCATGATAAGAGGATGCAACTCAGACGAAACATCTGCGGTTGTTTCAGCACCATGAGGGAGGCCACCGACACATGGAACAGTGACTGGAACAAAGGTGATGAGGTCTGGGTGAAGATTCAAATGATCAATCTTGGGTATTGTATTTATGGGCATGAAGAAAAAAATCTTATGGCCTCTCTGGGCAAGCTTGTTGGAGATATTGATATATGGGATTATGTGCCCCATGGCAAACCATGGGAGCATAGCCACCTGAAGGGTTGTCTTTGACATACGTGGAACCTCCGATAGAAGATCAAATTTTGGAGGCTTTTTTTAGTCAAGGTTAAGGCCTCACTTCTTGTATTAGCCTCCTAATATAAAAGATCCTTCCGTGCTTGCATCAACAAGGAACACAGAATTAAGAAAGAAAGGGGTGTTAGAAGGAACTTGGTACCAAATTACACCAACAAATTAATCATCAATCACTCATACATGAATATGAAATATACAGAGGTATTTACCCAAAAAAATATACAGAGGTCAGTACAATAAGGGTATTTTGTCACAGAACTTCATGTTCTAGAATGCAAATAGATTTATCTAGGCACTCAAAAGCAGCGAATTCTTTCTTGCATTTCCAGTCTTTCTAAGCGCGCTATGGCACAGAGTATCAGCTCCTGAAGTTTTCTCTACATTTTAACTACGTCAGGCGTAGAACTTTAGTTTGAGACACTTTTACACAATCTAATGCTTTGTCATACGATCGAGGTACTAAAATGTATACATGTGTACCAATCTTTTAACTACGTCAGGCGTAGAACTTTAGTTTTAGACACTTTTACACAATCTAATGCTTTGTCATACGATCGAGGTACTAAAATGTATACATGTGTACCAATCGAAGCTAGCTAGCTAGGTCCGAAAAAGGAAAGTCTTGCAGTACTACAACATAGCACATACAGTCGTGCTTCTCCCCACGTTAAATCTGAATTAAAAATTCCAGAAAGGTACTATAACTTTCAAGTTGCGGCCACGCTTTGTTGGATATTGCTATGCCTATTTTTGTGACATCTAATATGAAGAGGAAAGCAACATAGAATAGAAGGTCTGAGGAAACCCTAGTAAATAGTAGGGATTTGGAAGTACCTTAAGGTGAGAGACGCAGATCCGGTGGCTTACACTGAGGTGGAAGACCAGTGGAGAGTGAGAGTCACACAGTAACAACCCTTTGATGTGTGAACCACATACAAATCACACTAATCTTACACTCTCACAATAAAAGTAGAGGTGGTGAGTGAATTTCTCTATCCCACCGACATGATGGTGATGGTGATGGTGAAGGTGATTTTATGTGTCTTAAATGAGTGTGGTTATCAATTTGGGGAGTGCCAAAATTAATTCCCATGATAATTAGGATTCACAAATGCATTCTAATTGGTGCGCGCGTAATTGGCTTGAACGATTTAGTTGTTACAACAAACTCAACATCAAGTTACGCCGGGCTTTTAGGTATGGCCAGGTAGTTTGCTCACACGTTACTTAGGATACTTAGGACACTCGAAAACATATCGAATACCGAATTCTTCAAGCACGGGCATGAGCTAGTCTTAGATAAGAAAGAAACACCATTTCTACATAACAAAACAGCTCCCGGCTTTCTGTGCTTAAGCTTAATGAATTGTATTAAGGTGTGCGCAGGTATTTTTCCCTTTTAATAGGATAATTCTAATCCAATTGTGGGTTCCTTCAAGATTAATGATCCTCCAAGGAAATTTGCTTGTAAATGTCAAATGTCTTTTGGTACATAATTTTTGATAACTCAAATATGTTTGGGTCAGTTTACTTGCATCTCGACTAATTTCAAGTACCTAATTACCTGAATGATAAAAAAATCTTCAGAAGTGAGCTACTAGAGTCAAGTACTGTGAGGCCTCATGGTTAGCAAAACGTGAAGCACAATAATACTGATGAGTGTGAATGTGCTGTGATCTTTCAGCTTTTACTTGTGTGGCTGAGAGGAGAAGATACTGTTGGGGGCTGATATGCAATGGCAATCAAAGTGAATGAGAGAAAACCTCTACTATTAAAGACAGAAAAGAAAAAAAAAATGAGTGGCGTTTATTACCCAGACTCAGCCTTTAAGTGCCTAGATATTTCTAGTATTTGTTAAGGTGACTGGAAGCAATTTTGTTTGGGTGAAAAACGTGTGTCCTTGAACTTCAAACATTATGGCTGAAATCCGAGAAATTTTGGAGTGCGCCGAGCGGGCACCATGTGGCAAAGAAGTAACCTGACCAAATCCTCCATTTCGATGGAGAGGCTATTGAGTGCTCTTGAAGCAATACTCTACACTAATCACAATACAACACACATGTCATTTTGGTCTCGAATTTACCAACACAAAAGTCATGGATAGCGTAGTTCTTATATAATGGCCAAAATTAAGTTGTGTATTTCTCTCAGCAACAACAGCAGCAACACATATGGCTGAGAAAACTTTTGAGGTAGCTACCTTCCCATGGTTAGCCATGGGTCACCTAATCCCCTTTCTCCATATCTCCAATAGGCTTGCTCAGAGAGGCCACAAAATCCACTTCTTCGTCCCAACCAACACAACAACAAAGTTGGAACACCTCAATCTTCACCCAGACCTCATCACCTTCATCCCGTTCACCGTTCCGCATGTCGACGGGCTCCCTCAGGGCGCCGAAACGACCAACGATATTGCTTCTTATGCATTACAACCTCGGCTCATGACTGCCATGGATCTCACACAACCCACAATTGAAGCTTCTCTGGAACAACTCAAACCCGACTTCGTGTTCTACGATTTGGCTCATTGGATACCAACTCTCGCACGCGGCTTAGGCATCAAGTCCGTACGCTATTCCATTGTTAGCCCTTCAACCGCAGCTTACCTTTTTAGCCCTGCTAGAAAATTCCATGAGAAAGTCACGCCGGATGATTTTACAAAACCGCCCCCCGATTTCCCTGCTTCCTCCATTAAACTGAGTCCACACGAAGCCCGTGCCATAGTCAATGCACTGGTAGAAAAGGAATTTGGTTCCGGAATACGCTTTGCACAACGCATTTTGAGTTCCTACAGTGAGTGTGATGCCATCAGTTTCAATGCTTGTAAAGAGATTGCGGGGCATTATGGTGATTACATCGAAAAACATTTCGGGAAGCCGGTTATTCTTGCAGGCCCGGTCATTCCGGACCCACCACCCGCTTCTACGCTAGAAGAACGATGGGCTAAGTGGCTTAATAGTTTCGAAGCCAAAGAAGTGATTTTCTGTTCATTCGGAAGCGAGTGTGTACTTGGGAAGGAACAGTGTGAAGAACTCCTGCTTGGTTTGGAGCTAACCGGCATGCCGTTTCTTGCTGCCCTAAAACCGCCATTAGGGTTGGAAAAGATTGAGGATTCGTTACCGGGAGGGTTCTCCGAGAGGACTAAAGGAAGAGGGGTTGTTTATGGGGGCTGGGTACAACAACAGTTGATCATGGGACACACTTCTGTGGGGTGCTACGTGACACACTGTGGTTCTGGCTCCTTATCGGAGGCTATGGTAAATGAGTGCGAATTGGTGTTAATGCCAATGAACGGGGAGAAAATCGTCAATTCGAGGTTTGTGAGCGGAGATTTGGAGGTCGGAGTTGAGGTGGAGAGAGAAGAGGGAGAGGAGTTTTTTAGCAGAGAAAGTGTGTGCAAGGCAATAAGGTTGGTAATGGAAGTTGATGGTGAAATTGGGAAAAAGGTGAGAGCCAATAATGCTAAGTGGAGGGAGCTGTTGTTGGGTAAAAACCTTGATAGTCCTTACATTGACAGTTTGATTCAGAAATTGCAAGGCCTGTTAGAAGGAATTTCACCTTCTGCTAGCTAGCTGGAGATCATCTGAAAGTGGAAACAGAGCTGATCAAGATGGGCTACTTGCACCATGTATGTATGGGTACAAACATGATCTATTTGGAGAATTTTATCTTAGAATTATTAGGTGTTGGTATGGTTCAATTCTTAGTCTCTCGATCTCTACCATGTAAAGGTTAGTCATGTCTCGTACTTGTTGTAGTTTATGTTGGAAATAAACTTAATTAAATGAGTGGGCCGGGGTTTGTGTTGGTGTGTGGATCAGAGACAAAGAAGAAGATAGGATTGAATGATGTGGGGCCAAGCCAATTGAAGTATTTCTTTGTGTGGGTTAATTGAGAAGATGAGTGTCACATTGTTTGTTTTGTGTGAGTTGTGTATTTGTTTTGTATTGGAGTGGGAACAAGAGAGAAAAAAGAGAGCAGAGAGTAGAGAGTGAGATGTAATTTGTATGTTTTGTTAGAGAAATAAATAAAACTAGTGTATATGATTGTGTGAATTCTCTCTTGATTCCCAACGGTTTAGCTCAAAATAAAAGTTATGCTATGAATGATTGGTGGATGATCGATCAAAGTTGAAAGACTCTTAAGATTGAAAGACTTTGGAGAAAGATGTGGTTGGCATAGCGTTAGCGTTAAATACTCTTTGAGATATTTTTTCTATATAACAATCCTTTGGATTGTAAGAAGATACACAGAAATTTGAGAAAAGAAGGAAAGAAAAGAAAAGAAACACACAGAAAGGTAATGAGAATATGATCAGATTGAAGAAATATTTTATACATATATTGTGTCCAATATTTGTTTATTTGTCTTAATTTTATAACAAGTTCATGATAATAAAGGCCGTGGGTCATGGAAAACAGACTTTATGCTCTTACCAAAATGACCAAGGATGAAAACTATACTGGAGACTCGTCGTTTCGTTCATCTTTAACATTAGTATGGACTCTCTAGCTTTTTTGTGTGCATATCGATGTTCTAGACTATCAATGAAGGAAGTATTGTAATGTACATATAAATTAAATTGAGTCTCTAGGCATATTGCCAAAGGTTAGGTTCCATAGCAAAGCACGTATTGAGGGCCGCTGTTTTAATAGTTTTCTGAGAGTAGCCACTTTGTGCATATTGCCAAAGGTTAGGTCTGTCTCCAATTATCCCCCGCCCATACCCCTAATAATTGGTTACTACATGGGTTATGTTGTTATTCAAAACCACAAGGAGATCGAGGCAATGAAAGAAAAATCAAGGTTGCAATTTGCATTCCTCCTGACCACTGAACAGCATATAGCAGCAAGATGCCTTTTACTTAGCCAAATCCAAAACTATGTCATTACCTTCACACCACCTAGATATAATCAGTAGAGGTCTACTACACTCGGGTATCAAAGTCTGCCTCGAGGTGATCGCGGTAAGACGAATAGAAAGTAGAAGCTCAAGCATATCTTTTTTTGAGCGGCAGAAAAAAATTTATTAATCTTTGAACGAGTAAACCAAAGGGACCAAGACCAAAGGGAGCAAGGAGGAAGGCAACAGGTGCCCATCCGAGACTAAAACTCTTGATTAGCAAAATGCCAACCAAAGAAATGCCCCCAGATAAAACAATAGAAAGTAGAGCCTAATACCTAAAAGGCTTAAAAGCCTAGATAAAACAATAAGTGTAAATAAGACGCAGCCCAAACAACAAAAAGGCTTAAAAGCCCAAATAAAAAAGGTAAGCCCAACATTAAAGCCCAAACAAAACCTAACCCTACGAAAACCCCAGCAGCCGCCAGCCTCCACCCTGCCTCGCTTAGCCGTTAGACCGAGAAAACCAAACAAAACCCAGGAGAAACACAGGAGAACAGAACCGTGGAGACAAACCAGCATCGCCGAGCCCCGACGAACTGACCTCGCCGTTAAGTAGAAACTGCTACCCCAACAAGTAGCCGGCGGCTGACCACCGAGGCAAAGAGGACGATGCCCAGAAGTAGTGACGGCCGACAAGAAAAAGGAAAGCAACACTGAGGAGATCGGAGAGGAAAAGGAAGAATCAGACGCCAGAGCCGACGCCACCGCAAGCAACCCAAAAGCATTGTTTGCAACTCAATTTGGTAATGATCCATTAATCTACCCGGTCAAGCTCAAATTTTAACGCAGAACATGAAATCCATCTCACTGACAATGCAAACAGAGAACACCCATATTGGTTGCAAAAACAAACAGTTAACAAACTAAAAATTGCAAAAAGTAATCATTTGCACGCACCAATACTAACCAACCAGGCAACTCAAGATACCTTATATACCCGGAAACGAGAAAAGTTTCAACAATGAACATCGACACCTTCTGACAATAACTCCATATAGCTTATATACCCAGCAACAAGAAAAATTGCACCAATAATCAACTGTCACAATTCACTGATAACTCCAGATAACTTACCTAACGATTAGACGTTACATATTGCTGATGCCATCTAACCATGGACTATGCCCCTCCTTGATAATTAAGAAGGAAGTCTAAATCCAAACGAGCCTTCGAAGATATTACCATTGTCTGGCAACACATGGTTTATAGTGTTCACTAAAGCACAAACAATTAAAAGGATAACATGGCGGTCAAATCTTCTTTCCATAAACCATCTTCGAGCAGTTAGGACTTAGAATATGCTCCAGCTCTGCAGCTCCAGATAATAGTCAATTATCCACAAGATCCGCAAGTGCCAAAAACAACGTTGGGTTGCTAAGAAACTGAAGACTGGACCATATGGAGAGAAAAAACATTGTGGCGACCATTGCCAAAGTGCTAAGATGAGACAATTTGGTTAATGATTTACAAGACTGATAAGATGCTGCTTTTTCTTTGTGAATCCAAGTTTCTCCAACTATGTTAAGTAATATCCATTCACATCATCAACCAGATAATCTTCTGTTCCATCCTTAAATCCATCACTTGTTATTGTCACTTGGTTTGGAGCAGAATAAATATTTTCAACACCAACCTTCGAAGTAGCCTTTGCCCTCCCATTCACAGATCGCTTGCTGTCCGAGGGAAACTCAGCTGTAAGCCTTCCCAACTGTTTCTGTAAATCAGCAACTGAATCATTTGTACTTTTACCTTTTGCACTCTTCTTCCCATCAACATGCTTGAATTCCAACCTATACAAGGCAGAAGCATCACATTTATTGATCTCATATTCATAAAGGTGCCATTCGAAATCTTTCCTCGGTTGTGGATCCATATAATAAGATCTCTTCAGCCCTCCAAATTCATTCATCGGTTGCTTCCTTGACTCGTGCCATCCGCGTCCGTTATAATCCGGCAGCGATCGTTGCTTCCTATTCCCACTCTCAAAAGCTCTTCGAGGCTTATCAAAAAAGAGCCACTCCCTAATTGTTTCACCTTCGAGGACTATAAGATCGAATAGTTCTGCAAAGAAAATATACAACGGGTTCAAAACTAGAAAACAGAATAGACAATTCTCAGTATCCAGAATAAAAAGCACAAGAGTTTATAACATTAAATAACTTGTATCCATAGAATATTCGACATAACGTAGGTAGTCAATAAAAAGGAGTTGATATAAATCCAATTGCCATCACAAATGTATTCTGTAGTTTTTGGTATTAAGGACAAATAACAATTATGCGAGGTCTACACGACTGTGTGTGCAGGCGTTCATGGTTGTGTATAAAGGTATGTATGATTTTCTATCCGTGGTAGAGAACAGAAAACACAGAAAGTATGCAAGAAACAGACAATAGCTTACCAGGAGCATTCCATGGTGACTTCGCAGTTGCAGCACCCACACATTCCGGAATACCAACATCTTTTCCCTGGGTTTTGGCACTAAGAGCGGCAAAAAGCAGGCCATCCTTCAGGCCTATGCCCCCAGGTCGAAGAACTGGAGTCATACCAGGTGGCCCTTCATTCAATGCGAGTGCTGCATGAAAACTACTGCAGTAGTCTTGACACCAATCCAATCCTTGAGCAGGCCTCGGACAATCCCAAAGTGCACATTTGGGCCCCAAGAAAGCAGAAGGTGGAGGGCAAATGTTTGGCAAATAGTCAGAAATCTGTTGCATAGCCTCCTCCCCATACAGACCAGTAGTATCAAAACCAGAGTAGTTCTGTTCAACGTCTTGATGCATATTATATGCAATGTGGTCCAACTGAGTGGGAAGCCCCAAGTTGTTGACTTCTATGTTCTGAATTACTGAAGAGGAGCCTCTGTAGTGATCAATAGGCTGGAAATCTTGCCCAGGGGGACCCCGATTCACAGCAAATCCCTACATCAAATGGATTGCATGATTTCTCAGTGAGTATGTAACTGATCCTTGCTAACTCGCTAAATTGAGAAATAAAATTCAACAAATCAGATTGGAATGGAAAGGTAAAGAATTAGGCCCCATCTCTTTGTACTTGAAAAAACTATTATGGATGAATGAAAGGCAAAACAAAAGAGACCCCATGCAAATGGACCTATAAGGAGATTTGTTGATAGACTCAGATGATTTTTAAAAAGGAGAACTAGATGGAAATCAAATTGCAAAATAGACACTGAGAATAAAAACATCTAGCCGATGAAATTCATAGAGTAGCCAAAGCCAACACCTGTCAAAAGCTTGATAAGCGATAGTACAAGTTAGCCAAAAATTTACATCCTAGCTAACGATTGAAGTTCCCACATTTTTGTGTCTATGTGAATGTACATGCCCATGCGCGGGTTCGTGTTCGTGGGCATGAATAGAATGACAAGGGTGATTGTATGAGATGCACTAACCATTACAATAATCATTAGTCACCCTATCAAACTCTCCAAAGAGAATAATAAGCACGTACAAGTGGAGACAGACACAGATAAGAAGATATACACGGACACACAAAGATAGAGGGGAGAATAATGGAAACCAAACTTCCAAACCAGATGTACCTACAGTGTTTTTTTTCTTTTCCATAATTCGACAAGTCCAGATAACAATTGCAGTGCAGGGCACCGACAAAAGGGCACAATGAACATTGTCTGTTTTTAAAAACCTAGCAATAACAACCATCCTCATATACTGACTGTGAAGAACCATACATGATAATGCAATAACATTTTGCAAGAAAATAGCAAGAAATACATTAAATTGACGCAATGACAAACATTTATATAGAATAGATAGGACAGTGGAGAGTTTCCAAACTAGCAATGTGAATGTTTTAT
Organism: Rhododendron simsii; assembly: GCA_014282245.1. Classification (NCBI taxonomy): domain Eukaryota; kingdom Viridiplantae; phylum Streptophyta; class Magnoliopsida; order Ericales; family Ericaceae; genus Rhododendron; species Rhododendron simsii. The sequence continues at coordinate 23,809,077 of CM024965.1, read as the reverse complement.
AAACATTGTAGAGCAGTTACATTTGTGTTCTTCCCCTTCCCACAGAAAAACAGTACGTGAATACCCCCTATCTATTATCCACTTAATCTGTTGTAGGACAAATACTAGATTATAATTGCACAGATACACTTCACAATCTCATAATTCTATAGTAAACAGAATATTGTGTACGCATATCTTAACAAACTCATGGATGCAATACAAGGTAAATGACAGGAGTTAAAAAAACACAGATGGTCTAAACCTCTTGGAAGCCGGTGGCACCCCCGATTTTCTGGGAATCAGGCTCAGGCTTTGGGGCAGCTAATGCACTGGTAGCATCATCTTCTTCCTCACAGAGTTGCAGCAGCCTATAAATGTCGGATGAAAAAGTTTCCAGACTCCCACCCTGCAAATATCATCGATTCACACACCAAATCACAACTCAGCACACAGTTTACTTATCCAAGCACAACAAACATCCATTAAGATTACAATTCCCAATGAAATATATGGGGGCAGCTACCATACACGCCCCTACAGATGCATACTGTCAACGGTCCGTAAATACACCACAGAGATTCATCACCAAAACCTCCAAAAATCACAACAATACCCAATATTAGTAACACTCGGTAGATTTCATAACAAGAGGAGAATCCCCGTAACTAAATACACTCCTTCAGAGCATTCACCACAATGATTAGCAACATTCATTTCAAAACTTTCTTACGTTATGTGGACTATGTAACCGCAGGTGTTTTCCCTTTCTGTGCACAGATATACTTAAGTACCTGTACAGAAGCATGTGAACTAAATTGCATAAAGAGAAGATGCTAACCTGCAAAGAAGAAGCTGGGGAGGGCTCATTGAGTTCAGATTTCCACTCTCGAAGCATCTGATGCACTTGCTCTTCGAGCACAGCTGCATCAATCGTACGGCTCTCCTTCCTGGCCGACTGTAGATTCGTGAACATGCCTTGGAGGTCATCCACGCGGTTCTTCGCCTTATCCTTGAAGAGCTGGTGCGACGCAGACTTGCATCCACCACTCTTCGACCCTTTCCCCATCACAACACCAACCCCTGAAAATAATACAATTCAATTGTCTCCTCTTCTCAATCAAACCCACATGTTGGACCGGGAAAGCATAATTTAGATACACTTGCAAGCTTGTTTAAAATTAACCCTTTTGCCATCAGAGAAAAGAACCCACTAGTCGCATGGAGAAACCATATTTTTACTAATTTTCCTTTATGGGAGGAGGACCCATCCCTGCAAAGTAAACTATGGCTACGCACACCTACCAAATCCATTGTCTAATCAAAACCCACATATAGGGCCGAGAACCATAAATCAGATACACTCGTAACCGTATTCAACCCTTGTTCACAATCATACCCACTAGTGGGACAGAGAAACCTCAACTGTTTTCTTCTACCTTTCTTATTTTGGTGAGGAGGCATTGCCAGCAAGAGTCACACACAAGACCAGATTATCCCAGTGACAATCGCAAACAACTGGGCCATCCTGATGGGTTCAAACCAATTTAGATTCTCTTCCACTATTCTCCGGGTTTAATTAGGTCACAGGTGGATCAACCCTGATGGGTTGAGAAACCCTAAATTTGATGCGCTCGTAGCCGTGAAAAATCAACAAGGGCATGCCCAAAAGGCCAAAACTGTGAAGAAATTCAGACCGATCGCGAAAGAAATAATAATGGCATATGAAAGCCAAGAAAATTCAATTCTTAGTTTGATAATGAAAGCAAATATTGATTGGAGCAATTGTTATCGATCAAAAGAGAGAGCGTACGATACCGTATTCGAAGAGGGAAAGTCTGGGCGGATTACAGGGAGAAGCTGTACCGAGAGAAACGTAGAGAGAGATAGGGTCAGGGGCTGTGTGTTCTTGATGATATCTAGGGTTTTGCTATCTCTCTCTCTCTCTCTCTCTCTCTCTCTCTCTCTCTCTTTTCACTTTCCCCAGTGCCGTCGTCCAATACTTTTCCTAACTAACCGATGAGAAAAGGAATGTCGACGCGGCAAAGATCGAGGGGAATTATTCTTTTTTTTTTTTTTTTTTTTTCCAATTTACTCTCTCCGTCCCCTTTGTTCTTTTGTCACTCTTCCTATTTCAATTGAATAAAAAATTAATTATAATTTATAATATTATTTATATAAAATATAGATCTTATTTGATAGATCTTAATTAGTTTTTTAAACGATATTTTCAAAATCACCTAAAAAATTATAGTAGAGTAATTAATTGAAAAGTGGTACGAATTCCCAAAAAGGACTAAAGGATGAGACGGAGGGAGTACATCTTAGCGGGAATTTGTAAGTTAAGCCACGGGAGATCAAGACGCATGAAATTGTTCATAGACCTGAACCTTAACCAACCATCCCTCATGGGGCTCGAACCAAGGCATCCACTAAAGAAGGCGGTGGGTGATGTCAACTGAGCTAAGAGCTCATTGACAAGGGGAATTATTCTCAACTTGGAATTCTTGAGCCCAAGAATGGGTACACCATATCCCAAATGTACATAAGATTGCATGAGATTCATTTCCGATTAAGCTCTTATTGTTTTCTCTAAATTAGTTGATTTCTTACATTGATTTTTAAAAACATGTTTTAAATTAATTGAACGGCTTAAAACATGTTTGGAAGTTGTGGAAAGAAAAGAAAAAAATAGAAGACGATGGTTAAGGGAAAAAAAGTAACATAGAGTAAATAAAATGCACCGTGCTCAAAACTTGATTTTCTTATTTTACCTCACTTTCTTTCTAAACCAAACAATGGGAGAGAAAAATTATTAATTTTCCTTCCTTTCCTTTCTTTCTTTCTTTCTTTTTCCATAGGTTCCAAACAAAGCCTTAGTATTGTTGGATTTTCTCATTATTTCAAAAACACAGCAAATCCATGTTGATGTAATTGTTATGAACTTACCGCTAATGATAGAAAGAAGAAAAAATGTGAGAAGAAAACTATCGAAGAAACACACATCTTTTTATTCATGCATTTTTACGAAAGCAAAAACAATCAAAAAGTAGTTTTGTCTCCTAAATGCCAAATTTCTGCATTCTTCATTCAATTTGCAAAAATGGACCTGCTGAGGCCAAAATGGGCAAAGGACAACAATGAGTCAAACAATGAGAAAGACGAAAGCTTTTTGTTGAGAGCTTCATAAGATCACCAGGAATGAATTTATTACTTTTGCTACAAACAACAGCAAATGCATTATTTGCAGTTAAAATCTTGTGATCACGTCAAGCTAGCTTTTTCCCGGACTTTGAATCTTCAGCAGGAGCCTGTCTAAGGTTGAAAACACCAGCGATTCCTCGTGCCCTAGCAAGTTGTTCGATTTCTTCAAGTTTTTGCTTAAGATGCTCTACCTCTCCCGCTAGCTGTTCATCTCTTAGCCTCAAACCCTACGTAACCATGAACATCAGGATTTCAACAAGCACATGGTAGAAATCATTGTAAGAAGCATGACATACTAAGAGAGGACAGTGGATTCAGATATGTGCAACTATGGATATTGAGACTGCTTCATTTCATATTTGTACCAAAACCAGCAAACGACAATTCTCTTGGACAATCAAGTTGCGGAAAACATGCATGTGTCCTACTTTCAGACTTCTCTGTTAACATTGCTGGACAAGAGACCCGTAGTGAGACAGAACTTGTAAGTATGATGTCTTTAACTTCTACGCACAACCAGACAACGTTGACGCCCGAGGCTCTTGAACCAACTCAACATGGCTTTGTACCAATTACTTGGGGGTCGGCTGCATTGACCAATTTCCTCAAGTTGAAGATAACATGCATCTGATAAAAAATTTCTACCGTTGAAAGACATTTGCTTAAGCAAATACCTAAAGAAATGCGCCTCCATATGTCCATTGATAGCTTACATGAGGAGAAAGGATGGATTGGAGAAACAATTAGGTCGCTTTTCAACGCAAGAATTTGAAATATGAGGTTTAGAATAACCATGGAGTACAGCCTGGAATTAGGGTTTCCAAAATTGAGAGTTAAAGATATTCACCTTATATAGATGAACTACATATAAAAGCAGTTACGGGAGTCGCCCAACATTAATCCTGATGACTCTAATCTACCCCTATCTTACCCAAGGTCAATCACTCCAGCTCCGACAGGCAACACCTGTATGTATTTGTATGGTCCCTTCATTAGAGAACCCTTGATTGAATGCAACCTTAAGCTCTTTGTTGCTGAAAAATATTACCTCCGTCCCAAACATTATGGGACGGAGGGAGAATATAAAGTTTTTGCCACGACCAATGAGCAGTAATAATCGATTAGTTATTTAAAGACCACAAGAATGTATAGCGTTATACTAAGTTGATAACTTCTAAACTCTGAAGGAGTTTACACAAATTGACGTTATGTATAGGAGTGCATGAAAAATATCAAAGAAACAACTGTCCAACATTACTGTGCTGCCTACTTGGTAGATAATGTAATCTCACCCGTCAATGGTCTATCCTTATTTGATTGAACTGATGGATCAAGTTTTGTTCTGGTACATCTTTGTTATAGAAAGAGTTCGCAGTTCAAAAAATCAAGCGCGATAAAACCAAGACAAAACAACTGTCGCTGCTGATTAAAATGATATTATGATAAGAAAGCAAGAACCAAAAATTTTGCTTGGCCTGATACCAAGATGAGGAAGCTCTGTGGAGACTACTCAATTAACTTTGATAAGTAGACTAACAATTCCGTACATGACCTGGAATATAGAGACATATTTCTGAAACCAAAATATTCCGGAGAAAAAGTACATCCTACTTGAGACAAATAGGTAATGATAGAACAAGTGCTAACCAAATAAAAGGAGAACAAGTGCTAACCAAATAAAAGGAGGCAACCTCAACATGAATATGGGTTTGCCCAAGCAATAAAAGGAACACGAGATTATTACTGTTAAAAAAAGAGATATTGGTATAGTAGTACCTCCATTTCTTGCTTTCGTAGTTCCTCCTTTTTAGCTTCTGATCTGGAACTTCTTTGCACCTCGAAAATAAGAGCAACTCCTGCAACCTGTAGATATATTTAGTCCTGTAAGTACAAAGTACTGGTAGATAATGCATTAAATTTGTTGGCTTTTGACATTGAACTGGAAAATTAAAAAACCCAAGCACCATGTGTCATTTAGAGAACACAAATATCAGACTACGGAAAATTCATCCATCTTTGGTCAGATGCAATGCATGCAAGCAGGCTTCACATAGGCACCACACCACCCAGAGATGACCAATCTACTGAAGCCAGTCCTTTTAGTACTGACTAACCTAATAACAAGGAATACTTTGCAATCACTCTTGACGTCTCTTTTTTCTGTCCTGACTACTGAGACTGATGCTAATGATTTCTAAGTTGCTCTTTGCCAAAAGTCATTCCTCCAGATCACCAATATTAAGTAAATAGCTCTAGAATCCCTTGAAAAGGGAATCCCTTTATACAGGTAAGGGAAAGGAATGGAACCTCGTTACTCTTTCAGTTCTCTCAAGAAATAAGGTGCAAGACCATGCAGTAATGCAATACATTACACCTGTATGTGGTACCTAGCCAGACATTGCAACAGTTGTTGGAAATGGACTCTACAATCTTTCAAGAAATTGCAAAATGTAATAAGCCACAACAGTTGCCCAGCCTCACTCTAATTTTCAAAGGAAAGGCATAAACATATTGCGCAGTAGAAAGAAGGAGATATCCCAGAAAACATTATTGGTCTTATCAGGCATTGGAGCAGACTCGAAAAACGCAAGAATCAGAAGCATTTGCCCAAGGGACAAGGAATTCAGGATGCAATGGCAAAACATATTGGTTACACAATGTAAATATTCACGAGTGGTTGAACTGAAATATACGATCAATATAATGGGATTTTCCAGAAGATATGGAGCAATAAATACTTCACCAAGAGTTATGCCTTCAACAGAATTTTCAGAGAAAAAGTCTGAATAATTGAAAAAAATATAACCAGTAGGGTTAGGAAAACTGATGAAGAAATCCCACATAGCCTGGTAATTCACAACTACAAGGAGTTTTCTACCTTGTTTCAACCTACTACAGAATATGTTTCCACATGTCTAATTTCCTATCAGTAGTTACCTAACTTACCTTCAATATGTTTGATGATATATTGTTCATAATTACTTAAATATCCAGAACTCTAAACAAAATGAGTAGCTTGTGGAAGAAAATTACCGAGAAGACGAAGAGTTCCCCGATAAGGTCCACAGCAGCTTGGACAGCTTTCTCCTCATTAAGAGGGCGGATCTCAACGTCAGTAGCATGGCCATAGATGCGTCTTTGCATTGTTGTTGTGAGCCTATGGTTTGCCTGGTACCAAAACCAAAGTAAAGAGCAACACAATCTTAAAGTTACACAATTACACGTATTGTACAAACACAGAAACTGCAGTACCAAATAATCCAGCCACTATGCTAAAAGTGCTCTTCAACAATTGTTTGAAATATGGAATGCATGTCTGAGAACAGTTCAAAAACTACATAACTAAGTAGTTAAAACTAACATTTTGGTACATCATGATCACAGGAATGACAGGAAGAAAAGCTAAAGGGAATTTAGGCAGTGAAGAACACCAGAAATAAGAATTCAACTCCTGATTTACAAGGTGCCTTGGAGCTCCATGCCTAATACATTGGTAAATGTGAATCATAAATATGCTTCTTCAATGTCCAACTAAACACCTAAAAAAAGATCATGCGTATACTTTAAGAGAATCCACTCCTATGATCCTTGAAAAGAGTCCACCAAATGAGTAACTGTTCATTAGTCTCAAGGCAAGGCCATGTGGTGCCCCAACATCCTCAACAACAAGACATTCATGTGAGGCCCATCCAATTAGTTGTGGGCCCTACTTTTTTGCGGGATAATTAAGGGTGTGGGGTACCATGTGGCCTTGACCCAGGAGCACCCAAAAACATTTCCCATCAAAGGTTCTCAATAATTCCTGCCATGTCAATGTGTCAATCAAATCGTATATGGATATTGGATAGTAGAATTATACTATACCATACTTATCCAAAAAGAAAAATTATACTATACCATAACGAGCATAAATGGTGGGTTAGGTTCTTAGACTGAACCAACAACCGAATACAATACTTTTGATTTGCATGATTACTTCATTGTCTCCATTGTCTCCATTGTTCTCAGCGGTGCCGGTCTCTCTCAAGTCCAAGGAGTCTAGGCAATGTTTCAAAACCACCAGGTGTATCCCAAAGCTAGGCTTCTACACCACTCCGTTACGGATGATAGAGTGCAAGACTCTAAAAGAAAAATCTTTCATGCCATGATTGGTAGGATTACAGGCTCGATGGAGAATAGGAGCGAAGGGAACTGGATTCCATTTAAGGGTCGGGAGGTTCCTTCTTTTTGTTTGATTGGAGTGAAAAAGGAAGAAGAAAAAAGAAAATTGAAGGAAATCAGTATGATATTGCTTAACAAACTAGTCTCTCCATTTGAGGGGAACTTTTGCAACTTCCCGAGGGGAAGCCGTTTCCTTCCCTCTACAGCCCACTTTTGAGGTGAAGTGAAAAGGTGACTTCACAAGATGGGTGCATCCTCCTGTTTTCTTTCCCTTTCCTTGAATCTACCTTCGAACCAAAGAAAGGAAAGTAACTCTCTCCCGCCCATTCATGCCCTCCAAACCCAACTCCTGACCTTTTTCATCCACAGGCTGCTAAAGTCTCCTTAAGTGCTACAACTACACAGTGGCAGGCCAAAAATGGCCATGGCCTCCATCTTGTTGGTACCTGAGGGCCAAAGATCTTATCTCCAAATACTGCAGCTTTGTTCACTGGGGATCCTAGAACCCCCACTGCCTTACTTAACTTTCATGCAAGAGTTTGTCGAACAACACAATAAAGTAACTGAAAGAATGGAAGGCTTATGTGCAACATATCACCCAATGTACACAGTGAATTAACGAATTCCAACTTCAGGGAAAAGTTGGAAAGCTTTGATTCAAATTGATCAAAGCCTTCAACTTGCAGCATTTGCCCAAAATTTGACAAAAGATTCATTCCTCTATCACCAAACATTTACCTCATACCAGTTAATCTGTAAATAAGTCTTCTACATCTAATACCACATTCTCAATTAGAACTCACCATTAAAAGCAATGTCAATCAGAATGGAACTATCAATTGGACAGATTGACAAGCAAACCCTTCAGGCTATATAGCCTATGCTGGATCATGAATTTGTAGAGGGGCTTGTGAAGGAGAAAGAAATGTCATGGATTCCAATTTCCCAAAACTAAAATACAAATCAGAGACCAGAATCATTCGATCTTAATGCTTCATTTTTAATTTCCACCGCAAGAATTTCGACATTTTCGAAACTTCTCAGGTGCTATCAACTCCTTTGGGGCCAACCCATACAGAGCTTTGCTTTGGCTTGAAATTGGGGCCTCCGCTAGTAGACGGTGGGATTGGTTCCCAGGATTAATCGAGGTGCGTGTAAGCTAGCCCAGACACATGAGAACAGTTGGTACAAATCCGAGACCAGAACCATTCTAATCCTTCTTCTCGTTTACGGTCCCATTAGAAAAGACAACATTTTTCAGATTCCTCAACAAGGCCCCAAAACCCTACATACATAACCCTAGGTATCAACAATGGTACCATAGCACATACTTGATAAATCAGTTACAAAATTACATACAGAGGTCCCAAATTCAAATCTCATAGCAACGGTTAATCTTCATTTCATTTCATATACCCAAATAGATAGAGAGAGATTTAGAGAGAGAGAGAGAGAGAGAGAGAGAGAGAGAGAGAGAGACAGAGAGAGATATATACCTGAGCCATTCTGACGATCAACTGGCGGAACTTGGGGTGCAAGCCAGCCTCTTTCTTGAGTCGACCGGCAATGGGTTTGCTTAGAGTCTTCAATACAAGTGTGCCAAGCTTCAAGAAAGGGAGGACCATCACTCTTACTCTAATTCTCTATCTAGCGTTTATTTCTGATCTGGGTTATTTGAATTCTTGAACTTTGTACAGGAGATTGTTCGATCTCTATCATATAGGTGATGGTCGTTTGACTGGTTTAGAGGCTGCTTTTCGTGGGGAAGAAGAAGAGGAAGAAGGGCAGAAAGCAGTTTTATGAATTAGTAGTATTTTTTTATCCATGTCATGTGTGAATGTTGACGAGGCTGATTTGAATCGGATCAATTCAATTCATGGACCAATCCCTCGCCTTCCTCTTGGTTATGGAGGGTTGGAGGTTTGGAACTCTGAACTAGCAGGCCCTTTGGAGGGTTGCGTTGGATGACAAATGGGATTTGGTGAAAAATGAAAAGAAATGATTAATGGGAACGGAAATGCTAGAGGCACATCGGTGTGGTTGAGTTCAGCCATACCCCTCTCACATGCAGGTGGAACCCACTGAAACAGGTCTCATCTGTGTGTGAGAGGGGTGTGGCTGAACTCAGCCACACCGATGTGTCCCTAGCAGTGTCCTAATGGGAACTGGGGCACCGTTCCGCAACTCAAAATAAGTATTTATTTTTTTGGAAGGTAATTTCATGTTTAAAAATAATATGTTTACGCAAATAATTTTTTTACTAATATGGATCTTGTTTGATAGATCCCATCAAGATCTTTTATACGGTACAAAAAAAATTAAAAAATTATTTTTCATTTACATTATTTTTAAATTTAAAAATATAAAGTAAGCTGCTTATTTTTTAATAAGGTTTCTGGAACGAAGCCTGATTTTTACATCTTTTTTCTCCAACGGCATTCCCTTTTTTTCTCTATCCCCGTCCCTAACAAAGACATAAAGAAAAAAAAGTGTCAAAATCACTCCCCTTACACAAAGAAAAAAGCCTTAAATAATAGTATAATATTGTACATTTCTATGCAAACTATTGTTAGTACTAATTTGTACGAAAATTTTGTTTTTTATGAAGATAAATTTATATTTACGTGTTTTTTGTAAACAAAATAGAAGTATTAGTTTTTGTTTTTTTTTTTTTTTGTATATTTACTGGGTTATGATGCCAATCTAATTTCTGTGTCACAGATTTGGTTCTTCTAGGAAGAGCATATAGGTTTGCTGGATTCTAAATGAAAAAGTGAAATATTAGATTAAGCACTTGCAATAATCTCTTAATAATGAACATTTTGGATCATTCCTGCAAGATCCCGAGGTAAGCTCCACATTCCGATAGGTACATGATCGGTTCCTATAGCTTTTGGGTAATGATAAATCGAATTGTTTACTTTGGCTCCATATATAAAGGTTTGTCGAAATCTACTTGATCACATTATGGAAAGTATGTGAGTACAGCAAGATGGATACAGACAGCGCGTACTGCGCAGTTTCGTACCCGTTTTGGATATCACAAAAATAATCGGAACCGCTCATTTTATTAAAAATATTTTGTTTAAAGTCTCTGAAAAAAATCAGCTCCATCTGTTATCGGTGAGGACGTTTAGGAAATATTCAACTTTACTTCAAAATTTGGCCTGAATTCTGAAACAAAGTTGGATGTTTCATAAACGCTGTTACTGATAATGGAGATTTTTGTAAGGAACCTTAAGCATTATATTTTCAACAAAATGAACGATTTCGATCATCTTTGTGAGACTCAAAACAGGTACAAAACTGCGATGTACACGCTGTCTGTACCCTTAGCAATTGTACGCATAGCAGCTCTCATCACATTAACAGGTGGTATGATATCAAACTAAGGAATTAGGGGATGGTGTTGTGTTGTACTGTGCGCAGCATCATGTTGCGCACTTTCGAGCCGTCGGATTGTGCATCTGATGGCTCAGATCTCACCTCGGCAATGAGCGATTATCGATCGTTGGTTGTCGATATGAGATCCAAGCCTTCGAATACACGATCTAACGACTTGGAGATGCGTAGCACGGTGCTGTGCAGTGAGCAACCTGAACTCCCAAACTTAGACCGCCCATTTCAAATGAGGTGCTTACATCCAAAATTGATCCAAACATGCCGTCCATTGCTAGAATAATTGGACAAAAAATTTATCCATGTCTTTTACATTGATGATCTACACATCCATGTTTACAAAATGACTTTATAAAAGTTTTACTAATCATACAGTAGGTCTCACTTTACGGGGATACTGTCAAGCGAGAGTAGTTGGCAACGGTGTCGAGTAGCCAATCCGCCATTTATCTCGGCCGTCGATGACTTGGATTTTAATCCGAGCAACGAACCGTTCAAATTTTAATGTGCTCTGATTAGATCCGAGCCGTCTATACCAAAATAAACAGTCAAATCGACCGCTCGGCACGGCTCCACATACACCCCGCTTGGCTGCTTCTCCCAATCATCCCATAAAAATTGGATAATTGATCATAACATGAGAGGATGCGCATTCTTATTCCCTCGTTTTTCGATTAATAACTGCCTTCCACATTGGTATTCAACAAGTATGCTACAAACATCAGAATTTCGACAAGGTTATAATAACAATGTATTAAGATACAGCTAATTAACTTGTTTATTGAACTTATAATAAAACTTTAAAAAAACAAGAACAAGTTTCTCGAACTTATTTATAACAAGTTTTTCGATTAACGGTTTTGGCTGACGATAAGCACTTTAGAAGACAAAGAAAATATATATATTTTTTATATTTTTTACACCCTTAATACACATTCACACACTTATTATTCATGGGCTGATTTTAGAATTTTCCTCATAACAATTATTAACACATAAAAACTGAAGGTGACTTCTTCTCGGTGTACCTAACCGTCTCCAAGAAGGCTTATCAACACATAAGAACAAGTTTCTTCAACTTATTTATAATAATTAGTGCATCTAATTATTTCGGAAATTCAACTCGACCGTAATAATGTTTAGAAATCGTCGTCATCTTCCTCGCGATCCTTCAACTCCCAAGACCCATCTGCATCTTGAACCATTCCCTTGTTCTGCACTTGCCACCATGATACGGGTATGCCATATTCGTCTTTCAAACCATCCGACGACTTGTTAACAAGGGCAACAGCGCGATCAACTTCCAAGTGAAATCCTCCTTCCGAGCCTTGTGTTCCCGCGACACCATGCAAATACGCCTCCAAATTATGCAGAGTTGAATTCCCTTTATCCTTCAAGTACTCGGATTTCGTCGTGTCAATTTTCAATTCTTCGCCTACTTCGGCGTAATCAAACAAAGGAGGTAAAGTATAAGGTAAATTCGGAACAATATCTCTGTCATTGCGAATGCGTAGGATTCGGAGATGATTGAGTCCATCGAACACCTTTTTGAAGCCAGAATCTCCAACCCTAGGGCTTGCTAACACGAAGGCTGTTACTGGAAAGGACTTTTTTGGTTGACCTTGATATGTGTTCACTCCATTGGCAACTATGTCAACTGCGTTTAGGGTTGCGATCGCTGCTCCCAAGCTGTGGCCAACAACGGTTATGCTGATGTCTTCGTCCTTGTATTCTTCCACGAGCCTCTTGATCTCAGCGTTAACCTAAAAGGACAATATTCCCGTTTGAGAATAAATTATTTACACCGTCAGTGTAAATATTTGTTTTCCTCTAAATTAATTGCATTACGCTACGTCGCCATATTTTATTAATTGAGACCACTGTTTTGACACGTGTGGTAATGCAATTGTTTTGGAGGAAACAAATATTTACACCGACGGTATAAAAAAATTTATTTTCTCCGCGTTTTTAATCATGATGGAACTTTTGTTTCGAAATTTTATTCTTGAAGTGCAAAATGGTATTGAAACATATATATCAATTTTCCAAGGGGGAGTGATTTTGACACTTCTCAAATTCATAAGCACTCTCAAAGGGGAGTGCCAAAATCAATGTCCCTGGGGATGTGGTTGTAATCAAAGGTGCCTCAAGTGCGTAGCCACGTTGGAGCCCAATCTATTTATGCAAATTTCACTTATTCACTAAAGAATTAAGATATATAGTACTTCTTAATAGTAAAAGATTATTACTAAATCAATTAATATAACCACTCTCTTATTTGCCTTACAAGTAACGAAAGAAGCCTTAATTAACTATCATCCATGGGAAAGACAATAACACACATCATTTATTTGAGTGTGTATCATATGCATCCCCAAAATATTATGAATTATGAAAAAAAATGTTACGAATTGTATTATTAAAAAGTTACAAATCGTATAAAGGTTACGAGATACACCAAAATGTTATGAATTATAATAAAAATGTCATGAATCGTACTGCTGAAAAATTATAAATTCTACAACAAAAGTTACAAAACATGCTAAAATGTTATGAATAAATCATAAAATAAGTGTATATAGTACACATTTTTAAGATGGTGTATATTGTAGACTTTTCCACCATTTGAATGGTGAACTTGGATTATAAGAGTTTAAAGGACACTATTGAAAAAGACCAAAAATTTTGGGACGAATTAAGGGAGTATATTATATTACCTGGTCTCTGGCGCTGGATTTATCATTGAATGGTGAACTTGGATTATCAGTAGTGTAGATGGAGTAAAACCCATCATGCACCTTTGGATCATGCTCCTGATTTACGAGTATGTTCGAAGCCGGAACCAAAATACATGCCGCGTCATCTAGCCATTCCTTTCCCTTGATTGTCCCTCTCCAAGCAACCAAAATATCTCTCCTCCCCAGAGCCGCCTTCCCCTCATCCGTGGCCACCGCTACGTACCCCATCCAGTTGGTCTCCTTGAACCATGGAATGGGAATGGGAACAGGGATTAATATTGAGCATGTCGCGTAGAGATATTTGGTCACGCGGTACTTGAATGGATTGCCTTGCTCTAGAAACACCTTAGCAAAGAGATCCTTCTTCGCGTACCGGCAACTTCCTGCGTTCTTCGACACCTCTTCAGAGTTGAAGGCGTCGCTGGTTACTTGAACCCTTTCTCCATAGTGAATTATGTATCGACGGAGATCGATGTCTAGAGGATCCAGTAATCCTTTCCAGTTTTGATCTCCGCTGAGAAGCTCCCAATTTTCGGCTATGTTGGTATCGCCCATATTCGTGATCTTTTTTTCTATGAGTTCTTTTATATAACTTGATGGCTTCGGTGGTTACTTGATACACATATTTATAGGGCCTGAATATGTTTAGTTCTTTTTTGAGGTAGCTAGCTAGCTGGAATTTGTGAGAGCAAGTTATCCATGTTGAATTTCCACATATGGAATTCATGTTTTGTGGCTGAATGATTGAAGCTAGGCCTCCAGTACTGCGCGTTCACTAGGGGATGCAAAAGATTGAGACCGATGTATCTCCAACGATTGGCTCCGGTTGGTTCAGGATGATAAACGTGCGGGGGTAATAGGACCCAATTTGAGATAAACGTGCAGTGTGATATCGGAGCCTTTGATCTGCCTATTTGTGGCCTGCATTTGTATGGTTTTAAGTAGGACTAGCAATGTAGAGATTAGAGAGAGTGAGTGTGTAGTGCATGGGTTGAGAGGGAACTCTCTTGTAAAGTTTGTCTCCATATCAAAATATTGCTCCGATTTTTCCGTGGATGTATTTGATTTTGAGAAACTACGTAAAACTCTGTATCTGTGTGTGTTTGGCGTGTTTTGGTTTTGATCCTTGGGGCACAACAATCCATGCTTGAACAATAACTAAATTAATTAAGAGATCAATATCTATATATATATTTATATATGTATATGCATTGTACGTGACACCATAAAATTAGCCTCACCAGATATGGATGATGGGAATCATTAGTGTGAACATATGACATGATCGTGTAGTCAGCTAAAATGATCATATTCAAAGGACATATTCGTCCATCAAAAAATCTAGGACTACCGCACGGGGTGTGCGCGCAATTTCACTCTCACGAATTCAGAAAACATACATATCGATATCTGTTGGAGCTGCTTTCTCTTTCTTATCACTCTGCTCCTGATTTTTTATAGGGCCCCGCCCATAATAATTATTTCCCGTAATTTTTGGGGTCCAAAATGGACCCCACACGACATGCGGTGGTCCTAGCACGACTGTCCTTCCATACAAAACCGCCCATGCTTCTTGAAATCACGTGATATCAGGTTGTAGGTGTATCGAACAACAATGGCTTTGTTTGGTTGAGAGTTTAGTTTTGATAATGTGTGGAGAGAGAAATAGGGTAATGATTAGAAAGAGATAGAGAGAGATGAGAAAGTAATAATTTGAGAAATAGGATAATGATTAGAAAAAGAAGTAGGATAATGATTGAAAAATAAAAAAAAATAATACAAAACACTCAACCGAACGTAGCCAATGATTTTGCTTTAGCAACTCGTGTGTGCATCTCGGTAGTTTGTTCGCCGCACTTTTCACGCCGTTGGAACTCTTATCGACCAGAGCTTACGTATTGGTGTGATTAAAAATTCAATAATGTTACATATGCAACTTTTTACCACAACCAAGCCAGCCACAATTGCTGCCTGATTAGCACACTTATTGACATTATATATTGTCTTATTCCTGACTCAGCCACGATTGCAAAAGTACTCAAACCCCAACATATCTATCCGAGCACCATTTCAAGGACAGTCTCTGTGTTTACTCAACTCACGGCCAGGACAATCTCACATACTTCGTTTCGGGGTCTCAAAATTTTTGGGTATAATTTTTAATAAATTTTACCTATTCATTTTTTTTCACTTATTACTCTAAAAAACCTTTCTTAAAATCTAAACCGAACATCGCCTCGGTATTTTTTTCTTTCGCCAATGTTTACTCACTCACAGCCCCTTGCCGGAAGAATAGCCTTTACGGTTCTCACTCAATCTCTATTTCTCGAGCCGTGCTATCCACACAAATTTCAGTGCACAGATCATGTAGAGATTTCAATGTGGGGCCCACTACGGGTCCCACACAAATAATCCGAGCCGTTCATTAAATGTAAAATATTTTTTCAAGTGTCCGCGCGGAAAATCAACTCAATCCAATACATATAGAGGCTCTATCCAATCATCTAACTTTTCATTCAGATTTTAGGATAATGAAAAGTTAAATGATTGGATTGAGAGCCTATACGTATCGGAAACTTGATTCTGGAATGTACCCGCACAGAAAAGTAATAAACAGAATGACATAAGAAGAAGTATGTACAAGAAATAAAATAATGCACGGTGTAATACAATACGTCGTGCGGTATTGTAAAATGCCGCACGGTGTAGCATATTCTAGTGCAGAAACTGTTTTTTTTGTGCTTTTTAAATATAAAGCTCGTTTGAGACCCAAACTCAATATAGAAAGACCGAGAAAGGCCTTGATCGGCTCCCCTCAAAGCTAAACGTGATTTAGCCTAAGGAATTTGTTTATACCTTTTGATCGAAGCTTAGATGTGCTCGAAGATGGAAGCGTGGAGGTTGATCTGGACTGAAAATCCCTAAAATCAATTGGGTTTTTGAGTTAAGGGGGGGATTTGTGTGAGTTTTGTGAAGATTTGATGAGTTTTTGAAGAAAGAATTAGAAGAAAAATCAGTTTTGTGGCTGAATGATTGAAGCTAGGCCTCCAGTACTGTTGACTAGGGGATGCAAAAGATTGAGATCGATGTATCTCCAACGATTGGCTCCTGTTGGTTCCGGATGATAAACGTGCGGGGGTAATAGGACCCAATTTGAGATAAACGTGCAGTGTGATAGGAGCTAGCTTTTGATTTGCCTATTTGTGGCCTGCATTTGTATGGTTTTAACTTTTAAGTAGGACTAGCAATGTAGCTAGAGATTAGAGAGAGTGAGTGTGTAGTGCGTGGGTTGAGAGGGAACTCTCTTGTAAAGTTTGTCTCCATATCAAAATATTGCTATGATTTTTCCGTAGATGTACCCTATTTTGAGAAACTACATAAAACTCTGTATCTGTGTGCATTTGGCGAGTTTTGGTTTTGATCCTTGGGGCACAACAATCAATGCTTGAACAATAACTAAATAAATTAAGAGATCAATATATATGCATATGCATTGTACGTGACACCATAAAATTAGCCTCACCAGAGATGGATGATGGGAATCGTTAGTGTGAATGTATGACATGATCGTGTAGTCAGCTAAAATGATCATATTCGATGGACATATTCGTCCATCAAAAAGTCTAGGACTATCGCACAGGGTGTGGCGCAGTTTTGCCCTCAAGAATTCGGAAAACATACATATCGATATCTGTTGGAGCTGTTTTCTCTTTCTTAATTAGCACTCTGTTCCTGATTTTTTATAGGGCCCCGCCCATAATAATTATTTCCTGTATTTTTGTGGGGTCCGGAATGGACCCCACACGACATTCGGTGGTCCTAGCACGGTTGTCCTTCCATACAAAACCGCCCATGCTTCTGGAAATCACAATTATAAACATGTGATATCAAGTTGGAGGTGTATCGAACAACAATGCCCACACGATATGCGGTGGTCCTACACGGTTGTCCTTCCATACAAACCGCACATGCTTCTGGAAATCACAATTATAGACACGTGATATCAAGTTGGAGGTGTATCGAACAACAATGATTTTGCTTCAGCAACTCGTGTGTGCATCTCGGTTGTTTGTTCTCCGCACTTTTCACACCATTGGAACTTGTATTGATGAGAGCTTACATATTGGTGTGATTAAAAATTCAATAATGTTACATATGCAACTTTTTACCACAACTAGGCCAGCCACAACTGCTCTCCCTATCTGACTTGCCTGTCGCACTTTTCTCGGCCGTTGATCTCGCAAATCAACAGTTAAGATGAGGCGAACACTTTTTGCTCCAAAACGATTTTGGAATAAAAAGTGCTCGCCTCATCCCAACCCAGTTGTTTTGGAGCAAAAAATGTTCGTCTCATCTCAACCGTTGATTTGTGAGATCAACGACTGAAAGAGGCTCGGACAAGCGCCTGTCGGGATGTGAGTCAGACAAGGGATCCGGAGTGCAACTGCTGCCTGATTAGCACACTTAAAAAAAGTTGACATTATATTTTTTTTATTCTTGACTCAGGCATGATTGCAAAAGTACTCAAACCCCAACATCTCTATCCGAGTACTTTTTCAAGGACTGTCTCTGTGTTTACTCACTCACGGCTAGGGCCGTAAGTGAGCCGAACCACTCGTGAGCTCAGTTCGGCTCATTTTGGAGTTCGGCTCGTTCGACAAAAGCTCGGCTCGTTAAGGGAGGCTCGGCTCGATTAAGAGAGGCTCGTTTAGTAAATGGCTAAGCTCGGCTCGTTAAGGGCTCGGTTCGTTAAGGGCTCGGCTCGTTAAGGCTCGAGCCGAGCTCGAGCTCGAGTTTTGAGCTCGTTAAGTAAACGAGCCGAGCTCGAGCTCGCCGAAGCTCGGCTCAGCTCGTTTACACCCCTACTCACGGCCAGGACAGTCTCTCATACTTCATTTTGAGGTTTTAAAATTCATTTTTAATAAATTTTCCTTATCCATTTTTTTCTACTCATTACTCTAAAAAACTTTCCTCCTCAAGATCTAAACTGAACAGGACCTCAGCATTTTTTTCTTTCACCAATGTTTACTCACTCACAGCCCCTTGCCGGAAGAATAGCCTTTACGGCTCTCACTCAATCTCTATTTCTCTGGCTCTCGTCTTTTTGTTTCTCTAGAGGTTTTTTTTTAATCCCTTAAACTATATACATTTTGATTACTTCGCTCCTAAACTATTAAAATCACATATTTCATCCCTAAAATCACATATTTCATCCCCCAGCTTTCTGATTGCAACTCATTTGGTCTGATCGTTAACAACATCCTAATTTGAACGAAAAAATGGGACTTATTTACCTTTTTGGTCCCAAAAAGTATTAGTGAATTACCAATTTGTTCTCCAATTTAGACACTTGTCCAATTTAGTCCTTAACATTTAAAATGTGAGTCAAAATGGTCCCCGGCCCTAATGCCGTTTATTTGTTTCCATCAAAGGGGTAGCATTCTTTGTATTTTACCATCCAGCGCGTGTTTATTTCAAAATTTTCAAGTATTGAAAATAATTTTTTGCTTTTTTAATTTTCTCAAAACGAACCAATAATCCATTAAAAATAACACAAAATAAAAAAAAACAATCTGAATAAAAAAAAATATAATCCAAAAAACTTATTAAGCCAAATCTTAAATAAACCATTCGGCTTATTTTTTTTATCTTTATTTAAAAAACTTTGCTTTTGTTAGTTTCGCATCAAATTTTTGTAAACTATTCAAATCAATCATTCTTCATGGCATATTGTTAGTATCGTAAATTTTTACTTTCCCTATTACCGTCATCAGACAAACAAATAATCCACAAAAATTTGAGCTATAACTAACAAATGTAAAAAAAAAAAAAAAGAATAAAAAGAAAAAAGAGTGGTGCTACAGTTCCCGTCGATCGGAATCCCGACATCCCGCCAGGAACACTCCGGCCACCGGACGGCCAATCCGAGCCGAGATGAGATCCGAGCCTTGAAATGCACGATCTTACAACTTGGAGGTACGTAGCACGGTGCTGTGCAGTGAGCAACCCGAAGTCCCAAACTTAGACTGTCCATTTCAAATGAGGTGCTTTTACATCCAAAATTGAACCAAACATGCCGTCCGTTGCTCCTACTTAGAGTAAATGGACAAAATCTTTATCCATGTCTTTTACATTGATGATCTACACATCCATGTTTACAAAATGACTTTATAAAAGTTTTACTAATCATACAGTAGGTCTCACTTTACGGGGATGCTGTCAAGCGGGGTGGTTGGCAGCGGTGCCGAGCAGTCAATCTGTCGTTTATCTCGACCGTCGACGGCTCAGAGTTTAATCCGAGCACAAACGATTCCGATTTTTATGTGCTCGAATTAGATCCGAGCCGTACATGCCAAAATGAACAGTCGGATTGGCCGCTTGGCACCGCTACCACATACACCCTGCTTGGCAGCTTCTCCCCATCATCCCATAAAAATTGGATAATTGATCAAAACATGAGAGGATGCGCATTCTCACTCCCACGTTTTTCGATTAATAACTGCCTTCCACATTGGTATTCAACAAGTATGCTACACACATCACAATTTCGACACGGTTATAATAACAATGTATTAAGATACAGCTAATTAACTTGTTTATTGACCTTATAATAAAACTTTAAAAAAACAAGAACAAGTCTCTCAAACTTATTTATAACAAGTTTTTTTATTAACGGTTTTGCTATTGTCAGCCCACTGGGCTGATGATAAACACTCTAGAAGACAAAGAAAATATATATTTTTTACACCTTTAATACACATTCACACATTTATTACACATTCACACACTTATTATACATGGGCTGATTTTAGAATTTTCCTTATAACAATTATTAACACATAAAAACTGAAGGTGACTTCTTCTTGGTGTACCTAACCGTCACCAAGAAGGCTTATTAACACATAAAACAAGTTTCTTCAACTTATTTATAATAATTAGTGCATCTAATTATTTCGGAAATTCAACTCGACCGTAATAATGTTTAGGAATCGTCGTCATCTTCCTCACGATCCTTCAACTCCCAAGACCCATCTGCATCTTGAACCATTCCCTTGTTCTGCACTTGCCACCATGATACGGGTATGCCATATTCGCCTTTCAAACCATCCAACAACTTGTTAACAAGGGCGACAGGGCGATCAACTTCCAAGTGAAATCCTCCTTCCGAGCCTTGTGCGACTCCATGCAAATACGCCTCCAAATTATGCAGAGTTGGACTCCCTCTAATCCAGTGACTTTTCAAGTACTCAGATTTAGTCGTGTCAATTTTATGTTCTACGCCTACTTCAGCGTAATCAAACAAAGGAGGTAAATCTGGAACACTATCTCTGGCATTGTGAATGCGTAGGAGACTGAGATTGAGTCCATCGAACACCTTTTTGAAGCCAGTATCTCCAACCCTGGGGCTTGCAAGCATGAAGGCTGTTACTGGAAAGGCCTTGTTTGGTTGACCTTGATATATGTTCACTCCATTGGCAACTAACGGTCATAATATACTTCTAATAATGGTGGAGGAGTGGTGGTGATGGAGGTGGTGGTGGTGGAGTGATGGAGGTGGTAGGAATGGTGGTGTAGTGGTGGTGGTGGAGTGGCTGTGGTGGTGATGGTTGTGATGATGGTGGTGGAGTGGTGGTGGTGGTGGTGGTGAAGTGGTGGTAGGAGCGGTGGTGGTGGTGTAGTGATGGTAGTGGTGGTGCAATAGGAGCAGCGGTGGTGGTGCAGTGGTGGTGATGGTTGTGATGATGGTGGCGGTGGAGTGGTGGAGGTGGTGAAGTGGTGGTAGGAGCGGTGGTGGTGGTAATGGAGGAAGTGGTGGTGGTGGAGTGGTGGAGCTGGTGGTGGTGGAGGAAGTGGTGGTGGTGGTGGTGGAGTGGTGGAGGTGATGTGGTGGTGGTGGTGGTGGTGGTAGTGATAGTGGAGGAAGTGGTGGTGGTGGAGTGGTGAAGCTGGTGGTGGTGATGTGGTGGAGGAGAAGTGGTGGTAGTGGAGATGGTGGTGGAGTGGTTGAGGTGGTGGTGGTGGTGGTATGATGGTTGAATGTAAGTAAATAAAAATTCAGCAAGAATTAAGTAGCTCAAAGCTACTTATTTTTTTCAACTTTTTGGCCTATATTTTAAGTGGTGCTTAATTTGTTAAGCAATGTAAAATGTGGTTATCAAACCTACTGAATCACTTATTACTTGATTAATTCAATTTTAAGTGCTGAATTTAGGTTATCAAACAAGCCCTATGTCAACTGCGTTTAGGGTTGCAAGTGCTGCTCCCAAACTGTGGCCAGCTACAGTTATGCTGACGGTTTCTTCGTCCTTGTATTCTTCTACAAGCCTCTTGATCTCATCGTTAACCTAAAAGGACATTCCCAAGACCATTTTTAATCATGATGGAACTTTTGTTTCAAAATTTTATTCGATCTCGATCGAAGTACTGGAAAATGGTATTGAAACATAAAGTTATACACAAAGATCAATTTCCTGAAACTATTAAGTTGATCATGTGTTCAAAATTGACAAAATCAAGATGCAAAAAGGGGAGAGAAGAAAATATGGTGGGTCGGGTCGGATTGGGGTATGGCTTGACTCATGTTTGACCCAATCAATTTCAACCCGCCTACTCTTGACCCGTATTTACCCCATCCATATTTAATCCGCAACCTGTTTTCATCTATTCAAATTTGCTCATTTGCCACATCTATTTCAAGCTTTGCATAAAAATTTAAATTATATTACCTGGTCTCTGGTGCTCTTATTATTGAATTGTGAACTTGGATTATCAGTAGTGTAGATGGAGTAAAACCCCTCATGCACCTTTGGATCATGGTCCTTCCCAAGTATTTCTGAAGCAGATACCAAATTAACTTGTGCGTCATCCAACCATTCCAAGAGCTTGATCGTCCCTCTCCAAGCAACCAAAATATTGTTGGAAAAAATGGAATTTTAACCAAAGAGAATTTGGTGGGACCCACACCGCGCAAGGTGGGCCCAAGTAGGTTTTAAATATTCCTTGCTAAGGAGTTTAAACCAGTGAAAGAATGAACAAATTCCATTGAGAGATGAATGAGAAATTGTCTCTCAAAGTGGTTTTCGGGCCAACAACAGTGCACGGTTGGATGGTCAAAACTGGGTTGATTACCCAGAGTTATTACCCATGATTGCGTATTCAATTTCAGGAATAATAACTGTATCAGTTTTATTTCAGAATTGAATAGCGGAGTCAATTCCCCTATTGATTGTGAGGCTCCTCCATAATGACGCATTCATGGCCGAGGCTCCTCCTTCAGCTATAAAAGGAGGCCTCTTCCTTTGGTTTCACCACACCGAAAACAATCCAAAGCATCTCTGCAATACAATATCATTCTTCCTTCGAGAGAGAGAGAGTACAGACACAACACAAGTTCGTTCGACGGGCAGTCTACAGCGGTGCTCCGGCGGCTGAGTGGTAACCGAGTCAACCCTGGGAGACGAACACCGACACAACCTTCAGCACCGGTGAGGCGGCGAATTTGTCTTAAGGGCACAGTTGATCAAAACGGGTCTCGGTTTGGAATTGCTATTCTCTTTTACAGTTTATGTGTACATTTCATATTCTGTAATTTTGCGATTCATGTTCATATTGTAATTTTCAGAAATTAGTAAAATCGTTTACTGTTTTTCCGCACTATTTTCTTACAATCTTAAGACAAATTCTTTCCACTGGAAAAATAGTGTTTTTACCAAAACAGTTCACGTTGAGTTTTCTGGAAATCAAAGCTGTTAGGTCTCTTTGAACGAAAACAGTTTGTGGGTCGCTGATTGATATTTTCCTTGTCAAGGTTGTTTTTTTCTCTAAAGTTTGTTGGGTGGGCCTTTTCTTCAACATTTTGGTAACCGGAAGAATAATCTCAGTGTTTGATTCCAAATTAGCTTTGTACATTAATTGTTGGCTCTGCTCATATCTTTTAGATCTATTATCTATCATAGTGATTAAAAATATTTGCTACTGGGATTTGGAAAAACTGTTTACGTGCTCTGCTTGATTAGTTCGTGCATGCTTTTTGGTTTTTAACTAGTTTACATTCTCAGTATAGTACTTCAAGAGGAAAAGGAAAACTGGTATTTTTCTTCCCCACGGATTTCTCAACAGTTTTTTGGTCTTGTAGAGTACTGTTCTGAAAAACTGTTTTGAACATTTCCACAAACAGTAGCGTGGTTTTTTGCTTAATAACAGTAGTGGGTCTTGCTCCTCCGCGTGCTCCAGGTTCAATTGTTTTGCTGCTAACTGTCTATTTTCTTGGTGCAGTATATTGAAAAAAAAAATAATAATAGTACTCATCAAATCCATAACAGTAGAGTATTAAGGTGGTGTTTTGGTTTGACTTTTCATTGCTAGTGTAAATCTAGAAAAGTTAGTAGTCCGTTTGGATTTTTTTTCTTTCTCCATATTTGCTACTGACATCTTTGGGAAGTTATTGTTAACCACTGTTATTGGTACTAGAGCAAGTTGCATATTCTTAATTGATTGCTGACTAACCCGATTCTTTCACACAGTAGAGTATTGTTCCCCTACTATTGTAGCCTTGTAAGTTTGTGCTATAAACTGTTTCTTTTTGTCAGTGCAAACATTTTTAGCTTGCTATTGATTCTATGCTGATTTAGTGAAATTTGGTTTTGATTTTACTTGATTGGTGAGATACTTGTTTGATTTTCAAACTTCAAATTTTTTTTTGTAACTGGAGTAGGGGTTTCGTGAATAACGGGTAAAATTTATTTTGGTCTAGAGCATTGATTTCCATACGGTTATTGTATTCTGCCTTATTAAAATACCGTTACGGTTACATTTGTTTTAAGACCAGCAGATTCATTGTTATAAACTTGCTAGGTGGGTAATATTTTGTTTGACTTTTCAAACTTGAAACTTGTGCAACAGCAAATGGTTTTATTGGAGTAAAGATAGAATACAATTTATTGGGTGCTTTGAATACGCAATCAAAACTTTTGATTTTCATCACTAAAAGCTTTCTATCCGTTGCCATTAGGGGCATCAGTGCATATCTTGGATCAGGAAAATTTTTTTTTTCCGTTATAATACAATACATCAGTGCACTTTTATTGTTGTGACCAAGAGACTTTATTAGTTCATCTCTTAAGTTTGACTGTGGACTAACTTTCTGTTTCGCTGTACGATAGAATATTTTCAGAATTTTGACGCTACTGTTTTGTAAAACAGTGATCAAACTTTGTTTTCTACTACTCTCGGCTTTGGGTTTTCCAATTCCAGTTTTTATAGTTCAAAAGATTAGGCTGTGTGGGCTGTTTTTCTTATTTAAGATCTTGCAATTAATTTGTGTTTGACCTTAAATTTCAGAAAACATGTCGACTGAAACTGGAAACGGAAGTGGCAACGGGACCCCCAATGGCAACAATGGGCAACCTCCCGTGATTTTGGCTCAGAATCCTCCAATCCCAACGGTGGTGCGTGCGATTCCTGTGAACCACGGGGAGAAACCCGAAAAATTCACTGGTGTGGATTTTAAGAGGTGGCAGCAGAAGATGCTGTTTTACCTCACGACTCTGAGCCTTGCGAGGTTTTTGAGTGAGGATGCACCTGTCGTTGCTGAAGATGAGCAAGACATGCAAGTCCTGAGGGACCAAATCACTTGGAAAGAGCACGACTATTTGTGCAAGAACTATGTTCTGAATTGCTTGCACGATGCACTGTACAGCGTGTACTGTGTGAAGAAGTCGGCTAGGGAACTGTGGGAGTCCCTAGACAGAAAGTACAAAACCGAGGATGCCGGATCAAAGAAATTTGTCGTCGGCCGGTTTTTGGACTACAAAATGGTGGACTCAAAAATTGTGATCAGCCAAGTCCAAGAACTCCAAGTGATCTTGCATGAAATCGCTACTGAAGGGATGTTGTTGTGTGAGCCTTTCCAAGTGGCATGCATGATAGAGAAGTTGCCCCCTGGTTGGAAAGACTTCAAGCTGTACTTGAAACACAAGCGAAAGGCTATGACGATGGAGGATCTTATTGTTAGGCTCCGCATTGAGGAGGACAATAAGATGGCTGAAAGGAGGGTAGGGAGCACCTACACCGCCAAGGCTAATGTTGTGGAACATGGCCAGTCTTCTGGAACGAAGAACCATCAGTCTGGAAAGTAGTCTGGGAAGCAGTCTGACAAGCAGAAAGGCAAAGAGGTCAAGCTGGGACCTAAAGGAGGCGTTGCCAAGAAAAAGTTTCAGTTTCAAGGCAAGTGCTTCAATTGTGACAAGGTTGGACACCGTGCTTCAGAGTGCACCAAGCTTCCGAACCCAAGGGCGCGCGCGCATTTGGCAGAATTGGAGGATGGCTCTGATGTCAACCTGTCAGCTGTGGTCTCTGAGGTGAACTTGGTGGGGTCAAACCCTCAAGAGTGGTGGGTTGATACTGGAGCTACTCGCCACATTTGCTGTGATAAGAAGCTGTTCACCTCCTTCGAGCTGGTTACAAACGGCGAGAAGTTGTTCATGGGGAACTCTGTAACCTCTGAGGTGGAGGGTCAACGCAAGGTGATCTTGAAGATGACATCTGGCAAGGAGTTGACTCTCAATAATGTCCTGTTTGTGCCAGACATTCGCAAGAACCTGGTGTCCGGTTCTCTGCTAAGCAAGCATGGCTTCCGCATGGTGTTTGAAGCGGATAGGGTGACTGTCACCAAAGCTGGGGTATATGTGGGAAAGGGCTATATGACCGGTGGTCTTTTTAAGCTCAATGTAATGACTGTAATTCCACGTATTAATAAAATGAAATCCCCAGTTGCTTACTTGCTTGAGTCTTCCAATTTGTGGCATGGTAGACTAGGTCATGTTAATTATGATGCTTTGCGAAGGTTAATTAACTTAGACCACATTCCAGCTTTCCAAATTGATAGAAAACACAAGTGTGAGACTTGTGTTGAAGCCAAATTGACTAGGTCTTCTTTTCAAACGGTTGAAAGAAGCACTGAGCCATTGGATTTAGTTCACACTGATGTGTGTGATCTAAAGTATGTCCAAACGCGAACTGGTGGAAAGTATTTTATTACTTTCATCGATGATAGCACCAGATATGGCTATGTATACTTGCTTAATAGCAAGGATGAAGCGTTGGACAAATTCATTCTTTATAAGAATAAAGTTGAGAATCAACTTAGCAAAAAGATTAAGGTGGTGAGAAGTGACCGAGGTGGTGAGTATGAATCACCGTTTGGAGAATTCTGTGCACAACACGGAATTATCTACCAAACCACTGTACCTTATTCCCCTCAGCAAAACGGAATTGCTGAACTGAAAAATCGTACCTTGAAAGAGATGATGAATGCTATGTTGATAAGTTCTGGGTTGCCACAGAACTTGTGGGGGGATGCTATTCTCTCCACAAATTATATACTTAACAAGGTACCTCGCAAGAAAGTCAATAAGACTCCTTACGAGATGTGGAAAGGTAGGAAGCCTACCTACAGTTACCTTCGAATGTGGGGGTGTCTTGCAAAGGTAGCTGTACATCCACCGAAAAAGGAGAAGATAGGGCCGACGACTGTTGATTGTGTGTTTGTTGGTTACGCACATAACAGTACTGCCTATCGATTTCTTGTGTATAAATCTGAGATACTGAATATTCACAAGAATACTATCATGGAATCTAGGAATGCAACGTTCTTTGAACACGTATTTCCATATAGATCCATCGAAGAGTCGAGTTCCATGAAGCGGATTTTGGAGACTGCATATGAAAGCGGTCAAGACCAAGAGGAAGAGGGTGATGTTGAGCCTAGACGAAGCAAACGGGCTAGAACATCAACATCTTTTGGTCCAGACTTCCTAACGTATTTGTTAGAAAGTCAGCCTCGGACATTCAAGGAAGCTGTGAGCTCTCCTAAGGGTCCTTTGTGGAAAAAGGCTATTAAGAGTGAAATTGATTCCATTCTGCAAAACCATACGTGGGAATTGGTGGATCTTCCTCCTGGTAGTAAGCCTTTAGGCTACAAGTGGATTTTCAAGAGGAAGATGAAGGCAGATGGATCAATAGATAAGTACAAAGCTAGGCTTGTCATTAAAGGTTATAGACAAAAAGAAGGCCTAGACTACTTTGATACTTATTCTCCTGTCACCAAGATCACATCCATTCGAATGATAATCGCAATTGCAGCTTTGCGAAATCTTGAGATACATCAAATGGATGTGAAGACAGCTTTCCTAAATGGCGATTTAGATGAGGAAATCTACATGGAACAACCCGAGGGTTTTTCAGCGCCAGGCCAAGAAAGGAAAGTCTGCGATCTTTGTATGGTCTAAAACAAGTACCGAAACAATGGCATGAGAAATTTGACAATGCTATGATGTCAAGTGGTTTCACAATCAACGAGTGTGACAAATGTGTATATGTCAAAGACACAGATGAAGGGTACGTCATTTTGTGTCTCTACATTGATGACATGCTCATTGTTGGTAGTAACGATAAGATTATCAAATCTACCAAGAAGATGTTGAACTCGAAGTTTGACATGAAAGATATGGGTCTTGCAGATGTAATACTAGGTGTTAAAATCACTAGAACATCTGATGGACTTGCACTATCTCAGTCTCATTATGTCGAGAAGATTATTGAGAAGTTCAGCAAGTCTGATACGAGTATAGCAAGGACTCTTGTGGATATGAATCTCCACTTATCCAAGAATGTGGGGGTAGGAGTATCCCAATTGGAGTATTCTCGGATAATTGGGAGTCTAATGTACCTAATGAGCTGTACAAGGCCCGACATAGCCTATTCAGTTAGCAGACTGAGTAGATACACGAGTAATCCAGGGCATGACCACTGGAAGGCGATAGTGAGACTACTACGCTATTTAAGGCACACTCGTGATTTGGGACTGCACTACACCAGATATCCAGCAGCACTAGAAGGGTACTGTGATGCAAATGGATATCGGATATGAAAGACTCGAAATCCACGAGTGGATATGTCTTTACATTTGGTAGTGCAGCTGTCTCTTGGAAATCTTCAAAACAAACGTGTATAGCACGTTCTACAATGGAATCTGAATTCATTGCTTTAGATAAAGCAACTGAAGAGGCAGAATGGCTACGCCATTTTCTAGAAGATATTCCAAGATGGTCGAAACCTGTGCCAGCAATTTGCATCCATTGCGATAGTCAATCAGCAATAGGAAGGGCACGAAGTAATATGTATAATGGTAAGTCTAGGCATATCCGTCGTAGACACAATACCATTAAACAATTACTCTCAACTGGAGTTGTTACTATTGACTATATGAAGTCAAAGGACAACATTGCGGATCCGCTAACCAAAGGGTTAAACAAAGAGCTAGTTGAGAAAGCATCGAAGGGAATGGGGCTAAAGCCTACTACGCTCGTGTTACCGTGAAGGAAACCCAACCTAGCTGACTGGAGATCCCAAGATCTAGGTTCAATGGGATAACCTACTTGCGAGTAACGGAGAACGATCACTGTGGAGACATGCTCTCTTGCTCATTCCTATGGTGCGAAACAGTGTTGCCTGCAGATGGAAACAGGTTAAGCGTTGGCTTTTAATGACTCTTATGCGCTGGAATGCCAGGCGGGGTATAGCAGGATACCCTTTATAAGAAGGTCACCTATGTGAGTATGAAGTGGGGCCGTTTCTTTGAGAATTTAGGAAGGCGAAATTCTCGAGAAAATACTTGCAGAACCAGGAAGGGGTGTCATGGCCAAAACGAACCCAACAGTGAGAGCTGAACTGTGTTGGGAGAAGTTCCGTGTGATGCCTGTTGTCTCGGTCTACACAAACGGCAGAACAGTTCAAGATAACATGTTCACTAGTCAGCCAGTAAATCCGATAGGTATTCACAAGGGAAGGTTCAAGGCCAAAAGCTATCTATCCTATGCGGAATTTTTCCATTGTACTCTCTCTCATGTCAGCTTTGTCTCCCGAGTCGGATTCAGCCAATTTCATTCATGTGGGGGATTGTTGGAAAAAATGAAATTTTAACCAAACAGAATTTGGTGGGACCCACACCGCGCGAGGTGGGCCCAAGTAGGTTTTAAATATTCCTTGCTAAGGAGTTTAAACCAGTGAAAGAATGAACAAATTCCATTGAGAGATGAATGAGAAATTGTCTCTCAAAGTGGGTTTCGGACCAACAACAGTGCACGGTTGGATGGTCAAAACTGGGTTGATTACCCAGAGTTATTACCCATGATTGCGTATTCAATTTCAGGAATAATAACTGTATCAGTTTTATTTCAGAATTGAATAGCGAAATCAATTCCCCTATTGATTGTGAGGCTCCTCCATAATGACGCATTCATGGCCGAGGCTCCTCCTTCAGCTATAAAAGGAGGCCTCTTCCTTTGGTTTCACCACACCGAAAACAATCCAAAGCATCTCTGCAATACAATATCATTCTTCCTTCGAGAGAGAGAGTACAGACATAAGTTCGTTCGACGGGCAGTCTACGGCGGTGCTCCGGCGGCTGAGTGGTAACCGAGTCAACCCTGGGAGACGAACACCGACACAACCTCCAGCACCGGTGAGGCGACGAATTTGTCTTAAGGGCACCGTTGATCAAAACGGGTCTCGATTTGGAATTGCTATTCTCTTTTACAGTTTATATGTACATTTCATATTCTGTAATTTTGCGATTCATGCTCATATTGTAATTTTCAGAAATTAGTAAAATCGTTTAGTGTTTTTCCGCACTATTTTCTTACAAATATCTCTCCTCCCCAGAGCCGCCTTCCCCTCGTTCATGGCCACCGCTACGTACCCCATCCAATTGGACTCCTCGATCCATGGATTGACAACAGGGAATGAGGATGTCGCGTAGAAATATTTGGTCATGCTGTACTTGAACGGATTGCCTTGCTCTAGAAACACCTTAGCAAAGAGATCCTTCTTCGCGTACCGGCAACTTCCTTTGTTCTTCGACACCTTTTCAGTGTTGAAGGCGTCGCCGGTTACTTGAACCCTTTCTCCATAGTGAATTATTTGTCGAAGGAGATCGATGTCTGGAGGATCCAGTAATCCTTTCCAGTTTTGATCTCCACTGAGAAGCTTCCAATTTTTGGCTATGTTGTTGGTATTGCCCATATTCGTGATCTTTTTTCTCTGAGTTCAATTAACTTGATGGCTTCGTAACCTTCGTTGGGTACTTGATGATACACATATGCAAGTTATCCATGTTGGATTTCCACAAATGTAATTCATGTTTTGTGGCTGAATGATTGAAGCTAGGCCTCCAGTACTGTTAACTAGGGGATGCAAAAGATTGAGATCGATGTATATATCTAGCTCCAACGATTGGCTCCTGTTGGTTCAGGATGATAAACATGCGGGGGTAATAGGACCCAATTTGAGATAAACGTGCAGTGTGATAGGAGCTTTTGATCTGCCTATTTGTGACCTGCATTTGTATGGTTTTAAGTAGGACTAGCGATGTAGAGATTAGAGAGGGTGAGTGTGTAGTGCGTGCGTTGAGAGGGAACTCTCTTGTAAAGTTTGTCTCCATATCAAAATATTGCACCGATTTTTTCGTGGATGTATCTGATTTTGAGAAACTGCGTAAAACTTTGTATCTGTGTGTGTTTGGCATGTTTCGGTTTGATCCTTGGGGCACAACAATCCATGCTTGAACAATAACTAAATAAATTAAGAGATCAAAATATATAATATATATATATGTATATGTATATGCATTGTATGTGACACCATAAAATTAGCATCACCAGAGAAGGATGATGGGAATCATTAGTATGAATGTATGACATGATCGTGTAGTCAACTAAAATAATCAAATTCAATGGACATATTCGTCCATCATACAGTCTAGGACTACTGCACATGGTGTGGCGCAGTTTCACCCTCACGAATTTAGAAAACATACATATCAATATCTGTTGGAGCTGCTTTCTCTTTCTTAGTACTCCGCTCCTATTTTTTTATAGGGCCCGCCCATAATAATTATTTCTTGTATTTTTGTGCAATGGCCCTAGCACGGTTGTCATTCCATACAAAACCGCCCATGCTTCTGGAAATCACAATTACAAACACGTGATATCAAGTTGTAGGTGTATTGAAGTCAGGGCGGGGCGGTGGAAATCACAATTACAACTTGTACGTAATATCAAGTTGTAGGTGTATTCAGAGTTGGTTCCTCCGTGGGAAGTCGGGGCGGTGGTTCAAGACATCAGACTTTTGAAGCAGAGTGGTGGGTTTTCTTTCAATTGGGTGAAGAGGGCAGCCAATGGGTTGGCTCATTTGGTTGCCTCCAAATCCCTTAGGAGCCTTCTGCCTAGAAACTGGGTGGCCAGTCCCCCATCTTCTGTTGCTTCCATTTTATTAAGTGATTGTAATTCGCTTTTGTAGCCCTGTGGGCAAGGTTTTAATGATCAAAAAAAAAAAACAACAATGATTTTGCTTCGACCATTAATCCAATTATATTATAAAGTCTTGGACTACTGCATGGGGTGTGGCGCAGTTTCACCCTCACGAATTCAGAAAACATATATATCAATATCTGTTGGAGCTGCTTTCTCTTTCTTAGTACTCCGCTCCTATTTTTTTACAGGGCCCGCCCATAATAATTATTTCTTGTATTTTTGTGAGTGGTCCTAGAGCGGTTGTCCTTCCATACAAAACCGCTCATGCTTCTGGAAATCACAATTATAAACATGTGATATCAAGTTGTAGGTGTATCGAACAACAATGATTTTGCTTCGACCATTAATCCAATTACATTTTTTTCCTGAACGACATTAACCTAATTACATACCCATGTATGATAAAATTACTCCCTCCGTCCCTTTATTATAGTTCAGTATTCCATTTTAGGCTGTCCCTTAATAAGTGTCCATTTTGTAAAGTTAGTGGATAAAAGTTGGTACATTGTCTATTCCCTAAAAGTAGATTCCATTTTGAAAAGTTAGTGAGTAAAAAGTGTAATGATGATGGGTAAGTAGGGAAAGTGGAGGAAAAAGTTGATGTGAAAGATATAATGATGATGCCTTTTTAATAAGTTGGAGTTACGAAGTAGGACATTTAAAAAGGGACGGAGGGAGTACTACATTATACATCTAAATGAGAGAGAGGGGGGTTCCAATAATAAGGTGGGTTTGGATTAAAAAGTAAAGAGTGATTTTTTCGTCTATATTCCAAAAAAATTTGCATTTGTTAGTTATGCGTCGAACTTATGAATTATGGCTTGGTCTCGCCAAGAGGAACTGAAAAAGTAGAAAAAAAAAATTGATCGAAACTCATAATTTTTTTAAAAGGACAAAAATATTTTACTTATCCCCAAAAAACTGTGTATATATAAAATATAAATGCAAGGAGGAAATGCAAGAGGTCAAGGAAATTAGTAGATCGAGGGACTGCACAAGGAAATGCAAGAAAATTGGAGAAGTTACACTAGTAACGAAGATGAGATTAGCTATGAAGATCAGTCGGTGTTGGCGAGAGAGGTTGAGAGAGAGGGAGGAGATTGTTTCATGAAGGTTTTCTTTGTTGGGTTATATTCATGACTTATTGAGTTATTTAAACTGACCTGATTAGACCCAATTAATTAATGTGTTGGATGGGTTGTAACTCATTCTAACCCAACTAATAAATGGACTGAGTTTGGTCTATTTTCTAGTGGGTAGATTTTGGTTGATTAATGGAAAAATGACGGCCCATGACGTGTTTTGATAATTAATATCCACCAAGGACAAGCTAAGAACATTTGTTAATGCTGAAAATATTATTGGCGGATATTAATTATCAAAACACGCCTTTGGCCGTCATTTTCCCTTGATTTTAATGGGTATGAGTTCAATTTGCCACCCCTACTCACAGGAACAGTCTCTCATACTTCGTTTTGAGGTCTCAAAATTCCAGGGAACGGTACTCATACTCCGAAAGAATAGCCACTAGAGTATCTCCAATCCAATACTCTATTTGAGAGTATCAAAATACTCTATTTTATTCATAAAGTGATTTTAGAGGAAATTACTATTCCTATTTACTCAAACCACAAACCCTCTATTTTTCCCTCTAAAATTTTCCTTCAAAATTAACCTCTACCAATTCCCTCCAAAATCACACTCCAAAAATATCCTCCAAAATTAACCTTTGCCACAGCAAAACAAGTTTTCCTCCTGTTTTTTACTCTAGTTCTGTAGACCTCATGGCTTTCACTACATTTCCTCCCCCTCCCACTTGTTTTTTACTCCAATTTTCTAGAGCCCATGGCTTTCACTACATTTCCAATTGATAGAATCTGTGAAATGTACTAGAAGTTAAACACAAGTCCTGTGGAATTAAGTTGATGTTGTAGAAGTGTAGACAATGTTAAAAGGTTGACATAAACGTGCAATGGTGAAAGGATATGATTGACATAAATAAAAGCTCATAAGGATACAAATGCCATTTTAAATGGTGAATAGTGTTATAGAGGGGATCTTCCATATTTTCTCTCATCCTCTAAATATGGAGAATCAAAATCCCATCCTCTCAAATAGAGGAGGTTTGAGAAAATGGATTGAAGGAGTTCCATACTCTCAAATGGAGGAATAGAGCATGGGTTGGAGATGCTCTTACTGCTCTCACTCAATCTCTATTTCTCTAGCTCTCTTCTTTTGTTTCTCTAGATTGTGTTTTTATCCCCTAAATTATATACATTTTAACTACTTCATTCCTAAACTATAACCACATATTTTATCTCTCAACTTTCTGATTGCAACTCATTTGGTCCAATCGTTAACAACATCCTAATTTGGACAAAAAATTGGGACTTATTTATCTTTTTGGTCCCTAAAGTATTAGCGGATTACCAATTTGTTCAACCTAGACACTTGTCCAATTTAATCCTTAACATTTAAAATGTGAGTCAAAATGGCCCCCCCGGCCCTAATGCCTTTTATTTGTTTCCATCAAAGGGGTAGCATTCTTTGTATTTTACCATCCAGCGTGTGTTTATTTCAAAAATTTCAAGTATTGAACATAATTTTTTGCTTTTTTAATTTCTTCGAAACGAACTAATAATTCATTAAAAATAACACAAAATAAAAAAAGCAATCTGAATAAATAACAAAAGATAATCCAAATAACTTATTAAGCCAAAGCTATTGTTGATTTGGTTTAAATCAACCACTTGACTTTTTTTTTAATCTTTATTTAAAAAAATTTGCTTTTGTTAATTTTGCATCAATTTTTGTAAACTATTCAAATCAATCATTCTTCTTGGGATATTGCTAGTATCGTAAATTTTTACTTTCTCGATTACCTTCATCAGACAAACAAATAATCCACAAAAATTTGATCTATAACTAACAAATGTAAAAAAAAAAAAAAGAAAGTATAAAAACAAAAAATTAGCCATGTGCCGAAACCGAGCACATACATGTCTAAAAATAAAAAATTTGCTCTTTTTTCCCACTGAAATAAAATAAACACGAGCTCTGGGTGCCAGACGTTTATCCAATCCCATCATAAGAACCTGCCACGTCATTGATCCGCGGCTGCCCGAACAGACCAGTAGGCAAACGCCAACAGTAATCTAGCAGTTCTCTCGCAAACCAAAAACCAAAAAAAAAAAAAAGCCTCCCACGTCAGCGATCCGTGTCTAAACCGATTCCCACCGTCGATACCCGCTTCACTCAATCAACGGCATCGATCGCTTCCCCCATCCCGCCACAAATTTCAGAAGCCCTATAAAATGGAACCCCTCCTCAACAATCCCTCCAAAACACTCACGAAACCCTAGATTTCAAAAACTGAAAAGAATAAAAGAAGGTCCTGGTTCTGCAATGGCTCGCACAAAGCAAACTGCTCGCAAGTCCACCGGCGGCAAGGCCCCGCGCAAGCAGCTCGCGACCAAGGCGGCCAGGAAGTCGGCTCCGGCCACGGGCGGCGTGAAAAAGCCCCACCGTTTCAGGCCGGGGACGGTGGCGCTGAGGGAGATCAGGAAGTACCAGAAGAGCACGGAGCTGCTGATCAGGAAGCTCCCGTTCCAGAGGCTGGTGCGGGAGATCGCGCAGGACTTCAAGACCGATCTGCGGTTCCAGAGCTCTGCCGTGGCCGCGCTCCAGGAGGCCGCGGAGGCCTACCTGGTGGGGCTGTTTGAGGACACCAATCTGTGTGCCATTCACGCTAAGAGGGTGACGATTATGCCTAAGGATATTCAGCTTGCTCGTCGCATTAGGGGCGAGCGTGCTTAGGGGTTTGGTTTACTTGGCTCTGTATGGTTGTTTTAGGGTTTAGTTTCTGGTATGTATGTTTGGTTTTGAAGTTGGCTCTCATGTTCAGTTACTGTGAAAATGTCTATGGAATGAAAAGTGAAGCGTTTTGTTGTTGATTGGCCAGATTCGTTCTGTTTTCTTTGAATTGTTATGATATTTTTTTGAAAATTATTTGGCCTCTGTAGCTTTTTGAACGTAGCATAGCATTGGAGTCAAAGCTGCCCAAACTCTGATTCCATTGAACATTGATCTGTTCCTCATTACCGGTTCCTTATTAAACTCCCCACAAGAAACAAAAACCACCAAACTTATAGTAAACAGGAACATAAGTTAATTAGTTTTATGCTAGCAAGGGAAGATCGTAAGAGCATCTACAGTGAAATAATTAAAAGTTGTCATATTATTTTTTGGTTATTTATTTAAAGGTTTATTAAAATTAGCAAGGTAGAGGTCTATAATTGTATAATCAAATTTGAATAAATAAAATTTGCCACATCATATTTTTAATTTATAAAAATTTAAAAATTGTGAACATAGAAAACAATTTTTTAAAAATAGGTTTCAAACTAACAAAAATAGGTTATTAGAAAAAGAGAAAATAGTTTTTTGAAAACTTTGATTTAAAAAAAAAATAGTTTTTGGGAAAAAGTTTTTAAAAAAAACAGTTTTTGAATAAAAAGTTTTTTTTTAAAGAATAGTTTTTGAAAAAATATTTTCATAAAAAAATTGTTTTTGCAAAATTAATAATAATAATAATAATATAAAGTTTTTGCAAAAAAAATAGTTTTGAAAAAAAAAACAGTTTTTGCAAAAAAATAAAAATATTTTTTTAAAAAGTACTTTTTCTTAGAAATATGGTTAAAATGGAAGAGAGAATGTTTTTGTGTAATGATGGTATACTTGATTAAGAAAATATGGAGACAATTAAATTTGATTATTGGCAAAAAGTTGCTAGTTTTGATTATTCAATTATCAAAATTTGATGAGTTGATAAGACGTTGCTAAATCTGATTATTCCATTGTGAGCTCTTTTTTGAACAAATGTTGCTAATCTTAACAACATTTTAGTTTTGATTATATCACTGTAGATGCTCTAATAAGGGATCTTTGAACTAGTGATAATAAAGGTAATTAGACTTAGGGTTTGGTTTGCTTGTGTGGTTGCTAGGGTTTAGTTTGCTCATTTGTATGTTCTATTTTGAGGTTAGATCTTCTGTTCAATTTCTTGGGTTATATCTGTGGAAAGGAAAGTGAAGTGTTTTGGGGGTGTATTTGCTGGACTCGTGATCTGTTCTTTGAGTTTTTGTGCTTACTCTTGCATATGGTATGTAGCTTTTTGGAATAATTTTGTCCTTGTAGTCTCTTGAACAGAGTTGAACATTGGAATCAAAGCTGTATTTGCCTACTTTTTTTGTGTGTGTAATTTCCTTGTCTCAACTGTAGTATCAAATTGCTGTGGTTATTTGCATGTATCAAGCTGTTTTGTGTGTTAAGATTACATAGCTATGGTGAATGTTGGGCCAACATAGCCTATAAACTGAGATAAAATCTACTCTACAAAGAGCTTATTCTTTACGGAGGGTCAAGCACAATAAGGACGTAACTGCGGCCAGAGGCAGAAAATTGACCTTATCATCCGCAAAAACATTTTACTAAAAGATAGCAAAGGTGGCCCCCTAAATTTAGTAACACATATTTAGCTGTAACCCATGAAAATAGGCTTGAATTGTGAACAACCACTGGCTTTCCTTTCTCCTCTCCTTGCATCTCGTCTATCTCCTTTTCTGTCCATAATTTTGAATTGCCTGTTCTCTGAACTCTCAGATGTCAGGGCCTATTGCCTTGCCTGGGCAATAAAGCAACATAACCAAAGAAAGTAGACTTGTCTTCCTGAGCTGATTTGAATGCATTTCCAAAGTTTTTTATGGCTGGGACTGTGTACCTCAAAACAGATAAATTTGAAGTCAAGCTGGAGGGGATCACATTCAAATTGCGAGATTTCGAGCCTTTATGCACAATGGACTTCCTCTTTCCAAAGGGGAAGGTTTGGCCACATTCACCAGTTGTTGGCCTTGACGTTCTTCGCCACCCGCGAGATGACAGCATTGGGTTATTGCTCCTGTGCTTTGGGATAGGTTGTGTGATCCTTAGGTTCCACTTGGGGGAGGATTTACCTGATGCAATCCTCAAGTTTCTTCAAGATGATAGGATTTCTTTTGTGGGCTTTGGGATCCCTGAGAAGAAAGATTTGTTCCCGTTCGATAGGCTGGGGTTCAAGGAAAACAACGTTGATGTCGGTTACATGGCAGCCAAGCTTCTCAACGACCCAAAACTTAAGAAACATCAGTTAGCAGATTTGGCTCGTAGAGTTCTAGGGATCAAGGCAATGGTAGGAGTCACAGAGGCGCGGTCTCTGGGTAGGCACGAACAAATCAAGCGCGCGATTTGTGAAGTCTTTCTTTCTAGTGCGATTGCCATGACCCTGCTGAATCCCAAAAACGCACAGAAAATCGCGAATTCTGCTAAAAAGGGCTTGTTCGGGAGTTTGGAGCTGCCATTATTCTCTTTGGAGGGATGGTCCAAAATTCCCACAGGAAAGAAAGAGAAGAACAATAAGGTTCATGACCAGGCCAACTGTAAAGGTGATACTTCAGGTGACGATTCCGGTGGGACATTGGATTCCCCCCCAAGGCCTCTAAAAGGAATCTTGAAATGTTCATCTTCTGGTTCTATTGCGCAGATTTGCTATAGTCCACACAACCCAGAGGATGATCAAAGGGGCCCATATCTGAAAAGGGCCAACTCCAAGGGATGCAATGTGTCTTTCAAGGAAAAGAATTCTGTTCGTGTCACTTAGGCTTATTGTTGCTTGTGTATTACCATGCCTCCCTCTCTTCTCTCTCTCTCTCTCTCTGTGTACATATTGTCAGCATTAAAACCTTTATAATTCCCTCCTTGATTTCAGAAACCTTGTTCTGATTGTTTCCAGGAAGGACCTGAATAGTTTAATCAATAATCTTAACAGTTGTTCAAATTTTACATTTTCCATCCCTTTCTTTTCTAGCTGGCATTTGGGGGTTCGGATCCTGCTCAAGTTGTTGAACATGTAACACCAGCTTTCCACTTGGATCACAATAATGGTGAGCCAATTATTGTTTTTAATATGCATTGTAATTTTCATCTGTTGTTCTTGGTTGTGGTTTTGTTAGGTGCGTGAACGTTCACATTTGTTTAGCCTGTTTGTTTTATTACTCGATTGGCTTTGCCTATTTCGCGTGTTTTCAGGTTTTGAGAATCATTTGATGTGAAACGGGCTTATGGGAGGAATTGTGATGATTGAAGAATAAATTAAGAAGCCTTGGATACTATATAAACGTTCCAAGAAAGTTCAAATCAATCCAATTCGGAAGGAAAATTCAAGAGTTTGATTCAATGTGTAGTATTTTGACCATGTCTCTCTTCTCCTATGTTCGATTTGTGTGATTCAAGTCGGGTTGGACAGCTAATTCAAAGGGATACATTTTGGTGCGAAATACAATTTTTCCCAATTCAGACGTTTAATATGTCAAAATGGGCATGCAAAAAGAGTGAATAATGGTGGAAAAAGTAAATCGCGTCCGGACACAAGTCACCACAGTCCGGATGGGATTTCCTCTTGTTCTCGGGTTATTTTCATTAGCCACAAGCCTGGACGGAATACCTGAGCATCTAGACGCCCCACCTCCGGTTTAATGCGCGAAAAACCCTAAGTCGTTTTTAGGATTATTATTTCTCATTCTCCCAAGGCCTAAAAGGCTAGGAGAGCAAGAAACGAAGAGATTTCATGGCATTCTTCACCAAAACCTCTCCTGATGGCTGGCTAAACTCCTCTCTAGGGCCTAGATGAAGCTCATCCTTTGGGAAACTTTATTTAAATATTGATTGTAGATTTTTCTATTCTGATCTTGATTGAATGACTCAGGATTTCATCAAGTTGTTAATTCTTTCCATCATTTGGTTTTGTTGGTTTACAATACTTAAGATGCGTTATGGTATTAGATGTTTTGTGTCGATTTGAGACGGTTGTTTTAGTAATACGATTCGTGCTAAACAGTGACAGTCCATGCTGATTGGTAATTCATAAATCAGCATTAGGAGATATTGGTCCACTTCATTCTGTCTGCGTTATGATAACCTTATGCGCGCGCCTATTGATGGGTCACCCAAATAATACAGAGGCAAGTAATAATCAACATCACCCATTGTACATCACAAGTAATAACAGACAGGGCCATTATATATTTCACGTATGGTAAGATTGGTTTGGTTTTCTAACGGATATATATTCAATCTGTCCACCAAAATAGAATTCTTGTGGTAGGTACTCAGTCACCAAAATTTGCTCTTAACTTTCATCCATTCAAGCAAAGACCACAATTCACAAGTGTTTGATGGATCACCAAGATGGCCAATTAGGAGCAAAAGAGCGATTTCAAGCTCAATCTCATATATTAAAAACATGCATCCAGCTTTGCAAACTCCATGTGCCTAAACTGTGCAGTTCAGTTAGGCATTCCGGACATAATTCACAACCACAAGCAACCGATAACTCTTCCCGAATTAGTCTCCTCGCTCCACCTGCCACCCGAAGAAAACCAACTCCATCCACCGGCTCTTGCGCTTATTGGTGCACTTGTTTTTTTCGCCACAACAAAACCTAACACAAATGAAGGTGATCAAGAAGGGTGTATTCTCACACCATCATCTAGGCTTCTCCTAAAGGGTGAAATCACCAACTTGTCCCCATTAGTTCGAGCAATGGTGGATCTGGTTCTGGTCACTCCATGGCAGTTTTTGGGGGATTGGTTCCAGGGCAATGAGACAACAGCTTTTGAAATAGCACATGGGGTTGGAATGTGGGAGTTTTGTGACCAAAACCAGAAATTTAACCACACTTTCAATGAGGCAATGGCCAGTGACACCAAAATGATGAACTTTGTTGTTGGAGAGTGTAAGGCGCGCGGTTTTCGAAGGGTCTAGTTCATTAGTTGATGTAGGTGGTGGCACTGGACTAAGTGCTCGGATCATTTTGGATGTGTACCCTCACATCAAATGCACAGTGTTTAATCTCCCACTCGTCATCGCAAACTTGTCGGAGAGTAAGAACTTGAGCTATGTTGTAGGTGACAGTCGTAAGTTGGATTTTAGAAGTGGGGACTGGGAATCCATTCGACTTTCATGCATTTGTATATGCCCTCAGTAGAAACAATTTCACTAGTCCATTCACGCATTATGCGCGGGGCATTTTCGGGGACTAGCTTCCTTCCTTCGACACTTCCAATTCGACTCTTTATTCTTGAATTTGAATCATTTCCTCTTTCTCTCCATTCTTTTGTTTAAGAACTGCGCCCCAGCCCCTATTTGACTAAGGGTGAAAAAAAAGAAGAGGTGCTTGCCATCGATGGGAGTGGGGTATAGGAGATTCTCCTGTAATGTTAAAGGTATCCCGCGTATGTTCAGTGTTCGTGATCCTGTGCGTGATATAGGTGTTTATCCCCGTATCAAAGGGTAAAATAGTCTTATCAAGTTGACTCATCCAAAGATCAAGCTTAGGCTTAGGCAGCGACATCGTGTATGTATTTTATCCGCATGTAGCCGTAGGGGGTGGAGAAAAGAACAATGTGAAAGTTGGTGTACATGTTTGAGAAGTATTAACATCTACATCGTGATATATGTGAATGCAAGACGTACGTAGGTGAGTTTGTCTAAACCGCGGGGTCGTATACTGTGCATCTGTCTTTTCCCGCGTTGGACACATCCACTTCCTGAAGATAACCATGACAAGACACTCAATCACTCACAAAGACGCAAAGATCCCACACACGCTGCATGCGCCTAGTGTGTTTTGCTCGTGATTATAGAATTTTCGTTCGTAAATCGGCGTCGCCGACAAACGCGGCTAATTATTATCTCCATCTCTTCATCACGTCAATAAAGTCTCTCAAACGACCAATAAGCAGAACAGAAGAGCTCCTGGAAAGGGCAAATTCGTTAATTCTCGGGAAATTCTCTCCTCTACCACGGTGCATCATCGACACTACCTTATTTTAGAGAGAGAGAGAGAGAGAGAGAGAGAGAGAACTATAAAAAAAGGAAAAGCTCTTTTTGGAGTACATTTTTTCTTTTTCGGTGAAGAAGAATATGGTTTTGGGGGAATTATTATTATTATTATTTTTTTGGCAGTCATGGTTTTTGATTAGCAACGTGGCTGAGTAGTAGAATTGTAAACTTACCATTTTGCCCAAAGTCTAACTGCCCATAACAAAAATGGTTACACCAAAATGAGGTGACAATTGCGGAAAACACTTTTGTGACATGGCTTTCACAAAATGGGTACACTAAGGTGCTCTTCCTTTATATATCGGAATAGATAGATGTGTGACGCCCACACTTGTCCCGACTCCCAACGCCATTTTCGCAACTCTCGTTAGATTCAACGAAGTATTGAAAAACTGCAATCTTTCGAGATTTGACGGATGAAGGTGAATCCAGAGTCGTGCAAGTTTTTTGTTGCGTAAATGTTGAACAATCCCCTGTAATCAAGCTTAATTTCAGATACACCCATCTACTTATATTATTTTTGGTTTGAGGCCAACAAAATTCATTACGAAAGAAAGTGTGTATTGTAAATGGTGTGGTGTATATATGTGGTGCTGACAATTTTCCAGAAAAGTTAAGAGGACTTGAAAAGTTTGGCATTTGGAAGTTAAAATTGGGAGTCAAATGTTGTAAAGGATTTAGTATCATTTTGTTCTAATTCTTTGTATGTACAAGTGATAACGGTATCTCAGCTAAAATAGTCTATGTATTTACAAAAATCAAACAAGAGACAACACATTATCTCAACTGAAACAATATCCGTGTTAGTTGAGATATCGTTATCTCATTCATTGTTCTTGAAGAAACAGATATTGTTTCAGTTGAGATTGTGTTATCTCTTATTTTGTTTTTGTAAATACATAGACTATTTTAGCTGAGATACCGTTATCACTTAATACTTTATTTCGTTATCTCTTGCTCTTTTTTATTTTTATTTTTATATAGATACGATACGTTTTGTAATTAGCTGAGATAAATACCGTTACCTCTTCTGCCATTACATGCATGTTGGTAACTTCAAAAGCAAACATAATGTTTAGACAATTTTTTTTTCTTGCTTTATTTTTAAATATATAAAGACTAATGAAGCTGATATGTCATTATCTTTTTGTACAGAGACCGTTTTAGATGAGATATTGTTAACTTGTTCATTTTTTTTTTTTGAAGAAATTAATAGACATTGTTGCAGTTGAGATAGTGTTCGTAGAAACTTTATATCTATCTCAAAACTAATTGGCAATTAGTGAAAAGGCTCCAAATTTTTTTAAGTGATCAGCCATTCCACGATCAAGCAATCTGGGACTCTATTTCCTTGACATTTATCTGTTGCTTTATTGTTGTAGATACATAGACTACTATAATTTTTTTTTTGCTCGGCACATAGACTACTATAATTGAGATACCGTTATCTGGTTATCTCTTACTTTGGTTTCAAGAGACCGTTTTAGTTGAGATATCCTTATATCGGTCTTTCTTTTTGAGGATACAGGAACTAGCAAAGACCCGTGCTACGCATGGAGTTTTAACCGGTAGAACTTATAAAAGTGTAAAACACAGTATCATTTTCTATTGACACACAAGTGTATTACCAAACCAGTGTACGTAGTATATATTTACTATATATCTGTGCTTAATTATGGCAAGAATTATTAGAAAAACCAAAGGACTGACTGCGAATAAAATAATAAAAGAGTCAAATATTAAGGCAGCAGAAATTGAAGTTAGAGGATATAAATTAACCATCAAGGGGAAAAAGAAATATTATGGCTGATAAAATGCAACCAACGCCACAGATAAATTTTAACTTGAAGGATACAAAAGGCACAATATATTAGGGCTGCTCAAAAAATCCGGTGAACCGTGAAATCAGTCCGGACCGAATCAATCCGATCCGTGTCTTTTGGATTTTGTCCGTGGATTAATGGTCCTAACATGGATTGAAAAATTATAAAACCGTGACTTGCGGTTTGGTCCACGGATTTTCATTACGAAACCGTGAATTAACCAA
Source organism: Rhododendron simsii (assembly GCA_014282245.1). NCBI lineage: Eukaryota > Viridiplantae > Streptophyta > Magnoliopsida > Ericales > Ericaceae > Rhododendron > Rhododendron simsii. The sequence continues at coordinate 23,765,242 of CM024965.1, read as the reverse complement.
ACCGGCCGGACCATGAGATATTTATTTTATATAAATAATAAATAAATATATACAAATATATATGTTTATTTATATAATTAATTGTTAGGAATGTTAAAAAAAATTTCTACCAGTTTTAGTATTTTAATGTTAAAATTGTTGCCGGTTGCCGTGCATTGCATTTGAATGGAAGATACAATTCCAGCGGGCGATTCTGACAGCGTCCCTTGGCCTGGTCACCTATTATAACACACGATCCATGACTCACTTTGATCTCACACCCCATTCTCATTTGAATTCTGGAGCTCAACCTTCGTTGTTCAGATGCGCTTGACTCTTTGGTGTTATTAGTTGTCCCACTTTGATTTTTTTTTTTTTCAATTTTATGTTATGTGCTATAATGATACAATCTACTAGTGTTTAGATTTTTTTGAATCTGATTTCTGAAATAGGCACTTGGTAATTTATGTAACAAAAACTTTCTGGTGGTACTGTTAAACTTAATTCTGAATATAATCTTCTTCTCTTTTAGTGTGGGATATTTGCTTGAGCTTTATTTTTGCTAAAATCTTTGGACAAAGCCGTAACCAATCCGCGAGTCATGGATTGGATTGGAACCGAATCGTAGGACTTTTGGTCCAAACACAAATTTTATTTTGTAAAAACCCTGACTAGCTGTTCAGTCCTCAGATTCTTAGGAATCCGAACCGAACCGTGACCAACCATACAATAAATGTCTTCCATATTCCCATACCGAAAGCTTCATTGGTCCTGATGAGACATAACATTATTAAGGTTATCGACCTTTTCAATTTTTAGCTTTACATACGTTAGTACTATGCCAGAGGTATCGTTATCTCTTGCTTTGATTTTGTAGATCAAAAGATTGATTCAGCTGAGATATTCTCATCTCGGTTTTTATTTTTGTAGAAATAGAGACAGTTTTAGTTGAGATAGCGGTATCTCTTGTTTTTTTAGATACATGGATTATTTTAGCTGCGATACTGTTATCTCTATCTGGTCGGGTCGTTTCCGTACCAAATATAATTAATAAAACGAAACAATTACTACTACTCGAATGAATAGTGATAAGTATTCCGAGTATCGCTCCACAGGGATTATAAGGCTGAGTTACAATTATTTCAATTAATTTCTATATTGATCCGACAAAAAGATTGATTGATTGTTGATTTCTTAAAACTATTGAACTGAAATTAAAGACGATAGAAAAACAGAAAAGAATTGATGGGAAAAAGTTCTAGGGTTTCGAATCCACTCTTTCTCCTCGTAACAATATGTTTTGATTGTAGATCATATATTCGAATCAATCCGGATATCGTAGGATTGCAAGCCCTAGCGATACCTCCTAAAAATAATTTATGAATCACTGATCGGCATGGACTATCTCCGCCTAGCACGAATCGTCTTATCAGCACGACTCGTCTTACGTAGTATAATCCATCTAACCAGTTATCACAAAACAATTAAAACTGTTGTATGAACGTGCACAAAACCTAGGATTTCATACACAAGATTTGATGAAAAGAAGTAATATAATAAATAAATCCTTAAAAATCATACAACCATGATTCAAATAATAAAACCTAAATCAAAACATAAAAGGGTTACTCAGAGTTCGAGCTTCATCTACACCCTAGAAGAAGGATTTAGCTGGCCATCAAAAGAGATGAATCAGATGATGTTGAATTAATCTCCATGTTCCAAAGAACAATTTCCTTCTGCCTCCGTTATTTTTCCACGGCTGCCACGAACAAAACCAATTTCCCGTTCCGCAGCCCGAAACGCCGTTCCTCGTTCTCCAAAACTGACTGCCGAAGTCAGTCAATTTTCATTATATAGGGTTTCAAGTATTAATTACATATAGGCCCTTGAACTTCGTGCTTTAATAGATTGCAATTGAATTTTGAAGCTCTTTACACTTTGACCCCAAACTTTATTAAACTCTTCGTTTTATCCAATATTTTGGGCAATGAGCTCGAGTAACCTATAAACAAAATAAAAGCAAAATCAATATTAATAAACAAATATAAACAACTAACAAGTGTAATTTGGAGAGCCAAAATATCAATATTTCGGCACTTATCGCTATCCTTATCTCTCGCTTTGATTTTGTAGATCAAGAGACTGCTTTACCAACTTTTAAAGAGAGAGAGAGAGATAAGAACATATCTCAATTTCATTCACCGTGTTAAACCTACTTTTTACAGAAACTAGCTATCACTACTTATACGATATTACAAATGAAATGAACATGAAATGTCAACTAAATTTACAAACTGAATTACACTACAATTCAGCCATCTAACTGCCAGCTAGACTGGTTGCCGGAGCTGCTGAGATGGTTGGAATAGTTGGAGGTCCCACTGAGTCAGTTGAGCACGTGGAGCAGGTGTTGATTTGGTCAACAACACTTAACACACCCCTTGCCTGCAAATTGAGGGTGGAGGAATGAACAGCCTCAGTTTGTCTTTAAGACACTGAAACCTGCCTATAGCGAGAGGCTTGGTGAAGATATCTGCTATTTGCAAGTGTGAAGGTACTAACTTTATAACCAACTGTTTACTCTAACACTTTTTCTTCGATGAAGTGAAACTACTTCAACATGCTTAGTGCGAGCATGGAAAATGGGATTAGAGGCTAAGGCAATTGCAGAAATATTGCCACACCACAAGATAGACGGAGAAGAAAAAGAGACATGTAAATCTTTCAAAAGCTGAGTAAACCACATGACTTCAACTGTTGTATTAGCCAAAGCCTTATATTCTACTTCAGTGGAGGAACGAGCCATTGTGGCTTGTTTTTTAGTAGACCATGATAGAAGATTAGGGCCTAACTGTTGAGGGTCTGTCAGTGGAGTCTCCTGCCCAATCTATTCCGCTTTGATACCATGTGAAAACTTTATATCCTTCTCAATTTTAGCTGAGATATCTTTATCTCGATTTTTATTTTTGTAAAGGGAAAATTTTAAAATGACACCTGAACTTTCACTCCGATATCATTGAAACACATGAACTTCACTTTATTTCAATTAAACACCAGAACTTTCAAAATTCCCAAATTGAGGCCCCTGCCGTTAGCCTCTATCCATTTCCCTCACAAATCGGCTGATGTGACTCATTTCTGGCATTAAAGGGCCCCACTAGAGATGTTAGAAAGTGAACTCAATGCACACAATCACAACCCATGCCAACCTTACTTCACTTTTGGATTGTGATTATATGCATTGAGTTTACTTTCTAACATCTCTAGTGGGACCTTTTAACGCCAGAAATGAGTCACATCAGTCGATTGGTGAGGAAAATGAATGGAGGCTAATGGCAGGTGCCTCAATTTGGGGATTTTGAAAGTCTAGGTATTTAATTGAAATAAAGTGAAGTTCAGGTGTTTCGGTAACATTGGAGTGAAAGTTCAGGTGCCATTTTGAAATTTTCTCATTTGTAAAAACAGAGACTGTTTCAGTTGAGATAGTGCTATCTCGGCTAGGAATGAATACACATCGCAAAACCTGAGAGTGCTTGGTCCATCAATTAATGCAAGGGGCATTAATGGAGAAATTGTTTGATGGACTGATTGCTGCATGCAGGGATGGAGCTAGGATTTTATCCTAGCAGTGGCAAAATGCAAAGGATTGGGGGATGCTGCCAAGCGAGGGTGCTTGGTAGGGCACCGAGCAGCCGATCTGGCCGTTCATCCCGGCACGGATGGCTCGGATCTAATCTAAGTACATAAACGGCCGGATTGACAGCTCGACACCGTTGCCAAGCACCCCCGGTTGGCAGTATCCACAAGTCCACAAATTAAATGTATACTAAAAAAAACTTGTATTGCACTATGAATAGTCTTAGACTATAGGAAAAATTAAAATAACATAATAAAACTATAGTAAATGATGTTTATTGTTTGCACATGGAGTACGAAAACGACTAAAATATAGTTTTGGAATATTATTTTGGATCTCCATAATTTCTTCAAAAAATCTAGCGGTTATGAGTCTATACAAGTTGGGGATAACTTTTTTTTACATTTAATAATTATCTTTTCTAAAATTCTTGTCGTCGTAGCTACCCTACTAGGCCCCCTAGCTCCATCCTTATGTATGCACCTTGACTAATATATCTTTGGGGGACCAAATACGACGTGACAATAACTTAGATAGGTAGCACGCCAAAGTTATTAATTTCGATAGAAATCTTAATTTCTCTGTCCATGTTTGTTAGATGGGTCTTGAGTCTTGAGTCTTGACTCTACTATAAAAATCTTTCAATCACTAACGGCCATATTACCAGAACTCCATAAAGCAACAAAAACTTGGCAAAGTCGCATGTCATTATATCATAGAATTGATGAGAAAAGTCTTTCCTCATCTTTCCGTGTTGGTTCCGTTTGTATAACAATGCGAGCTTGACTCGTTCAAAAAATTTTACGATCACTCATGGCATATTTCTTTGGATTTTATAGAGCCGCAAAGACTTGGAAAATACATATGTAATTATCAGAGAATAGACAAGAATAGCATCTCCTCATCTTTCCATCTTTGTTTGTTTTAGAAAAATCTTGCAACCATTAATTGAGAATCTCATGTTTTAGAGTTAGAGATTGATGGCCATGTCCTTACCACTTTGTACAATAGCTAGCATGCAAAGACTTGTCAAAGCCAATTCAATGTCATTATCATGGAATAGAACTCGTTGGAAAAATCTTGCAATCAGACTCCATGCATAAAACAGCCCAGACTTGGTAACGTCTCTTTGTAGTGGATATTTATTGGTGATTTCGTATCCATCCCCATTGATTTTAGTGTATAATGTGGAACTTGGCTCATTGAAAAATCTTGCAATGAGTATTTATTCACTACTACTGACATGGCGCGCAGGGGAGGCAAGCTATATTTCTGGAGAGGGGCGAGACTATACATTTTGATAATAAATTTTTTTTCAATATAATTGTAGTATTTTTTTAGAAATGTATGGGGGCGACCACCCCTACTAGTCCCCCTCTGTCTCCATCCTTGGCCGCAAGTAGTGCTTCCCATGGACTTTTCCCATGGGCATTTATGATGAAGAGGATGAGCTTAAAGAGGCTGAGCTTGAAGCGGATGATGATGAACTTGAAAATACGAAGAATAGAGTTTTCTTTGTTGGCAGCGGATAATTCTATTTTCATCTTTCTTTCTTTTTTTTCAAAAAAGAGAAAATGTTTTTTTTAGATTTTTAGCACAATACATAGATTCTGGATCAATCCAGAATTAAATTAAATAGATGTATCTAGTCTGGCCCATTCCTCGAAAGAAGTTTTTAATGGATCCCTATCTACCAAAATTTTGACTTCTGGTGCCATTTTGGCTTCAAAAGGGACGTTTCTTTTGATGAATAAATGGAAATATTACCTTGTCAATTTCTGGCAATATTATTTTTACATGTGGTCTCAACCAAGAAGGATCCATATAAACCAATTATCACCCGTTTCTGGATGTCTTTTTTGAAGAAGCTGGATACAACGAAGAAATATCCGAGACCTACGGTGGACGCGGTCATAAATCCACAAAAGAGTCCGGATCCCATACACACATGCTTCTAGAGCAACTCGATTAGCTACGGCACCTGGTGCATTTCCCCAAGGGTGTCCTAAAGTTCCTCCTCCGAATTGTAGTACAGAATCATCGCCAAATGCAAAAGGTTTTGGTGTCCGACAAAGAACTAAGTAATCAAAAGTTGTAATAATCTAAATCGACTTGACTCAAAAAGTTTCAACTTTTCGAATTTCATTTCGAATAAAATATTCGAAATTTCCATTACCTACTGGTTTGGACTAATCAACGATCATCAGATTATAGATTATAAGTTCATAACCCTAGCTCATTCCCATTTTGAACGGAACAGATCTACTAATTCTTTGATTCCAGTTAGTAAGACGGATCTTGAACTAAGAAATAGAACCTAGAAGCTAAAAAAGGCTCCACCGCTTGTGCAGGCCCCCGTCAATTCCTTCGAGTTTCATTCTTGCGAACGTACTCCCCAGGCGGGATACTATTTATTAATAATTCGGACACTTTAACGGAGTTATTTTATTTTTATTCTAACTCTCAGAAATTCAAATTTACAAGGGATGCTTACTTATAAATCTGATCATACTAGAACTCGCCGCTTAATACCACCTGGAATAGGAAAAACAGATTTTACCATAAAAATGGTTGCATGTGCAGCAGCACCAACTATGAGAAATCCACCAATCCACATGTGATGTGTGAACAATGACAGCTATGAGAAATCCACCAATCCACATGTGATGTGTGAACAATGACAGTTGTGTACCATAGTTAGTAGCTAGATAGGGATAAGGGGGCCCCATCTTTTTTTGGAAAAATGGGTATTTCATCCTTTTTTCATCCAATGCTGAATCAACAACCTATGCATTAGGTTATGTATAAAGTAAGAAGAATTTGTTGGATTTAAAGAAAAAAATCAATAGCAGAAAAAGGTCTTTGTGCTAATAAAAAAAAATGAAAAAAGACATTTTCAAATTTCGGGACTACTGTAGAGTTTGTCCTGTCGTTAACTTCAGGGTCTAAAACTTGTCGATATGTGCACAACCTGGCCGGTCCAATTATCTTTTTTTTTTTTTTTTTTTTCCTTTTGGCGTTGGTTGAATTTTGCTGTGTATTTCAAAGGTAGAGTAGCTCAAAATGGTTTAGAAAAAATTGGTTAACTGATTGCTTTTTCCATGACCATTTACAGACTCTACTGAGATTCATAGAATGGAATTTTCGTGTACCAAACAAAAAAAAAAATAGCACCTAATTTCAGCCCAATTGGATTCCATTGCTTCGAAAAACAGAGTTATTCTGTACAAGGCATCGTCTACTAGTGGTGTGCAATTCCAATGATGTCACATCTCAAGCAGCTCTTTCCAAAAGGAAGTGCAGAAAGAAAGAGAGGATATAATTGGCGGACAGTTGTGTAATGGAGTTACTATTTCCAAAAGGAAAACAAAGAAACTAGCTTTCAGAAAGTAACTCTGCTTTGTCCAAAAGAAGAACATCTAGATTTGGGTCTTTGGAACCAACTCAACAGCGGCGACGGTGGCGGCGTTCTGCAGCGGCTTCGACTTGGCATCCTGCGGCGGGCTTGTGCTCCACTTGGTTGACCACTCCACCCATCTTCACGAGTGTGATTGATGGGCCCGACTCCGGCGTTTTGGTTCCTTGCGGCTTTTGGTTTTCTGTTGTTTTTTCTTTTCTTTTTTGTGTGTTGTTTTGGTTTCTAGCTTGTACTTCGGACCTTTAGTGTCTTTTTATTATAATGCATTGATCTTGTTCGTAAAAAAAAAAAAAAAAAGAACATCAAAATTAAAAAGCAAATAAATAAATAACGCTTTCTTCGGAGATTTTTGGTAGTGCAGGGTGTCCCGGATCATCTTACGCCTTGCGCACACCTCTGACTATTCCGTACAGTCTCTCCCACAGCCTATCACAAGCTTACGCGTTTGAGTGAAATGACCTCAAGTCTATAAACCTACTTTCCAACAATGTTGGCAGCCGAGTAATCAGCGACCTGTGGTCCAATCAGATTTAGGCGGACCAAATTGTCAATCAGCGACATGTGGTCCAATCAGATTTAGGCGGACCAAATTGTCAATTATTTTCACTGTGAAAGTTTGAACACTTGCATTCAACAAGGATATAAACAGCCATTTTGTCAAGGATGTAAACCTCATTCTTGGCACCTTATTCAACCAATACAGAATTCTTGTGTTACTCAGTCACCAAAATTTGCTCTTAACTTCCATCCATTCAAGCAAAGATCACAATTCACAAGTGTTTGATGGATCACCAAGACGGCCAATTAGGAGCAAAAGAGCTATTTCAAGCTCAATCTCATATATACAAACATGCATTCAGCTTTGCAAACTCCATGTGCCTAAGCGGTGCAATTCAGTTGGGCATTCCGGACATAATTCACAACCACAAGCAACCGATAACTCTTCCCGAATTAGTCTCCTCACTCCACCTGCCGCCGGAAAAAACGAACTCTATCTACCGGCTCTTGCGCTTATTAGTGCACTTGGGTTTTTTCGCCATAGCAAAAGCTAACACAAATGAAGGCGATCAAGAAGGGTATGTTCTCACACCATCGTCTAGGCTTCTCCTAAAGAGTGAAATCGCCAACTTGTCCCCATTTGCTCGAGCGATGGTGGATCCGGTTTTGGTCACTCCATGGCAATTTTTGGGGGATTGGTTCCAGGGCAATGAGACAACAGCTTTTGAAACAGCACATGGGGTTGGAATGTGGGAGTTCTGTGACCAAAACCCGAAATTTAACCACACTTTCAATGAGGCAATGGCCAGTGACTCCAAAATGATGAACTTTGTTGTTGGAGAGTGTAAGGCAGTTTTCGAAGGGTTGAGTTCATTAGTTGATGTAGGTGGTGGCACTGGACTAATTGCTTGGATCATTTTGGATGCGTACCCTCACATCAAATGCACAGTGTTTGATCTCCCACACGTCATCGCAAACTTGCCGGAGAGTAAGAACTTGAGCTATGTTGGAGGTGACATGTTCGAGTCTATCCCTTCCGCGGATGCCATTTTATTCAAGGTAGGCCAATACTTCTCTTTCTCAACTCCAGTATTCAAACCTGAAATGAATTGAGCAAATTTTAGGAATCACTTGGCTCTTGCTCAATAATAATACACCATTTCAGTTAACACAAATCATCTCAATACATGTTTTTGGTCGATACTCTACCATTTTTTCCCCCACAATTGAGGTGAATCTGGCACACTTGTATATCTATGTTATTTTTTTTCTTTTGATAAGTTCTTTCTTTTATGAAAGCTCAATCCAACGGTGCAACATTCTAGGAGCATACGCCTGATATAACAACCACTACCCTTCACCAGGGCTTCCTTAAAATGCTATACACACTTAGGACAAATGAAAAGAAGGTACAGATCACAAACAAGAAAACCAACCTAGCAAACATGCAAACTACCAAAGACACTGAGACCTCCCTTCAGCTAGGCCCCAATTTGGACAATGGAACTTGTCAAACTAAGTTGGTTTCACCTTCCTTCAGTATTCAAGAAATCCACGATATTGTTGACAGTTTGATCGATAACCAGCTCTTTCCTGCTGTGCCTTGTTCTGAAACACTTTTTGATTCCTCTTACCGAAGGACGATAGGGTACTTTTCATGATCAGGCTATGGAATCCATCCCCGTCCACATATTGCAGAACTGCTCCATACCTCTTGCCAAACTCCTTTGAGTAAGAAGGCTTAAAAATTAGGTGATCAATGAGACTCTCTTGCAGATTATATAAAAGGCAGTTTACATTGACCACCATCCGTGAACTAGCAGGTCAATCAGTAGTGCTTAATCTTTGCTGCACAACCAGCCACAGAATTAAAGAAGGCCTATCTAGGAACATTCTTACTGAACCAAACCACCTTACTCCATTTCTGGACAGGTAGCTAGCTTACTGTGTAGACCCCACTTGAGTGAGGAAACCATCTCACTAAGTCTTCCTAGTCACATTCTGGCACCAAATTTGAAGGGTCTTGCTTATAATGATTTGGGTCACCTTGTTTGTTTGCCTTGGCCATCTCCATCGTTTTGTGAATAATGGAAGAAACCTTGGCATTGAGAGACACATACAAAAGTTCACTCAGATAGGCCAAACAAGTTGGAATTTGTCCCACATCAGTTAATTATCATCTAAAAAACTAGTATATGAGCCTCGGCAGCCTTGCCATTCATTGCCAATTAGTTTTGAGTTGGATATAAAGCTCCCACTTAACCCCCCCATATGTCAATATTCTTGTGTGTGTTTAGTTCGTCGCCCAACAATTCTGATGGAAATTAAACTTAATAATTGAAGCAACACAAATTGGTGTTTCTTTTTGGCTTCTAATGGTGTAGTTGAACGAATGGCAGTGTGTTTTGCACAACTGGAGTGACGAGGATTGCGTGAAGATACTAAAGAGATGCAAAGAAGCCATTCCAAGCAAGGGTGATGGAGGAAAGGTTATAATCATAGACATGGTGATAGATGGGGAGAGAGATGAACACGACATAGCTGAAACAAAGCTTGTTTTTGACATACTCATGATGGTTTTGGTCACTGGCAGAGAGAGGACTGAGAAAGAATGGGAACATATCTTCTTGCAGGCTGGCTTTAGTCACTACAAGATAACACCCATCTTTGGTTTAAGGTCCCTTATTGAGGTATATCCTTAAGTTATTACTGCCAAAAGTTTTACCACTCCACTCGCAAAAATGGTCCTGTACTATGTAATGAAGTTGGTCATTTTGTTGAACTTGTTGTATGTAACCAGGATAAAGTGTTCGAACATGGATGGCAATGTGGTTGAATAACATTTATTTTGAAGTTTTTTCCTCTATGTTTTTCTTGATAGGCATGTTTATTATCAAACAAATTATAGCAGCCATCCAATTTTTTTCTGGACAAATGGGATACGGATGGTTCGGATCAGACTATCTAGTTTTTTAGTTTGGCCAATCTACTTAACAAACCCGATTAAGTGGACGCCTGCGTTGTCTAATGTTATTGTCTTTGCAATCTGATCTTACGTGAGAGGAATGAATGTAGAGTAACACAGTGTTACTCTATATGTATATTGTTCTTGAATACTGGATCCTGGGGAATAGGATTTCCCTCTGCTTGGGATCCCTGAAGTCCCATTTACATAATTCAAGCAGATCAGAATTCTGGCCCTCTGATCTGGCATTTTCTTTCAAGACGAAAAATAATTGTTAGATGGCTACCAATATTTTGTTGGAAACCCACAAAATGAAAGAATCAAGTCATTAAAATTAGGACCCAAGATGGATCCCATGGGCCTAATATTGTTCGGTCAAGTCCCGGGACATGAGCCCTTCGCTATTCAATTTAGGAGGCTGGTTTTTTTTTTTGAAAGTTACAACATTATGGGCTCACCTAGATCCCTTCTTTATGATCCTAATTGTTCATTTAGTATGGTCATCGAATAGAACATCTACGCAAGAATTCATATTTTTCGTACACCCACAATCACTTCATCAATTTCACAAAAATTGGTTAGACCTTCTATTTTTACCTTGAACTAAAGTGTTTTGATCAAGTGGCTATAACTCTATGAGTGCCCCCACTAACTTAAACTTTTAAGTGGACATTTTACTCGACGAGCCTACAACATGACCGGCTCGAATCATAAGAAGGGATTTTTTTTTGGACAAAACAAGAAGGGACATATGAGCCTATACAGGCAACCTCAACGGGTCCAGCCAAATAATATCTTGATGCGTAGGTTTGGTCGTCCCATTTCTGTTTACATATATTCACAGTGACATTCTCGTCTTTTTAATTCACGAGCTCGTGGCATCATTATCGGGGTTTTTTTTTTTTCTTTTTCACGGGGTCTGATCAAAAACAGACCATTCATATCAGAACTAGAAAATTCACAAGATCGTTTTTTTTTTCTTCTTTTCCACGGTCAGGTACCGGGACTAGAAAATTCACAAGAAATTATTCTTGCAACTAGACCCCAAAAATCAAATGTTGATCACTTGTGTGGAGCAGATCCACCAACCACTCCGACTTAGGAATGGCAACGGGGCGGGGCGGGTTTTTGCATACCCCGACCCGAAAATCATTACCCTCCCCCGCCCCCGCCCCGACCCCGGCCGGGTTTTTTTTGGGTACCCCCGCCCCCACCCCGATCGGGGAACGGGTTTACCCGCCCCGCCCCGCCCCGTAAAAATTTAAAAAAATCAAACTATAAGTAAAAATTTAAAAATTGCAAAATAAAAATAAAAATAATCTAAAAAATAAAAGTTTTGAAATTATTTTTGTGTCTTAATTTTGGTATCGCGGTTTTATCTAAATTTTTAATTGCAATTAGTATTTTAGATACTTCATTCCATTTCTTTATGTGTAGGATTTATTATAAATATTTGAAGAAAACTTTTTAAAAAATCCACTAAACACCAATAAATATCAATTTTATTTCTTTTTTAAATTTGATTAGACTACTTGATAGTAAAGAGACATTGTTTTTTGGATTAATCCTAAAAAAATTAAAGGACATGTATATAAATACATATACATATATAAATAAATACATATACATATATATATATATACACACACACACACACACACAGCGGGTCGGGGTCGGGTAATTTCGGGGCGGGTTTAGGGGTGGGGTACTTTCGCCCCGAACCCGGGCGGGTTTTGGAAATTTTACCCCGACCCCGACCCGACCCCCGAAAATGGAGTGAAAAACCCACCCCGTTCGGGGCGGGTTCGGGGCGGGTTCGGGGCGGGGCGGGTACACTTGCCATCCCTACTCCGACTAACCATTGGGGCTAGTTGTGGCAACATTATCATCACCTTAGTCGTGCTTCATTTGCCACCAGAAAGGTGATCCGAAGGGGGACCGGGGCATGGTTTTCCACGAATTTCGAGCTGTGGTTAGGGATGGCCATTTTGTGACCTTATCTGATCTGATACCCGCCCTGAATGGATTAGTAAATATTGGAGATTTGTTCGGAGACTGGATAGGATATGACCCGTTTGCTCCTTGCCTCGCCTTGTCCTTGATTCCACAGAATATATGTACACCTTTTAGTATTATTTATATTTTTCTAGGGTTACTTCTCATTCCAACTCCCCACTTTTTCAAAGTTGCACATACTTTTTGTGTTCTACTGGTGTCTGTTGTTTGATTGCCTGTATTATAAGAAAATTTGTGCTCATTTTACTTCAGCTTCACCTATAAAAAGTTTTTTTCTTTTACTTCAGCTATAAAGTCTTGAAATTTTGAATCTTATTTTGAATCTTTTATTCTTTAAAATTTTCTTTTTTGCTCTCTATTATTTAGCAAATCTGTTTTCTTCTTTTTTTAGTAAAAACTTTTGGATTCCCGAACCCTGCGGAGGTTCTCGTTCCCAGTTTGGGAATGGAGGAAAGAAACAAATTCTTGTTGAGTATCGGATCAGATCGGAGCGGAGCGGGGAAGGGGTTCGGAAATAGTACTCTTCGGCTCCGATATGTCCCCATTGCCAACCCTAGGCCTGTGGTCCCCTCGTAAGTTGGATTTTAGAAGTGGGACTGGCAATCCATTCAATTTTCATGCGTTTGTATCTGCCCACATGGCCACGTACATACTGACTTTTGTCAGTAAAAAAACAATTTCACTGGTCCATTCATGCATGTGTATGTATCGTATCCACACGCAGCCGTAGGGGTGGAGAAAAGAACAATTATGTGAAAGTCCGCGTACATGTTCGAGAAGTCCGTGGGTATAGAATCACCCAACGTTATTAACATCTACATCGGTCGTGATGTGAATGCAAGACTTATGTGAGTTTGCCTGAACCGCGGGGTCGTACACCGTGCATAAATCCGTCTCTTTCCTGCGTTGAACACACCCGTTTTCCGGAGAAAAACACATGACAAGACATTAAATCACTCACAAAGACACGTGGGTCCCATACACACTGCGTCTGCTGTTTTTGCTCGTGGTTGTAGAATTTTTGTAAATCGGTTTTTGCTCGTGGTTATAGAATTTTTGTTCGTAAATCCGCGCCGCCGACAAACGCGTCTTATTAATTATCTCCATCTCTTCATCAGGTCAATAAAGTATCTCTTTCTTTTTTGTAATTTAATCGAAGTTCAATAAAGCCTCTCAACCGACGAGCTCCTGGAGAGGGCAAATTCGTCAATGCCCTCCTCTTACCACCCCTCCGACTGTCGTTTTGTCCTTTTAATTACACGTCATGTCATACGAACAACAAGGTCGTGGAAGGGTCAGAGATGGCGCTCTGAATCAGCAGAACCGTTGACGGCTTTGACTATAATTATCCTGCGCTTCAACGAAATAGCACCACGGTGCATGACACTACCTTATTTTAAGCTCGTGAAAAACAGCAGAGCCTCAGGTCTCCAACAACTCTGGTCACCTAAAATCTAGAGAGAGAGAGAGAGAGAGAGAGAGAGAGAGAGAGAGAGATGGCTGAAGAAGAAGAAGGGCAAAGGACCCTTGAAGTTACACCAACATGGGCGGTGGCAACTGTTTGCTTTGTTCTGATAGCAGTGTCCTTACTCATTGAGTACGGTCTTCATCTTTTGGCCAAGGTATAGTACTGATTACTCGTACAAGGATATTGGATTACCATTCACCTAATGATTAGTGGTGCATGTATGTATGATTATATAAAGAGTTTAAGCACAGGGAAAATTAACTGATTGTGATGGTGATTTGAATCAGTACTTCAAGAAACTGAGGAGGAAGTCTCTCATACAAGCTCTTGACAAGATTAAATTAGGTAATCATCACAATTATTGATCATCGTACACAGGACTATATTCACGAATTTGTTTTAATTGCTACTCTAATCTCTGTCTGTCTCTCTCTCTCTCTCTCTCTCTCTCTCTCTCTCTCTCTCTCATTTGCAGATTTGATGCTTTTGGGATTCATTTCTTTGTTCCTGACTGTTTGCGAAAAGCCAATTGCGAATATCTGTATTCCAAGGAGTGTGGGCGAGACTTTTATTCCATGTCCAAGAATGAAAAGCGATGGGGAGGAGGAATCCAAATGTGAAGAGCAGGTAACTGACAGAGTTAATAAAAATGGAAAGAAAATCACATTTCTGTATTCATCATGACAATTGAATCCAAGTGTAGTAGCATTAATTGTGGATTGCTTTGGGTGTTTCTTAGCAAAATGTGTTTGTCCAATCGAGTGAAGTTATCGAAGGGTTGTTTCTTTTTCTTGTTTTTTTCCCCTTTCCGAGACACATTACGGCGGAGGTGGCCTGAATATTACACCAATTACCCCATGGCCTAGGACCCGAGCCAGCCGTGATTTTTCGGGGGCCTAAACATAGTTTTAAATATCGGCCAGTACGAACCGTATCTGCCTGTTCGTACCGGAATTTGAGGGTTCCGGTTCGGATATAGGCCGGTATAACATGGAGACTGGAAATCACAGGTGAACCGGCCGATTTCCGGTACGTATCGGTCTGTAACGGATTTTTGTGGCCGGTTCGGGGTTCAGGCAATTTCAGGAATCAGAATCAAATCTGATTTCTTTTGCAAAATCAATCTCTCGCTGGATCTTTTTAATCATCTCATTCTCACAAAGAGAGAGAGAGAGAGAGAGAGAGAGCGAACTCGATAGAGAAGAGAGAGAGACGTACCAGTAGCCATCCTCTCCGACGAAACAGCTCGGGCGTCGTTTGGCGTGGGGTGGGTGTCTGTGGGTGAGAGGAAGAGACATTGGCGGTGCAGCGACGTTGGTGTTGTTCCGGCGTGGGTGTGCTGGCTACGGTGGTGGAGAAAGAGAGTGAGTGGGTGTTGGATTTTGAAGAGGAGAGAGAGATGACAGGGGATCTCCTTCGGATAGAGATGGGGTTGCACTGTTGCAGATGGCTGTTGAGAGAGTAAAGTTGGAGAGAGAGAGAGAGGGTGAGTTGGTTGGTCTACGAGTGAGTTGGTTGCACTGTAATAAAATGGACTAAAAAGAATAGGAGCATGCTAAATTGTGGTGTGCTACACCATACACTACCAAATCTTAAAAAGCGGAGCACTTTCCTATACGCCTCTTTGCTTTATCTTGAAAGATGCGTGAGGGAGCAGAACAAAGAAGAAGAACGGGTTTGTAAAACCTCTATGGTGTGTGTATTTTAATGTCTTCATCTTACTTTTGTTGTTTATGTCAATTATATCGAAACTCATAATGTTGCATCTTTCTCATATTTGTAAAATGTTATTGACTTGCGGGTTTTGATAAATTATCGGATATTTCACATGAAGAGAATGGGCTATTACATGTCTTAAATTAATTAAAATGTGATAATTTAAGCCAATGTTGGGGCAAAAGACCCAAAAGTATATTTTTCAAGTTTTATACATGTTGCTGATGATTTTTAAAAATTCACGACCGCGATACCCGATTCCCGCGACGTATCACCGATATGTCCCGATACCAATATACTGCGACCGATACCGCGATTTAAAACTATGGGCCTAAAGCAGTTGCACCTTGAGCTAAAGCTCAAGGCAGCAGCCTAAGACCTACCCAAAAAAAATTCTTGCAAAATGCTACCTTAGAAAACCTTGAACTGCAACTCATACTACGTAATTTTCGGGTGCAAGTCCAGAGATTGGATTTTATGTTCATGTTCTGGTCACTTTGAGTTTTAGAATGTATATATAAGCTGGCATATTGCGTATGATTTTCAGCTTATGTTGTTCTGGTTCTTTTGAACTTGTGTACAGGGAAAGCTTTCTCTCTTGTCCAGAAAAGGTGTCCAAGAACTCCAGTTGTTGATCTTTGTTGTGGCCTTCTTCCATGTTTTCTCTAGCTTCATTACATTCAGCTTCGGTATAGCCAAGGTAATTTTTTGGGTCACCAAGCTGGCCTTTAATTTGCGCTAATTCTTGCCATTGCATATTCTCCTGTTTTATTATTTTCTTGGTTGATGTGGGGATTCTCTATCTACAAAATTTTGTCGCCTGTCCAATGCATTATTAGACGCCCGTATTCCGCAAGGAGTACATTGTGAAGGGACAAGTGAATTTTTTTTTTTTTAATACAATGGGATGTTCGGGCAAGCTTTGGCCTACCTTGGTTAATTCCGAGATACTAAAGTTAACGATCATGTAATTTCTAGTGCCCTAAGAGTATTCAAGGGTGGTGGGAGTCAAACCTCGGACCAGATGAGATTTTGGGTGAGAGAATTCTTGGCTTGTTCCTCCCACTATAGATTCTCTCTTGTTGAATGGTGAAGACAGTGTGGGCTTTGCAAAATGGTGTCAATCATTCTGATTTTTGTTTGGTAATTTGTAAAAGCCTTTGTAAAAGGAGTCAATTCTTATACAATGTGACACTCTACCAAACTATGGGTTCCACAGACATTTTTGAAAAAGTGGGAAAAGTTTGTTACCCACTTTTGACAATATGATCTTGCTTTCTGTTGTGCAAAATTTTCCAGATGAAAAGGTGGGAATCTTGGGAGGCAGAAACAAGGACAATGGAATACCGATTTTCTAATGGTAAGTTTGCTATTAGGACCTCAAACATTACACTAATTGCAACTGTTACGCTGACTCTCTCGACGAATCATCTAGATCCAAGAAGATTCCAACTAATTCATCAAACATCCTTTGGGAGGCGACATCTACATTTTTGGAGCGAATACCGGCCTCTTCGTTTGCTGGTTAGTTCGTGCCCCAAACCTCACCGCCACCCTCTCTAAGGCGGAGTTTGGTCAACTGGAATGAGGATGGAATGGAATAGTATCTTTCTTTAAATGCTCATGAAAACGTTTGGTTCTCTAAAGTAACAGAATGTACATAACAAGTGAAGTTGTCATTCTCCAATTTAGAAGCATGGTCATTCCATTGGGAGGCCAAGAAAATGACCATTCTATTCCTCTCCGAAAACCCTTCCAGCGAATCAAATACTACCTTATTTCTTCTGCTTATTTACTCCTCTACTACTCGATAAAACAGAAACTTATATTTTTTCCTTTGGTTTTTAGGCTTGTTTCCTTCGGCAATTCTACAGATCCGTCTCAAAAGTAGACTATTTCACTCTTCGACATGGATTCATCATGGTACTCCGATAGTTTAGCAACCACGACACATCCTTTCGTTATGTTAACATGAAACATTTAGTCACGAAATTTTTATCTTCGATATAGGCCCATTTCGCAGAAGGAAGCAACTTCGATTTCCAAAAGTATTTAAGAAGAGCTTTGGAGAGAGACTTTGGAGTAGTGGTGGGAATAAGGTACTACCGCAATGGTTGACATTTGATGATACAACATTTGATTTCTCAAGTTAATTAAACCTTGATTTTGTTAGTTAACCGCAATTGGATGCTAATTTTTGTGCAGCTTCTGGATTTGGATCTTTTCAGTAGTTTTCATATTCCTAAATGCACATGGTAAGGCACTTAACCATCCTGTACATGTTCTAATTTCCCCTTAAAGCAGAGAAAGGTCACAAACCAAAGCAATATTCCTAACTGCTTAAAATTGCTGCAGTGTTTTACAACTATTTCTGGCTTCCCTTCATTCCATTGGCGGTAAGCGAAAACCAACTTGACCAAAAAAGTGCTTCTTATAACACCAACAATTGGGAAACTTTAGAAAGGCTAAAAATGTTTTACGATTTGAAATGCAGATGCTGTTGATAGTTGGGACGAAGCTACAAGGGATCATAACGAGGATGTGTGTGGATACTAACGACAAGTCTCACATAGTTAGGGGAACGTTGCTTGTTAGGCCGAGCGATCACTACTTCTGGTTTGGCCGGCCAAAGTTGCTTCTCCACCTTATGCACTTCATTTTATTTCAGGTGATTGACAAAGACTTTCTTCCCAATGTGTTTGGAAGTACTTTAGTGCACGACATTTCTACCTTATGAATTCCGCCTTGAATCTCAATTCTCAAACGGTTGGCAACAAGGAAAAGAAAACAGAACTCTGGGATTTTCTTATCAAGCCCACAAACATGTTTCCTGACAGTACAAATTAGTAACGCCACGCGAAAGTAAATCATTTAGTATGAGAACTCTGTCGGTTTAGTATCGCAATCCATTTAACAACTGCCTTGTTCGCGCGTGTTAGTTTTCTAAACATGACATTTTTGGGATGTGCAGAACTCCTTCCAATTGGCATTCTTCACATGGACTTGGGTGAGCACCTTAACTATTTCTACCCGAATCATGTTGTCGTTTTAGCATAAAAGATCACTCCTAAACGTCTCTTCCATCGTAATTTATTCGTTCTTGTTTTTTTGTTTCGATCAATAAAATTAACATTCCTTTCATGGAAACAGTTCAAATTCGGGATAAGATCGTGCTTCCACCACGAAACTGAGGACATAGTCATAAAGCTAGTCATGGGATTGGTGGTTCACATCCTTTGTGGCTACGTAACTCTGCCTCTATACGCTCTAGTCACGCAGGTATAACTCTAAACTACAACTATTCCTTGTCCTTTTGGTTTTTTTCTTCTTCTTTTGTTTCTCGTATTTTTCAAGATTCGTTAATACTGATTTTGTTTTTTGTAACAGATGGGGACGTCGATGAGGAAAGCAGTGTTCACCGAGGGAGTGGTGGAAGGCCTAAAGAGATGGCGGGTGGAGGCCAAGAAGAAAGTAGCTCTCAGGAACAACTCAGCACGCCGATCGTTGGATGCTTCCATTTGTTCACTTGACACTTCAGCATCTTTCAGTACTGTTGATCGTGTTTCCTTTCATGTAGAACTAGTTAATCGCTTCGGTCATGCCCCTGATACTGAATTTTCAGCAGTTGAAGTGGGGGAAGATGATAGTGTAGGCTTGGTAGCTGCAGAAACAACAGAACATCATCAAAAATTGAGTTCATTTGAGGGTTTTGACTTCGGCAAAACTCCGTGATTTCTCACATTTTCTTCTTAGTTACTTGTCTCTTCATATTTTCTTCTTCCAAATTGAAGGTGACATTGTTGGAACTTGGAAGCCAGGGCTCTTATTCTAGCTAGCAGATGTGGGATTTTATAGAGCATGTACAGTCACCTTGCAGCATGGATTAATCAGTTCGAGTCCATAATATTGACGTACTAAGTGAAAATCTGAACTAAAACTGATTAGGCCCCGTTCCGCTAAAAAAAATAAGTACTTAATTTTGTATTGTGAGAGAATGGCACGTCTCATAAAGTAGAAAATAGGTACTTAAAAAATGAAAACCTAAGCGGAACAGGGCCTTAATGTGTTAGACACTTGTTTTTGCACTTGAGTCCTACGATGCATCTGATGCCGAAATTTTAATGTTCCAGCAAACTTTAAGCTATAAAAAGGAACCCTTAAAATGCACACAAAAAATTCAGAAACGTTTTTATTTGCTGATCAAGAGCTTAATTACCAAGCTAATTAATTTGATTAAGCGCAAATTGACTTTTGATTTCGGTTTCCAAATGAGCAGATTTTCCACCCTTCGTTTTGGCCATAGAAAGGCAGACCAACAACAAACTGTTTTAGGAAGAGCAAGAAGGTCGATTGTTTTTTGTATTGCCGGTCTTCTTTCATGCAAAGGCGATCGAGGCAGAGGTTGTTCTGGGCTGTTTTATCTTAGGGACAGTATGATCCACTGCTTTCACAGAAAGGGTAGAACCACAAAATGTCTTAAAGATAGCGACCTAGTCCACGACTCATTCCTGTGCAACAACAGATTTATTTCGACATTTTTCGGTTTGCAGTTATGAGGTAATCCATTCCAATACTCTTTGATTGTTTCAATAGGTTCTATTATTGTTGTTGTATGATATGGTATATGCATAGATGACCATGGTTTCAAAGTCTGCTACAGATTCAAAGCCCAATTTTAATGGTTTGAAAGATAAAAGACAGCTCAACTATATTTAAATGGAGTTGGAAATGTGGGGGTGCCCATGTCACATATATACTTGCTGAGGTATGTTTTAGTAGTTTGAAAGCTAAAAGACAGCTCAACTATATTTAAATGGAGTTGGAATTTAGGAGGTTTTCCATAAGAAAATGATTTTGGCACTCTACTTTTTTATGATGGTTTTAAAATACGTCTTTTAGTATGTTTTGCTATGTATAATTTTTACACTAAAAGACAAATTTTTGAGTGCCATCATAAAAAGTGAAGTGTTAAAATCATTTGCCTTTCCGGTATCACATATATACTTGCTGAGGTATGCTATATTTGTACTGGTATATATAGACTAAAAAATCACACCTCAAGCTGTAGGCCTGCCCCTGAGTAGATGGAGGTGGTTAATGTCAAATTTGGTAGTGTGTACTTGTAGTTGGTTGTATCTTTTATAGCATTGTAGTGTGTGTGTGGAGAAAAGGTGTGAGAGGTGAGAGCAAATAGGGAATGAAAGAGGGAACCCTATGGGTTTCTCCCCACCCCAGTGTATGTGTGTGCACAATTGAGATTGAGTGCTTTCTAATTTTGCTTTCAGATCGATGGTGAATAAATAGTGTTTTGTGCTTGAGTGAAGGACACCGATAATGTCATGATTGAAATTTTTAGTGCCATGACATTGCTCATGCCGCGGTAATCTTTTCTACCTTCCATGTAGTGTAGGACCCAAACAAAAAACTCCATTTGTCATGCCGGCATGGTGATGTCGTATAGAAAACTATTTTTTTGGGTCAAGCGGAAAATGTATAGAAAACTATTAATTGTTCCTCCTTTTATGCTTGATGTCATGCAAGTGTGTGACTTCTACACCAATACGTGATGAGGAAGCACTGCATAATCCCTCAATATCGAATATACTTAGTGTCATGACAACATTGTTATATCCCCAGCTGTGGATATAGTTTGTCTTGGTCTGAGAGCTTGCATTTATTTTTAACCACCAATTAAGGCTAAGTTTTTCTTGTCTTGAAAATCTAGAGATGTGCTTGTCTATAATATTTGGCTAAAGATAATATTGTGCATAGTGCCCGTTTGATTCGACGTCTTATTTGCTTATGTAATTAAAATTTGGTTGAATCTGAATTCAATTGCGTCTAGATTCAATAAATGCTTAACTCTCATCAACACCAGCAATTGTTTAATTGGACAACTTTATAACAACATCATCATATGAGATTTAGTTACATAGCCCTGCCAGAATGTATGTTTTCCAATTAAAACATCCAAGGTTGGAATATTCAAGGTGAATCTAGTATGAAAAAGTGCAAGGTGCATGCAGTTGGGGTACTTGTGTAATGTTTTGCTATGGTACTAACTTTTGTTTATTTTGTTTTCTCTTAAAAAAGGGTCTTTAGGTTTGAATTTCAAACGATGGATCTTTAGTTAAATTTTGCACGTCAGTGTCCCGAGATTATCCCTTGAATTTAGTACCATTAATTACTACTTAGCATAGCTAGGACTAGGGCACTACAGGTCTGCGAATTAGCTGGCATGAAATTTTGAACAATCTTGTTACCAAAAAGGTAGAAACTTATTCACTGAAGAATTTCGGAAAACCAATGACAAGCTGCCACAACTGCAACTTTAACCCCACCTTCACTTGTGTGAGTTGTGTCTCTCCACTTTCCCATATCGTGTAGTGCCCACCGCCATCGCTCCCACCGGCGATGCCGCCGATGCCGGAGGCAGCTCCCATCCAATTTTCCTAACCTCTAGTTAGGTCCGGTTTGGACCATTTGTGGACCCTTTTCGAGTCCATAATAATGATCGAAAGCATTCACTTGAGGTCGTCGAGAACATCAACCGTAGAGAATTAAGTTGATTGGATAACGTTTGATATGATCATTTAAAAATGCATTAATCTTGTAAAGCACGAGAGAGCACTTAATTTAGAGTGCTTTTATATTCACACATATATTTCATTGATATATCCATTATAAATTACAGGTCACAGCCAAGATTTAAATTGGAAGGTGATGAAATTAGAATAGTCAACCAGAAATAAAATTTTAAAAAAAATATTACGGTTTAATACCCTAAAAAATACGTGTTCTCGGGACGGCCATGGATTACGTGGAAATGAGACCATCTAGGGCCTCTAGATCTTATCCTAAAATAGGGGGCCATATATTTATTGCTTTTTTTGAATGGCAAAAGATACTTTTTAATCTCTAAAAAAAAATTACAAAAACTAATTAAAGGAACAAGAATATAACGGCATCACAACCTGAAAGCAGACATCTCAGCAAGGTTGGCACATATGCCACATAAGTTTTAGGACAATCATATGTCATTCTTGACCCAAAAAAAGAAACAACATATATTTATTACTATTTTCTATCGGTTTGTTTTGTATATACAGATGCAAAACAAGTACATGTGTGTATTTAATTTTTTATATATAAAGCTAATATGAGGAATAAGTTTAATTTTTTCATATGATTCGTATTTAAGTAGTATATTTAATCTACATCTTAATTTTGGTTAAATCCAACTAATTTTACATCAGCCCATGTAATTTTTCAAATTATCTTCATAGGCAAACAATAAGTACATGTATGCGTTAGTAATTTGCAGGGAAAAAATTCATATATTAATGCATTGGGCGAAAATCAACTAATTGCATATTGTATATTGGGCTAGAATAGGGGAATTAATTATTACGATAAACAATCGATCTTTTTTATTTAATGGAAATTCGTCTCCTTCAATCCGGTCCACCTGGGATTTGTTTGTCTTTTTTAATGGAAATTCGAATCCTTGTCCGGTCTCCCTTAGATCGAAATCCTAGCTTTGTTCATTTGAACATACAACTGGCTGCTCATGAGGCACTCGAAATCCAACCATTGGCGCAAGGCCACATCAGCAACGCTACTTGTGACCTAAACGACTGCATCATTTGATCCGTCCGTTGACATTGTAATTTTAGGTGCCGTTCGCTTTCTTTTTCAACATTATTTTTTAAAAAGAATGTAATTTCAAGCTCAAATATAATGAAAATGAAAAATAATTTTTTAATTTTTTTTGCACCGTTAGATCTCAATGAGATCTATCAAACAAAATCTATATTGGTAAAAAAATTATTTATTTAAACACATAATTTTTTAACATCAAATTACCTTTCCTTTTCAAAAGTTCATTTTTCTAAAAAGCGGAACACCCCTTATCCCCTCCAAAACCAACCTATAAAATCCCCACTTCATGTCCTTTCCAACTCCACCACCCCCTCTCTCTCTCTCTCTCTCTCTCTCCCCAAAATTCGTAAACCATGCCACAGGCAATCCTATTCAGAACATGGCCTCCTCCCTCCTCCACCACCGCCACCTCCTGGTCCTCCGCCGCCACACCAACCGCCAACGCGTTCAGCCGGTTGGCCAAATACACGGGCACAAGTGTGGGAAAATTGGTGGCAGAGAATGCGGTGGTGGTGATCGGGCGCCCCGGGTGCTGCATGTGCCACGTGGTGAAACGGCTGCTGCTGGGGCTCGGAGTCAATCCTCCGGTCGTGGATGTCGACGAACGCGAAGAGGCAGCGGTGATCCACGAGCTCTCGGGAATCTTGGGCTACGGAGGGCTGCAGTTTCCGGCGGTCTTCATGCGTGGGAAGTTGTTTGGGGGGCTAGAAAGGCTTATGGCCTCTCATATTTCTGGTGAATTGGTTCCCATATTGAAAGAAGCTGGAGCCCTTTGGCTTTGAACATGGGACTAATTATCTGATCATGCATGGGCCTTCCTAACAATTTATATGTTCCTGGGTTCCTTCTATTCACAAAGCATTCAGTTCGTCAAGTTTTTGCTTTCAGACATTCTTTGTGCACTCATTTTCGTAACATAGATTTTAAGTATCATTGCTATTAGCATTTTTTTGGTAAAATAATTGGAGGTTACGTGATCGACCGTGTAAGCTCCAAAAAGCCGAGCTCTTTGTGTTGTCAATTTCTTTGACAAAATACATATAGTTTCCTGTATCCTATTATCGAGTTGTAATTTAAAAGAATCTATTTGTTTTGTATTGCATTTGAGTGTTGTGGTCATTAGTTTTTATTTTTGTCAAAATGATAGAATTTTATTGATAATGGGGGAAAATACATAGATAGGGCAGCCATTCCATAGGAGGGAATAAAAGTACAATCACGAAGGAGGCCTAATCTCGAGAAGAAAAATCAAAACCTCACACAATCAAGTGCGCAAGTAGACAGAGAAAATCTCCGATCAAAGCAGCACCAATTAGGAATAGCAAAAGCCGATGGAAACTCCAAACTGTAATGTTGTCCACAAACGTCAATCACGTGCACACCCCTATCTGAAGCACTCAAATTGCCGGCAAAAAATTACTAACAAAAGAATTCTTACAGACATGAGCATCTGAACGCAAGTCCAGTGCGAAACCCCACTGACACGGCGAGCACTGGCCGCAGGCCAACAAACTGCCGGCAGACCACGACCGCAGCGAGACAGGATGGGTTCCTCCAATTATCTGATCATGCATGGGCCTTCCTAACAATTTATGCGTTGTTGGGTTCCTCCAATTCACAAAGTTTTCAGTTGGTCAAGTTTTTGTTTTTAGACGTTCTTTGTGCACTCGTTTTCGTAACATAGATTTTTCTTGCATTATATGGATCATTGCTATTAGCATTTTTTTTATAAAATAATTGGAGGTTACGTGATCGACTGGTTACGGATCCATCTACATTCAGATTTTACATACCAAAATCTGTAACATAGTATTCTCTTTATATTTTGTCTTCTTTTCCGTGATGGGTAAGAAGAAGAAATTAAATAGTCATTTTATTTGATAAACGTATTTATGTTCTCATCTTAGTGGGCTTAAATAATTATGTTCTCGTCCTCAAATTGGTTGAATGGCCTATACCCTTATTAAT
The DNA here is from genome assembly GCA_014282245.1 of Rhododendron simsii. Taxonomy (NCBI): domain Eukaryota; kingdom Viridiplantae; phylum Streptophyta; class Magnoliopsida; order Ericales; family Ericaceae; genus Rhododendron; species Rhododendron simsii. The sequence goes on along the minus strand of CM024965.1, from coordinate 23,739,912 downwards.
TGGTTTATTATCTTGATATGTATTTATAATTTTATATATAATTAAATGTTATAAAGCATAAAAATACATATGTGGCGCACGCGTACAAATACAATGCAAACCGAAACAAGAAGTTAATTAACGGATCAGATGCTTTGTGAATTGGTCCTTATTTTAATTCCTTTTGAATGTTAGACTAGGCCTACGTAAATTCCCTACGTAGTATAAGTTCTTTTTTGAAGAGATTCCACGCGTAAGTTTTTAATTAGGAACATTGTTGAGAGAGGGGGATATGGTCTTGACTTTCAATTTTACTCCATCCGTCCCATTTTAAATATCCCTCATAGAAATTCGTGCATTTTCAAACCTCAAAAAATATATTTTTTATTTTTTTACACCAAATTAAAGTACTCAATGAATACTTTAATTTGGTGTGCAAAATAAAAAATAATAATAAATAGAAACATATTTTTTTGGGGTTTAAAAATGTACGAATTCCCGTAGGAGATGTTTAAAGTGGGACGGATGGAGTATGACAAAAAAGCTAGTCTGAGAGAGAGAGAGAGAGAGAGAGAGAGAGGGTCTTGAACGTTTTTCTTCTATTTTAATATAAAAAACTGTATTGATAGATAAATAGATAAAGTAGAGATTGCTCAATTTGTTTCAGACTTTAGAGCAAGAGCTTCCTCATAGTCCAAGAGTATCACAAGGCGCGCAGGTCTTTAAGGGTAAAGGTTGCCTTCATAATTGATCAAGGGTATTGGAGATGGCCTCGTTTAAAGAACCCTATTATTCAAGTTATCATTGCTCAAATTAACTTTTCACACTCTTAGACCAAATCCTAAGGTGGGAGATATAGACCTTTGGTTGCCTTATCGGAGTGATATTTTTAAATCACTTAGAATGCCATAAGGGTGAAGTACCGAACTAAACCCTGGTCTAAGATAATTTGGGGTAGACAAATTGTGCTTAGATGGTCTTTCATTTTATGCTTGGCTGCTCTCCAAAGAAAGAATGCTAAAGATGGGTTAAGAAATTAGGGTATGCAAGTGAATGGGATTTGCTGTTTGTGTAATTCAATGGAAGAATCTCATCACCACATATTTTTTGAGTGCTCCTACTCTTCAGCAGTGTGGCACGTTTGATGACTAAGAATAGAGTGCAGGGAATGTCTATGAAGTTAAAGCAAGTTCTTGACTGATTTCACTCAAGTGGAAGGGGTTTTGGTATTGATCTAAAGTTTATTAGCCTTACAAACACTTTCATTGCTTTGTTTTTGGGTTGTGGCGGGAACAAAATTCCAAAATTTTTTGAGCAATGGCGAAGGGCCATGTCAAGGTGGTTGATGGGATGGTAACTGCACTTCAGGATTTCCTTAGCTTGAGAAGGAATATGAAGCTTTCTACTCAAAATAAGCACATTTGTGAGATCTGGGGTCTCTCTAATTGAGTGATGAAAGTTGTATAGTTAGTTGTTTTTGTTGTATAGTTGTTTTTTGTAAAGTCGTAAAGGGATCACATTCCTGGAACCTTGTTTCTTTGTTTTACCTTAATAAAATAGAGAGAGAGAGAGAGAGAGAGAGAGAGAGAGAGAGAGAGAGAGAGAGAGAGATTGGGTAAAGATCTCATTCGGCTCGAGAGAGAGAGAGAGAGAGAGAGAGAGAGAGAGAGAGAGAGAGAGAGAGAGAGAGAGAGAGAGAGAGAGATTGGGTAAAGATCTCACTCGGCTGAAATTTCACTTGAGATGCCTACACCGAACATCATTCGATTAGAACATGTGTGAATCGCATTTGTCTTGAAAAAATGGTGTGTAGAAGTCGTGACTGTTCATTTTTTCAAGATAAATGTATTAGGTCAAAGATATGAATAAATGTTTAATTAAATCGATTGCTCTTACAATACACGACCTAAACATCAAAACCTGCGTATGAATGACTTGTATCATGCGTATCAATGACTTGTATCATCACAATAAGACTCACATTAGACCCTGCATGACAAATGATTTCCATAGGAATCATGTTAGTTTTCAACATAATGGATGTAGCTAAACAACAAAAATTAATGGTGTGTGCCACTAACTTAAATAAACACTTATTTTTTAAATTAAAGGTAATGTATTGCGAGAGAATGATCTGTCTCGTAAAACAAAAAAAAAATGTTATAAAGCATTATATACTAGTCCAATATCTCGGTGAAATGAAATGGGGCGTTTCAATCATAATTGCTGGCATGTTACATTAGATTTTTAACGCCGAAATCCTGACAGATGGGTAGCAAAAAGGGATTAGTGATATTGATGATGAAAGTGAAAATGTAGATAAAGTGGGGGCTAGATGTTGGGACTTTTCAATGAAGAGGATAAAGTGAAAAACTTATAAATTTAGGAGAGGAATCTGTAATTAACCCGGAAAAGACTTTGGATCCTTGCGGAGGACTCCATTGGGAATGGGAGCTGTTTGGGAACAGACCAGCGTGTTTGGTTGCAGTTATAGAGAAAATACCCTAGATACCCTCTCTCAGCCTCAGGGCAATCGGTGAGCCACCGGGGACAAAACGGTAAATCCACCCAAACACTGCATCTTCTCACCTCCCTGTAAAGTACTACTCCTAAAAAAGCCCCGAAACCTCTCGCACCACCTTTTTCCCTCCCCCATTTTGAACACACTCACTCTCTCTCTCTCTCTCCAAAAGTATACACACATATATTCCTTCTCTGTCTAAAAAGCAATAGCAAAGGAGGATCGAAGACCATGAACATGATGAGGTTATTCTCCAGAGGCTCCGGCGAGTCTCCGCAGTCGTCGTCGTCGTCGGAGGCTTCTCCGTCGCCGCCCTCGCCTGCGTCCACCACTGGACCGGCGCGGCCGATCCGCCTGGTGTACTGCGACGAGAAGGGGAAGTTCCGGATGGATCCGGAGGCGGTCGCGATGCTTCAGCTCGTCAAAGAGCCCGTCGGCGTCGTCTCTGTCTGCGGTCGCGCTCGCCAGGGCAAGAGCTTTGTGTTAAATCAGGTTCGAGAAAAATTTTGAGATGAAAATCTGGTGTGAATTTATTGATATACGTAATCTAGGGCTTGTAGTTAGCTTTTTGGAAATTGAAGTCTTTAGTTCCTGGGTTATTCGTTTTATTCGTTTTATTGTGAAGGTATTGCTAGTTCTAAGAATTAGGTTTTTAGTTGATGTGTTCAAAGGGACTAGTCATGAATTGGGCATTTGTGGAGAGTGCAATTATGTAATAGTACCGCCATGTGGTGCTTCGGATCACTCTACAATCACACATTCTTGTTTGGTACATGACTAAGAGTATAGACCCCGCAGGAATGTGAAGTTATGGAGTGCACATGGTGCTCCTGACTACTGAATAATTACTCAGAGAGTGTGTCTTCTGTCTGAACAAAAAAAATTACTCGTTACTCAGAGAGTGCAATTACTCTTGTGGAGAAGGAAACCAACAATCCTTTATTGGTTTTGAACTATGCGACACAAACAGAGAGGAGCGGAGGGCAGTGACAATTTTGTGGAATGTTTCACTTGTTGATTTTGTTTTTTATATCCTGGTGTACTGCTCCCTGAATTTGAATGCAGTGTATCTACTAGCTGTTTGATTTTTGTTTGAATATCTATGCAAAGGTCTATTGTTGCTTGTGATAGAAATTGAGGGAAACGGTGACACCATAGGAAAATGCAAATGGTACTTGCGTTCCACTGACCCAAGATTTAGTGACAGGCACTGAACTGTGGTATATTTCATGGATTGGTGGCACTGTCGTTTGGTATCACCACCGTTATTCTGAATATTGTATCCTCAATTACTGTATTTAAACTATTCAAAGTATTACTGAGCAGGGAACTTTTTATCCTGACAATATTGAACATCATGGTACCATTTTTCAATTTTTTTAGCATTGGTACTATAGTTTCGATGTGTTGGGTGTAACCCCATCCTTGGTGAATCTCATTTATGATATATCCCTGCTAGTAGAAGCACGCAAAATAAGTGTGGAATCCTAGAAAAGGAGAAATAGTCAAGCCCAAGTTTTATACGCCCATGGAGAGATCTAATCCATTAGAGAATGATCACAAAAATGTGAAATACACAAAAACCACTGACGCTCTACCTGAGCCCTGAAGCCATATACACTTCCGTGCTCACCTTAGTGTCCCTAAGCCAATAATGGTTTCATTGCCTACACATTTCCATCTCATCCTCACATTTCATTACACCTTTCACTCTCCTTATCTTGCTACTCTCCAATTTCCTCACCACGGGGCTACAATATGTATTACACTGTTTACGGGACGAAACAATTTAACCGACTTGCTGTTTTTCTCTGCATGAGGAACGCAGGAATTGGTCTGTCGTTTTTGTACCAAAAATATATATTTATAAAACAAGGAATTAATTATTAGTCCAAAGAATAGTGGTCAAGTCCGAGATCACCCGCAGGGAGAAAAAAGCAAAGTTGCAATAGTTTCAATTAATTTAGTTGGATTTGCATGATTTGAACTAAGATTAAACTACAATTAACTAGAAAGCAATTTAAATTTTGTAAATAGGAGAGAAGTGACTAGGGTTTCGATTCCACAATCCCCGTGCAATATAATCGTAACAAAATATAGGGTAATTATTCAACAAAAAACAAGTAAGATTGTCACTAGGGCTTGCAATTCCTATCGATAATCGTCAAGAGGGTTCACGGGACTTCTACACCGTAAAGGCTATCTCAACATAGTGTGAATCATCTCACTGAATTTAACCAACGGCACAACTCGTCTAACGTAGTATAACCCATCTTAGAGACTATTCTGAAAAAAGTGAAAACTATTGTATGACAGTGCTTGATATCTGGAATACAAACACAATAGATAAATAAGAAAAATATGTTCTTTCATAAAAATTATAAATCATCTCAAAAAGTCATACAATTAACTGTTGAATAAAACCCTAAAAATCAAACAATTACATTACTCGGAGAGTTTCCTCGTCGCTCTAGTGGAAAGATCTTAGCTGCTCATGATTCCGAGAGGTTGTGCCTCTGCTATGCGCAGCCCGTCCTTTTCTCTGTTCTGCGTCAAAAGATGTCCCACTTGTGCTGCAGCTGCTCCGATATTTAGAGTGCCTCGACCAAAAACCCTTTAAAAGCTTCTGCCAAATATAATTCCTCTCCTAACTCTAATTAGTCATGTGCCCTTCCAATTGGTCCCACCTAGTTGACCAACTGTTACCACTTTGATCACATGCATACCAATTTCCTCTCTAAGGAACTAATATTGAATGCAATTTCTTGTTTCAATATGAAACAATGGACCACTCCAACCACTTGATTATGGTATTCGGCTCCCATTGAACGCGTCATGGTCGACTCTATATGGATTCAATTCAGAGGCTAAATATTTATCATGATCGATTTAACTCCATTTGCCATTCAACTGCTCCAGAAGTCCTTAAATGAGGAAAACAAGTATCAAACTCTAAGTAGCACACTAAACGGATATAACAAGGCTAAGTTAGGGGGTGTAAATAGGCGTTTCCTATCAGGAGCACTCCTTCTATGCCAGAATTCGAGCCTCCCTCAATTCTTAAATTGTGCAAAATTGTTGGGTAGTACTTGCCTCCCTTGTGGGTGGATAGGCTTGTCCCTACAATGCCCTAGTTCATTAACGCTTAGTTGACAGTTGACACAATATGGAGCTTTTGCTCAATGAGTTGTAAAATTGGTAGCTCTAAGTGCCACTTTTATGCGTTGTTAATCAGTCTTGGCATCTCTATGGTGTTTATGTTAGATTCTTTTACGATTCAGTAATGTCCATATTGCTAAGAAGACATTTATATATTGGTTGTTAAGCAGTAATCGCATCTGTATAGTATGCATGTTTGCTTCTTTGACTCCTCAATGACTTGAATATTGGTCGATGAAATACATGTTTTTATACTAGAGCCGTGACTCAGTGGTAATTTCATTTGTGTCCTTTAGCTTCTTGGAAGGAGCAGTGGATTTCAAGTTGCATCTACTCATCGTCCTTGTACAAAAGGGCTTTGGTTGTGGAGTGCACCCATAAGGAGAACTGCTCTCGATGGAACCGAATACAATCTTTTACTGTTAGACAGTGAAGGAATTGATGCTTATGATCAGACGGTAAGTTATTTTTCTTTTACAACTACAATAATAAGCTGATGGTGATTCCTAATTTCCCTTGCCTAGAATAACTTTGCTGTATTGATTTATAATTGTTTTATTCTTGTAAGTTGTAACTCATCCTTGAATTCTAATTACCTATTTTGCATTTTTCAAACCAGCAGTCCATTTTATTTCTGCTTGGTATTAATAATATATCTTATGTTATGGTTTTTGCACCAGACATCATGTTATGATAATCTTATTTCCTCTTGTTTCTTGTTTTCGTTTACTTTTGTCTGTGCTCAACAGGGAACATACAGCACACAGATTTTCTCCTTAGCTGTCCTCTTATCAAGCATGTTCATATATAACCAGGTAATGAAGACAATCTAGGTTCTTTATCTTTTGAGTGAACATTGTGATAGCTAGAGATCTCTCTCTCTCTCTCACACACACAAACACACACAGAGTCTCTCTCTCAATGTTTTAAAAATCATCATGCGCTAGTCGGGCGGAAGAGGGGTGCCTAGGCTGACTAGTGATTAGTCAGTTTCTATTTTTTAATGAAGATTTTTCCCCTCCCCCAAAGTTTGAGTAAGAAATGACATAAGACTTGGAAAAAACGAATCAAGACTACTGCAACAATAAAAATTAACACTCAATATACACTTTGTTATTTATAATAGGGATAATTTCAAAATACCCCCCCAAACTGTACACTCAAATATCTAATAGACTCCCAAACTTTCAAAAAAATTAATTTCGCTCAAATGTCTGATAGACATTGAGTGTAAGTTTGGGAGTTTATTTTGAAATTTTCCCTTTATAATATATATGTTTTGTTCTGTAGTATTTATATATTTTGTTAGCCGCTTGGGCTTTGAAATGTACTATGCATATATCAAATGTAATTTGTCATACTACATTTAACACCCTTTACTTTTAACTACACTATTACAAATGTGACCCTAAAAAACGATTTTTGCGGTATACACCTATTAATTGCCGCCCAGCCAATTAATCAGTTACTAATTGCTGACTAATGTAAAAAGGCCTAATTATCACCTAGACTCCAGAATCTAGGCATTGGGGATCCCCCTAGCACCTTGGCCCTGCATAGGCTGACTTTTAGAACACCGCTCTCCCTCTGTTTTGTGCTCTCTCTCTCAACTTGTTATCTGATGCATCTTTTCTCAGAAACAACTTGGATACTGTAATGTGTGAAATATAGGTCAGATCTACTCCTTGCGTGGTTCACTTAATCTGGTACTCATGTTATCCATTTGTTTCAGATGGGTGGTATTGATGAAGCAGCACTTGATCGCCTCTCTCTTGTTACTGAAATGACTAAACATATTCGTGTTAGAGCCTCTGGAGGACGGACTACTACTTCTGAGCTTGGGCAATTCTCCCCAATCTTTGTTTGGCTCCTAAGGGTACTCTTCAGTTGATATGTATATTTTTGTTGAATACCAAATATGGAACTGTCTGCTCTTCTACGTATTATTGTGGTTGTGCATATCTATTTTTGATACCTTTGACAAAATTTCATGCCTCCTTGTTTGGGGCGAGGCCGCTGTAGTCACCTAATTTTGTAATGCCCTATTGTATACATGGCGACTTCAATATGACTTGTTCACTTGCAGGATTTCTATTTGGACTTGGTGGAGGATAATCGAAAAATAACACCCCGTGACTACCTAGAACTAGCTTTGAAGCCAGTTCAAGGAAGTGGAAGAGATATAGCTGCAAAAAATGAGGTTTTTATCTAGCTGTACTTCTTCTGGTGATATAATTGCATGACATTAGTGAAAAGTCGCATAGCTACAATTGCTATAACTGATTCAAAGATTTTGTTGTGTGGTGATGTTCCTCTGTTTTATCTTCGACCATTTGATGTATACAGTTTACCTTAATGCTACTTCCAAGTGGATATACTAATGATGCTATAATAATGGTTACTAGATTCGCGAGTCCATTAGGGCTCTTTTTCCGGACAGAGAATGCTTCACCCTTGTGCGGCCTTTGAGCAACGAAAATGAACTCCAGCGACTTGACCAAATTCGTGTGAGTATCTCGTTTATGGTATATATTCCACAGTGTCACTAATGGTGGTTTTCGATGTCATTGTTATGATGGACATGGTTATAAAAAAAGTCCTCTCTGTCTGTTGGTGCAGCTGGACAAATTAAGACCAGAATTTAGGTCTGGGCTGGATGCTTTTACAAAGTTTGTGTTTGAGAGGACTAGGCCCAAGCAAGTTGGGGCAACAGTAATGACAGGACCCATTCTTGCTCGTATTACTCAGTCTTTTCTGGATGCAATAAATAATGGTGCGGTGCCTACAATAACCTCCTCATGGAAGGTGATTACTGTTTCTGGAGCTCTGAACTGTTTCCTGTTCTCATTGTTAATTGCATGATTTTGTTTGTCCCTTTCTAAAGTTGTTGGTTTACAGAATACTGTAACCCTTTTGGTTCTCTATGCTATCTACACTTTGGTGTGATCAATTCTGCCAACATTAGCTTTAATATTTGTGCTACCTTGCGCTGTAGTAGCTCTTTTTTTACGTTATTCTTTTTCTTGCAATTGAACCTGGAAGAAATAACTGTTTCTTTTTTAATAACATCGTTGTATTAGTTTTTTGCATTGTGGTTTTGAATTCAATTTTTAGGCTCTGTTTGGAACTTAGGGAAATATAGGGAAAAGAAGCGAAAATAATGGGGAAAAATTGAAGTGAAATTGAGAAGGAAAGTTTAGTTAGAATTTACTAAAATATTTCCTCTCTTTTTTTAAAAACCAAACAAGGATGGGGAAAGTTTTAAAATTTTCCCTTCCTTTCCCCATCTTTCCACAAATTCCAAATAGAGCCTTAGTTTCATTTCATTTGTTTAATTGTTGAAGTGAGCTTGGTAGCACAAGCAGAGATACACTGTTGTACAAAGTGAACTATGAAGAAGCACAAACAATTCTCTGGAGGAGGCATGTTGTGTGTGAACACTCATGTAGAACACCCACCCTCTTTCGACACCTCTAAAAGCATCTCCAACACTTCTATGTGTATGAATGGACAAATAAAATTCACAGTATTGGAAGAGTCATTCTCTTGTTTCCATACAAATAAAATTCATAGCATGGACTTTGGAAGTACATACTATAGGTTTGTTCACTTTGTTGGTTGTTTCTCTTCCATAAAAATCTGTTGAATGGAAGTACCAAAAACCCGGTAGGAGATTTTATGCAGTCGCCAACCATATTTTCACATTTTAGTGTAACTTTGGTTGTAACGTTTTACTGATTCTATTTTATGGATATGCATCATTAGAAAGGTTTTTACTTATTTATTACCATGAATCTTCTTTTCTATGTTGGAAAGATAATCAGTGAATATTTGCATCATGATCTAGCTGCATATATTGAGTTCTGTTCAAATTTCAAATGTCTCAAGATAGACTAAATATGAAGAACCTAGTTATTAGTTGAAGGCATTTTCTCAGAGAGGAAAATGATGCTTGTCATCTTGTTTTTTCCGTCTTTTTTCCTACCATTTGGCTATTAAAATCTGTGGTTTGAGCTTCTTTGAAGCAAGATATGCGCTTCTTGAGCAAAGATTGTAGTATGAGTTATGAATATGTTTGGAGATTGTCCCTTGAGGTTTGGATTCTTGTTTTGCAGAGTGTTGAAGAAGCGGAGTGTCAAAGAGCATATGATTTAGCATCTGAGGTCTATATGGCTTCTTTTGACCGATCGAAGCCCCCAGAGGAAGTGAGTGGTTCTTTCTTCCTACAGTTATCAAATTTTTTTGCTCTCTAATTCTGAGGTGCTTGTAGGCTGCACTAAGGGAAGCACATGACGAAGCAGTTCAAAAATCGACAGTTGCATTTAATGATAGTGCTGTAGGGTCTGGTTCAACTAGGCAGAAGTACGAAAAGCGTCTCCATAACTTCTTAAGGAAGACATTTGAGGTAATTTTCTTTTTATTTTCCTTTTCTTAGTAACTGTCTTGTTTAGTACCATGATTAGTTTGGACCATATGGTCTTCCTTTGTTTTAGCACCAGGTAATAGGTTTAGGTAGTTTATCTTCTTGTTTAGCATCTAAATATATTGTGATAATGGTGAAGTGTGGACTGACTCTGAAATTGACTTCTAGTAGAAGAATCAAGTCTTGACACCGAAAGATATATCTATGTCTAAGTCACAACTTCGCCAAGTGCGCATGTGGGAGTGAGAGCTCAAAAATCGATTGTGAAAATGACTAAGCCATGAAAGTATAAATATTTGCTTAATTATTTTACACTTGCGTATGCCTAAAATTCTATACTATTTGGTTCTTATACATTTGAATAGGAACAGTGGCTAGTGCTTATAAGTTAATAGGCAAATTAATAGCAGATGGATCGATGATTTTGCTTTTCCACCCATCTAATGTGGGAGTGTACCAGAGTGTGTATATTGGTCAGCATGCATAAAGGTTTTGGGATGCTCTATTACACTTCTTAGCTGGGTGCTTGGTAGGGATGTTGGGGGGGTTCAAGATGAGTTAGCGGGGGCAGAGTCAATTACAGCTTGGGTGGTTCGGCTATGGTTGATTCCGGCCAAGGGGCTAGAAGTCAGAAATCTTAGTGGAGCTTTCTTCCTTTTGTGTTTATAATACAGAGAGGAGGCGCTGAGAGTGCTGGCTTAGTAGTGGTCAATTGATGGCCAACCCCCATTTAGTTCAACAGAACAGAGGGGATGCCTGCTTTTGTTTGGTCAAGGATGATGGTGCTCAAAGCTATAGGTGATTGGTATAGTGGATTCTTTGGAGTTGATGAGAAGAGGGCAAAGAGGGGGCAATTGGGCTGGTTTGTTTTCATTGCTCTTATTTGCTTTTCTCAATGTATCCTTTGTCGAGTTCTAATCATATTTTGTTTCTCGGGCAAAATAAGAAAAGGGTGGGTTTGTTTGAAGGTGAAAGGGGATAGAGATACATGTTGCCAGTTTGGTCAGGGGACAGACCAAGGGTGGTAGTGAGTATGGTGGACGCTGGTGGCTGGGGTTGCGCGCAGGAATCTGTAGGTGCGGTGAGGGCAATGGTATTACAATGGGAAGGTGAGTGGGAGATTATTTGCGAGCGGGGCAGGAGTATATGATGTAAAATTTCAGACAGTTGGCAAAATGGTTTGTGGTGGCTATGTTGAACATTCTTGCAGATCTTGAGCTTTGAATCACGAGCTTCGATGTATAAGATAAAATGTGTTTTCCTAGTAGCGTATCTTGATCTAACATAGGATGTATTTGCCTAGCAACATATTTTTCATTCATTCTGCTGGTATTGTTCTAAGCACACTAGATTTGGAGACTTGTACTACAAATCAATGAAGCTATTAGTTGATATTCTGGGAAGGTGTATACAAAGCGATTATGGGCTATGATGTTAGAGCTTGGTTGTAGGTCCCCTTATTGGGTGACAAAGTCACCATGGAACTTAGTTCCAGCACTCCAAGTCAAATCTTCTAGGTCCCCTTATTGGGTGACGAAGTCGCCATGGAACTTAGCTCCAGCACTCCAAGTCAAATCTTCTAGGAACCTTGCTTCCATCAAGGAAGGAGCGTATCGCCAACTACTACATTACCTCTCAAGCATATGAACTCTAAAACAAACAAAAGAAGCACTACTGAGCATGAGAAAATATGAAGTTATGAAAAGATACTAGAAAGGTTACTTCAAATTTGCTCAATTATATAGTATATAAGCATAATATGTAGTATGTTTACAAACTGAAACAGTTGTTGACACCAATTGGCAATTGCTGATATATTACCATGTATACTAGAATTAATGAAAGAATTTTCATTATAGAGGTACATGTATACATGTAGCTAGGTGTCAGAGACAAAGGCCAAAGTTTGACAAATGGAGACTTAAGGCCTGCAGATTAGATTTATTTGGGCATCAGAAAAAATCAAAATTTGTCACCAAGCTTTTGCTGTTTATTCAGGGTGTTATATTTTAATTGTAGTAATACCTAGATTAGGTCAACTCAACGAAGTTGCTAATTATCCACTGTCGACATAGTTGCGAGTACTGATTTGGATATGCTACTGATGTAGGACTACAAAAGGGATGCCTTCAGGGAGGCATACTTGCAATGTTCAAATGCTATACAGAACATGGAAAAGGAACTAAGAACAGCTTGTCATGCTCCTGATGCAAAAATAGATCGTGTTCTGAAGGTAAGCAAGCATGTACTGTCCTGGTTATTGTGGTTTCTTATTTTTCTCGTTTGTCTTAATCATTATGATATCATATGGTTCTTGCAACTGAAACAAACAACTATTCCTGTTCTTTTTTAGTTCTTTTCCCCAATATTCTAAATATCGCTAGTCACTAGTCAGTTTGAAGAGGTTCGCCTAGGCTGACTAGTCAATACCTAGCGGTTAGTTGCTTTTCCAATTTTCCAAAAAATATTTCCCTTTCTCCGCCATAGTTTAAGTGAGAAATGACATAAGACTAGGAGAAATGAATTAAGACTTAAGTTATAATTAAATAGTAAAACATAATATTAATTTTGTTATCTAACATGCATATGTTTTGTTAGCCGATTGAGGGCTCTGATATGTATCATGTACATATTGTTAATACTTTGTTAATTAACATTTAACACCTTGTACTTTTTTGTATTACACATTTAACTCCTAGATACTTTTACAAATTACGAATATACCCCACTGATCTCCACCTAGCCGGTTAATTGGCGACTATTGTAAAAACGTTTAATTATTGCCGTGACCCTAAAATCTAGGCGTCGGGGTTCCACCAAGAGCCTAGGCCCTCCTTGGCCGACTGCTAGAGCACTGCTTTTTGTAGGTTTTTTCTTGTTTCTTTTATCAATGGAAAGATGTTATGAACTCAACTTTTTTTCGAGTTGTCTTTTGATCTAATCATTCTGAGATGAAAATACATTCTCTTTACGTTAATTTTTCAATAAGTTTGAAATATTGATGAATACATGGTTTTAAGTATTGAAATTATTAACTTCAAGCATTCTTTGGCTGATCCATGGACTGTTATTAAAAACAGAAATATGAAAAATTAAGTCTTGATGTTCAATTGTTCATGGTTACAGTAGGTGCTGATGCCATAAATGTTATATGGATATGGAAATTCAAGTTTTGCTAATATCATCAGTCGCAGAGATGTTATACGAATAGGGACATGATACTGTCGATTCTTTGCACTGTTAGTTGCACAAGGGATTCTGTTGTAAGCATATGCATTTGTTGTGAATTTATAACTATTAATTGCTCTTTGGATATCCACTTTTTTTGATTGCGTTACTGTAGTGTATATCTGCTACGGTAGAAGGGTTTGTGTGTTTAATTTGTGCATGGAGTTGGCTTGTTTTTTAGCCTTGGAATATCATATGCTTGTAAATTTCGTTATGCAGATTCTTGACGATCTTGTATCCAAGTATGAAAAATCGCCTCATGGTCCAGAAAAATGGCGGAAACTGGCTGGATTCTTGAAACAGAGGTTTGTGTTAGCAGTCGTTATATAAGATACTTGGTTTTGAATCTTTGCTTATTAACCTGATTGTTTATGTTCTCAGTTTGGAAGGTCCAGTTGTAGATCTTATCAAGAAGCAAATAGATCAAATCGTGTCAGAGAAGAGTTCCCTCATGCTAAAGTGCCGTTCTATTGAAGATAAGATGGGATTGCTCAACAAGCAACTGGAAGCTAGCGAAAAGTACAAATCAGAGTATTTAAAGCGTTACGAGGACGCTATAAATGACAAGAAGAAGCTTGCTGATGATTACATGAGTCGAATAGCAAATTTGCAGAGTAAATGTAGCTCATTGGAGGAGAGGTGTTCTAGCTTGTCGAAAACATTAGACTTGGCGAGGCAGGAGTCTGTGGATTGGAAAAGAAAATATGAACAGGTACTTTCAAAACAAAAGGCAGAAGAAGATCAGGCGAGCTCAGAAATAGCAATTCTCAAATCCAGGAGCAGTGCTGCAGAGGCAAGGTTGGCTGCTGCCAGGGAACAATCTCAGTCTTCTCAAGAGGAGGCGGAGGAGTGGAAAAGGAAGTATGATATTGCTGTCAGAGAAGCGAAAGCTGCTCTAGAGAAGGCAGCAGTCGTTCAAGAACGGTCAAGTAAGCAAACACAGCTGAGGGAAGATGCTCTCAGAGAAGAATTTTCTAGTACCTTGGCTGAGAAGGTGAATACACATAGATATTGTATATTTGTTCCTTATATCTATGTATCTATGTACCACAACTACCACCACAGAGAGAGAGAGAGAGAGAGAGAGAGAGAGAGAGAGAGAGAGCTTCTTTTTGGGAATGATTTGAGACGAGAGAGGAAGTGGGCACTTGATATCTAATTGCAACCAATTCTTCCTTCTTCTCTTCTTCTTTTTTTCCTCCGCATCTGTGTGCGCGTGCGCGCCCCTATACATCTTGGGTTTAGACTAGGTGTTTCAAAGTGAATTGTCTTTTATGGTCATTTGTTTTTATATTTGTTTATGCACTGAGTAAGTTAGTATGCATGTGACATTTTGTGTGATTAAATTCAACCATCAAAAATCGGGGTTGAAAAATGTAAATATGGCCTCCTCTGGTTGTGTAATAAACTATAAATGTTGTGTGGATATTTTGGGTCCCCTCTGGACTCTGGAGAGAATCCTGCCTCTCCTTGCACTGTAAAGTATGTTTGGAGCATTTCAAGATGCCATAAGTATTTATTTCCTTTTCTTTGGTGATGATCTGCAGGAAGATGAATTGAAGGACAAGGCTTCTAAGATTGAATTTGCGGAGCAGCGTTTGACAACTTTGAGTTTGGAATTGAAGGTGATTTTTGACAGCATCTAGAAACAATATTGATTATGACATTTCTTGCTTCATATTTTACTTATCAACTATGAAGCACAGACACTCCTTTAAGACACTCCTAAAGGTCGCCGAATCCGCGTCTAACAAAGTGGGGACAATGGACACTCCAGGGACACGGGAGGGGTTAAATATGCATTTTTTTTTTTTTTTTTGGGGGGGGGGGGGGGGGGGGGGGGAGTAAATGCGTATTACGTCAAATATTTTTGGGTTAAAAATGTAATATGATGTATATATGATGTTTGTGTATACATATTGATTCTTCATGCTTCTACTGTTCTATATATAACTTTGTTTTCACTGGTTTGGAATGAATAATATTTACTTATTTTTTCTGTGTCCGTGTCCCCAGTTTTAAGACATCCTTGTGCGTGCTACATAGGTTGTCAAAAAACTACATATACATAGACACACACACACACACACACATATATATATATATGGAGCGGTTCAATGGACACCCAAAAATTGCTCAAAATAAGCACTTTCCAGTCTTTTTTTTTTTGCAAATTTCTTGCGGGCACCCTTAAAATCACATTCTACACACATTGAACGGTACGGATCATAAAAATTTGATCGGGAACTATGAGATTGAGATTTGGGGTGTTTTTTTAGGTGTCCGCGGAACCGCCCAGTGTTATATATTTTAAGGGTATTCTCGAGAAATCAGCCAAAAAAAATGATCGGGAAGGGCTTCATCCGAGCAGTTTTTGTTTGTTTTTTATCGAACGGTTCAAACAAAAACTGCTCGGATGAAGCCCTTCCCGGTATTTTTTTTGCCGATTTCTTGCGGGTACCCTTGAAATCACTTTTTGAACACATTGAGCCGCTCGGATCATCGAAATTCGATCGGAAATGGGAGAAATGAGAAGGTCTGCATTTTAACTGAAATGCGAAATATATATATAGGGGCGGTTCA
This sequence comes from Rhododendron simsii, assembly GCA_014282245.1. Lineage (NCBI taxonomy): Eukaryota > Viridiplantae > Streptophyta > Magnoliopsida > Ericales > Ericaceae > Rhododendron > Rhododendron simsii. The sequence continues at coordinate 23,724,019 of CM024965.1, read as the reverse complement.
AGGGACACCCAAAAAAATACCTCATAGTTTCCGATCAAATTTTGATGATCTAAGCCGCTCAATGTGATTTTAAGGGTACCCGCGAGAAATTAGTAAAAAAAAATGACCGGGAAGGGTTTGATTTGAGCAGTTTTTAGCTTAGATTTAATGAACGCTTCAATTAAAAATTGCTCAAAATAAGCACTTCCCGGTCTTCTTTTTTTTTTTTGGGCAAATTTCTTGCAGGCACCTTTAAAATCACATTTTGCACACATTGAACGGTTCAGATCATAAAAATTTGATCAGGAACTATGACATTGAGATTTGGGGTATTTTTTTAGGTGGTTTTTTTTGGGTGTCCACGGAACCGCCCCGATATATATATATTGACATGTTCAAGCTTATCACTTTGCTTGTCTCAGCCCAAACGGGTCACTCTACTATTTTTTGAGTTAGTTTGTGGTTATTTTTCATATTGGTGAGGGCAGCAGGGTGCCAAGGACCATGGCCCATCGACGTTTGCAAAATCTTGGCAAGGGCCCTGTGACCTATGTATATGAAGCTTTTAATATAGACCCTACAAAAAGTACAAATGTCCCAATGGTAGGAGGTGGACACAATAATGTATATCAAGCTAGTAAACACCCTCATCATTGTATAGTCGGACTTGCGTGTGGAGATGCAAATCTGTAGATTAAGCGAGGTAAAATACGAAGCGGAGATGCAAAATGCAAACGGGGAACAAATGCGACCGGAGAGACTTGAACTCAAGGCCTCAATGCTACTTTGTGACAATTGTATTACAGAGAAAAGATTAATCTTACAAGAGAACTATGTATACTAACCATATAAAGGCGAAAAGACTAGACTTACTGTTAATGTGAATGACATAAATGACAACAAAACCCAAAACACTTTATGCACAAAGCACAATAGGAGTTTCAGATCCATTGATTAACAAAAATGTGACTGCCATTTATTGGTTTTCAATAACAAAGAACATAAAGGTAGAATGTTATTTTAGGTAAATTACCTGAATGAGATATGTGGTTGTTTTACTGATCTTTCTTGCTATTCTTTCTCATATGCCTATGTATGGATTTTAATTTGAGAAGTCCATTTTTAGTAATCTTGGCCCCTCTAAACTGCAATTTCTAGTTTCGTCCCTGTTTGATGTGATAATTGGTTCCTAGCTTTATGATTGCGATATGGTTTGAATAGCACATATACAGTAGAGTGCCGCAGTGCAGCCTGCAGGTGTAGTGTTTCTGCTTGTAGCTTTTGATGGTGGCATTTGGTAGATTGGGGTAAACGTTGTATAGAAAACCATGTAAAAGGTATTAGGTATGTTCAGGACTTTTTACCATTGACCCCACCCACCCACATAGTGAACTTCGGGACTTAAAAATACGGTAATCCAGTAGTGGTACTGGTATCATGGGGAAGGAAACCCCAGCTAGCTTGAGCTGAGCAAGTTTGTTAGTTTTTGGACATACATTCTTTATTCTCATATAAATAAGTGTATGCATTGTTGATGGTGAATAATTGTGCTCTGTCTTGGTCACAGGCTGCTGAGTCGAAGATAAAGAACTACGATTCAGAAATTTCAAATCTGAAGATTGAAATCAAGGAATTGGCTGGGAAGTTAGAAACTACAAACGGGATGGCTCAGTCATTTGAACGAGAAGCCAGGATACTGGAACAGGAAAAACTTCATTTGGAGCAAAAATACCAATCGGAGTTCAACAGATTTGAGGAAGTGCAAGATAGGTGTAGAAATGCAGAGAGAGAAGCCAAAAGAGCAACGGAATTAGCTGATAAAGCACGAGCAGAAGCAGTCACTTCTCAAAAGGAAAAATCAGAGATTCAGCGAACCGCAATGGAAAGATTAGCTCAAATCGAAAGAGCTGAAAGGCACATTGAAAGTCTGGAACGGCAGAAAGCTGACCTGGCAAATGAAGCAGATAGATACCGTGCCGCAGAGGCGGACGCTGTTTCCAAAGTCTTGATATTAGAAGCGAGGGTTGAAGAAAGAGAAAAGGAGATAGAGTCGCTTTTGCAATCTAACAACGAACAGAGACTTAGTACTGTTCAAGTCCTCGAGAGTCTATTAGCGACAGAGCGCGCGGCACGCACGGAAGCAAATAATAGGGCGGAAGCGCTCTCAGTTCACTTACAAGCAACACAAGGGAAACTTGACTCGCTCCAGCAGAAGTTGACTCAGGTTCAACTCAATGAATCAGCGTTAGACGGGAAGCTGAAAACGGGTTCTCATGGGAAACGGGTGAGACAGGAGGATTATGAAGTGGGGGTTGAGTCTGTTCATGATATGGACAATAATAACGGAGGAATGAGAGGGAATAAGAGGTCGAAGAGTACAACTAGCCCTTTGAAACCCGTGCAGCCGGAAGATGGGGGTTCTGTGTTTAAGGGGGATGAAGAGAATGATGACAGTCAGCAGACCAATTCGGAGGATTACACGAAGTTCACTGTCCAAAGACTGAAGCAGGAACTTACGAAGCATAATTTTGGTGGCGAGTTGCTTCAGTTGAAGAATCCCAACAAGAAGGATATAGTTTCTCTTTATGAAAAATGTGTTCTCCAGAAATCGTAACATTTCGAGTAGTTTGGAATTTTAATGGATAGCTTATGAATGCCGGAATCGAGTTGTTTTTGAAACTCGATTATTGGTGCAGAGCTTTTGATTTACTTTGGTGTAGTTAAAATTAGCCAAGAACTTATTCAGGTGTGCTATATTCGGGGTTAGTGTTTGGTGTTATTTTCTTTCTTTCTTGCTTTCTTTCTTTCTGGGAGGTGTATTTCTTGTTTGTGAAATATTCGATTTCGGAGTTATTTGGAGTGACATCCTAATTTTATTTGTATGATTAGAATGTCTAAGTACTACCTTGTAGGAGTAGCTTTTATGCATGTGCTTGCCAAAGCTTGTCCTATATTGGAGATGTTGAGGTGGTCATATTATCTGTGGAAGTTTAGTGAAGGTAATGTTCTCTGATGGAATTCCTTCAATGAAACCAAATCAGATGTTTTTTTTTCTCGGCAAAAGAATTTTATTAATCTTTGAAGAAGCTATACAAAGATTAACTGAACCAATGGCATAATGGCAAACGCCATCTAAGAAATATGAAGGCAAGATGCCAACCTGAACAAAAGGGACCACCAGAAGAAATGTCCGAAGCTACCAACCAAACACATCCTTGTATGAATTTCTATTTGATTGGGAAAAAAAAAACATCCTTATAATCCTACTAAAACCAAACCAAATAAGCCAAGTGGTGGGTGTAATATCATGTACTCTAAAGTTTCGAACATCTCCAAAATCAACCCCCGCCAAAAGTGAGACTTCATTTCTAACATCTTCGAAAATAACATCAACCAAAAACAGATTTGAACTCAGAAGAATCACTTTACAACAATTTCATGGCAATCCAACGACTTAGCTCAAGGACGTGCCTCCCTCGCCGCCAAGCCCAAGACTTTGGATTTGTGGATCAGGACAATTGTGCGGTGTCCGAAGTACGGTGACCGATGCATTTTCTATCTGTGATAACATAGCCGTCAAAAATAATTGCTTGGAGAGAGAGAGAGAGAGAGAAGAAAATAGAATTACATCTTGGAAATGATCGACTCAAATAGATGCTCATCATAAGCTTGTCTTTTTTCCCCTAGTCCTATTGATCCAGCAACGCAGCAGCGCCACGCTAGTAGAGAGTTAAGCTACTAAACTAAGCTAAGCTGCTGTTGGGGAACTCCGTCAAAGCGATTTGCCGCTTAGAGATTTACCAAAAGAAAGTTCGGTTTTTATTCAATAAGAACTTGGTAAGAATTACACAGTTATGATGTACACATCCCATCAAACTTGCAACAATTATGCTTCTACACTTTACAAATCAACTTATAGCCAACCTTCACATACTTATTAGTGTCCTAGTACTGCACCACTTCCTTTGTATAAATCCCCTATATATCAACTACCGCATAAAACTACATGAACAGTGTCAATCAATACCAACATATTTCACATGCCCAAATAAAATGGCTTTCCAGTTCTTGAAACCACCCCCATCTTATTCCCTTTCTCTCTCTCACTAAAAGAAAAATCCTCAATCCCACCTAATTCTGAGCCTCATATTTCAAGAAAACAAACGAGTCCTTAATAATTGTCATTTAACTTTTCCCCTAGTACTAAAATTACCCACCACTTATATATACTCTATTTCCTCTCAAGCACTTTTCCTTTGCTTCCACTGGTGGCCAAGTGAATAAATGAAGACCCATCACCTTGCATAGCCATATTAGGGATTAGCTGAGTTTGGATTTCCCTATCTTGCCCTCCAATCTCATAACAAACCAACGGAGAGTTATAGAACTCCACAAACCCCGTTGTGTTCTTGTTGATCAAAGAGCAAGGCTCTGTTTGGCTGACAACTGATTCTTTTAAACCACATTGTCTAGGCTGCGTTTGGTAGAAAACCTTCGAAACCACCAACTCTCCTTCCTTTTCCTCCTCATTATTTCCAAGATGGTACTGGTGCATTACCCAGTTTGTTTTTTCCGGCTTCTTTTGCCTCCCGTAGTTTGTGTAGAGCACTAGTATCTTTTTGAACCCTTTCACCACCCCACCGACGAAAACCGGCCTGGTTTTGCCGGTTTTGTGCCACCTCGTCTCGCCCCCGTCGTCTGTATCGGTGTGCACCTTTCTTCGTTTTCTTGTCCCGGTGGTGTACGCTTTCGATGGCCGGTGAAAGAAGTGGCGGATTAGGCCGTCTTTGCTTACACCTGCATTATTGGAGAGTGTGAGAATGAATACAGAGTTCTTTAAGATCCAGGTTTCAAACATGCAACCAGAATTTACTGTCACCGGATCAAACAGTACATAGAGCATGTATAATTTGTTTTTCTATCTTTTGATTGTAAGGAGAATGCTTGTGGCTAAACATATTTCTGTTCTATAAATCGAGATTCTTGTGCAACATACTATTGTCCAGTTCCCCAAGATTAGTTAAGATGTGTGAAAGCTTGAATTATAAAAGAAAAAAAAATTGTCTATTGTCTCCCGGCCGCACATGAGATGAGATCCACTCCAGTAACTGTCCTGGACAATCCAAACATGCAAGGGTCTTACATGCTATCAACAAATAACGGACCAATCCATATGGGTCACCACTAGGGGACGGTGAAAGTGTTCTTCCAGAAATTAAATGAGATGCGCGTAAGTTAACCTCTACACGTACATCGAGTTATAAAAAGACACTACAAACAACTTTTTTTTATTGTTTTGCTTGTTTTTGAACTTAATTTCGACTATTGTTCTTTAAGAAAGATCTCGCAATGGAAACCTTCAAATCTCATGTGGCAAAGCAACGACTAATTGTGAAGCCAACACACCAGGTCCAACCCAATTGTCATCGAAAGACCAAATCCGACATGGATTTGGCACAGGCCTCTTCTGCCCTTTTTTAAGACAATGTCAAACATTATTTTGTTTGAAAAAGAGACTATTGTTTAGAACAAAATATTCATAAAATTGTTGACAACTATAAATTTGAAGATATGGTTGGAGAGGGCTGGATTTGTGGATGTCAAATTTACCAATGTCAATTTGTCATATAAGTCTTAAGAAAAATAAAACGACACGTCCTATATAGATTGGAGATACTCTTACATGCTCTGTTGCTAATACCAGTATATGCGACGGCTATAAAGACATTGCGTGTAGTCGATAGAAACTATATCACTATTATGGCCCGTTTGTAAGGGGGAGAAGGGAAGGAATGGAAGTAGGAAAAATGGTGTTGGGGGGTGGTTGGGGTGAGGGGAGCTTACTACCTTGGAGGTGTCTTAGCTTACTGCTTACACTACCCCAAACCCTAGGATTAGCTAGTTTGGGTGGGAAAAAAGACTAAATTACCCCTCAATCCTTTTTTTTTATTTTCAATGCAATGATTCTATGAGGCAGTGAAGTAATTTATCACATTATCCGCTCTTATTCACCCATGTCAAATATTACTCAAACCAAATAGTATAAGCTAATCCCTCCTCCTTACAACATCTCAACCTCTTACTCATCATTCATCTTTATCCACCAAAAATCTTATTCGCCCGACAAATGAGCTGTTGGCTCTTAATAATACTAGTATCTCGCTAATGATACAAAACCGTTCAATCTCAATTTTAGCTCCGAAAACTGGCCAACTGCTCATGTCGACTAATGTCTCTCAGACTCTCACCCAAATTATCCCCCACAAGTCTAACTAGCCTTTTGAGCTCTACTAGAGCACGATGTGATTGGTTTCTCAAGAACTTGTTGATATGTGCAAAAAATTTTATGAACACGTTGAGCTATTATAAAGAACCATATCTAACCAGTAGGGGCGGCTCTAATATATCCAGAGGGGTTCAAGCGATTCCCTAACTTCAAAATAATGCATTAAAATTTTATATTTTGTACATAGAGAATTTGATTTTTTCGTTAATAATGTTAGTACTTATAGAGAATATAAATAATAAAGTTAACTCTCTCTCCCTCATAACTTAAGCTTTTAAATGAGTTGGTAGTTGACAATCTAATATGATATCAAGCAAGCAATAGATCCTATATGCGAATCTCATTGCCTACCTAATGAATAAGATTTACACGTGTTTAGTTCATTTATGAAGGAGATCGCCTGACTACACGTGAGGGATGTGTTGAGAATATAAATAATAAAGTTACTACCTCTCTACTAGTTTATGCTTGTAGATGAATTGGTGGTTGAAAATCTAATAATCCCTCCGTCCATGTTTGTTAGTCTACTTTGGGAGTCTGTGCCATTTTTAATTGCTTATATCTTTCGATATGAATTTCAAAAAAAAATATGTAACATGGATCTTAATTGATATATCTCAATTAGTTTTATTATTCTATATTTTCAAAATTTTAAAAAACATTACAAATTGGAATATAAAATAATTTAAAAATAGCACGAATCTCCAAAACGGACCAACAAAGGCAGACGAACGAAGGGAGTAGTTCTAAATTGGTTATACGTTTCAAAAGTAAATGAAAAATTGCTAAGTTTGTGAATGAGTAGATGATGTAGTTCAACATAACAAACACACTAGGCCTAATAAATTTCAAAATATAAATTTGTTTATTTTGTATAGAACTCTTTATACAAAACTTCAATAATATATTTTTTTTACCGATAAACTAAAATCCTGAAGCCGCTCATGCTAACTAGCCTTTACCTTTTAACCTAACTTGAGAAAACCACATTCAAAGGTGACGATGTAGCCAAAGGTGTGGTATCGGGCAACCCCATGGAAAGAAAAATTTTACTACTACCATATTGAAATTTTTCAAAACTTAATAGACGACCTCATGGATATTTACGGCGACATCACACAGGATAATTCCTCCAACTTCATACCCCGAAAAGTTAAAACGTACTCGATACAAAACAAAAGGCAAAAGCGCTAAAACCAACTCAGCTCCCGTTTCTCACTATCAAAAAAAAAAACTTAGCTCCTGTTTCTCACTGCCTCTGTTATCATCAACTGATGGTTTGATCTTCGTGGCCGTCGCCACTAGTACATATTTCTCTTATTTTCCCCTCTCATTCACTTTAAATATTCTAAGGCTTGTTAGTTTAAATGTTTAAAACTTGAGTAGGATTGCAAAGTGTGATATATATGAGTCCCCTTTCTCTAAGAACCACTTAACTTAATAAAATGAGGACCTCCCTTTCCCGATAGAATTTCGATGATCCAAGTCGCTCAATGTGTTCAGAACGTGATTTTAAGGATACTTGCGAGAAATCAGCAAAAGAAAAAGACCGGAAAGGCTTCATCCGAGCAGTTTTTGTTTATTTTTTATCGAACGGTTCAAATAAAAACTGCTCAGATGAAGCCCTTTCCGGTCTTTTTTTTTTTGCTGATTCCTCGCGAGTACTCTTAAAATCACATTTTGAACACAATGAGCGGCTCGGATCATCGAAATTCAAACTAAAAATGGAAGAATGATTGTGTATAATTATATATATATTTATATGAATAGAGTATTCTTTTCTTGATAAGTACTATGGATAGAGTATTCTGAGTATATACATATAATATGAAATGAATAATTATATAGGCTTTGCCCTTTGGAATTTGTATATATTCCAGGATATGGGTTGTTTGAGTTTTTAGAAATTTTTTTTTATAGGCGATGCTCATTGGGATCTGCATGATTTTATCTTATCTACCATGGTTATTGTGTTCTATTCAGATTAATATGGACAACTTTCTGATAAGAAAATCATTCACCGTGCAAGGTTCATCTTCCACCAGTCCTATTCAGAAAAATTGTTCCAAGAAAATTCGTATCGATTAAAATCACCTTCCCTCAGATCCGGAACTTAGAGAAAAGATCTCAAACTTATCATCCTAATGTTCAAGATGCAATAAGAAGGTGTTATTTGTAAAAGGGTCCTTGTCAACCTGGCTTTGCTTTTTCCCGATGCGACCGCACAGGGCCGGTCCTGGGCTAAAGCCCGAGGTGCCGGCGCTTTAGGCCTCCGAAAAACGAGGGCCTCATTTTTTCAAAAAAAAAAATCAAATATATTATATTTATGTAAATGTTCCGTATTTCAACACAATGTCAATTCTAGCTCAAGTGATCTGTGTGAGGCATGTGAAATTGGGATGGGAGATCCAAGGTTCAACTCCTAGGAAGATTTTCTTTTGATTTTGTTTTTTTCCCCATTTTTTTCTTTGGGATCTAGATACAGCTCTTACAACTTTTGCATTCTTATGGTTAAAGTTAATAATATGATTAGTTAAAAAATTACAGTATATGAGTGGTATTTTGTTAGGTTTGATTTTTTTTTTCTAATGGTATAAAATATTTTAAAATTTTACTTTAGTTAAATTACAAAACTAAAAATACCATGTTCAATATTTTTACCTTATATTAATCACCTATATTGAAATTTTTTATTTTTTTTATAGAAAACCTAAGGCCTCAATTTCAAAAGTCGCTTTAAGCCTCCAAATTCTCAGGGCCGGCCCTGCAACCACAACAATAGAAAGAGCTTTTTCGGCTACGAAATATGTGAAGAGCAGGTTGTGTAATTGAATGGGAGACCAATGGCTGAATGATCGCTTATTTGGTCGCATATACTAACAAGGAAGTATTTGACGCTATCAACCTAGAGACTATCATCCAACGATTCCAAAATATGAAACCGCGTCAACTGCAATTGTAGAGGCTCGTATAGCTTTTTTTTTTTTGTCGAGAACTGAAAAGAAAAATCATTAGTATATGCATTTTGATATCTTTTGTGTATTAGTTGAAACGCTTATCGAGCTTTAAATGTGATTTTTGTTGAAAGTAAGTTTTTGATTGCCATTATTATGATTTTTATTTCGATTTTACAATTGGCAAAAGTATTGACGTTTATGAAGAACCCATGCTCCCGAATTCTTGAAGTCACCACTGACTGCATTAGGTAGGAGTAGTGAGCAGAAAGTAATCGTTCTGAAATATCCTTATATCCAATTTTGTTCTACTAATTAACCTGAGTTATAGGCTTGTTTTGGCTAAATAAGTTTATTTTTTGTCTTTATTTAAAAACATTCGCATTTGTTACTTTTTCGTCAAATTTTTATGACTTATTGATTTGTCTTGTCGAGAGGATTGAAAAAGTAAAAAATTATGATCAAAACTCACATTTTTTTCAATAAAGTCAAAAATTCTGTCTTTTTAACTTATTTTTGTTTTTATTCAAAAAATTATGAGTTTCGGTCATTTTTTTTTTATTTCTTTGTATCAATAAGTTAAAAATTTTGAAGCAAAACAAATAAATACAAAAAAAAATATTAATAAAGAAAAAAAGTCACTTATTGAGCCAAAACAAGCCTGATTACCCCATTCTTCAGCCTAATTAACATAATAGATCTAAGTACATGGTATATATAGTAATTATTTACCTGGTAGCTTTTCTGGATGTGTGTAGCAAATTCCATTTTCCCCCTCAAGTGTTGGAATAAATTCATCTATTAGTGGATGAATCTTACGGGGATCCAAACAAACCTTCGCCTCCAAATGTTCAAGAATTTCTAGGTCAGACGGATCGAACTTCACACCCGCCGGAAGCCCCGGCAAATCTTGAATTCCCCCCTAATTCAATCGATAACATGACAAATTTACGCACAAGATTATACGTCGGAAGGGGGCAAAAAATTATGAGACAAGAAAAGAATATTCTAATCAAGGTTTTAAATAGCGGCAGAGATGCCACGATGTCCAAAATCGCAAAAAATCAAATATAATACCTGATCTTGTAGCTGGATATTGTGGCCGCAGGATGGGCATGTTATGATGGGATTTTCTTTGGAATTTGATAATTGGACGGAATTTGGGTCTTGGGAATCACTGCACCATGTCATCTCTCTTGTTTTGCTCTTATGCCCATCCCAGAATTGGTTTCTCTCTCTTGTTTCCTCCAGTACTTCCGCCTTAACTGAACAAATAAACAAAGATAGTTTCACAAATATTATATAAATATATAACTAAATCAAGAGAGAAAAAATTAAAACTAGTTGAACAAGAGTAGTAATTAATTTCTGTATTTAACTATATATATCGCGTTTTTTTTTTTGGGGGTCAACAAAATCTTATTATAGTTAATTGTCTGGTGTATGGGGGAGGAAACAAAGGAATTGAACACTCCACCTTTTTGTTTATCTCTTCCAATCAGACATACACAGGGAGAGAGAGAGAGAGGAGAGAGAGAGAAGAATGATCAGTATTTTCCTATGCGTATATATAACTGGATAAAGATATTTAGCCTTTATTAGTAAAATAATACAGTTTGCTTGGACGGCAAGTTTGGTTTTGCTTGTGTGTATGTGCGCACATGGAAGAGAGAATAAAATGCAAAAAATTTCGGTGTTTGCTTTCCTAAGCGAGAATAAATTCTGTCTAGATGACTAGACAGAATGAGTTTTCTGCCAGCGCCCTTTGTGGATTCTCTTCGCGTATTTTTTTTGGTGATTCAAATTGTGCATTTTGTAGGGTTTGTAAAATAATGCATCTACGCAAAAAAAATGTTTGTTCGGACATTGATAGGTATATCAAAAGTTGAGTTCTAGACGAAAAAAATGGACGACCTGGATCTGTCAAATATTTTTTAAGTTAAACTGTCCACAGCTGTTCATTTTTTCGTCTAAAAACTCAAACTTTTAACATAATTATTGATGTCCGGACAAACTGATTTTTTACATGAATACATTATTTTACATGCCCTTCAAAATGAACGGTTTGGATAACCTAAAAATATGCGCAAATGTGGCCCATAGAGGTGGCAGAAAACCTCCATTTTCCGCCTCATCTGGACAGAATTTACAATTTTTATAAGCTCTCCTGTGATGCTCTCTTTAACTAAAACTGTGGAAAAGGGGTTTGATAAACAAGACTGACTGTAAAACAAAGGAGGGGGTAGAGTGGAGATGGGGCAACCAGCTGATTCTTTTTAGACGTTTCACCTGATCTTGAGAGAGAGAGAGAGAGAGGGAGAGAGAGAGAGAGAGAGAGAGAGGGGTTTAGCTCCAGTGTCAACCTGGAGTGAAGTTAAAGCTATACGTACATACCACTACAAGATATGTACATACCACCCAAAAAAGAAAGTAACAATCGGGGAATTTTACACCAAACAACCACCTGTATGTTTTTCTACTTATCCATTTCTTAACGTAGACTTCTCAGTTCTCATATGCAATCCTCTCTCTCTCTCTCTCTCTCTCTCTCTCTCTCTCTCTCTCTCTCTCTCACGGTCAATACATATGTATACATAGTTTAATTAGTTTCTTTATTGCTACCTGTACATTCTTAAAACTGGGATGGATAACTAAAAATGTTCATAAAGAGTAAACGTGTGGTAACTAGGTTGTGTTAATCATGCACCAATTCATGACTTCTAGGTTTGGTTAAAGGTTTTTGATAACTCAAATTTCTGTACAAAGATTTATGCGCGTCTCAATTAATTTTGAAAAATCAATCTTAGAGCATCCGCATTGTAATAAGCAAATGATTGTGAGTAAGTAAATTTAACAACAATGCTCAAAAAATACCCCACATTATAATAAGCAAAGTTACAAGTCTTTTAGCAAATAACCAAATTTTATTCATTCCATAATCAAACTTAACAACTTTTATCAATAATCAAAACTCAATAACCAAACTCAATAACTAAACTCAGAACTCAATACTCCAAAAACACCCCACATTGGAATCGTCTCATCGAGACGAATAATTTGGTGTGGTCGAGTGCGTGATTCAAACTTATTTGCGATTGGACATATGTGCATTGTATATTATAGGGGTTTGTTTTGTTCAGGATGCAAAAATAATCAATGCGGAGATAGAAGTTGTTAAGTTTGATTATGAACTAAATGGATAATCAAATGCTGATGTGGCACATTTTGGTTATTGATTTTGATTATTCCCATTGCGGATGCTCTTACCGTTGACAAGTTTAAAACACAACTTCGGATATAACTGTAACAAGAGCTGTTTGATGGACACGTCTTCTGAAGCAGATATGTTTTAAAGTTGTGTAAGTAGCATTGCTCTAATGTGGTCTGTCCCAAATATTGTTACAATGCATCGATCATAGTGTTTTTTGTAATTTTTTTTAGATCAATGCATCACTAGTTCAAAAAAGTACTTAACCGTACGTTAATATACTAGGTATGTGCATGTCAACTATGTCAAGTAGGCACTAGGACGTATGGTTCTTTTCTTTACCCCAAAAGAAAAAAGAAAAAAAAAAAAGAATTGGAACTAGGAACTATGGCTTATTAAAAGAAATTAAGGTAAACTGATCGAAATAATGGAAGTACTGGGGAGCATCCGTGTTGGCCTATCCGTGTTGTTCATGCACGGTAATGGACGGTTCAGATTTCATCTCGGCAATGGACGAATGAACAGTTGAGATCTGTTCGGTCGAGATAAAATTTGAACCGTCCGTTGTCGAGCATGGACGGTCCGGACGGGGCCAACATGCAGCATGCTCATGTGTACATATGATCACTTAGATCGTTGACGTGGGCTGTTTTTCAGCTGGCACGCAGTCGATTGCAAAGTGTTTGGAAAGAAAGTCGATGGTAGTGGAGTGTTTCCATATGCTGTTGATATTTAATTAATTGATTGAAGGAGTGGGGTCCAACTGTCAAAGTCATGTGTGGAGCTTCTCAGATACGCGACGCAACACAAAACTTAGCCAGGAAGCTTCGTCTCTAGGGTTTACTTAAACGTATGGACGAGGGTTTTAGGATAATGACGATTTCTTGTTTCCAGTTCTGGAAAGAAGATAGGAGTTAAGTCTTTTCCAACCGCGTCTATACGCGTTGAGAAAAAACATCTCGGAAAATATATGTGGACTAGGAGAAATTCTTCGGTACTGGATGGGTATCACGTGGTGCCCGAGCAGCCCATTCGAGCCATTCAAAAGTGTGTTGGATGGCCCAGATTGAAACGCTCTCTCTCTTCTCACCTCACCACTCTCTCTCTTCTCTTTCTCTCTTTTTCCATCTCCAAATTTGAGCCGTCCAAAATTAAAATGGACAGTTCGGAACTTTGGATACACCGAGCGGATACCACCCGGGACTGAAAAATTTCTCGTGGAGTAGATTCATTTTTATCATTGATTCACATTACGAACGTAGAAGTAGAACCCAAAATGTAAATTTTATCTGGATTTCCTAGGTCTTGTACGTTGCATCACAGAGAAAACTATTCAATGAACCCATGTTATGCACAGGAAGGACAAGAATATGATGGACATGAATCTTTCAGGAAAACAACAACAATTCTAGTTGCAACTAAATCTTACATCAATAAAGCAATGCTACGGATTCCGAAAAAGTGACCTTGAAAATGATCCCGAAAGAGAAAAACCAGTATTTCAAATTTACTTTAATGTTTGGATCTCATACATCACAATAAATCTCAATCACTAATTTTACTTTCGATGAAACTTTTGGTTGTCGATCGATCGAGTTAGTGTACATCAATTATCGTGCCCCATTCAACCATTGATTAATTGCAAAAGTAAAAAATTACACCGATTAGTAATGATTACTACAACACCACTGGAGCAAATTTTTAACAGCAATTCGCCATAATTAAAGCACGAATGAGCACTAATCCAAAAAGAAAACTACTTTGGAGAGTATGTTGAGTCATAGATTTGTTAAAAAAATAAAAGAAAAACAAAAACAAAGGGGAAAAGATCAATAATTACAAAATTATGAAGGAATGTACGTATTAGACATATTTGTCATACCAATTTTCTTGCCGTGTCTCTCCAATAACCATGCACATACGGGTCATATATAGCTAAAGAAAAAGAAGCAAGAAAAAAATAGGAATACTGAAAGAAAATAACAAATTTTAGCAAAATATAAACAATTCAAGCAAGAAAAAAAAATTGGAAAACTGAAAGAAAATCAATAGAATCACAATCAATTTCATAAGAAATTCTTAAGAGTGGGTTGCAAATGATTTTCTAAAGACTAAATTAAAAAAATTTCTTTACTGGAAAACAGGTAATTCCCTTTTTCTATTACTTTTTGGCCACAAAAAGCAATTTATGCTATGTTTGGTTTGGTTTTTAAAAAATAGTAAGGGTAATAAGTGGAGAGAGATAGAGAGAGAAATGTTAGAATTAGAGAGAATCTAGGGGGTATTTTTTGAAAAAAAAATTGAATTATAAAAAGAACAAATCATTAATTATTTCATTAATTTTCTCTCGATCGCAAAAAAAGAGTCCAGCACTACCGGTAAGCAAAGCACTAAAAGGGTTCGGTGCTAGTACTATATTACGTAAATAGTAATCCCTAATTTTATTTACTCACAATCCCCCTTGAATATCAATGGTTACTTTTCAAAAAAATCCGATAAATTAAATAGGCATCCTATTTACTAGATTTATTTAGGTGTCCGTTCTAGAAATTTTAAATACTTATGTTCTCATCCTCTAAAATTATTATTGCCCATTATACCCCTAGTTATATATATTAATATGGATAGTGTGTATAGAATATTTTGATTTTCTCATATTTTCACCTCTTTTATTACTCCACCCTAGTACAGTATTAATTTTCTACCTCTCTAAAGTCTAAACTATTCCTAACCCTAACACGCGGGACCCACCCCCCATGCTGTCAATCATCTCCCCCAAGCTCCAGTCACACCCCACTCATCGCCGACGTCGGATCCACCTCTTCTCAGGACTAGCATGAGGACGCTTCTCTCGAAGCACACCGCTTTTCCACCGCCGTGGTCCATGGCGAGATTGAGGTTGTTTTTTTTTTGGGTAACTTAACCATGTTATTGCACGCAAACAAACCCAAACATAAGGCAGAGCTTTTACAAGCAGTCAGGCCAAAAAGGCCAAAGCAAAACAAAGCAAAGTAAGAAAGCAAACAATGCTACAAGAAGCAACAATACTCAACTCCTATGCAAGACTAGCTCAAAGCTAGAATACTAGAATGCACATTCCCGCTCCTAACCAACAGTCTATTCTCAACATTGGGCTTTATATTCCTCCAAGAACACATACAAGCTCTAACTTCATCTACAATCTTGGACCATAAGCTTTCAACAGAAGTGCTTATGCCCTGGAACACCCTAGCATTCCTCTCCCTTTATATCCAATAGATGGATGCAGCTAAGGACAATTTATAAGTTCTTTTGGTATAAGAGTCCGTCCTCATATGAGTGCATAAAAAATCAATTTCCCTAGCCAACTCATAACAAGGCCTAACAATGTTGTTTTTGCCAAGCATACGAGTCCACACATACTTGGAGTAATCGCAATCAAAAAAAAAGTACTCATGAGACTCATCTTCCAAGCAACAGAGTACACATGTTGCATTCACCCCTAGACCCCATCTTAGAAGTCTATCCTTAGTGGATAATCTGCCTAGGAAAGTGAGTCATTCAATAAAGGCCCATCGAGGAACATTGTGAGAGAACCACACACCTTTAGCCCACGAGACCATGGGATACACAGTACGCAGGGCATTCCATGCAGATTTAAGCATAAATTTTCCACTACCATTCAGAGACCAACGCACAACAGAAACATTAGTATTTGGGATCAAGCCAAGGGAAGTACCAGCCATGATCTCCTTGGTGAAAATATTTTGTAAATTTCTGAAAATATTTTCAAATACCAACCAAACACCTGAAAATAAATGTTTAAATTTTGTTTTCTGAAAAAATATTTTACATTGTAAACGTTTTTTTAGTTTGGTCATGTTTTCCCTTTTTATCAAGTATCTCTTGGAATATCAGTGGCAGACCCAAGAATTTGACACAACGGGGGCACCAAATTTTTTGTAACCGTAATATATGATTTACAGTTAATCACATTTACTCCAAAATAATTTTAGCATTCATGACAAATTAAAAATTTTAAAGTATATTATTTTAATAATTACCTACTTGGTCAAACTTGCTCACCTTGACTAAATGTATTAAAACAACATTATCACATATTCATCATCTATGCGGATCAAAAAAACAACATGTTCATCATCTATGTTTTTATTACTAACTCTATTATTACAGTTTTGGGGACAAAAAGTATACAAATGCAATGTGGGGTAGATTCGAACCCACGAATAGTATAAAAAAATAAGGTACACACTATTATTATCTACTGCCTTTTGAGGAAAAATTACACATTTTCTATTGCCTTTTGAAAAAAAAGGCAAAAAAACACACACACAAAGCTCCACAGCTGGAAATTAGCAGGAAAAAGGCAAAAAAACCTGCAAGTGTGCATGGGGTAAGTACCTCTTGGTTAAAAGGAAAGCACTTTACCACTACACCAACAGACAACTATTTTTATGCCATCAACATAAATTACATATATACAAAAGGAGTTTTTAAATATCCATCCTCAAACCCCATCCCTCGTAAGTTTCCATCTGGTGCTTTTTGAACAATTATGTTTCCATCCCCACTTTTAAATAATCCCAGGATTGCCCTTTATATATATAATATATGTATATATAGGCATGGACTTTGGGGACCAAAAAATAATTTTGAAGGTCCTCTAGCCTAATTTTAGGATAATCATCCCTAATTTGAATCCCAAAAATTTGGGCAATGAATTTAAACCGCCCCACCCCTAATTAGGATTCCAAAATTTTGGCATAATTAACACACACAACCCCATCCCCCCTTCCCCCCAAATTTGCAGTGGCGAGCCCGAACCCGAAGCCGGAAAATTGCATTTCAATTAGCAGCAGCGGGAGGCAAGTGGGATCCCTTCGCCATCCCCCAGCGACCTCGATCGACGGCCTCACCTTCCATCACCACTTCGCCGATCAATCAATCACCGTCGCCGATCAACTAGTCGCCATTGCCGCCGTTGTTGTACACCCTTAATTTGTTTTTCATCGCGGATTCGGGTTGCCGTCAATTTGATTTGGTTGTCGCCTTCCTTCATGGAGTATATCAAGTGCTTCCAAATGTATAGAACAGAGAGAAGAGAAACTATTCAGTGCTTCCAATTAAAGTAATCTTGTCTATATGTAACTTTTTTTTTTTTTTTTTTTTGCGGGGCTTGTCTATATGTAACTTATTTGTCATGTTTTGTTACAAATTCTTTATGTGTACAATAATATTTTTGTGGTAAAAAATAATATTGGGATTCAAATTAGGGGCTGTGAATCGTGAATAAACATGATTTTCATATTTTTTTCATGTTTATGTTTGTTTTTCATGAATAAAACATGGTGTACTTATGTTTTTCATGGTGTATTCATGAAAAAACATGGCTGATTAATTTATTTATTTTTTCAGGGTCGATTAAAATCATGGAGTATTCATGTTTTTCAATTAATTTATTCATGTTTTTTTGATTAATTTATTCATTGTGTTTTCATGAATAAAAATGGTGTATTCATATTTTTTAAATAAATCATGAATTTCAGTGAAATTGGTCAAACCATATTCACAAAAATTAAGAATTTACCAAATTTCACAAAAATTAAGAATTTAAAATTTTACGAAATTAAGGAGAGAGAATGGTTTAGTATATATCCATTAAAGATTTTAAAAATTGAAAATTCACCCCATTTCTATCCATAAATCAACCCATGATTTTAGGTGACTATAATTATTAGAATTCCACTAATTTAGGAAGGAAATATACACCTCCATATGAATATCTTATAAAAAGGGTAACATAGGTAATTCACCATCTAAAAGGATGAAAACATAACTGTTCAAAAAGTGTCAGATGAAAACTTACAAAGAGTAGAACCTGAGGACTATTCTTTAAGTCTCCCAAAAAAAAACCGCAAAAAAATAAAATAAAAAAAATTATAAGGGCGTGGGGGCACTTGACCACACGTGCCCTATGGTGGGTCCGCCCCTGAATATTACTAGGGCACCCTTAACTTAGTTAAATGCGGACATCTCCTTTTTCCGATCAAATTTTGATGATTCAAATCATTTAATGTGATCAAAACGTAATTTTATGAATCCCCGCGAGAAATCAACAAAAAAAAATGACCGTAAAGTGCTTCATCCGAGTAGTTTTTCATTACATAATTTGGATCAAAAGAGGTCCGCATTTTAGCAAGTTAAGGACAACCTTAGTGGGAACTCCCTGATTACTATGGCATATGAAAGCCCATACAAAGCTTCAACCATGATAGTTTTCGCATGTGACACAGGCCAGGCCATTTACAAAGGCCTCAAGCCCAAATACAAAATCAGCCCACTCTGCGGACTCAACTTCAGCCCAACCTCAACATGGCTCTTTTTTGTTTTTTCTTTGGTACAACCAATGGAAATTGAACCGAAACTAGATTTCTCTAGGAACGGCCACGATGCAGCGTTGGAACCGCCTCTTTCACCGCCTCTTTCTTTGCGTCTTCTTCAAGGGGAATCGCTATATAAAACGCGCGCGTACACAGTTTTACACAAACCATGACTCTATTTCTTTCTCCGGCTTCTAGATCATCTCCGATAAGAGACTCTGTTCGTTCCCAAACATGGCGGCGGTGGAAGTCTCCCCTTGTCCGGCGCGGCATGAATTGGAATCTCAAAAGTTTCTGCAGAATCTAGCGGTTGGGACGGCAAGCATTCTCAAGATTCCTTTACGGAAGGCTTTGGACGCTTGCCAGACTGATGATTTTTGTAGGTACGCGCGACTTGGAAAAATCAGCTGCTGCTTGCCAGATTGATGAATTGCTTATTAGGTATGCACTTGAGGAGGCAGCGTGTTGTAGTCTCGCCGATGCGTATTTGCTCAAGCATACCTATCTGGCTGGAGATTTTATCTCTGCTGTAGACATAGCAATCTGGGTTGGCCTTGCAGGAAGTGGGCAGAGATGGGAAAGTCTGAGGAAGTCAAAGAAATTCCCTAACCTAGTGCGGTGGTTCAACTTAGTATCATTGTGCTTATCCAAAAAAAAAAAAAAACTTAGTATCATTGCAATATGCTGATGTCCTGATCAAAAACAATACCATAACTGATCTCGGTTTGGGAAAGTCGATTGCGGCTAAAGTAAAAGGGAAAGAGCGAGCCAACAGGCATGTTGGTGGCAACGGAAAAGGAGTGCTAGATCTCAAGAATGCTGTTGTCGGTAAAGTTCGCTTGCGTTTTGCACCAGAACCCAGTGGTTACCTTCGCATTGGACATTCTAAAGCAGCCTTATTAAACCAGCATTTTGCTCAAGAGTTCAAAGGGAAAGTGATTGTGCGCTTTGATGATACTAATCCTGCTAAAGAGAGCAATGACTTTGTGGTAAATATACTCAAGGACATAGATACTTTGGGTATCGAGTACGATGAAGTAACATATACTTCTGATTACTTCCCGAAACTAATGAAAATGGCTGAGGAGTTGATTATTCAAGGGAAGGCTTATGTTGATGATACACAGCGTGAGCAAATGCAGAAAGAGAGAATGGATGGCACTGAGTCAAGGTGTAGGAATAACAGCACGGAGGAGAATATGAAATTGTGGAAGGAAATGAGTGCTGGATCTGAAAGGGGATTGCAGTGTTGTCTACGCGGTAAGTTGGATATGCAGGATCCAAACAAGTCACTGAGGGATCCGGAGTATTACCGCTGTAATCCAATTCCTCACCACCGTGTTGGCTCAAGTTACAAGATATATCCAACTTATGATTTTGCATGTCCAATTGTGGATGCGTTGACGGGGGTAACGCATGCATTGCGATCTAGTGAGTATCATGACCGCAATGCTCAGTATCATAGGATTCAGGAAGACATGGGACTTGGAAATGTGGAAATATACGAGTTTAGTAGATTGAACTTTGTTTATACCCTACTGAGCAAGCGAAAGCTTGCTTGGTTCGTCGACCATGGAATGGTCGAAGGATGGGATGATCCCCGCTTCCCAACGGTTAAAGGAATCGTGCGGAGGGGTCTGACCATCGAGGCGCTGATAAAATTCGTTGTTTATCAAGGAGGTTCAAAGAATCTGAATCTCATGGAATGGGATAAACTCTTGACCATAAATAAGAAACAAATCGATTGTTATTGTCCCAGACATACTGCTGTGATTGAAGAAGGACGTGTCATGTTAACCCTAACTGATGGGCCAGAGAAACCATTTGTCCGCATCATACCCAGGCATAAGACGTTCGAAGGTGCGGGCAGATACGGATAGACTCTGTCGATGCCAAATCCATCTCGATTGATGAGGAAATAACTCTAACGGACTGGGGCAATGCGATAGTGAAAGAAATCATGAAGGATGGGAATGATTGTATTGTGCAGTTGACTGGGGTTTTGCATCTTGAAGGATCCGTCAAGACCACAAGGTTGAAGCTCACCTGGTTACCTGAGATGAGCGAGCTGGTGAATCTCTCTCTGGTGGAGTTCGACTATCTAATTACCAACAAGATGGTCGATGAAGGCGAGGATTTCCTTGACGTGCTTAACAAAAATACGAGAAAGGAGACTGCAGCGCTGGGGGATTCGAACATGCGGAACTTGCAGCGTGGGGATGCACTGCAGCTGGAGAGAAAATGCTATTTTAGATGTGATGTGCCCTTCGTTGGGCCTTGTAATCCCATTGTTCTCTTTGCTATTCCAGATGGTAGGCAACAGAAGAGGGCATTGATGTAGGACCTCTTTCAGTTTTCACTCATCTAGAATTTGACTTGCATAGTTGAAGTCTAGATGTAATTAAGTATTGCCGATGAACGTTTCTAAACTTTGCAAAACTTGTTAATCAACTTTTACTATTTTCGGTTTTCATAAAAAGAAACTAGATTCTCTCAAAAAGCACTCCTCTCGTGTGACCATGCCCGCCTCCAACAGAGGGATAATCTCATCCTGCGGGATAGCGTGAGACACCATTCTTTTCTCGCAATCGACTCCCATGTTGGCAAAACGATCCGCAACTTAGTTGCCTTCCCTGTAGATATGTTTCAAACTGCATCCAGTGGCTGTCATCATAGCTTTGCATTCTTTGACGAGGACGTTGTGAGGGGAGTGTTCCGGACAGTCCCCATTGATCATTATTTGAAACTGCCACCTCTGAATCCGACTCCACTTCCATAGCCTCCAAACCTTGATCCTGATGTAGAAAAAATTTAACAAACAAAATCTACGGGTTTTTTTTTATTCAATTCTTATTGATAACTCAATATCCGGCTACTTATTTTCATGTAATTGGATTGATAACCGGAATAGTTTGAAGAGTACTCTGTTAGGATTTTTATTCACAAATATTATTTATCACAAGAACAATTAGAGCACATAATATATGGATATACAAGAAGTTAGGAATACGACAATATGAAAATATTAAGAGTAAGAAAGATGTTGCCTGTGAGAATGAGAGTCGTGTGATCACTGTCTTAAGGCTAATATTCCTCCCCTCGTGAAGGTTCCACCGGAGTGTACTAGCCCCAAGATTAAACCCAAGAGCTCACAAGCATTCCTCATCCGATGTTCACGACCACCGAGAGGTTTGAACGAGTCACGAACCGAGTTGCCCAACACTATAGAAAATAGTTTATGAATACTCTGAAATTCTCTTTCTTTTTTCTGTATACTCTCCATATGCTTTCTCTATTTCCACACACCTAACACTTGTATGGAGTACCCATATATATAGATGTAATAGGTATTAATAGACATAATAACAATCATAAATTTCCTTAAATCTTGTAACTGATTTTGGTTTAATGTAAACATAATTTTGTAACGGAAGAATAATGAGGATGATAATGGAGGAATTAATATTTAACATTTATTTTATTAAAAATGTTCCAACAATCCCCCACTTTTTAATAAAATATTCAATAGTTTGACTTTTTAAAACAAATGAGTTGTAGAATACATACTAGAAAATAAAATTGGGCAACTATATACTGTGCAATAGGTGAAGGTGTCTTCCGGACTTGAACCTCACTTAGCGTTAATAGTTTACCTCTGAAGGATCATAGTGAACTATGTCTTGAACTAGACCCTTTGAGTCAGAGTTAAACATATCACACACACAGTACCGGTATTGGACTTTTGTTCGCGGGTTAGTGCTATTAATGGCCATGCACTCAATCTTGATTCTCATGGGAATTTTTATAGGCTAGCCCAAGCCTCATAGTCGCGGCCTCACGACAACTCCCACTTAGGTGAATCCTCCAAGGGTACAGTGACGGAATGTACCTTGCGAGAGAATCCTCACCTTGGATTCATTAAGAGTTAAAACTCATCCTCAACCTGTCACTTCTTCAGCACTGTGCCTTAGGAATGAGCAGGAGAACAACACTATATGGTGTCTCCTAATTTTTCTTTAGTGCTGGTATCAAGTCACGCAATATGGATTGTTTTTACCCATTGAATCTCCTTCATGGGATCTCCAGTCACAGAGATTGGGTTACCTCCCTTGGTGACTTCCTATAGGCTTTGCTCATTCCCCTCGACAATTTTTAGGATCTAGCCTCGTGCTAGTCCAGAGACAACAACTCCTCTTGGGAGTTCAATAAATGCCTCAATTTTACTTTGCATGCATGCTTTGGCTTCTCAAGCCTTTATTCTCCTTATAATGGTGCAAATTTCAACTTCGTCTTGTTGGCTTACAAAATGCACCTGTATAAATTTCAAACACAACTTGCCAACACAAAAATTAGAATAATGAATTTCTAAGTAAGAAATATCCAACCAATATTCACAAAAATTAGAAACCCCACATGCATTACCTATTTTCCTTAAAAGGAATAAAGCAAGGGCAAGTTGACAAGAGGAATCAAACTGGTTGTTAATCTTATAAACAAAATTCACAGTCTATCAATTAATATGCCCCCACAAAACACTAGTAATATACTTTTAAGTGATAAAAACCCTTGAATTCTCCACCTAAGACATTGAAAATATTTTCAAAGATAAAAAAACCCTTTATTTCTTCCCCCCCTTTTTTTTCCCCTCAAATGCAAAAACAATGTTGAGAGCTTTATAAAGTTACACAAATTCACCAAGAATATAGAACCCACTTTTATTAATAAATAACCCCCACATTCCCATCCATAGGTATACAACTAGCTTTTGTTAAAGGGAAAACTCGATTACTGAAATATTATTTCGAGAACGTATACAATGGTTTTAAGAATGAATAAATTCATATAATAATTTTTGAAACTTACACAAAATAATTAAGTTTGACCATCCCCCACAAGTTTCAAAACTTCAATCAACCAATAAGGCTCATACTAGTAAATATGATAGAAAATACACGGCCTTATTAAAAAGCAATTTAAACATACGCTCACAAATGGTCACAAAATAATACGAGCATTTATAACCATGGTTTAAAATCTCATTAATGAGGTAGCAACCGACCATCTATTAACAAAGCTTAAACTTGATAGCCGTGTTTGTAATTTATTTTGCCTTTCTACAAAATAATATATGAAAACTAATCACCTATTCCAAAACAAAAGCCTTTCGAAAACCAAGTTTACAAATCTCTACCCAAACAAAACACGTTACTCATGACAACAAAAGGGTCATGAAATATGATAATAGACTTGGTAACGAAGAAAAATTGAACATGACATTTATTTTTCCCGTAAAGAGATCATCTATAGACATAAATCTTTTCCACCCAATTGGGATACCAAATCCAGCACAGGACTTGGAAAAATAACCGCATACATGTGCTTATTACAATGTGGATTTTAGACAACCATACACAAAGAAATAGTTTTAACCCACTGATAGGGAACCCAAAAACCTTGTCCATACTTCTACAAGTAACCACCAAAATAATTTTCCCTCACTGGGTTCTAACAGATCAAAACCGTGAAGACTATTGTTAGAAAATAACTTGAGAACCTGAGCACTAAAGCGATAAAGTCTCAAAGAATGCCACATAAATATTCACCAACCATATGCAAAATAGTTATACTAACCTTTAATCGTGCAATTTATGTGATCTTTTAGAATAAAACCTTTTGTCTTTCCTTAGAAGGAAAGCCGAATTAAGCGGGTTTTTTTTCCTTTTCAAAAATAGTTACTCCTACAATGACTCTACTGATATTGTAGAACCTCTAAGAATAGTGGTGACCACTAAGATTACTCAAACAGTTAGATGTGGCAGTCACTACAAAGAAAAAAGAATAGATGATCATTTTGTTTCCCGTACAAAACCTCATGGTGTAAACATAGATACTCAGAACATAAAGTACACAACTTTTTACTTACAACCATTATAACCCATGAGCCACAAAATATCCACGCTCTAGGTGATATCAAACGGTAATTCCACGGCTCCAACCTGTGAAATCAATCACCAAACACTTCCACCAACAAAAAGTAAGTCCAAGTCTTGATCTAAGGAAACCCCCTTTTTCCCTTTTAACACAGAATACACAAACTATTTTTTCCTTTCCCAAGAAAACCCAAACTAGTAACGTTTTCCAAATCTCGTAAACAAGGGAGCACCAATAGAACAAAATTCTAAAGCACTAAACTCCAATTCAGGAAAATATTAGCAGAGTGCAATGAGCAAATTCAACCATGCTATCATTACATATAAGTCTAAAATAATAACGCTTTGTCTTCTTGAAGAGCTGAGGTTGGTAGTCAAAGGAGATATGATATAAACCATTATTGATTAACATATCACGTAAATACAATCTCTTAGTATTAATCAAGCATTTTATGATCATCAATCTCATGTCTGTAACGGCCACAATATGCGGCAAATATCACGCTCAAGCATTTATAGCATATAAAGGAGGTCGTGTCGGTTGCTCTTCTATTATTATATACGTCATTGATACATATCCTAATTGTAACAAATTTTAGTGGATAAGAATTTCTTTTTTGTTTTCTTTTTTTTGAAATCTAGACACCATCTTGTCTGTTTTCCAAGAGTACTCAATCGTAAAGACTGAAAACAACCGGAAAAAATGCACAACCACTAGACTATTCAATAAAATTAGTCGGGGCTAAAATATATCTGTAAGCAACAACATTCTTCACACTGAATCCGGTAAACACGAAATCAAATACGTCAACTATTTCCCTAGAATCAGATTACCTTTACCATTCAGGAAAACTTACTATTTTCCCCAAAATCGAGCACTAATTGTCAAACTTTAACCTTGCTAATCAACAAATCACATGATAAAGTCAATAAATTGTTATTTGCCAAACCAAATAAATACAACTTATAAACATTCTTTCACTGATCTGTGAGTTACAAACTTTGAAAAGTCAAAAGTATTCACAGCCCACATTTATTAAGTACTGCTATCAGTTACAAAAGGAAAACAACAGTTTTTTTTTTCCTTTCAGTACCCAATTTATGTTAACACAACTAGTAAAGTTTAAAAAACAAAACCGTAAATGATATTCTAATCATTAGTAATTGGGTAGAATAGCATCCGGAAAATTTGAACAAAACGAAAATCTGGTAGAGACTTCTATTCAACATAGTGTAAAGGAGCTCTACGGTACTTTGTAACCAAATGAAAGACTAAACTCTTGTTTTCTCGTAAACCACTTTCGGTCTCACAAATAGGTATGTAAATTCTCTCAGAAACTGTTTTATCAAAATTAGAAAACACCGTATTCCCATAAAGAATTTTTCTTAAGATTGTGGGAAAACTGTGCAGAAAAGTTAGTAATGGAATTCACTATTTTCGGAAAATTCCAAATTGATTTACAAAAATGTAAATGCACGCTTGTCACTGTCAGTCATTGCAAACCAGATTAAATATTGGAGAACCTGTTTAACTTAATCAAAAGTTTTTTTTGAAACAAAAATATATGCTTAGGGAAAATAAGTAAAAGCCTTATAACTTTCCTTTTGTACCTAAAGCAGAAACAGAGTTCAACATTTGTGCACCCAATGGATTCTAGTATCAAAATACATGCTTTCTACAGTATCGATCTAATAAATTCTAACCAAACTGATAATCCATGAAGCTCGAATAATATATATATAGAGATGCAGTAGCAAGTCAAGTAACTCAACAATTTAGCATCAACTCCCAAATTTCCTTTTATCGAATACTCGAACATAATTACTTCTGATTATGACATGTAAAGTTGCAAACTCATCATAATATGTGGAAATCATAATGCCAGATTCATCTATGAACAAAAAAAAATAAATAAATAAAACCACATATTCTTTTCCCTGGAGTAGTAGCACGGAAAAGATTTGATAAGCGCCAAATATCATGCTGGTTGATATAGAGAGAAATGATACAACTCCTCACATCGTAACAAACCAGGTTCACAACAGTACTTGTCGACATATCATCACCATTTTTCTTTATGATTTTGTTCTCAAAAAACACGTGTACGTGTAGCAGAACACAAGATCCACATACTAGTCATTTGCCATGCATGCGCGCGTGTAAGAATAGAAACTGATTTTTTTTTTTTCCAGCAAGAATAAAAACATGACTTCACTATTTCGATTTATTGAGAGATAAATATTAGCCTTAACTGTTAGGATTTTTATTCACAAATATTATTTATCACAAGAACAATTAGAGCACATAATATATGGATATACAAGAAGTTAGGAATACGACAATATGAAAATATTAAGAGTAAGAAAGATGTTGCCTGTGAGAATGAGAGTCGTGTGATCACTGTCTTAAGGCTAATATTCCTCCCCTCGTGAAGGTTCCACCGGAGTGTACTAGCCCCAAGATTAAACCCAAGAGCTCACAAGCATTCCTCATCCGATGTTCACGACCACCGAGAGGTTTGAACGAGTCACGAACCGAGTTGCCCAACACTATAGAAAATAGTTTATGAATACTCTGAAATTCTCTTTCTTTTTTCTGTATACTCTCCATATGCTTTCTCTATTTCCACACACCTAACACTTGTATGGAGTACCCATATATATAGATGTAATAGGTATTAATAGACATAATAACAATCATAAATTTCCTTAAATCTTGTAACTGATTTTGGTTTAATGTAAACATAATTTTGTAACGGAAGAATAATGAGGATGATAATGGAGGAATTAATATTTAACATTTATTTTATTAAAAATGTTCCAACAATCCCCCACTTTTTAATAAAATATTCAATAGTTTGACTTTTTAAAACAAATGAGTTGTAGAATACATACTAGAAAATAAAATTGGGCAACTATATACTGTGCAATAGGTGAAGGTGTCTTCCGGACTTGAACCTCACTTAGCGTTAATAGTTTACCTCTGAAGGATCATAGTGAACTATGTCTTGAACTAGACCCTTTGAGTCAGAGTTAAACATATCACACACACAGTACCGGTATTGGACTTTTGTTCGCGGGTTAGTGCTATTAATGGCCATGCACTCAATCTTGATTCTCATGGGAATTTTTATAGGCTAGCCCAAGCCTCATAGTCGCGGCCTCACGACAACTCCCACTTAGGTGAATCCTCCAAGGGTACAGTGACGGAATGTACCTTGCGAGAGAATCCTCACCTTGGATTCATTAAGAGTTAAAACTCATCCTCAACCTGTCACTTCTTCAGCACTGTGCCTTAGGAATGAGCAGGAGAACAACACTATATGGTGTCTCCTAATTTTTCTTTAGTGCTGGTATCAAGTCACGCAATATGGATTGTTTTTACCCATTGAATCTCCTTCATGGGATCTCCAGTCACAGAGATTGGGTTACCTCCCTTGGTGACTTCCTATAGGCTTTGCTCATTCCCCTCGACAATTTTTAGGATCTAGCCTCGTGCTAGTCCAGAGACAACAACTCCTCTTGGGAGTTCAATAAATGCCTCAATTTTACTTTGCATGCATGCTTTGGCTTCTCAAGCCTTTATTCTCCTTATAATGGTGCAAATTTCAACTTCGTCTTGTTGGCTTACAAAATGCACCTGTATAAATTTCAAACACAACTTGCCAACACAAAAATTAGAATAATGAATTTCTAAGTAAGAAATATCCAACCAATATTCACAAAAATTAGAAACCCCACATGCATTACCTATTTTCCTTAAAAGGAATAAAGCAAGGGCAAGTTGACAAGAGGAATCAAACTGGTTGTTAATCTTATAAACAAAATTCACAGTCTATCAATTAATATGCCCCCACAAAACACTAGTAATATACTTTTAAGTGATAAAAACCCTTGAATTCTCCACCTAAGACATTGAAAATATTTTCAAAGATAAAAAAACCCTTTATTTCTTCCCCCCTTTTTTTTCCCCTCAAATGCAAAAACAATGTTGAGAGCTTTATAAAGTTACACAAATTCACCAAGAATATAGAACCCACTTTTATTAATAAATAACCCCCACATTCCCATCCATAGGTATACAACTAGCTTTTGTTAAAGGGAAAACTCGATTACTGAAATATTATTTCGAGAACGTATACAATGGTTTTAAGAATGAATAAATTCATATAATAATTTTTGAAACTTACACAAAATAATTAAGTTTGACCATCCCCCACAAGTTTCAAAACTTCAATCAACCAATAAGGCTCATACTAGTAAATATGATAGAAAATACACGGCCTTATTAAAAAGCAATTTAAACATACGCTCACAAATGGTCACAAAATAATACGAGCATTTATAACCATGGTTTAAAATCTCATTAATGAGGTAGCAACCGACCATCTATTAACAAAGCTTAAACTTGATAGCCGTGGTTGAAATTTATTTTGCCTTTCTACAAAATAATATATGAAAACTAATCACCTATTCCAAAACAAAAGCCTTTCGAAAACCAAGTTTACAAATCTCTACCCAAACAAAACACGTTACTCATGACAACAAAAGGGTCATGAAATATGATAATAGACTTGGTAACGAAGAAAAATTGAACATGACATTTATTTTTCCGTAAAGAGATCATCTATAGACATAAATCTTTTCCACCCAATTGGTATACCAAATCCAGCACAGGACTTGGAAAAATAACCGCATACATGTGCTTATTACAATGTGGATTTTAGACAACCATACACAAAGAAATAGTTTTAGCCCACTGATAGTGAACCCAAAAAACCTTGTCCATACTTCTACAAGTAACCACCAAAATAATTTTCCCTCACTGGGTTCTAACAGATCAAAACCGTGAAGACTATTGTTAGAAAATAACTTGAGAACCTGGGCACTAAAGCGATAAAGTCTCAAATAATGCCACATAAATATTCACCAACCATATGCAAAATAGTTATGCTAACCTTTAATCGTGCAATTTATGTGATCTTTTAGAATAAAACCTTTTGTCTTTCCTTAGAAGGAAAGCCGAATTAAGCGGGTTTTTTTTTTCCTTTTCAAAAATAGTTACTCCTACAATGACTCTACTGATATTGTAGAACCTCTAAGAATAGTGGTGACCACTAAGATTACTCAAACAGTTAGATATGGCAGTCACTACAAAGAAAAAAGAATAGATGATCATTTTGTTTCCCGTACAAAACCTCATGGTGTAAACATAGACACTCAGAACATAAAGTACACAAAACCTTTTACTTACAACCATTATAACCCATGAGCCACAAATTATCCACGCTCTAGGTGATATCAAACGGTAATTCCACGGCTCCAACCTGTGAAATTAATCACCAAACACTTCCACCAACAAAAAGTAAGTCCAAGTCTTGATCTAAGGAAACCCCCTTTTTCCCTTTTAACACAGAATACACAAACTATTTTTTCCTTTCCCAAGAAAACCCAAACTAGTAACGCTTTCCAAATCTCGTAAACAAAGGAGCACCAATAGAACAAAATTCTAAAGCACTGAACTCCAATTCAGGAAAATATTAGCAGAGTGCAATGAGCAAATTCAACCATGCTATCATTACATATAAGTCTAAAATAATAACGCTTTGTCTTCTTGAAGAGCTGAGGTTGGTAGTCAAAGGAAATATGATATAAACCATTATTGATTAACATATCACGTAAATACAATCTCTTAGTATTAATCAAGCATTTTATGATCATCAATCTCATGTCTGTAACGGCCACAATATGCGGCAAATATCTCGCTCAAGCATTTATAGCATATAAAGGAGGTCGTGTCGGTTGCTCTTCTATTATTATATACGTCATTGATACATATCCTAATTGTAACAAATTTTAGTAGACAAGAATTTCTTTTCTGTTTTTTTTTTTTTTTTGAAATCTAGACACCATCTTGTCTGTTTTCCAAGACTCAATCGTAAAGACTGAAAACAACCGGAAAAAATGCACAACCACTAGACTATTCAATAAAATTAGTCGGGCCTAAAATATATCTGTAAGCAACAACATTCTTCACACTGAATCCGGTAAACACGAAATCAAATACGTCAACTATTTCCCTAGAATCAGATTACCTTGACCATTCAAGAAAACTTACTGTTTTCCCCAAAATCGAGCACTAATTGTCCAACTTTAACCTTGCTAATCAACAAATCACATGATAAAGTCAATAAATTGTTATTTGCCAAACCAAATAAATACAACTTATAAACATTCTTTCACTGATCTGTGAGTTACAAACTTTGAAAAGTCAAAAGTATTCACAGCCCACATTTATTAAGTACTGCTATCAGTTACAAAAGGAAAACAACAGTTTTTTTTTTCCTTTCAGTACCCAATTTATGTTAACACAACTAGTAAAGTTTATAAAACAAAACCGTAAATGATATTCTAATCATTAGTAATTGGGTAGAATAGCATCCGAAAAATTTGAACAAAACAAAAATCTAGTAGAGACTTCTATTCAACATAGTGTAAAGGAGCTCTACGGTACTTTGTAACCAAATGAAAGACTAAACTCTTGTTTTCTCATAAACCACTTTCGGTCTCACAAACAGGTATGTAAATTCTCTCAGAAACTGTTTTATCAAAATTAGAAAACGCCGTATTCCCATAAAGAATTTTTCTTAAGATTGTGGGAAAACTCTGCAGAAAAGTTAGTAATGGAATTCACTATTTTCGGAAATTTCCAAATTGATTTACAAAAATGTAAATGCACGCTTGTCACTATCAGTCATTGCAAACCAGATTAAATATTGGAGAACCTGTTTAATTTAATCAAAAGTTTTTTTGAAACAAATATATGCTTAAGGAAAATAAGTAAAAGCCTTATAACTTTCCTTTTGTACCTAAAGCAGAAACAGAGTTCAACATTTGTGCACCCAATGGATTCTAGCATCAAAATACATGCTTTCTACAGTATCGATCTAATAAATTCTAACCAAACTGACAATCCATGAAGCTCGAATAATATATATATAGAGAGATGTAGTAGCAAGTCAAGTAACTCAACAATTTAGCATCAACTCCCAAATTTCCTTTTATCGAATACTCGAACATAATTACTTCTGATTATGACATGTAAAGTTGCAAACTCATCATAATATGTAGAAATCATAATGCCAGATTCATCTATGAACAAAGAAAAATAAATAAATAAAACCACATATTCTTTTCCCTGGAGTAGTAGCACGGAAAAGATTTGATAAGCACCAAATATCATGCTGGTTGATATAGAGAGAAATGATACAACTCCTCACATAGTAACAAACCAGGTTCACAACAGTACTTGTTGACATATCATCACCATTTTTCTTTATGATTTTGTTCTCAAAAAACACGTGTACGTGTAGCAGAACACAAGATCCACATACTAGTCATTTGCCATGCATGCGCGCGTGTAAGAATAGAAACTGATTTTTTTTTCCAGCAAGAATAAAAACATGACTTCACTATTTCGATTTATTGAGAGATAAATATTAGCCTTAACTGTTAGGATTTTTATTCACAAATATTATTTATCACAAGAACAATTAGAGCACATAATATATGGAAATACAAGAAGTTAGGAATACGACAATATGAAAATATTAAGAGTAAGAAAGATATTGCCTGTGAGAATGAGAGTCGTGTGATCACTGTCTTAAGGCTAATATTCCTCCCCTCGTGAAGGTTCCACCGGAGTGTACTAGCCCCAAGATTAAACCCAAGAGCTCACAAGCATTCCTCATCCGATGTTCACGACCACCGAGAGGTTTGAACGAGTCACGAACCGAGTTGCCCAACACTATAGAAAATAGTTTATGAATACTCTGAAATTCTCTTTCTTTTTTCTGTATACTCTCCATATGCTTTCTCTATTTCCACACACCTAACACTTGTATGGAGTACCCATATATATAGATGTAATAGGTATTAATAGACATAATAACAATCATAAATTTCCTTAAATCTTGTAACTGATTTTGGTTTAATGTAAACATAATTTTGTAACGGAAGAATAATGAGGATGATAATGGAGGAATTAATATTTAACATTTATTTTATTAAAAATGTTCCAACATACTCTGCATACAAAAGGTTCATTCGTGGTAGATTGTGAAGCAACATCATCTGAAAGAATCCGATAATTATACTTGTACGCAACTGCTGCATTAAAATATACTCCGTCGTCCATGCTAACTAAAATCCTCATTTAAGTTGAAAAAATAGGGTTCCGTATTAATCCGAAAAAACCCTAAAAATATGAATGCGAATCACTAAGTTATACTACCAACAAAAACCACGCAAGCAATACAATCCCACAACAACGCAGAGGTATACGTGGAAAATCCCAAAATGGGTAAAAACCACGGGAAGGAATCAAATCACTATAATCATTATGCAGTTACAGATATACCTATCTAAATGATGCAAATCCTCAAAAAGTTCTAAGTATCATATGCAGAGTCATACGTACACCGCACCCAGTGATCTTGATCGCCAACGGCCTTGAGTCCATAGGCCCTCCAAAACCTAAGAAAAATTCCCTTTGGAAATAGCACTGCCAAAAACCAATTTCTTCGATATTTTCATCAACTGCCGCCGCACCCACTTTCTTTTCTCTGTATAATATATGGACTCCTTTTTCTCTTTGCCGTGCTTTTGTTTTTATAAGGCTGTGCTGACAAACCTAGGAAGGAAATAACATTCCATATCTAGACCACTTTTTCATGTGGCTTTTTATTAAGGAGGCAGAAGGCGCTGATTGATAACATGATTGATCCGTCCATCGATTCGTCTTTGTCAAAATCCGTCTCGCAATAGTCGACCTCCTTTTCTATTCAAAATGCTCACTCTCAATTACAATAACAATAATAATAATTCCTTCCACTTTAATTCTATACAGACATGCTAGCATTTTAAAAATAATAAAATTACAATTCAATATAAATATGTGTTTTGTCATACGGAATTACCAATACAAATGACTTCAGAATTTGGTCCTTATGTTAAACTCATTTTACTTTTGCGTTGGCGCTAATATTAACTCAATATAAAATTTGAAGCACTTGATATTCCCATAATCTAATGGCGGAACTGATGTCTACATCATAATCACATAACGTATTGTATAAATCAGTAAATAGATCGAGCTGAAGAATATTTCCACCAACCATCCTGGTGGGTATATCTACCGGCTAGCTCTTAAAAGTATATATATGGAGAAACATACGACACATTTTGATTACTATTTGCGTAATCTAATTAAGATGGTTCATGACTAACCTCTTCGTGACTTTTTGACGTGTACGGTAGGCACTCATTTATAGCTGATCATAATAGTACATAAATGTAACGAACACCACGAACAAGAAAACGCTTAGTAAATAGAAGCATAGTCTCGGTTACTTCAACTGACTTGTAGAATACAAAGGTGATGCTCCCCTTTTATAGACGGAACACGGGAGTTCATGACCTCACTGATTACATCACAACATATAATTTGGGCTTACTGTACATTACTAGCTGCCTAAGTACTAGCCTATAGCCTTTTGACTTTATAGTACAAACATAATATCTTCTTCTGCAATATTTACAGACACATACTATTACACCCTTGACTAAGGATGACCTCGTACAATAATAATTAACAACTCCTGCCTTAATGTTTTGGCATGTTAAGAAAGTCCATAATAAGGCAGGAGTTGTTAATTATTATTGTACGAGGTCATCCTTAGTCAAGGGTGTAATAGTATGTGTCTGTAAATATTGCAGAAGAAGATATTATGTTTGTACTATAAAGTCAAAAGGCTATAGGCTAGTACTTAGGCAGCTAGTAATGTACAGTAAGCCCAAATTATATGTTGTGATGTAATCAGTGAGGTCATGAACTCCCGTGTTCCGTCTATAAAAGGGGAGCATCACCTTTGTATTCTACAAGTCAGTTGAAGCAATAACATTCCAGTCTCTTATCTTTGTAATTCTTGTGTTCTCTCGCCATCCCAACAAACGAATCACTAAGATTCATTTTGAATAGAATTTTCTGATGATCTTTGTCGTACACACCTAATTAATCTTAAGTTCTCTAACAAAGTACCCAACATATGTATAAGAGAGAGAGAGAGAGAGAGAGAGAGAGAGAGAGAGAGAGAGAGAGAGAGAGAGAGAGAGAGTATCCAAATACAAACTAATACAAACTAATTTGCACATAACATTGATATCGTACACCGTGTGGCGTTCTCCAATATTACTAGTAATGAGATGAACTTGGGTCAAGTCATTCAATCACATACTATTTAAAGATCTGATAGGCAACGCAGATAACAAAAGATATTTTCCCCTAAATTAAGTGATATAAGTCAAAATGTTTACATAAAATGTGTTGGATGAAACAATCAAGCCAACAATTTTGAAATAAATTTGCTCCGGCCTCTTGAGATTTCTAGTTGGAAACTCTTTCTAATGTTATCAATTCTTATAGGGTTAGTATATACGGGGCTTTGGCTTTGTCCCCGTTTTAATCGGACTCTCTGTTTGTGGACGACACGTTTCAAGTTGCCAGAGATTAGGTGCAAGTAAACTGGCACAGAATTAAACAATTTTAAAGTAAGACAAAAAAGATGCATCAATAAGGACTTGATCAATGAGGTCCTCTCATCGCCAAATTAAAATTAAAAGGTAATGCAACCCATTCCACAAGGAACGATTGATCAAATAATGCCCCATAAGGCAACCCACCCCCAACTTCTCTCTCTCTCTCTCTCTCTCTCTCTCTCTCTCTCTCTCTCTCTCTCTCTCTCTCTCTCTCTCTCTCTCTCTCTCTCTCTCTCTCTCTCTCTCTCTCTCTCTCTCTCTCTCTCCAAAATTGCCCCAATACTCTTGTGGTGGTGGTGGGGTGGATCCCGTCAATTTGGCTACCAAGTAGTTCGGTCCATTTGGTGCATCCGGAGCCATCCAAAAGTGTTATAGACAGCCCACATTTAAAAGGGTGTTTTAGAATAATAAAAAACAACAACACCCTCTTTGAATCTGGGCCGTCCAAAATGCTTTTGAATGGCCCAGATGAACCGAATTGGTCGGTACCACATGGACAGGATCCGATCCGACACTGCTAGCAAAAGCACTTGAGCATATAGAATACGTTTGCAAAAGATCAAAGACTTAGAATCATGCCAGTGTTTTTTTTTCACTTTCTCAAATCGGGTACCTAGAGTACTTCATCTAGCTCTTCAACAAGTAACATGACCACGATTTGGTTCACGTTGAGGCTGCAGTTTTTTTAGGAATCAATACAGATGTACGAGCCTATAGAACAGATCCCGTTCAAGTAAGTCGTGTTGAGGCTGCAGTTAAATCATGAACTTATGAAAAAAATTGTGTGGACGAACAAATTAAGCCAAATTTAAAATCTATGACACGGCCTTAAAGACCAGTAGGACGTAGGCACGACGCAGGAACTCATGTTGCAGATGAACTCAGCCCCATCTCCACATTATTCAAAATGGCTGCCACTTCAACAATGGAAGGCCTATTCTTCCTAGAATTCCCAACACAAGCCGATGCAACTTTGGCCAATCTGACCAGAGGCTTCACATCTGAGGGAGTCACAAGCCTGGAATCCAAGAGTTCACAGAACTTCATTTCTCTGATCAAAGGCAATGCCCAACTCACAAGCAAGTTGCCATCTCCATTCCTCTTCCCACTCAAAAGCTCAAGCAAGATCACCCCAAGTCCATAGACATCACACTCCTTGGAAGCCCCTCTTCTCTCCACCCAATACTCGTCGTCCACGTACCCCTCGAGCCCTCTCCTATCGAAGGGAAACAAAAAAGATAGCCCGTAATCGCAAACCCTAGCGCAACGCTTGACGTCGATTAGTACATTTGAGGGCTTGATGCAACCATGGACTATAGGTGGTGCCACCACTTCATGCAAGTACTCAACCCCTCTGGCCACCCCCGCCGCGATCTTCAGGCGCTGGCCCCAGTCCAAGAGAGTCGCCTTATCGGAATCTTGATCGTTCAGAAAGTAGTCCAGACTCATGGTGCCACCTACGAACTCCATCAGGATGATCCTCTCGCCTGGAGCCTCGGAAAACCCCAGAATGGAGACTAGGTTTGGGTGGTGGGCTAGAGAGAGCCATTTGAGCGTCGACGAAAACCCAAAACCAGCATTGCTCAGAACTAGTCGCGGATGAATCCTCTTCACCGCTACTAGTTCCCCGCTTGGTAACAAGGCCGCGTAGACAGTTCCGAGCCTCCCTTTCCCAATAATCCGCCTCTGGTTGAACCCATCCGTGGCCGCATCTGCGTCCATCAGGGAATATGGACATGCACAAAGCTTGGTAATCGGAGCAACATCAACGGTACTTTCTTCGGGTTGAACGATCCGTTTCTTGTAGAGGAAAAAGAGGACCGCGGCGAGGACGATGAGGGAGACGGAAAGGAAGGCCATGAAGGAATCGAAACCGATGTGTTCCCCATAGCTCATGTTGAGAAAAATCGAACAATTGGTTTGCTAGTTTTCAGGCCTTTAGGTTGTCTAGAGGGGAATTTGGGTTATCCATCCATGGGTGAGATAATGGAAGGGATATTATAGAGCAAATTAGTGAAAGAAAAAGAATGGTATCTAGTTAGCTAGCTAGTTGGCGTGAATGTGTACGCTTTGAAAAGTATAGAGTTGGTTTGATAATTCGTAGTTGGCTGCCCCCTTCTATTTGAAAAATACATATGGTCAAGTTGAGAATTTTTTGAACATCTCCAATACTTGCTTCAAATTAAGTACGTCGATTTATGTGAATTTGACACTTTTCTCCTCGGAATCAGAAATTCTGCAGGGCAGGCACATCCTGTAGTGCACCCTACAAAGCACATCTAAGCGTTCATGCACGGGTTTAGAAATAAACTCTTCCAGATGTTGGAAGCACTTTTAGAGAGCTGTGATTGTGACCTAAAGGGTGCCCTGTAGAATCCCCGGATCCCCCCCTCTCTAACCAAATGTTGAATTTATAACCACCATGGAGTGTTCAAAGAAGTTTAAGCTATGTAAATCTTGAAACTTATGGACACCTCCCATGTTTGGCTTAAAAT
Source organism: Rhododendron simsii (assembly GCA_014282245.1). Lineage (NCBI taxonomy): Eukaryota > Viridiplantae > Streptophyta > Magnoliopsida > Ericales > Ericaceae > Rhododendron > Rhododendron simsii. The sequence continues at coordinate 23,686,191 of CM024965.1, read as the reverse complement.
TTGACACTTAATTAGGTTTAGCACAATTCATTTCTCCCATGACCCTTTGGTTCCGGTACTATGAAACTAAACCCATACCACTTTTTTTTTTTTTTTTTTATAAGCTATGAGTGGTTATTTCACGACGGACTGCATAGACAATCAGATATCGTAACCACATTATGTATTGTAATTTGTCTATAAGGGGACAAGTAGGATCCATTTGACCAGCATATGAATCTCTCACAACAAATAGTGGCCGAAGCATGAAAAATTAACTATTCAATGCACTCAATTAGTATCCATATATAGGTGATTGCTCTCTATAAATTTTAACACATTAATTTTCTTATGGATCTCTCTCTATCACCTCTATGCCTAATATGATTTCTTTTGGTTCACGTGAAATTTACTAGTGGAAGCACAGATGGATATATACAACAAAAAGCAATTTGTCAAATGAGTTGTTATAACAGTTTGGTTGTAACAACCCAATTCAAAATTGTACTTCTTCACCTAAAAAGCCTTGTAGTTTGGAGTATCCAGGCCCATAAAAATATCCCAGACCACAAATTACAATCATTCCCCACTCCTCTCTCCCTCTTCATGGACATCATTCTCACTATCAAATTTTTCGTGCGACGCACAGATTTTTTCTTTTGAACAGCGAAGAAAAGATAATTTATTAATCTTTGAACAATTATTACAAAGATTAAAAGGGAAAAAAGAATAAGACGGCATCACGACGAGTAGAAAGCATATCTTAGACCAGGTTGACACTCTACTACCCGACAATCACATGCCTTTCCACCCAAAAGGAAGAGAAGAAGTTGGCAAGGGACCAATGCAAAACAGGGCCTAAACGAAACTAACAACCCTATCATATAAACAAAATTGGTAGGCCGAAAGACCTAAGACAAACTCTACCCTCAAAACAATTCTAGAAAACTCATCACCTTTGCACAAAGTAAGTTTATTGTTATATTTGTGTGTGGGCGCGCGCGCTTGCGCGCAAATATGTGTGCAAATTTTAGCTAAAATGAAAACAAGTTTCATGTTTGATCTCATTTCAATCTGATGATGTAAGTAATGACTGATTGGAACATGGCAACCTCCAAATTATTAAGTCAGTTCAACTACCTGACCAAAAGGAGGTGTAAAACAAGTACTGCAGCCTCTTTGACGTCACAAAGCAAAAACTATAAACAAAAGTATCCATTTTTTTGTTGAGAAAGTACAAACTAAAGCTGGTTTTGGTGCAAATTTTCCTTCTCACGAAAACAAACTGTCCTAAATATTTCAATCTGATGATGTAAGAAAAGATGGATTGAAACATGGCAACCTCCAAATTAGTAGTAAGTCAGTAGGAACAAATGGGGTTAATGCACTCCAAAGAGTCGAGGACTCACCCATCAGGGCGGCAAATTGCCATCCCTAGAGTATCTGTATCTTATGTGTGACTCCAATCATTCATACATCCCCAGCAAACATAAACTGCTAAACCCTAAAGCGCTGTAGCATAAATGCAAACGTCTCCAATAGGTTAGACAAGTGAGACTTATTGGGCGTTTTAGCCGCCATGAACACACAACTTGATGCCTTCAATAGGTGGCAGAGAACAAAACAAACGCACCAAGAAAAACCACTAAAAAATCTTGGGCAGAACAGAATTTACCAATGAGCCGAGTTGCTGCAGAACTAAGAGCCCCTTTGAATGGATAGATTTCATGAGGAAAAAAGAAGAGAGAAACAAAAAGAAAGGGTTGTGGCTCCTAACCAAATTACTCATTTGGATGGAGTATTTTGGCAAAAAAATGGAGAGAAAAGTACCGAAATGAAATTTCTTGATTGGTTCGTCCCCTTTCTCCTCCAATCTCACCAAAATGGTGAGATTGGTGCGAGGGGAGCAATTTCTTATCTTACCCTTTATCACCATCCAAAGGGGCTGTAAGCGATATACTAGAGCTATCTATTGTTATCACTGAGACTATTCACCTTTGTCTCATATCAAACCCTTACATTGGAAAATCTCTAGAACTTATATATTTATTTCTTTCTTGCCTGATTGGTAGAAGAAAAAATACACGGCAAGCGAGATAAAGAAAGCAGCTGGCCCTACGTGTAAAACCTTGCCATCCAATCCAGAGATATTACATGGCTGCAGCGTTCCTCGGCTCGTGGGTCATTGATGGCTCAACTTAAGATGTTTCTATGTACGGGCTGAACTTTTGTAGACTTCACACATGCTTTCATTTCAATATTGATGATCTTTACAGCTGTTGCACTGCCTGATCAAAATGTTGTGACATGCTTCCACCAAACACCATCAAAAAGATCAAAGAGCTCCTCACAGCACTACTAGTCAGAATCCGGCTCATGTGCATTATGCTATTTGTTCACTTCCCAACCCAACTTCGTGGAATTGGCTTCCTCCTCGCTGACTGCTAACACCCTCATCTTCATAACTTGGTGCAAGAAAATTCTATGTGCTTTTGATTGTAGAACTCTGCTTTTCCGAGATAAACCCTCATTCTCCCTCTTTTGGTTCTCTCTGAGATTGAACAATAATCTTCCCCTGCAGTGGAACCATTAACTTAGTTATAGGGAGTCATTCCGTTCAAAGTTTCACTTTGACACTTGCAAGTGCAAGGTGCTCAAAATTATTGATTCTAGAAAGAGAATCTTTATCAACAGAACCAAGACCAGAAAAGTTGCAATGCAAGTACAGATCAGGCACTAACTGGCAATGCTGAAAAGAATATTAAAAATCGAGAAGTATTTGAAAAACAATAATCAAACAGAGAAACATGCGAAAAGAGAAGCATGCTTCCCTTCATATTAGTTTGAATTTTGAAATTATCAAAGGCTTTAAAAATTAATAGAATTCTTCCCATAAAAATTAATAGAATTCTTCCCATAGTTTGCAACATCCATAGCAACTATATCATGAGAAACCAAAACCGCTAAACTGCTAAATCAACTGTACTATCACAGTGCCAAAGATGAACTTCTCACAAAATCCTTGTTTATCATGACTGAAGTTTTGTATATAACCCAAAGTTCTTTTCAGAACCCTTTGTCTCTCTACCTATTGCAGAAAGACCCTAACATGCAAGGATATGATATGATCTTCACCTGTTGACCTTAAATATGCATATGGCTATCTGAAAGTGCCTCCTATGTATTTTAGAGATGCAAGAACATTCTCCAATCTCCACATCGTTCTATAGCCCCTAATTGGTACAATCAGATCCGCACGTTACCTTTAAATTAATATGAAGAAACCAAAAGTGATGGGGACATTGTGCCACGCACCAAGTGGTAAATATCACACACTTCCAAAGGATAAACGAGCTCCAAGAATAGATAATGGTGTGTGGGGGTGTCTATTTTCTTAAGAACTTTTATCAACTTTAATCTCCACTTGAGAAAATTGCTTCACCCTGCAGCCAAGTTATCAAACAAGATATATCTGACCTTGCAAAATGTGAAACATGTGCATTATTGTCATGTGAGACAACTTAATGGTAGCAAATAAGGCAAGTCAATGTTAACATTCTGTAAACAGTGTTTGGAAACAAACAAACAAAAGAAAAGAGAGATCTAGTCCAGGAACGCATGCTTCCAATGTAGGGTACACAATAAAAGAAAGTTTTTAAGTTCATATATCATAAATGAGTAATTATAACCATACCCATGAAGGTAGCCCATGCTTAATCTCGGCAAATGATTTATATTGCAGCCTAAAAACAGTTACCAATCACTTCAATCTGTATTGACTCAGCAGCTTCCCGCACCTTCTTTCGATCCCAAAATCCACTCACAATAGCAGTCCATGTTCCCTCATCAGGGATACACCCATCAACCACCATCTCTTCAAATATGCGTGCTGCTTTATGAAGGTCTCCTTTCTTGCAAAAACAATGGACAAGAGAATCAAAAGTTTTGGCCTCAACAGAAAGGCCCCTAGTACGCATGCTTAGATACAACTGAAAAGCCCGATTTGGATCAATTTCTGATAAAAGGCCTTGGACCACAGTATTGTGAATTCTAACATGGAGGCTCCATGTTAGTCGATTTGGTGAGATACCCTCAAGCACCATCTCATCAAGGAAATTCGCAGCTTTCTGGAACTTGTGTACATCGCAAAAGCCATTTATGATTTTGGAGTATAATCCTGCATCTGGCTTCAATCCCTGTAGCTTCATCCTATCAAGAATCTCTAAAGCTTCTCTAAGTTTTCCCTCTTTACAGAGTCCATGAATTAAAGTACTATATGTTACCATGTTAGGCTTATGGCGTTTGCTAAGCATTATTTCCAAAAGTGCCATGGCTTGTGAACTGCATCCACCCTTGCAAAGTCCGTCCATGAGGGAGCTGTAAGTAAACACATTGGGCTCAATACCTTTGCTCTTCATCTCTTCAAGCAGCCCCATAGCCTCGTCCAGATTATTTGATTGGCATAAACCATGAATTAAAGAAGTATAGGTGACAACAGTTGGTGAACAACCTTTGTCAGACATCTCCATGAAAAGCTCCTTTGCCTCACTAATCTTTTCAAATCTACACAACCCATTAATCAAAGTACCATACGTGTAGGAATCGGGAATACACCCGCGATTAGGCATCTCGCGAAAAATTCGAAGAGCAGCATCCATTGTTCCACTGTTCTTGCAAAGCGCTTTGATCAAAACATTAAGGGAAGTAACACTTGGAGGAATACCCAATTCTCTCATATACCTATAAAATCTCAAAGCCAACTTTAACTGGTTTTCATCAGCAAGAATGGAAAAGACTGTAATGTAGGATTTGTGGGTAGGTTCACAATTATATTCTTTCATCCTTTGGAAAACCCTAATCGCCTCAAGCGGTTTGTGAACCCGGCCATAACCTCTACAAATGGAAAGAAAAATATCTTCTGTGATGTTACATTTTTCATCCTTCATTCTATTCAGCATATCCTCGGCTGCTCTGAATTGGTTCACAGAGACGAATCTGGAGATCATTAGACCGAAAGTGCTGAGATCATGCCGAAACCCATTAGTGTACTCCCCCGTTGCAGCATCAAATATAAGTATAGCTTTCTGTAAGTCTTTTTCTGCTTTAATCAACTGTTCAACTAGAGTTGCTGTGATTTGTTTCGGCCATTTGATCATTGTCTTGCTTCCAATTTCTGCAATACCTCTCTCCCAAAAAATGAACAGATTTTATCGAGACATGACCATCTCCTAAGCTTGATCACAATTGGAAAACTCGCTAAACGATTGGCCCGACAATCGCCACTTTAAAATTCACCCAATTTCTAAGTAGGAAAAAATGATACACTGAACTCACACCAATTTAGTTTATCAGTAACGTTTTGGCTAGACTCAATTGGACCAATCTCGAGGCAAGGAGGAATTCACTGATCCTGGAAATAACAGAACAAGAAAACCATGTTTCATATTCCTGAGTAGAAAAGGATACCTGTTTAAAACCCGAAAAGATGAGAGTACGACGATAGTTCAAAGAATATCATCTTCCACGTTGTAGACTGGGGGTGAATCCCCCCGTCCACTAGCAGTAGCGGGGGCCCAATTAAAACCATAGCGAAGCCATCGAGGACAAATGATCCAAACACTCGCTTAATTCACTTAAATAATGCTAAAGACCACGTTCGAAACGAAACACTTGTTGGCACTTGTTAAAAAAAAAAAACCCAAAATATATGCCGATTGACAACCAACTGCAAAGCAAAAAAAAAAAAAAATTGCTTTTGGCTTAGACATTTCATCAAACAGCTGGAGGACAGGTAATCATCTCACATATTTGCTTCCATATTAACATTCATATTCAGGCATATACAACTTAGAGGCTCATCAAACCTGAAATAACCGGCGTCGAATAATGAAAAATGGTGGAGAATGTATAGATTCAGTAATGGAAGGTTTTGTGGGGGTTGTCTTGCTTCTTCAATGAAAACGAAGAGTAGCATATGCTTTCAAAAACAGAACTTTATACTAAATGGGTGGGCTTTGTTGTGTTCAAATAAAAGGTAGGCTGGTGGGCTGAAGGTGGGTTTTGATGACTGATGAGACTAGCACATTCCTTGACTTTGAGAGCGAGAGCCCAACACAAAAATGTGAGCAGTTCAGCGGAGGTCCATTTGTAACTCATGGAGCACTTCAACTACGACGGTGCGAACAAGCTGAGCCTAGCTTTGTTGTGATCGAACTTGCTTTGTTTATTGAAAAAATCTAAAACTCAAACTCGAGCTCAACTTGGTTAAACGAGCTGAGCCCGGTTTGTTTATTAAACGTCAACGAGTCCAAATAAATGATTTGGGCCTATACAAACAAGCAGAGCTAAACTTTAGAGTGTCAAGCTCGGCTCGTTTACTACATAAACCTAAAACTTGAGCTTGAGCTTGGGTCAATTACTGAACGAGTCCACCATGTCAAACATATCCACAAAAACATCAATTTAAAAGATATACAACCAGGCTGTCAGGCACCCCTAACCAAAACCATTATACCACCAGTCACCATCCTAAAAAAACAGCCATAAAATTTAGAGTGTGCGGCTGCAAAAATATCCACAGAAACATCCACAAAAACCATTATTACCTGCAAAAAAAAAAATAGAAGTTAGAGTAAAAGGTTAAAAGATAAGAGAATATAGTGAAGCAATGCAAATGAGGTTTGAGGTAGAAATTTTATACCAAAATCCATTGACGATGATAGTTAATATCAACTTGAACCTAGGTTTGAGTTTGAGATTAATCTTGATCCAGTAAAACTAACAAGATAAAAATTTAAGATAAGTAGAAGTTTGAAAAAGTAAATAATGTTGCTCAATGTAATTAAAGTAATTAACACAACAACAGCCTAAATTTTGAAGTAATAATTACCTGCTCAATGTAATCAAAGTTTGAAGTATTGCAATTGCGGTGACATTGGTATTACATTCTAAAGTGCAGAGAACCAAATGATAAAAATAGGTGAAATTACCCCGTGACCTCCTCATCTATACATTTTGGACATTGAGACCTCCTAACGTTTAAAATCTCCCATTCAAACCCCCTCATCTACATAAAATAAAAAAAAAAATTGGCCAACGTTGTTAACAGAATGAGGATAAATGATGATTCTACCCTTTAAACCAACCCCCCCCCCCCCCCCCCCCCCCCCCCCCCCCCCCCCCCCCCCGGTTATAAAAAAAAAGTATCCACATTGACCCCTTCATCTTAACGGACTTTTGACAAAAAGGTGCTAATTGGTTAACAGTTATAGACGAGAGGATGCTTTTGGGCATTTTTAAAGATTAGGGGGCGTTTGTGTTCAAAACATATAAATGAGGGGGTCTCCACGCAATTTCACCATAAAAAAAATTAGTAGTACAAACAAGTACCCAGTTTTGAAAAATAAGAGAAAGGGACCTTTTATATTTCGGCAAGGATTCCCGAAAACAGTTTTCTCTACCACTTTGAATTAGGTGTGGTGCTTGGAAGAAAGAAGAAAAACAGACTACTTTTGCTTGGATGTAATTTGGCTCACTTTACATAAGTGGAGCTAAGACCATTCCAATGCCCCTTTTAACCATTCATAAACTGAACTAACAATTACGATAAGCACGGAAAGGAAAACTTGATCAATACAGATACACCGCACGTAATCCCATGGAAAGGTATTACGGTCCCTTGTGGACCAAGTTGCATGCTGCCATAGAGGTTTTACTTATCATTTAATGTGCCAAAATGAAATGAAATTGGGTGCAGCTATGACCGCTTTCGACCCCACAATAGCTCTGCGACCAGCATTTGTTAATTCTTATAGCTACCGTATAATTACTTCAAAAAATTGAAATTTAAACGTTAGCCAAAGTTTTATATTTTGGCACGTACAATTTACCAAACAAAAGAGGCTAGTGAAAGGATAGTGATTTTGCTACACCCTTTTTTGATAATGCCACACCCTACAAGTGTATTTTTACACTCAAAAATACACTTGTAAGATGTGACATTATCAAAAAAGAGTGTGACAATATCATTTCCACTAGTGAAAATATAATATTTACAGTAGCATCCTTTTCTCTTCTTTTTCTTTTTGCTCTGTCCAAAGTACTACATCAGCTTTACAACATTTAATATGAGAAAGCTAGCTAGAGGGAAACCATAACTGACTAGGAGTACCAGCAAAAGTAGTAGTTGCAGCAGGGAAGCTAATTAATCATGAAAGCTTAACCACAACCACCAGACAGTATTGAATACTTTGCAGGGCATTCAGAACTAACCCAACTGCTGAAATTAGTGTTTTAGTACTACTTTTCCCCAACAGAGGGAAACTCTGCATTTTTTTACTGACCAAAAGTAGAGTACAATTACTATTACTACTATAAGAAAGGGTCATTTTCAACCATATCAGCCCTTTGTTTTTTTTTTATGGAAAATGCTAGTAATGAGGAATGAAATCTTATGATAACTTCCCTATTACCCAAAATATTGGGAAATGATTTTGTCACTTCTTTGTTTTGTTAACGTCACTTTCCTGTAAATATTTTTTTTGCACCAAAAATACACTTGCAAAGGAGTAGCGTTAACAAAAAAGTGAGTAGCAAAATCATCAACCAAAATATATCATTGTGACTAAGAGGGTCACAATGTATGTTGGACCCAAAAAAACTCAACCTTTAATCTAAAATATAATGTTGCAAAAATGTTTATGTGTCACCGGATTTAATTTATCACAAATTTATGTCAATTCCTAATTATGTGAGTTGCATATTTAGAAATTTTGAAATGTTAAGAAAGATCATAGTTTCTTTTGTGAATAACTTTTAGAATTTTTCGTCATCAATTTTAAAAATCGATTGAGATCTTGAAATTATTTTCAAATAATACCATGATTTAGTAAGAACTACTAAATTTTTTGTGATGGAATGAGAACATGATTATGTTAATAGTAGTCGATCAACATATGCGGGGCTGAGCAACCAGGGCGGGGTTGAGCGATAAGGGCCCGAAGGCCCTAACGCTTTCGCCCTTGCATCTTTGTGTGGCCCTTTCTCTCCACCACATTTTTGGTAGAGAATATAAGAGTAAAATAAAAACATCACACTCTGTGACCAAAAAGGCCGCTCTCATTGTAGTGGGAATATCGGCAATGATGACAAAAAAGCCGGACCCGTTCAAAAACAAAAAAAATAAAAATAAAAATTACGCATTTGTATTTTGTGCACCCAAAAAAAATTGCCCTGGGGCACACTGTAATTGTCCAGGAGGTGGGGGCCAGCACTTGTCCGCATTGAAAAGGCTAGGTTTGTCATTTAGATTGGACACGCTTTCAAGGGCACATGCAGTAAGCACTGAATGCCATTATTTTTCCCTGGAGAGATGGCGAAACTTTGTTTGGTTTAGGTTTAGCAGAAGGGCTCTTGGGTAACGGATGGAGAGAGATAGAAATGAGAATAATGATTTAAGAGAAAATGTACTAGAGATCGTGCTGTGTGTGTGAGAGATAGAGAGGGTAGTTCTAGAAAACTAAAAACGAACAAAATATGTTTGCACAATTTTAGGAAAATTAGGATTGGTGGAAACACTCAGGCAGTGGTGGTTATAGACTAATAGTAGGTGGTTTTTAATCGATTACTATTTTGCCCATAATAATTAGTTAATGGAACATTAGAAGTTACTACTAGAGACCTTGGTTCTAGAAAAACCAAAGCAAACAAAATATGCTTGCACATTTTTAGGAAAATTAGGATTGGTGGAGACACGGGGCAGTGGTGATTATAATAGGTGGTTTTTAATCGATTTTTGCTCATAATAATTAGTTCATGGCACATTAAAAGTAACTATAAATACTTAAATTTTTCGATGAGCAATTACGGAAGTCACTTGTGTGACGTGGCTTCAAAAATTGGTCACAACAAAATCACTTCATAGTCCCAGCATATATAATTACTTTGTCAGTCCAAAAAAACGTAAATATATCCCTTTTTACACGTCAAATTCCACAAACAAACCTTCCGTTTATTAAGGTTTAACCTGTTATCAAGTCGACAAGTTTCTTAATATTGTGAACCCCTACAGATTTGTGTTTAATGATACTACCATATAGGAGTACTATATTATTTATATATATATATATATATATATTATACTGACCGTCACTAAAGTAGAGAAATAAATTCACTCAAAAAGTTATTGTCAGCGTGAAATTCTACATAACTCTGTTCTCAAAGCATGATTAAAAATGCGTTTCGGATTTTGTTAATCTCCCGTCCTAAATTGTTGCGCCTGTAATTTCTTTTTTGGGATTTTTCAAAAAATTATTTATATCTTTTAATTTATAATATTTTTATATTTAATAAAAATTTTGTTTAATACTAGATCTCAATTAATTTTGTTTAACATTATGAAATATAGATAGTTTTTTGAGGGAGAGGACTCATCCGACCATCGATCAATCCTAGACAGAGCTGAAACATTAGGAAAATTTTATGAAACATGAAAACTTTCCATGAAAGTAAGGCCCCATTCGGCTAAATAAGCCGGCTGGCTTATTTTTTGTCCTTATTTAAATTTTTTCCGTATTTGTTAGTTTTCATCAGTTTTTTGAGAATTATTGCATCCTCATGACAAAAGAAATTTAAAAAGTAAAAAATTACGATCAAAACCCTAATTTTTTTGAATAAAGACAAAAATAAACTAATAAGTCAATTTTTTCGTCTTTATTAAAAAAAATGGATTTTAATCATAATTTTTACCTTTTAGATTCCTCTCGTCATGACGATGCAATAATTCTCAAAAAAATTAACAAATACAAAAAAAAAATTTGAATAAGGACAAAAAAAATAAGCCAGTTGAGTTATTTAGCCGAACGGAACCTAACTCATGTTCACTTTCATAGAAAGTTTTCATGTTTCCGATCAATCCCCAAATCATTATATATGCAAACGAAAAACAAAAGAAAAACAGAAGCCTCAGAAATACAATAATGTTAGGAACACAACATTTCACAAATACATGAGACTTACACATACTAATATCCGTAGACCTCACATGCATGTAAAAGGTAAGAGATTTAGATGCTTTTATCTCGAGGACCACAACCATCAACTGGGTTCCCATACCCCTCTAGCCCTACACCTAATCCATTGAAAATTAAGCTTTGTGGAGAGGGGGTTCTATATAGAGACTATTCCATCACTACATACAATTCACTCTCCACAACAACAACAATCTTTTCCCCTATCCTTTTGATGGCTCCCTCAGCCAAACATTTCCCCTTCCTCCTCTTCTTTGCTCTCTTGTCCTCCTCTCTCCATTCCCATGCCAGAGAGAGCTATTTCTTTAACAAAGCCACCGCCGCCACCACCACCACCAATAATAATGCAAAAGAAACAAAAGTAGAAGAAGCCATGCCCAACA